>CM054377.1:14282500-14882500 GCA_028858755.1 Ara ararauna
ATTTACCCTGAATGATTTGCTAAAAGACTTCAGCTTTCTGTCAGTATAAAGCAGAATTAATTATAAAGTTATATACAGCGTCAGTTCACAACAGCAATTTGTGAGTGAAAGTCTGACATCCCACAAGCAGACCCAGGTGTCTGGATAAATCTAGTGGAATCTAGCACCTTCCTATTGATCTCCCTGCATCTGGTAAGATTTTTTGCATACATATGGCTTACAACTTCATATGGCATACACAGCATCATTGTTTCTGCAGACTGACATTCATTTGTGCAAGAGGTGCAAGAGAAAAATAACAAGCCGTTCTGATCATCCTACAATGAAAGATACATATTGTTGCTCAAGGATTCATAAATAATATGCCAATTCAGTGATCATGTGCTGGGGAGCAGATCCACAGCTGTAGTAAAGATCTTGCAGGAACTTCTTGTGCATTAAAGAACCCCTGCTGTGCTGAGCTCAGGGACTGATGGTCTTCTGGGATGGCTTTTTATGTTGGTTTGCTGCAGGATCAATGGTGGGTATGGTAACTACCCTGCAGGCAATGCAGTGGAAGGGTTTGTGGTACAGTTGTATTTTGAATTAGCTGAATTAATAACCATTGTGACTTTGTAAAAGCAGCTCCTTGGCTGTCCGGATGCTGCCTGGTAGGAAGCTGCTGGGCATGGACAAGTGTAATCACAACTGACTGACTTTTTAGGCAGTTGTGTTCTTCCCACGGCCGGTGGCAAGAGAGAAGCACTGGAGGAGGCTGAGCCCTGTCCCTTGGATCGTTGTCATCCAAGGGGAGGAGTGAGATGCTGCCTCAGGAGCCCTACAGCCTGCTGGCTGCAGCATTTGGGGAGTATTGTGGGGAAGTCTGACCACTTCCTAGAGCAGTTCTGGTACTTTCCACTTGGCACCAATGCTGACCACTACGGGAGACACAGTGCAGGACTAGGTGGTCTTTTTCCTCTTCCTCTTCTTAGATTTTCATTTAGTTAGGAATTACCTCTGGGTTTTCTATCAGTTCCGATTGATTTTGTAAGACACTGAAGTGACTAGCTTGAGCTAGATGCCTTTATCTTAGATAAAGACAAATTACACAACTTCTTTCTTTAAGTATTATCATTTCTACTTCGGGAAAAGCAAACACACAAAAGGTTTTCACTCCTTATCCTGTGAGTAAATCCATATCACTGGGACTTGGCATGCTTTTAAAGGTTCATTAGTGTCTTAATAACTAAAATGATACTGAACCATTTTGGCAATTATAACACAACTGTGTATGAATAGAACATTTTTCACTGCACTGTGGTTTAAGCTACAATATGCTAGCAAAGTAAACCTGTAAATGCTGTGTAGCTTTTCTTGTCTCTGAAACTTGTATGTAATTAAATCAGGGACTTTTCTGTTTACTTGCACTGGCTTTGATTTGAACACTAGTAAGATAGCATTATGCAAATTCATGGCATAAAGTGAAGAAAACTTTTTCAGCTGTTAATAATTTCATCCAATTGCTGCCCTCCTAGACAATCCTGATACAAAGCACCTATTTCCTTTTAAATATTACCTTTCCTTTCCCAGCCCCCTAGATACACATGAAAAGAGTGAGAGGATTTGCTTTTAGGTCTTTCCTCTTCCCTACCCTTCAAAACACCTGAAGTGCTGTTCCCTCAGCTCCCTTTAAAAGAGTTTGCTGAGATGGAGCCCTCCTCAAAATTTTACACAGAAAAGAGGAAACTCCTGCAATCTGGTTGTCAAGAGACCAGTGCTGCTTCTGCAGTTATCAGAGGGATGTTGCAGCATGACAAGAAATGACATTTTCTATTTAGAAGTAGAATAGAAAGTCTAAATCCTGAGTTAGTAATCAAAAAGAGTAGGTTAGAAACTCCTTCATGTGATTAGTGTAGGCAGATAGTCATTATGGATTTATATGCAGTTCATACTTACGTGACTTAGTAAAAAATTTCAGTCACTGGGAATTAATGCTCAACTATTACTATTAATTGCGTACTTTCATTCTTTAGCTATTTTTTTCCTCAATTCCCATATGTCTAGGTAATGAAATGTCACACTGCCAACCAAAGCGGTTGTTATACTGCAATGCAGGGGAGGAAAATATATAATGTGCTGGTGTAAGTAAAATTTGTCTGGCTTCACCTTTCCTTTCACTCAAACTTTTGGAAAACCTGCACAACAGTTCTAATAAAACTCCAGGGCTATAATCAAACACAACACCTGCAGAGGTGTTCTTATTCCGGTGTCAAGGTAGTAATACATGTGAAATAATTGGAAACCTTGGGAAAAGAAAAAATATTGAACATGGATGTGAACTTACTTTGCTTCTGTTGCATCTCTTTTCTATGCAAATATATATGTTTTCATCAAGCTGTTTCCTCTTACACTACAAAAACTGTATCTGCAGGATAATCTTTTTCTCTGGCCTATTTTTTTGTAAGAGTCCTGAAAAAGTTCTTTCAGACATTCCTCCTTTTTTAACAAAAATATCTTTCAACAGAAATGCTTGTGGGAAACATCTGCTTTCCCTCAAAGCCTGTTTTTTGTCAGGAAATGAAATCCATACTCAAAACCCTTTAATCCAAAAATCCAAAGTTCATCTGATTTATGCTGGCATATATTTACACGAAGTTCACATACATAGGCTTAAGATACTACATAAACACTCAATATTAACATGTCCCATAGAATTACCAGCCTCACTGGTGTTGATTCATGACACATGGGAATGAGACATCTTCACTTCCGCAGCTTCTGTCATTGTAAACCTCGATTGCTGCTTTCGGCCATATCTTCTTGTTATTTTCTTCCTGTCATCTGTAGTCAACAATCTATCCATCACTGTTGCTTTGATGACTGCCAGAGCCCCTGCATCAAGACCACACTGTCAGCCTGACATCCTGTATGTGGAATAGCCTTCCACTGCAGTAGGGATTTCCAGCAGTTCAAGTGCTGAAGGGGACATGCTGTTCTGTGGAGATGATGAGAATACAGATGAAAAACCCTTTTATCTTTCCTGGTTTTACCTTTGTTTTTTTTGTCGTCTATTTTAATTTGTCTTTTTCACCATTCTGATTTCTCTCCCATGCTCATGGTGCTGCTTTGACACAATCTTTAACCAAGGAATACCGTTTGAAAGAACTGAACAAGATTTTATTTGCTCCAGTTGACCACAGTTAGCAGGAGTACACTGCGCCGTTTGTATTAGGTCTGATTTCTCAGTAAATACCAGCAAAATGGTGCTGTGAAGGCTAGCTCTCCTGAGTTTATTTCAGTTTGCCTAAAAGCAGTTTAAAACAGTATGTTTTAAACTGGGAAACAGTATGTTTGCTTTCATCATTCCCATGTGTGTAACCCCACATACCCCACCCACCTGTATGTATATAACTGTCAAGTTATATACATAAAGCAGGATAAATCAAATCAGATTCAAGGCATGAACGGACCTGACACAGGGGAAACCATGCTATGTCCCATGGCATGGTTTAGCTTTTGAAGTGTCTGTGTGTCTTTGCATAGCTGGGAATTCCTCAGTGAAGGAATGCTGTGAACACCATCTTTCTACCACATCTATACAGCAAGGGGCACGCAAGCCGGCTCAGAGAGTTTCCATTTTAATTAGTCATAGTCAATTAGTACACTTAAGTCTTTCATTACATTCTTTGATGGAGAAAGAAAACCCACCAAACAAACTCTGAGAATTATTTAGTTGTATTTTCGTATAAAATGTGTTCTTTTCTTCTCCCCAATGCACACTTCTGCTCTTGAGAGTCTCACATTAAGCAGTACTCAGAGCCTCGTACTATTAAATTGCCTAATTGGTCAGTACCACAGCATGGGAATGAAACATCGCAGAACATAAGATCTTGCAAAAGATCTGTTTCAAGAGCATCTTCACTTGTTGCATATTTGTTGTATTTCTTATTGATGTAGTGCAAGACTGCTAAGGAAACAAATTGTTCCTATTTTGATCTTTGGGGAATGATGTTGCCACAAAGGATTTGTTTACTTCCAGCTGTAGTGAAGGTTTTCCTGATTGCAGTCAGCGTGATGTATACACAATAAAGAGGAGACTTGCCATATTTTTACTGCATAGGACTCAGCTAATACATGTAAAAAGCAAGGAAGCTTGAGCATCCTAGAATCATAGAATGGTTTGAGTTGGAATGGACCTTAAAGATCATCCAGTTCCAGCCCCCTGCCACAGGCAGGGACACCTTCCACTAGAGCAGATTGCTCCATGCCCCTGCAACCCGGCCTTGAACACTGCCGGAGATGGGGCATCCACAGCTTCTCTCCAATATCTCACCACCCTATCAGGGCTTTAGGTTTCTTAACCAGAACCCTGTTTGCTTGGACAATTTGTATTCCTCCCAGGCTACCCATCCTTGCTTCCACCCTTTGTACTCTTCCTTTGTGAGCTGGAGTTTGTCCAGGAGCTCCTTGCTCAGCCATTAAGGTGTCCTGGCATTTTTGCTTGACTTCTTCTTTGCTGGGATGCATTGTTCCTGAGTTTGGAGGAGGTAATCTTTTAATATTATCCAGCTTCCTTGAGTCCTCTTCCCTCCAGGGCTTTATCCCATGGTAGTCCCAAGCTCCTGGCAGGTCTCAGCACTCCCCTGGGGTTTCCCTGCCTCAGGGAACTCCTCTCTTCTCTCCTCTGCTGCAGAACGCACCTGCGTCAAAGTTGTTCACTTCAGCAGGAGAACATCTGCTTAGAGATGATAAAAATAAAAGTTATATTGGGATATGGCTTTGCTTTCTACTTTCCATTATCAAAAATCATTGTATTTTTCTTAAGAAATCAGGAGCAGTCATTTTCCTCAGTTACAACAGTTAATGGGCAGCATCAAACTAGGAGTAGAAATACTTGCTCAGCTGATAATTTTCCAGGTACAGCTGCAAATGGAAAGGCAAAGTCCTTCAAGTAACAAAGGGTATTAAAGAAACTGAGAAGGAGCTTCTATACAGCATTGAAGGCAGCATTTGACACAGCATAAAGATGAAAATGTCTCCAGAAATGGAGAAAAAGAATTTTGGATAAGGGCTTCAATACAAATGTTGAAAGACAGTTAATTATACAAAGTGCTAATGGTTACAATATGTAGCAACTATCAGAAAAGAAAATTACATTTCATATCTCCATTGGAGAAATTGCACCAGAAAATAAAGGGAAAACTGCACTTCATTACTGGAATAATGAGCGAGCATAATTTCCTGAAGGCAATCAATTTCTGAAGGCGACCTATTCCTGGACTGCCAGAAAGTGGTCTGCCAGTTCTCATGGTGTTCACACTTGTCAGGAATTCATCAGTTCCTCTTGGAAAGCTTATGAGTAACTCTGCCATTACTTGGTCAGATAAATTCCCATTCTGGTAAATATGTGTCATTCAAACATATGAAATTGACAAAAAATATAAGCAGAAATAATTTTAAACATGAATATCCAGAATCATAGCCGTCAGTTTTCTGTAAAGATAAATGTCAGTCTCTCCCAAGGTTAATTTTAAGCTGGTGTGACGGATATTGATTAAATATCCATTGTTTCATGACGAAGGTTGCCAAAATAGTTTGCATCTTTTTTAGAGGTGTGCAAAACACGTCCAAAAGGAAAGCATTACAGCACCCTGGAGCAGGGTGGAACACATCTATACAGATGCAAAGGGTGAGAGCAGGTATAGAAGTAATGGAATGAGGACAAACCCCCACCACCATAGCAGAACCTGCCACTTTTCCTGGTCTGGCTTTGTGTGTAAGCAGAGCTGCATGACTACCAGAATAAGAAAACTACAATAAGAGAGAAGAAATTAAATCAGAAGAAAAATGGGTATCTTCCATGCAATTGCCTGGACTTTCCTGATGTTTTTTAATACAGTTGTTCCATTAAATGCCTCCTGGGCCAAGGATAAGCTGCCAGGTTGGAAGAGAAATTGTCCTCAGAAGAACCAAGAGGACAAAAGGGCACCACCTTTTGTCAAAGCAGACAAGAAGACTACCTTATTGCCCATCCCCAAGCACTCAAAGGTCATGCTAGGGCCTCAAATAATACGAGACTGACTTGAAACTCTCAAGATTGAATGAAAGGTTAGATGTATTGTATTTAGTATCTGACTCCTGAGCCTGGTGGTAAGGAGGTTTTTGTGTTACATTTCAAATTTCCCAGTGACTGTTAGAGTTAGACCTTGTGGTTGCCTTTTTTTTATCTTTAGCAGAAGGAGCTGAGATTGGTGTTGAGTCATTTATTTCCGCAGGTAAATTTCCAGAGATAAACCATAAACCATAGCAAGAATCAATGACATACAGACAGTTGTCAGCACCAGCTATACTAAAAAGTAGCAGTACTCTGACATAGGCTTTGCAGAAATAAATAACACAAAGTGCAATTTCGAAGCAAGCAGGACTGGGGGCCAAAAAGGGCTTTTCTCAGATTCATGTCCTCATTTCCCCATGGCTCCCTCCCACTACCCAGATAGCTGCATTTCCAAATGCCTGTCTTAGACTTTTCTATTGGTTTGGGGATTTTTAGGGCAGTTGGAAGAAGAATATTCGTAGAATCATAGAATAGTTAGGGTTGGAAAGGACCTGAAGATCATCTAGTTCCAACCCCCCTGCCATCCGCAGGGATGCCTTCCACTAAACTATGCCACCCAAGGCTATGTCCAACCTGGCCTTGAACACCGCCAGCGATGGAGCATTCACAGCTTCCCTGGGCAACCCATTCCAGTGCCTCACCACCTGCACAGTAAAGAATTTCTTCCTCATATCCAATCTAAACTTCCCCTGTTGAAGTTTGAACCCATTACCCCTTGTCCTATCACTACAGTCCCTAATGAAGAGTCCCTACACAGCATCCCTATAGGCCCCCTTCAGATCCTGGAAGGCTGCTAGGAGGTCTCCACGCAGCCTTCTCTTCTCCAAGCTCAACAGCCCCAACTTTCTCAGCCTGTCTTCATAAGGGAAGAGACAAGGATATCATGTGGGACAGTGTCAAACACTTTGCCTTTTTCAGCAAGTTTTTCTTGCCAGGTGTCTTTTACTGAGGAATTTTGCAATCTAAAAGTTTCTCTGTGTCCATGGAAGTTATCTCATGGAGGAAGATGTTTTGTTTAACATAAATGCTTCCATAAACTTATCAGTTTAGACTTAATTTGAAATCTAGTGATGCAATAATGACATTTCCCAGCCTTTAGGACAGAAGGCTGCCCGGACAGAGTAATATCTTTTTCCATTCCCATTATTGTTCTCAATAATTGTTCTCTGTTTTCAATGGTGGTGGTCTGAGCCCAAAACAGTGCTGCTGAAGTGGAATGCAGTGATGCCCTCATGTAAAGGAAGTTATTTAATGTCACTTCCTATTCATCTATTAATGTCTTATTTTAAATTTCTTTGTTTTATTCTTTATGTATCCTTTCAGCATGATTGTAGCCCTCAGAGTCCTGCTGATGTGCTGCAACAGGAGTTTCACCTGAGTAGAAGCTCTGCATGACAAACCTCCACAAGATGCCAAAGTTCACTTGCATTCAGCAGCAAGACTGGCTGAGCTCCCCCCTGTCTGTGGATGAGATCAGCCAAAGGGCAGGGCTGAGACAAAAGGTTTGTTAGTTTAAATGACCAGGTTACTGTGAAGGTATCTTTCATGAGTTCTGATATCTCCGCTGTCAGCATGAATGACAAAGTGTTCATCACTCACCTGCTTTCTCAGGGGCTGAGGGAAAAGGAAACCTGGAAGGGCTTATCTGGGGCTTCCAGTCAAGAAGAGCCACAGGGTTTGATGGTGTTATGGCATATGTTAATGAACAGGCTGGGCAAGCCTGCTGCAAGGAAGCTTAAAGGACACCAAGACATCTTCATTACTGACATCCCCAAGGTACCTTTGTGAAGGGAACTTTGCGGCATGTGGTGAGAGCCTCCAAGCAAGAATCCATTTTGGACCTGCCAGAAGAAAATGAGCACTCCAAAAGGCAAGCGGGTCCCTAATTCTCACTGAAACCCATGGCTCTGAGGATCAAGACCTGAATTCTCAGTGCCAGGAACTTGTAAAAGACTGAGTGCAACTGTGACAGTGTAAAACAACATCCTTTTATTCACATCCTTTTTATGCTTCCCAAATTATTTGTCATCCTAGTGTTACCTCATTCTCATCCAGTTCTTCACCAAGAGGTTACCTGAGGTCCTCAAACACATCCGTCCAGCTTCCTGAGGAAGAAATATAAAAGTGAGTGTCATCAGGATGCCCCTTAGGCTATGTCTCCACTAAACTAAATTGAGCATTTAGGAAAGAGAAATTAATCTGCTCTTCTGCTAAGGCTCAGCGGCTGAAGAGGAATTATCCTGCCTTACACCCAGACTTTCTTCAAAGGTTTGCAAGTCACTAAGTACTGCATCACTCCTAGCTTCAAAGTTTTGCTAGTTCAAACATGACATCCTTGTCTCTAAGTTGGCGAGACATCAATTTGATAGGTGGACCACTCGATGGATAAAGAACTGGCTGGATGGCCACACGCAAAGAGTTGTGCTCAGTGGCTCAATGTCCAGCTGGAGACCAGGAACGAGTGGTGTCCCTCAGGGATCAGTGTTGGGACCGGTCTTGTTCAGCATCTTTGTCACTAACATGGACAGTGGGATTGAGTGCTCCCTCAGCAAGTTTGTTGATGACACCAAGCTGTGTGGTTCGGTTGATACGCTGGAGGGAAGGAATGGCATGCAGAGGGACCTTGACATGCTGATGAAGTTTAACCATGCCAAGTGCAAGATCCTACAGCTGGGTGGGAGCAATCCCAGTCACAGGTACAGGTTGGGCAGAGTAGAGATTGAGAGCAGCCCTGTGGAGAAGGACTTGGGGGTTTTGGTTGATGATAAAATGAACATGAGCCGGCAGTGTGTGCTTGCAGCCCAGAAAGACAACCGTATGCTGGGCTGCATCAAAAGGAGTGTGACCAGCAGGTCAAGGGAGGTGTTCCTGCCCCTCTACTCTGCTCTTGTGAGTATTGTGTGCAGTTCTGGTGTCCTCAACATAAAAAGGACATGGAACTGTTGGAACAAGTCCAGAGGAGGCCCACGAGAATGATCAGGGGACTGGAGCACCTCCTGTATGAAGATAGGCTGAGAAAGTTGGGGCTGTTGAGCCTGGAGAAGAGAAGGCTGCGTGGAGACCTCCTAGCAGCCTTCCAGGATCTGAAGGGGGCCTATAGGGATGCTGTGTAGGGACACTTCATGAGGAACTGTAGTGATAGGACAAGGGGTAATGGGTTCAAACTTCAACAGGGGAAGTTTAGATTGGATATGAGGAAGAAATTCTTTATTGTAAGGGTGGTGAGGCACTGGAATGGGTTGCCCAGGGAAATTGTGAATGCTCCATCGCTGGCGGTGTTCAAGGCCAGGTTGGACAGAGCCTTGGGTGGCATGGTTTAGTGGGAGGTGTCCCTGAGGATGGCAGGGGGGTTGGAACTAGATGATCTTCAGGTCCTTTCCAACCCTAACTATTCTATGATTCTATGATTCTATGGCTTGTCTTTAACAAGAGATACTTCTTGCTCTCAGTCACACAAAGCAGCTGGCAGAAACATGGAGTTTCAGTAGATGGGCATCCAAATACAGACATCTGAGTGGAATTTGTAAGGAAGAGATATTCATTATGGGCTGCTTTTCTCTTGTTTCTCACTAAGTTCCAGGAATGAAACTACAGCTTTAAATTGATCAATATTTTGCCACCACCTTGAAGAAAGTAAAGATTTCACCTGCAGAGTTTGAGACTCCTCTTGTCTGCTAATGTGTGCAGAGAGGGCGAGGGCAGGCTTCCTGGGGAACCCAAGTGAAGAAACATTTTCCATTAAAAAAAAAAAAGCTTCATTTTATAAACCTAATTTAATCTGGTATTTGATGCCCTCTCAAGAAAAGGGCACAGCAGTGACTACTGCCTGTTTGATGTTGTTGGTTTAGAATGAAATAACTTTTTTTAGAAGTGACTTCAGGCAAGGATTTTTATAGTGATAACAGACCATGTACTAGTTATTTGGGATGTCTTACAAGTAGATCAGACAAAGTTGGGGTAGTCTGGGATCTTGACCTTAGTAATTTGGTATTGTAAGAGGTAAAAACTTTAACACTTTTCGAATTCTGTTTTAATAAATAACTAATATTTTGTACTGCATTGCAGTTACTGTGTGAGCATTCTAGATGACCTTTTATTTTTCTTCATTAAGACACTGCTCATATTTGACTGTAACTTATTGAGATCAATAAATGCTTAATGTGTTAACTTCGCAGTCTAATTTTATGTGACACCTTGCTGAGTCAGCAAAAGCAATGGAAGACAGATTGGGATGTGCAGTGATATCTGAGAGATATTGATATACAACAACTATGGATTTATGGCAGTTTTGCAGGGATTACTAAACTATTTTCTCATTGATAAGTCCTCTAACTACCTGTCCATAAAATGAAGAAAGGGTCATCTCGCAGTTCAAATGCAGAACTTGGTTTTAATAGATCAGGTTTTAGTTCCTATACATGCCATAGATTTTGACTGTGACCTTGGGCAAAACATTTATTCTCCCTGTCTCTCACTTGTCTGTAAGCTGAAGCAGGAAAAATAACTCCTGAAAGGCGAGAATGAATATGTTGGAGTTCGTGTGGCACTCACACTGTTATTCAGCTCAGGGTCCTACCTCAGCCTTGAGCTAAGATGGAGTTGATAAATTTCTGTTTCACCAACAGTTTGTTCCAAAGTAAATTTCTTAGTTTTTCAATGTTTAGATACAGTCATAGAGGGTGACTGGGCTGAGGCTTTTCCCAAGATGGTGAGCCTGTACCCTGGTAGATTTGAAGACTTTTGTTCACCCTGTCTTTGGTGCGGAGTCTATTCTCCTTTCTGAAACATTAAACCAGATTCTGCCTTGCTCTGACTCATTTCAGAAACTGAAGGCTTTCTAGGTACCCATCATTGACACATACTCAGTAGCAGGACTTCGTTTCATCCGTGTAACAAGGCACTGCTGAAAGGGAAAGAAGATTCTGGATAAAGAGTTTGTTGATACTTCTTTGATGTAAATTATATATTGATAAAGACTTACAGAATTCAGTCTGGTCTACAGCATGCAAGGGGGCCTGAGCATCTGCTTATCTGCACTGCAGTTAGCCAAGGTAGCCAGCAAATACATAACTCAATTATGTGTTGTCAACAATGAAGATTTAATCATCTTCCAGAACAGTCTAGATGCCTAAGTTTGCTGTTGAAAAGATTATCTAAAGTCCTCTGTATAACTGTGTTGTGCCATACGTAATCACTAGGATGCATTCAGTGCTGTGATGCAGTTCTTTGCCATTTGCAGCTGCTGCAGGCTCATCTGATAAAGTCATCTTCATGATCTTATGAAACTGGCACAGGACTTGTGTAGTGTCATTACACTATAGGGCATGGAAGAGACCTAGGAAGGTCATAGCTATCCATGGAACTGTTGGAACAAGTCCAGAGGAGGCCCACAAGGATGATCAGGGGACTGGAGCACCTCCCGTATGAAGATAGGCTGAAAAAGTTGGGGCTGTTGTGCCTGGAGAAGAGAAGGCTGTGTGGAGACCTCCTAGCAGCCTTCCAGGATCTGAAGGGGGCCTATAGGGATGCTGTGTGGGGACTCTTCATTAGGGACTGTAGTGATAGGACAAGGGGTAATGGGTTCAAACTTCAACAGGGGAAGTTTAGATTGGATATGAGGAAGAAATTCTTTACTGTGCAGGTGGTGAGGCACTGGAATGGGTTGCCCAGGGAAGCTGTGAATGCTCCATCGCTGGCGGTGTTCAAGGCCAGGTTGGACATAGCCTTGGGTGGCATAGTTTAGTGGAAGGCATCCCTGCGGATGGCAGGGGGGTTGGAACTAGATGATCTTAAGGTCCTTTCCAACCCTAACTATTCTATGATTCCATGATTCTTTCCCCCTGTACTTGACAAATGGCTCATAGAGATTGCTTCTTTTTTCCTTCCCTAATGGACATGTTCCAAGAGACATTTGGGTGAAATTAGTGCCAGGGTCCTAAGCCTCCGCCACATGGCGGCTACATGGGAGAAGCCACAGCAAAACCCTGCATTTGCCATGTGCCGTAGCCAATCAGTGATGGTTAGATGCAGTGATAAAACAAACAATATTAAGTGTTCTGCATTAAAAATCTCAGAAAGGATTCAGGACAGCAGGAAACATCCTGCTCTGATCCTGTGGACAAAGTAATTGCCTTCTGCTCTCCATCACAAATGCCAAACCACTCTGGTTACCCATTGGGTCAGCCCTCGTGCTACCTGAGGTGCTAGTAATTAGAATCACCACACTCTGAAGTGTGTTGCAATATGAAGTTGCCTTTCTCTTAATGTCAGGAAAAGGAAAAAGAAAAAGAAAGGGAAAAAAAGCAGAAGTCATACTGACTTCACCAGCCTTTGAGTACAAATACACAGAAAATTCCCAGTAGGCATGGCATCAGTGCAGAGAGCAGCACTGGAATTACTGAGTGTAGCTGGCAAACTACAAAAAAAAAAAATAAGAATCATTTCTGTCTGTGGTATCTCAGATGAAGCCATCTTTTCTATTGGAGAAACAAACAGTCTTAAAATGAAAATAAAGATTAAAAAAGATATATTGGGCAAGAAATGGGCATCATTCTTTTAACTTGTGTCAAGCATACTTCATCCTGAAATGGGAACTATGTTAGATAATGGTTTGTCACTGGCAGTCTAAGTTTTTAAATTAGAATCAAAACCCCATTTTGTTGGATTCATAATTTAATTTTTTGGAACTAGATGATCTTAAGGTCCTTTCCATCCCCAACTATTCTATTCTATGGTAAAGGGAAACTTTATCATAGAGAGCTTAGAGCTGTCCTGAAGCGCTGCTGTGGTCTAGAGTGCCTCACAGAAAGTCATGAAAAGTGCCCCTATAATTAAAGAGCAAAATATTTCTTTGGAGAGGGTTTTTACAGCAAAGAGGACAAAGGGCATGTTGAAACTGTTCATATTTACAGAATGCAGTGTAAAAGAAAAGGTAATGAAAACTAAATATGAGCTATCAAGCACAGTTTACTGAGAGTGAACTAGATGTTTGGTCAGCTCCAACCTGACCAAACCTCAGGACCCTCAGAGAGGCAATCCCTACATCCTTTTGTGTTTTGAAAGCAACAAAAGGAGGGCTAAGGAGAATCTCCATCCTTTGTTGTGGGAGGAAGCACAGTGGCAAAGGATGAGGAAAAGACTGAGGTACTAAATGCCTTCTTTGCCTTGGTCTTTAATAGTAAACCCAGTTGTTCTCCAGATACCCAGCCCCCTGAGCTGGAAGAGAGGGACAGAGAGAAGAATGAACCCCCCATAAGCCAAGGGGAAATGATCAGTGACCTGCTACACCACTTAGACACACACAGGTCTTTGGGGCTGGACGGGATCTATCCAAGGTTACTGAAGGAGCTGGTAGAAGTGCTGGCAATGATTATTCCCCTGTACTGGGCACTGCTGAGGCTGCACCTTGAATCCTATGGTCAGTTCTGGGCCCCAGGTGCTGCAGCAGGTCCAGAGAAGGGCAATGAAGCTGATGAAGAGCTGGAGTACAAGTGATGAGGAATGGCTGAGGGAACTTGGGGGGGGCTTAGTCTGGAGAAGAGAAGGCTCAGGGGGGACCTTATCTCTGCCAGAAAGGAGAATGTAGTGAGGTGAGGTCTGTCTTTTCTCCTAAGTAGCAAGTGATAGGATGAAACATCCTCAAGCTGCATCAGGGGAGGTTTAGATTGCACATTAGGAAAAATTTCTTCCCTGAAAGAGTTATCAAGCATTGGAACAGGCTGCCCAGGGAAGTGATGGAGTCACCATCCTGCAGCTATTTAAAAGACGTGTAGCTGGGGTGTTTAGTGACATGGTGTCGTGGTTTAAGTCCAGTCAGCCACACAGTTTTGCTCACCCACTCCCCCCTCTATCTTGCCCCCCACTCCCGGAGGGACTTGGCAGCGCTCAGTTAATGTTTGGACTCAATGATCTTAAAGGTATTTTCCAACCTAAATGATTCTTTGATTCTTAAGATGCAACGCACAACAGTGACCTTGCTGCTTGCATGTAAGATGTACATTGATGAAATTGATGATGATATTAGTGAAAATATTAAAACAGCATCTTCCGAACAAGTACCTTCAAAATCAACCTCTGCCTTACAAAAGCAGGCACAGCATGCATGCTACATTAGGCCCCCTCTAGTCCTTTCAGCAGATTTGTGCCTGGAAAAGACTCTGCCTTCATCTGTGAATAGGTTACTTCATTTAAGCTTGGAAGAATAGAGATAATGAAGCACTGTATGCATGTTGTGTCCCCTGAGGGAGAAGGGCTGATGAACATAAAAGGATTAAAGAAACAAGTCCAGTGAACTGATGTGGGTTACATTCATCTTTATATTAAATTTATATTAAGTCCCTAATTTCAGCTTCCAATGAGAATTAATGTTTCTTGAAAGCCTGTGCTCCACAATGACAAACACTCTTTTTAACCTGTTAATATCTTTGTACTAGGGTAGGTATGTCCTGATATAAGACTAAAGAAAATATTGACACAGGGTCCCAAAGTTCCTGCTTAGATTTCATTATTCTTTAATGGCTGATTCCTTTGATCAGGGTCTTGTTTGCAATTATAGCTTCATACTCCCCAGTACAAGAAAGGTATTTATGGACTGGAGTGAGACAATAGATAGGCCATCATGATGGTCAGGGGTTTGAACACGTAGAATAGGAAAAGAGGCAGAGGGCTGGGTTTACTCGGCCTGAAGAAGAGATGGTGCAGGGAGATTTTACTGCTATCTGCAACTGTCTGATGGGAGGGTATAGAGAAGACAGAGACGGGATTTTCTCAGAGGCGTGCAGGGACAGGATGGGAGGCAATATGCCCAATAGGGAATTTGGGAAATTCCTCTTTGATATAGGAAAACTTTTATTGTAACTGTGGTCAAATTAGAATAAGTTGCCTGGAGAGGCTGTGGAATATCCATCCTTGGAGAGATCTAAAACTGAGCCAGAGTTGAGCAGCCTACTCTAATTAGCCCTGCATTGGGCAGTAGGCTGGACCAGGTGAGATCCACAAGTTCCATCCAACCTAAACTATTCCGTGAGTTTATGAGCCATGTCAATAAGAGGTTTTCATTGGTTGATTCAATGGCTTGTGGTTTCCACAATTTGAGATACAAGCTTTCTAAAGTGTCAGCAGAGGGGAAACCATAGGGGGACAAGCAATCCTTGCTCCCACATCCTGCTACAGTGTGTACCAGAATCACCTGCTTGGATCACCATAGTCCTAAGCAATACCCAGACCACATTAAGGCACAAGAAATGAACTGAATGACAGCACCATTAGTGGCAGCTGAATTCAGCATTTGGAGCATAAAAGCTTTGTTGCTGTGCTGTGCTCCTTGAGGTGTTTTTCCAAGTGAAGGGATACGCTCTTTGGTGGTCCTGTAAAATGCTGTGTGTTTCAGCTGCAGCTACTGGTTCAGGCCCTTAAGAGGAGCAGAGAAACTGATAAAGGCCACTTGGCACAACCATAATAAAATACAAAATTATAAAAGTCTGCTGTGACCAAGCCTGCTTCTGAAGTCTGAAGGAAATATAGCAAGTGAGGTAAAAGTGAGTAGATAAAGGCTAAGAGCATTTCACTTGGGTTTTCCTTTAAGAACTAAGCTCTACCCTGTTTTTCAGTTAATCTCAGTGCTTCATCTCATTCCACACTGGTATGCTTGCAGCTCAAGGAAATATTTATATAGCAGAATAATTCACAGCACTCTTTTCCCTCCTATATGAACCTACTTCTTATTTTGTTCCTTTTCTTCACACTCCCCATACACATTTGCCAGTCCAAATTCTGTTTGTTGCATAAGCTGTCAAGTTATCTGTGTAATGTTGTGTTAGGGATTTAGCGAGAGAAATGAATTCCCATGGTGTGTGAGTCAGATTAGAACAGCATGTGTATGTGATGGATTTGTGGACTGAAAACTCATTTAATTTTAGTCTGATTATCAAAGCAAGGTTAAATATGAACAATATTAGCAGAATTATAGGCCTGACACTTCAAAAAACATGAACTTTAAAATCTCTACAAAACTGGGTTTGGGGCAACATCCCATTAAAATTGGCATGTCCTTCCTGTCTGGTTTCTATTTCTTCCATAAGCAACTAAAATTGCTAAATACTTTGGTGATCAGTATACCTAGCCCCATCTATTTTTCTCAAAGCCAGATCTTCTGGATGCCCTTACAAGAAGAGTACTCCCAGGTTCATGTGTACTTCTTGGAAGTCTACAGAGAACAAAACAAAACTCTCACTAATGCCACAACTTGGTGTTGGTGATATCATTGCCACAGAAACATACTGAAACATCCCAGGAGTGCCTCATGCTCTGCTGTCTAGTCTGAACATGGCAAAAACATAGGCTGGTGGAAGAGGCTATGCAGTAGCAGCGAGTTTGAAGCTCACTGAATATGTCCTTGAGCCCCTGGGCCCTCTTTTTGTCTTTGGAGTAGTGAGGAAACACAAGTCAGACAGGAAAGGTCTCATGTCCTATTTCTGATGTAAGACATGCTACCCACAGGCATCCCCAAACCAAGGGCATCCTAAGCATTGAAAGGCTACTTAGATCAGCTGTGAATGAGGTATGTATGACTGGGTGAAACATGTTTCCCATACAAATGTCATGTCTATAAAAAGACATCGGTGTAATCCCTGAGGGTGCCACTCTGTGTTTCATCGCATTTTCAGATTTAGAAACAAGTCTACAGGGGTGGTCTCCTAAGCCTAAATTTCCCATGAATCAGCTGATGAACTGACTAAACTTAGAGGAAATTCTGGATTTGATTTCACTGTAGAAAGAAGTGGCTATGGATAGGTCACTTTAAAGAGACTCTTCCATATAACCAGCATCAATGAATGCAGTCTGATGGCTGTTGCTACTCAAGTTATGTTCTGTTAGGTATTTACCTCTAGATAGCAGTGCACATTTCTCTGTTAGAAAACAACATGACCACTGAAACGGTCTTCAAATGTCTTTCACATATTCCACTACAAGAAAAGTAAGTAAATAAATCAGTGCTTATGACCTGACAGTGGCCCATTGCCTTTCCTGTGTGTACTCTTGTTAATGACCTACAGAATGATGGAAAAACAGAGAATGAACTGAGACTTGAAGTCTTCTCCCTGCAGACCTTCTCCCCTGATTTACTGTGGGAACTAGGCACATAATGCTGCAGCGAGCTCTCTGGCTGTTGGAATAAAAGCCAACATCATTTGCAGTTGTTCTTCCAACCTCACCAATCAGAGGAGTCAACAAAGTCATCAAGATTACAATGAAAGCTTAGATCTGTAGAAGTCTTTCTATCTCCTGCTATTGTGGTCCAAGAATTGTTTGTAAATTGGAATTGAACACTGGCAACCCCAAATGAGTATGAGAATTCAAGGACTCATCAGCAGAGCCTTTCAAGAGCACACCAGGGTTGTTGAATACCCATAGTTTTGAGTAGTATGACAGAATTCAGAGACACAGTTTATTTTTTGTTTAAGAAAAAAGAATAAAGTTAGGTTGCGCTTTCTCATCTTATCAGAGGCTTTCTAACCCTGGAGAACTAAAGGCAGAAGTGGTGCTGGAGTGGAGCAGACTTTTCCCCTTATCCTTTAATATAACAAAGCAAAGCTACAATTGAAGTTAAAACTGCAAGTAAAAAATATCTCCCCCTTATTCAACAAAAGGTGCCTCTTCTGGTACTGGTAAAGTTATAATCCTGTTTACCCTCCATTGAGTTTAGTTTGCAGATTCTTTCAGGGAAAAAGACTTTCTTAAAGTAAAAAAAAAGAAAACAAAAAACAAAACAGAGGGAAACCCCCACCTTTTTATTCCCTAAACAAAAAAGAGAAAACCCCAGGTTTCTCCCCATTTGCAAATCCTCTTTTAAACAACTCAAAGAATCAAAATAGTTTAGTGGTTCAAACTGATAACAAACATACAACCAGTCATTCTTTTGAACCAATGTGTAAGACACAGAGCTACAGTGATAAGGTAAGGTTACTGAGGCACTTCGTACTTAACCAGAGCTCTAGCCTCTATTACTTGATGGAGTCTTAACCAGCTTTGACTTTTCATTGGCTTTCCTCACCTTTAATTTAAGACTGCATTGACTTTTCCTGTCACCTTAATCCATTTCTAGCATTAAATTGCTGCACAGCTAGCTTTAATGCTACACAGCATTGATTATATCCTTTACTCTCAATAATGTTTTGTTACATAAATTGAAAAATAGTCAAAGCAGCTTTCTGGTGTTTTGCTGTTTTTTACTAGCTAATAAAAATTCCACTGATTTATAAAAAATGTTTTCTTCAGTGTTTCATTGCTCACTTAACTCAGGTCAGTGTTTTGGAAAAGGGAAAGCTGTAAATGAAATGTGGTGCAGTGGCTATGCAGAACATATTTGACCCCTGGGGCTCACTGTAAATGACAGCTGCTTGAGAGGAAATCCTTACAATGTCCCAGTGGTGGCTTTCCAACAAGCTGAAATCTTGTTCCATGATGGATGCCCAAGTTGTTTCCAAGCAGGGTCACCACAAAAGGAGGAGGTGAAAAGGAGGAATGAAAGCTGCCTCAGCCTTGGGACTTTCTGACTATAAAATACCAACAAGGAAACCCAACACCCCCAGAGATTTGGGGTTCATACTTGCAGGCAGTCTGAGCACCCTCCATTAATCACCACATACAGATGAGCTCTTCAGGGATGCAGAGACGCTGGAGGAGACCTGTCCGTGTGTAAGGTGTGCACAGACAGTGCCTGGTAAGCCAACACTGATTTCCTCCCTTTCCTTGCCCTAAAAGGTGACAATATTTCTGTTTCATGCAGCTCTCCCTTGCAGAAGTTTTTTATTTCAAGGTGTTCAGTAGGAGGTCACCTCCATTGCAATAACCCAGGCCTGATTAAAAGGTATTTCTATGTTACAAAAGAATTGGAATTGCAGAAGTGAAAAGATGAAACAAAATGCACTATTCTACAGGCAAATACTGTGTGGAATAACACTGTGTTAGCTGAGGCTTAAAATACTCTGGGGAAATTTAAAAGTTGCTTGAAGAATTGCACAAGGAAAGATAAAATTTTTTTTTCCAGCCTCAGGATTTAAGCTTGAATTTATTGTTCCATGACAGGGTGTCTCCTCTCGCCATTTAGTGGACCATAAAAAGAAAACTTCATTTTTCTTATTTCTACTAAAAAAAAAAGTGACTTATGCTTGCAGCTCAGGCTCAGTGATGTGACTATCTGGGTAGGTCTGCAATACTTCTTTTTGATAGAGAAGGGAAGTGACATATCCATGGAATATATAAATGGTTTTTATAATTTTTGGATGATGACAAGTATATCATTCATTCCTGTCTATCTCCTTGAGTAACTGTGCAGGCTCACTCCCTTGCTTGCATGTCATATGGGAGACATAACACAAGGCTCATGGAAAGCAAATCTCTTCTCCTGTAAGACTGCCTTCTTTCTCAAGGCAAAAAGGCACACCTTTTGATTGTCCTCTAAGTCAACCTACTCAACATCAATAAAATACAAGCAATAGAGTTTAAAGAAAATTAAGGCAATGTGTTCCAATACACACTAGTAGCAGCTGTAAACGAAACTTTTGGTTTGCTTTTTTCCTCCTTGTGTCTTGTGTTTGGTGTTTTTTTTGTTAAGGATGGGTCCTCTCTGATTTTCCTTTCTTCTTTCCCATAATTAACGTTAAAGCAGCTGTTTAATGCAACCCCATCCATACTGGTGAGTGCTAACAGGTATGTTTATATATATGATTATGTGTCTGTTCCTGGGCAGGGCAATAAAGCATGCAGAAAAAGCTGGTTTCTATAACAGCCTCCACCACAAACCTCAGAAAAATCACAGTGATTTTCCCCATTGTGTTCTCTCCCTTGCTCTTAGTCTATCCAGTCCTGGTAGAGCAGAGCCTTCTGTGGGTCAAGACCATCTCTTTCCACAGGAACCTGAGCTGTGCCTGTCACAGACTCTACAAGCTAGGAGAATAAAAATTAATGACACTAAACTGCTGTTGAAAAGCCTTGTTGACTCATGTCTTTTATATAATACTGAAGCCTATATGGCTCTTAAGCCTCTCTGTCACAGTTAATACCAGCTTTCAGTCATACATTTGCAATTAAAACTCAGCAGGGGACTAATAGATGACCAACTATTTTCTATACACTATAGAAATGATTGTGCCTAGTCAGTTCTTAAGAACACTCACAGTGAAGAAAGTACTCAGAGAAAGTCAAGACCCTATTCTTTTGAAGAAAACCCTTTTTTTTTTTAATGATCCCCAATTCTGCATTTAATTCTATAAGTGTAATATAAAGGCAGAGGGAGTTGTTAAATTTCATTTCACATTCACACTCTTCTGTTAGCACTCCTGTGGAACTGTTACTGCTCTTCACGCATATTGAGAGGGAATGCACCCCTTTGTGCTACAGCTCATTCCCAGCCATTTCCCAGATGCTTGGTACTGTGATAGCATTGAAGCCCACAAGATTTCCCATTTATCCCTTTGTCATTTATTGTTGCTCCCTACTTTTGCAAAAAACAACTCTGTGGCGGAGGAGGGATGGGCACAATATCCTCATAAGCTTACCAGCAATTCTTCTGCTCCTTCAAAGCGCACCACATCCTTCAAAGCACAGCACATCCTTCAAAGCACTGCTAATACTTGCCTGTCAGCAGAGGAGAAAGCAGGGCAGAAGACAGAATTTTAAGATCTCGGTTGTGCACTGCTGCTGGGAAGCACACCAGTTCCAAGCGTTTTGAACTCAGAATTACTGCCTGGGCTCCAGGAGCTAGCCTGGAGTGCCTTGTGCCCCTTTGTGGATTAGCAGGTTGGGCCATGATTAATGAATTCCTGCTCTTTCTCATTTAGACAGAAGATACATGAACTGCTCCAGTCAGATTCAGTCTCCAAGAGGAAAACCAGTACAGAGTATAACTACACAGCGGGAAAAAAGAAGTCAGTACTTCATCAAAGCCTGGGTGATTCTTCTGTCCATGCAATTCAGAAGGAGTCTGGATAGCTGAGAAACTCATAGCTATATCATGCAAGGAGTCATATGGCATGTGTCACAGCAGAACACCTTTCATTGCATGCCACGGCAGTTTCTATGGTTGTCATAAGGAGACACAGCATGTCATGGCAGAGCATGCAGCAGTGCAGTTTAGGAGACAAAGCTACAGAGCCCTGCTGTAAGAGAACAGTGCAAACCATGGATTAAAATACCTCTGATGCCATCAGGAATGTTTCACAACGTTCTATCTTCTGTTCATTCATTTCTTTTCATCGTTTCTTTGTTTGTTTGTTTTAAATCCAAGACTGTAGTGAAAAGCAGAAAGTTTCTCATCATCATAGCACCTGGGATAGAAAATTCTGAATGTGCACTAGTAACCATGTGAAACAACCCTCTGTTGTGCTTCCATTCCAGCCACTGTTCTCAATGGGCTGCTCTCCAAAGCTTCCCCTGCAGCAGTGCATTCTTGCTAGAAGACACCGAACGACACAAAGTCCAAGCAGAGAAAAGTCAAAGGAGGCAGCTAAGCAACTGGATGCCTCTAATTCTTTCTTGCTTAAACTGTGTGTACTCAGGTGGGAAAGGATTTTACTTTTCTAAGCTGAAAGAGATTATCAGCAGGCTTGAGAACATGAAAGAGAACCTTAAGCTGGAGACAGCTCAGATAATTTTTTGGCTGTGAAAGTTCTAAATAACTTTAATACAAAGTAAACATACAGTGGTGCTTGACATGGGCCAGTATGTGATGTCGTTCTTTGACTTTAAGTCCCTGTTATTATTGCGCTTACAATAGATTCAAATGAAAAAAGATGGTTCATTGTATCATGTTTTCAACAAACACAGAGCAAAAGTCAGTTTATTTCTGAGGAGTTTTTATCTAACCACACAGGTTGAAGGGAAATGGGAAGAGCTGTAAGCAGAGAGTATGTAATAGATCGCATGCTGGCACTGAAATTTGAATAGGCGGCCAGTTGAGGCCTTGCTGATAGAAGACAAGTGGGGAAAAACAGAAGAGCACAGACAAGAAGGGTACAACAGTTGAAGGGGATGAAAAAGGAAGAGGTACATCTGCTATAGCTCAGAGAAAGGCACTGAGGAAAGCATGTTGGAACATGCTAGCTTTTACAACAGAGCCAAAATTGTTTGATATAACCTCTTGACATTGTTAAGAGTGATATTGCAGACCTACACAGTCCTCATTGCTTAGCCCACCATTTGCTGCCATGGGCAACACTGGGACATCTTCTTTGGCCTTCCTCTGAAGATGATGAATTGCTTTTGTGATGTCTCATACTAAGTGGGCAATATAATCCTTGACTGCATATCCAGTTCTCATAAGTTCACATCCCATTTCAGGTAGGATAACACAGAACAAAGTCTACAGTAAGTTAGTTACAGTAAGGGACTATTTCATTGATGCTAATGACAGATTTGTGCCTTAACTGTTTCCAGTTTGAATAATTATAAATAATTATAATGAATAATTATAAATACTTCTTTCATCCTTCTCCAGGCTACCTGGTGATCTCAGGATAATATTGGCACTTCAGCTTTCTGTCAGTCCTGGATAGGAAAGTTTAGCTTTGCATTTGCCAGTTTCATGGTTTCTGCTCCAAAAAGTCTTGAGCTTCTACAAATTCCATATCCTCAGGCTCTCCTCAAAGTGTAGGTTTTGGTTGCTGTAAGTGAGAAAGAGAGAGTGTTTTCAGAGAGAAAGAAGAGTTATATAATTTACAAGCTGCAAAATGACTACTTCAAAAATCAGAGGAAAAATATTGTATATATGTACCTAAAATTTCAGTGCTAGTAAATAAAACCATGTACTTGCCCATGTGAACTGAACTTCACCAAAAAAACCCAATCAGACATGGAAAACAGATCACTTATATGGCAAATACTCTTCTGTTTCACACTAGTTCCAAGAATGATTTTCAGATGGCAAATTTTGCCAATTTTCTTATAGTTATTCTGCAGACAATCAAAAGGATGTAAAGTTAATAAAAGCAGAGAAGTCTAGAAATTGTCTCTGAGGTTCTCAGCCCTGACCCATGTGTATGGCAATAGCATTTCTGCAGAAATCCTTCCCAGCCAGACAGTATTCCGCAACCTTGTACCAAGATAAAATCCCTGAGGGTCAAACTAAACGGGGATGAAGAACAAATCTGCATTTTACATTCATATACACAGTGGGAGCATTAAAGATTCAACTTCTTGTAGCAGTATTCATAACTACAGGTAAATATTTGCTCTAAATTCATCTTCAGTCTGCCATAGTATTTAGGTAAAATTCCCTTAGGTTTTCATAAGCCATTGCATTACTTTTGCTACAGTGGTCTGCTAGAGAAAATTCCACATCAGAAAATAAAGGCAATTGCACTGTCTCTAGTTTATGCTAAAAATACATGGTTGAATTCTTTTGCCTGAAATACAAGGTCTGCTGCTAACAAACACAAACTTCTCCTTTTCCTCCCCATTTCTGCCCTGCCCTTTACTACTCACATACTCAGGCTGCCATTCTGAGGGCCTGGTAGATCACTGGATTACTGAGGGTGGCAGTTGCTACCCCACATCCTTCTTTAACCTTCTATTTTGCAATGTTGCCCCACCCCCTGTAATTAAGGACCATTATTTTGGATTAACTCCTTCTTTCCTCATGCCTCTATATTTCAGTGCTCCTTTTTCCAAAACATAATGAAAGACTTTCACATCATTTCAATTCATTTGGACAGCGGCCTCATCAGTCTTTGTCCTGGCTGATGAATCTTCTTCCAGCCCCCCTTGTGTTGCTTCCATCCAGCTTTTCCTCAACTCTGCTGCTCAGCACAGCTTTCTCGGTAGACCATGTCATTTATCTGCTTAATTTTTTTCCAAAATCAAGACTTGCTCTTAAAATCCTGGTCTTTATCTCCACCTCAGCCTAAATCTCAGATCTGAATCTGGGTCCTATACGGATTCTTCTGTCACCTACTCAGTATCTTTTACATTGTCCTTGATCATAAATCTGCTCCTCAGAATTCCCTATTACATCTGATGCTGTGCCCTCATCTTATTCAAAACATTTTGAAATACTTTTTTATTCCATACAAAGGCAACACTTTTAACTTATCTTCCCCAACCAGAGAAGAGAATGCTCTGGTTGCTTAACAAGCACAGCTGATTTGCCTTTGGTAGGAGGCAACTATGCTAAAATATACCATCAAAGAAACTGCCCAAAATACAAGTTAATTTCTTCACTTAATGTTTCTTGCTGTGCTTTGTTTTATCTGTGTCTTATCTTTCAGCTGTAAAGAGCAAGAATTGTCTTTATCACTGTACCGTATACCACTGCTATGGTCTCAGTTCTTTCAAGACAGTAAATAATGAGATACTCATGAAATTCTTGGCAGGTGTTGTGTTTTAATACCTTTATCTGATTTCAGTGGGAGGTTTATCTGACTACAATCTTCTGGGATGCTTCCACAAAGCAGAATAATTTCTGTTTCCGTACCAGGTAACAAATGCCAGCTTAATGCATCAATCTATCATCACACAGTTACTTATTATCCATAACCAAAAGCCCTAATAATAAATATTAATCTCCTTAGGATGATAAAGTAGAAAACCAATGTGAACCTATTGCAAATAAAACTGAATTCACACAAAAGGAAGGCCTCTTTTTACCTTAATAACACAATGTTTTTTCCAGCTGTCAGCCTGGAAACTCAGTTCCACTCAGTACCACACACTTTATTTTGTTCTAACAAACCTGCAGGTTAAAATGAGCCCTTCAGCTGTAGGAGTCAGGATTGTGGAGTAGGAAAATATTGCCTCTAGTTCTGTGTGGAAAGTGAAGCTGCACTGTTATGGTCAAGGGCAGAATTGAAGTTGTTTTGTGAAGAAGCATTTGAGCATCCATTTTGTAGTGCAACCCTTGTTTTTGCTAACAGGTGAGAGTTTGATTCAGTTGGTTGGACACAAATAGAGGCACTGCAGGAAGATGACTCTTTGCTCATAGTTCCGCAGTAACCATTATCAGGTATGCTGAAGAGAAAGACTTAACACATCCTGTTAGGAAATGTGGGTACCAGATGCCTGAAGGAGCTTGTTACAGAGAATAGCTGTGTGATACGCCGAAGGTTTTTTTATTGTCTGATACAACTTCAGGGATGTAGCATTACTGACGCCCCACGGGCCATGCTATGGAGGACACTAGACACGATGTTCGCAATTACTCCCAGTCTTTCCTTGTCCTAATTATATTTTGTTTTTTCTGGTTTATTTTATTCTCAAGACCCAGAGGTACCTTGTGACACAAACACCCCAAAATCATAGAATCACAGAATCATACAGAGGTTTGGTTTGGAAAGCACCTTAAGATCATCCAGTTCCAATGCCCTGCCATGGGCAGGGATGCCTCACATTACACCACGTCGCCCAAGGCCCGGTCCAGCCTGGCCTTGAATGCTGTCAGGGATGGAGCATTTATCGCTTCTATTCCATCACAACTTATCATGATGTAGTGTGATAGAAGTTATGGGTTGTCTTGATAGTCAAGAATACTGCCCATGCCTGGCTGATGCTAGCTGCAAAATAGGGGTAGCTAAAAACTAAAGAGTTTTTATTTGCCAAAAATTTAATTTGCCAGTAAGAGCAATATTTGCCAAATGAGAATGGAGTGAAATCTTTTGTAGTTTATGCTGCAGAGTATGGTGCACATCTGATACTCACCTTAGTATGCAGGAGGAGGAGTGTGCCAAAAGGCAGGGAAAGCACATGCCACCATCTTTTTCTTTCCCAGATCTCTTCATCCCTCCTGCTAATTTAAATTTTCTTTTATCCTGAGTAAGTATTGATCTTTGGTGACACCAGACTTATGTTTCATTACATTTTGTGCTAATTGGTCTGTTGGTAATTTGAAGGTTGATTAGTTTTTTGTTACCTGTGATTACAAACAGGCACACTTAAATGTTACTTTAGTGCCAACCTGCTGCTCTAGTCAAGAATAATTTAGATATTTTCTCTAGCAATTGAAAGTAACCCCTGATGGACAAAATTAGCTGATTAGTAAATTAGCTGATGGATAGACCTAATACATGTTCTCTGCTGCTAGGTGGTGTCAACAAATAAAGGTCCATCCACTGTTCGCAGTGTCAAGGCTTTTTAGTTCAGTTAATTACCATTTATTGTTAATCAATTACATGCAACCAGCACATATAGTCTCCATTGACCTGTAAGAGGGATGCATAGCATACTGCTCCTTTTAATCCCTGGGCTCTTGGCAGAAGATGCAGTCATGTTTCTGATCCTCTCCTGATTCAATCTGAATGGTAATGGAGTGGAAGCTGTAGTGCTCAAACAGTGCTTGGGTAATATCTCTCAAAATCTTCTGGCTGCCCTCTGTGTCTGCTACAGATAGCAAGGAAAAAATAATCAAAATGCATATAATATAATACTTTAAAGAGCAGTAAGTGTTTATTGACAGAAACTATCAGCAAACTTCTAACAAGAAGTTTGTTTCAAGAAGTGTTTCTTGTCCTTTTTATCCTCCTTTCAAAAACCTGCACATCAGCAGAAGTTTGTTCATTCAAATGTGGTCAGAATATACAATTTTGGCAAGAGCTGAGCTAAGAGTAATCACCAAAAACAATCAGTTTGGCAGAAGACTGGAAGAAAGCAGGACTACTTAAAAAAGACTAGTTCATCCAGTCAGGGAGTAGCAACAGTGCCAAGTGATATACACAGATACAAGTGGCTGATAGACTCAGTCTTTTAGGGAAGTGGGGACTCCATAAAGGATTTAATTTCTGAACCCATTCTTGGCCAATCAGAGCTGGAATTTTTTTCTTAAATAAACCTTACTATGTGCAAGCAAACAGATAAATAAGAAAATTGTTGCAGATATTGGAGAGTTCGTCAATAGGGGTAAGGTCTACATTTTAAAAAATACTTTTAAAGATGAACTGTTCTCCTGGAGTTACAGCTACACTCCAAGCTATGTTTAAAGATTGTTTTACAGTTAGAGGTGAATCAGGAATGCAGATTTGTCCTGTAAATTCTTCTTACAGGGATCAACAGTTTTCGAGTTTGACAAATCCACTCTAAACCCTGTTTGATATTGTGAAAAAAAATCTCCCTGAGTCTAATTCTTCTTATTTATTTAAAATATCTTGGAGCTTGCTTTCTTGCTCCACAATCTCTGCAGTTTTCAGGTTCTGGGCTAAGTAGCTTTGTTGTTTTGGCAAGATTTCTGTGAGAAGGATTTGAGAGCTTTTCTTGTTGATGTTGTTGTTATTTTGCCAACAAAATGATGACATTTGTTTTAGAAAGCAACAGAGATACAGTCAGTTGTTTCCCAATCAGGAGAGACTTACCTTTACTAGGCAGCAGCTGAATACTTACTCCCTGTTCGCAGAAATTTACTGACCTGTGACAACATGAGCAGATAAAATAGTTTGATTCATTGTCAAAGACCAAAGATGAAGGTTGTGAACAGATTCCACTTTCTCAACTGCTAAAATTCTTGCCTTCACTTCATCATAAGCAAATCCTTTTGATGTTCCTTAAAGGAGAAATTGGTGGGGAAAAAAAATAAGTGAGAGGTAAGAATAACGTTCTTTAGACTAAAGAGTACCATGAACCATTATTCACTTAGATGTATAATTTTAATAAAAATATTCAATGCTTTTTCATTTCAGAGTTCACTGTGAAATTTAATCATATCTGTTGTTTTATACTTCCCCATGGAAGGATGAGACTCATGCATGTTTTAGGAGATGATACTCTGAGGGTTCAGTTTACATAGGGAAGTAAGCTGTTTAGCCCAGCGCTGTCTTAGTTTTGCACCCACATCTTTTGTGAGTGCAGATTTTATGGCATCACCTTAACATATCTGGGGGACTCTACCCTCAATACATTTACATGATAGAAAAGCATCTGTTTGTCAGAGAGGGAAAGACAAACATAAAGATTAAAATGGTTTGACTGGGGAATCTTAGATGAGATTAGATCCCAGGTCTAGTTATTCAGTAGATCGGTAATTGTTTTCCTAGATCAGCCTTCTTACAAACGAGGATGACAGTGATGACCCTCCTTCAGAGTGAGAACAATTGTGATAGGGTGAGTTGCAACACAAAAGTCAGGATTTAATCTAAATCCAAATTTGACCAAGGATTTTAACTATAGATCTTCCCTGGAGTATGAGCTGGCAGTTGGGAAATTCACCTCTATGCCCTCATGAACAGTTAAGTTCATCACTCGTCATGTTTCACTTGCATCATCAAACTGAAAAGTAATTTTAATGCCAGCAGTTATGAAATATAATAATGATAAGCACGGTATTGCTTCACTTTGTCATGCCATAAAGGAAAATTGTTTGTAATTGTTAATGACTTCAGTGTTTTATGCTTTGTCCTATCAATTTATGACAACAATGATACGCTGTATGGAGTACTGACTTAGAAGAATTTGATGCAGACGTGTACATGCTACTTGCTTTTTGGAGAAAACCGCAGGCAGTCAGTGCCTGCATGACACAGTCAGTCACAGAGGCTGTGTGGCTGACACCCCAGGACAGACTGGATGCCTGGGGTAAGAGCCAGCTCCAATACCAGCTCCAGCATCCATTTTATCTTCAGAAAAATCTGGGCAGAATATGCTCTATAGGAGGTAGGAGACGGGCTGCAGGGACCTCCTCAGAAGCACAGCGTGCAAGGACTTGCTGCAGAGGGGAACTTAGCATTGCCAGTCTTGGCACAAAAGCACTTCTGGGAATCAGTGCTCTGATAAAGAGACCCCTGAGTGTCAGTGGAACTTTGATTTTTATTTGCAGTAATCAAGGGATCTTCTGATTGTTTTGGCAGCCAAGCTGAAGGCAGTTGCTGCACTCTGTCCAGGTACACTGATACATATATATATATATATACACACACATATATATATAAAAATATATATCTCTCTCTCACAATCACTGAAAGCAGCCCGAACCTGGAACAAAAAGGTAATATTGGAAATTTTCTGTTTTGAAATAAAAGTAGATACGAAGTGAAAGAGAGAAGTAAAAAACCAGGCAGTCGCTGAGTAACTCATATCCATTCTAAACCTACTCTATTACAATTGCTTTTCCCTTTAACCTTTATGTCTTCCTAGCTGAGAAAGAGGTTACATTATGTTATTCAATGTTAGGAAGGCAAAAACATGCATCTGTGACTGCTCAAGTCATTTAGCCTTGCAAATCAAATGATCAGGCCTATATCTGATAGAACTGAATATTTCTCAGCATAGTTATTCTTTCTGTGATGTGCTGAGAATTGTCTATTCCCTTGTACCTCTACCTGACTGGAAAGCTCTATTGGTTTGCTTTCCTGGACTGGCATAACTAAAAATCCTTTAAACTTCTGCATCTTGCGCTCAGCCTATTTCACAGACACAGTTAAAAGCACAGCCTGGGTAAAGGAATTATTACACAATGAGCAAAGAGAGTAAACCTCTCATGTTCCAAAAATATGAGAGGTGGTAAAATGCAATGTCACACATACAACAAACAAAACCAACTCAGCTTTAGGAACACACTGGGAGTTCGTTAACAGAGCACTCATACACAGGTTGTTATGAAAACTGCCATATGTATAAATCTTCTAGTGTAATTGTAGAAAACAGCTTTGATTAAAATGGTAATTAGGTTCAAAGTATGATCAGAATTACAAGAATATTGGAAACCGATACAGAAGTGTGCTACTATGCTTTTGTCAGTGAGTGTAAGTATTATGTAGAAAGAGAGAGGAAAAAAACCCTCAAAATATAACTGTATTGATTCTGGAATGAGGTCCTACCTTCCATTAACACAATCAAAATATCCCTTAAAATGGTGATGGTCGTTGCCAAAACAAAGATGGAAAACACAAATGTGCAGATTGGATCAGCTATTTTGTATTCTGGCTAGAAAAATATGAACACATCATTTTGTTAATTACATTACTCTTGGTTATTGCCATTTTAAATTAGTTAATCTCAAAGAATAATACACTCCATTCATCTAGTCCAGAATGAGTGTTGGCATCCTCTGCCAATTAGGGAGCCTCAGCACGGAGAATGAAGTCACTACAGATGAAGAAAGAGAGAGACACCAAAGTATCCTCCTTGCAGTTGAAACACCGAGAAACAGGTGTTATACTCTCAACAGCCATTTCTATTACCAAGAATAAGTATAACTGTCTTTGAATAAATTACGATGTATATCATTAAGACAGAGAAAATATTTACATAGTACCCCGTGTCACAATTCTATGAAAATAACTGTTATCCTTAATAGCAAAGAAGGCAAGTGAACTAATAAAACTAACCTTAAAGAACATGATAAGTGCACTAATTAGCACACTAAGACTCTGGAATAGATCTCCGATGGTGTGCACAAAGGCTGCCCGCAGGCTGGCATTGCTCAGAGCTGGCTTTTCCAGAGGGGCTGACATATGTTCCCTGGCTTCTGCCCCATGGCTGTGCCCGTGGCCAGTCTGGTGCAGAATCAGACTTAGTCTGCAACAGATGTAAAGCTGTAAATATCAGTGGGGTTACTGCACCTCTGAAAGCAGTGATGTCACACACGTCATCACCCCTCTCACTTCTGAATGCTGAACAGTAAAATCAGAGACATTAAGTAAAAATGCAGGGTGGCTAAGCAGATAATTCCTAGGTGTTTCAGTGCTTTGCATGCAAACCAGAAAGTCTGTGAATGGGGTAATTAATGAGGCCTCCTATTCTATAAATTTCTTGAATGCTCTGACATCTAATAAAAAGTGAGAAGAAGATTAATCTTTTCCTGGAGTTTGTGCATTCATAATTTCCCTTCCCAGTGTTGCAGCTAACAGGAAGGAAGAGAGCAACTTCATCCTTCAATGAGAAGCAAAGTTTCTCTTCTCTACCCTTTTTCATCTTCATGAAGCTCATAAACACTTAATATTTTTTAAATTAATATCTCTCTGTTGTTTTTTATTGAAATGCAGCAGCACGTTCAAAGTTCAAAAGTTATACTGGAGAGGAAAACTAACTTACAGGATGTTGGCGATCACGGCACAAGCAGAGGTAATGAGCATCACTGTAGCATCAATATTGTAATCAGGATGTAGCAGCCTCAAGCTAGCCAAATATATCAACACACCAGTCACCATCCAAATGATTATCATAGACAGCAAAGCTCCCAGAATTTCTAGGAATTAAAACAATCTGATATTAACAGGAATCATAACAGAAGTACAAAAAATTATAAGTCTGATGGTAATGGTTCCAAGTTTGTGAGCTTTTTAGCCAGGACAGTTACTTCTTGTATATTTACAGCCTTGATGCTCACAGGGAATGGGCCAAAACCCTTTCTGCTCATCGGAAATCCAGTGGCTGCCAAGGGCAGCCCTATGCATGTGATGGCCTAACCCTGTTCTATCTGCTCTTACTTTTGTCCTCTTTCCAGTGTTGATTTTATGTGGCATTTGGAGAAATAGAAGAGATGAAAAAGATCATTTGTGGAGTTTGGGGATGAGCAAAAAGAGCTGTAATATGAAGGATAAAAGAGCAATTCTTTTACATCTGATGTAGTTGCCTGGCCCTGCTGGTTTGGTGTGAAGACCCCAAGAACCAGCCCTCCTTCTCAAACAAGATAGTCTTGGTCATGGGGGAAGAGGTTGCAGGGAAAGAGAGAGGCTTGGCTCACTGAAACACCCTGTCAGACATGAACCCTCTCCAATTGCCTCCCTTGTTTCTGCACACCTCTTGTCACTTCACACCTCAGAAAGCCAGTGACAGCCCCCAGTGAGGTCCTGCCAGCAAAACCTCTTCTTCCTCTCTCCTGGGACTCATCCTGCCAATGGCACAAAATCACTTTTGTGCCACCAGCATGAAAGGACAAAGAATTTATTTTTTTCCCTGGGGCAGTGAAATTTAATTTTGTCTCTATTGGCTCTGAGTTGGGCTCAAATAAATCCAGTCCCCAAGGCCACCTTTTATTGAACTGCCAGAGGACAGGTCCAAGGATGTTCACATGAATGTGCAGCATGCTTTTAATAGAATGTGGGACTAGTAATTGCCATGTGACTTGAATGGGTAAATGTGTCACTTTATGAGTGCAGCTGAGACAATACTGAGGTAAATGAAAGCTCACAGTAAAGTGAAAGGCAGTAGATAGCCATAAAGAGCAAAACACTTGCACAAACTTGTGCTGGCACAGTCCATGAAAGCAGCTGAAACTCAGCTAATGGCTTTGAATGTATTTTTATGAGAGACACACTTTTTGCAGAAGTCCAGGCTTCAGATGCTTACCAAAATAACTATTTTGTTTAAAACTGACAAATAACAAATGAAAGTACACTCTTAGGGAAAACTAGTCTTGCTTAAAGGAAGGCTAACATAAAACATAGCTGGTATTTATATTTTCTGCAAGTTACGGATTGAAACCCTGAGAATTTGACCCAGCTGAATGTGTTGATGGTTATGCTATCATTGGCATGAAAAGAGTCAACAGCTTTTGGGAGCACCCGAGTGCATCTGTGTGCAGGTATGCGTATACTCCACAACTGAATGTGTTAGAGGTCATCTGTATTGCATAGGTAAAAATATGTACTACTTTTCAATGTAGCGTGTTAGCAAATGTTTACCTAAGCTAAACACCAGTTCAGTAGTACTAATTGCTTTACTCAAGATGTTCTCTGTTACGTTTCTTCATCACTACTGGCACTGACGGCAGAGAAAACAATAGAGTGGGACTGTTTGGGAATCTCTGAATCATGCCAGAAATAAAGAAATAGAGCTTGAAGAGAACTTTCCTACCTGGAGGTAGGTCTGGCTTACACTATCAGTCTCACTCAATATTGTGCTTCTAGCCACGTTTCTGAAAGTATGTGCACACCCAAAGGATTTCATTGCATTCGAACCACTTGACTGCTTCTGCTGCCTGGCTTTGGCTTAGAGCACAGGAGGCATTCAGGTGGTTTCCGCTAAACCCGAGCCCTGTCATAAACAGTCTTTGCTTGACAAACCCTATCTATCAGTCTGAGAAAAGAAGTGAAAAAACAGCTCCCAGCGTCACAGATGGCTGCAGCTGCAAGGCCTTGGTAGTCATTGCACAGTGACTTTGCCAGCCCCCTGACTGCCCTCTGTTACTCTATTAAGGCACGCACCTGCATATTAAACTGGAAATATAGAGAGGAAAATAAACAAGAAACAGGTAACTATCATGGAATGCAACTAGCCACTAACAGTCAATGCAAGGCTCTCTTTGTTACCAGGATAAAAAGACAATAAAAGTTTGGGTTTAAAGTTCTGCATTGCAATGACAAAAAACTAAAAAATCTAAAACAGGCCGAGGGTGAAGCTACATGAGGTGGCTGAACCTCAGGTAGCTTCATGAACATCATGAATCTCATGAATGTCAGCAAGAGAGAAGTTTTCCTTTCTTCCCAGGCTAAGAGAACATAAACCCAAAAAGTAATTCTAGGTCAGCTGATGGTAAGTAGTAGTTTACTAAGGCTGCAAAATTCAGCTCTGTATTGTCTATATAGTGCCAGCCGTGCTTCAGTCGTATTAAGCCCCGCTTCACCCAGCGGCTTGTTTCCAGCAAAGTTGGTAGAATATACTTATGTAGAAATATAAAGACAGGATGCATATGGCATATGTCTTCTCTGGTACATTCTGCAGCTACAAGCAATCTCAGCCTACAGGCATCTTGCATCAGAAGCTGCTTCTGGACCTTCATAGTGTACAGCCTTGAAGCCTTTATCATCTGAGTCCTCAGTTCAGGTGCATAGGTGTCTAGAGCCATTTGAGAAATGATAAAGGTTAAAGTATCACACTTTTCTACAATTAGAACATTAATGTCTAAAGAATAATGTAATAGTAATAATAATTAATTATCATTCTATAAATGAAGTAGACCCTCATGTTAATGGGTATTGTTACTTTAATAGAAAATTGTGTTTCATAGTAGGTTGGGGACTCGGCCCTCCTCATCCTCAGGTCACTGAGGGAAGTTTCTGTTATCTCAGCCAAAGCTAGCACCACCCCACAGCTATATAAATGAACTGAAATATATATTTGTAGGTAAGACATGACTGTGCTCTTCAATTCTTTTAGCTTACTGGCTTGGTCTGTTTGCCATGCGTCCTGCAGGCTTTGAGAGCAGTAGTGCACTATCTCTATCTGCAAACCTGTGGGACATCAGCACATTTTCCAGTCCTTGGCTATGATGACTTCCCTTTCCCATTCCACATGTTCATACTGTGACACATTTTCTACCTGCTCGGTGCCACCCGAAAGTCAGCTGTTTGGTGGGAGGTTTGGAGGCAAGCCACAGTGAGAAGAGGCTGATGAGGAAGCTTGTCAGGTCCACCAGGATGTGTGCCGCGTCAGTGATCACCGCCAGGCTCCCAGCAATATGCCCACCTGTGTGAAAAATGCATCCGTATCATGGCTCTGGTCAGACATTTGAGTTGATCAGATCAAACTCGAGACCTGTTTTGCTGTGAATGAAAGGGAATATTCCATTTTCAATGCACGACTCAAAACTCTTCAATGATAGTTTCATTGCTTACCTTGCTCATGCAATGAAAGGTATGAAGTAACAGGAAGAAATAAGCTAAACTTCTTTGTCCAAGCAGGACAATAAGAATAGTGATACATTAGTGATGTTACTATTGGACTGGTTTAATGTGTCTATTTTAATATTAGATTTCTTCAGGAAAGTATTAGTGTTCACATTTCCAGTATTCTTCCACTTTTTTTTCACAGATCACTGATATTTTTATGTATGTACAGAAACTCAGAGACTTAGCTTACAGGATTAATTTCCTATTTGTCATAGGAAAATATGCATGTTCTTCATGAGTTTTGGATGGATGGATGCCCAACTGTTTATTTGTCACAGGCAACACTAAAACTGGAATAAAAAGAAAGGTCCCAGTAGAAAAGCTGTGATAAACAACCAGCCATTTTGGTGAAGGCATAGAGAGAAATGTTCTGTTCATAGGACTAATCTATCATTTTGCATCTGTAATGCATGATTTAATTTTCCTGCTAGAGCTCAAAAATGTGGCTGAATGTCATTTTACTTTGGGGGGTTTTGGTTTCATGTGAATTCTGTAAAAAATACAAAAACCCATCAACATTTCAGGCTGAAACCACATTTATTTTACCCAGTAAGCCAAATATCATTATTTTGCCAAACTTTTCTAACCATGTCTCAGGGTTAAAGGCAAATCCAAAGGTTTTAAAAGATTGCTTTAAAGTACTCCAGCTACTGATGGCTGCAGGACATGACAAGGATCACAGGCAGGTTGCTGTCCTGTGAGCTTGTTATAGCAGGGGAATCTTTTCATCAGATTAGCAATGTAGAAAAAGGGAAATGTGAAATATTAGAGCCAAACATCGTGTTTCTGATTTTGGCAATATATTTCCATACGTCAGTTATTTAATTAATTTCAGCTCACCTGTTTCTCCTGACTACAACCCATTTGAGAATCAATGAATCCTGAAAAACATCATAAAATGCCTCATTCAAACCATTAGCATGATACCTCTGCCAAAGGGACATGTGGGCATCTCTCATTTCCTTATGGATTGAAAGTCTTCATGCCAGCAGGATGGACTATCTCTTTAATTTCCTCCCATATACAGATTTTAGATTAGAATACCTAACACTATGATTTGTCACCACAGAACAATGTATATTGCACATACAGGACATATATTACTTTTCTCTGCTGCGTCAACATTCATCCCATTTACAGCTGAAAGTTACTTTCCAAAAGAGGGCAAGCAAGACTGCAGAATTTGGGGGTATCTCATTTCTTACAGTGAAATTAAAAATTCAACAGAATAGGGATTTCCCAGAGCATGCAGCTGTAAACGCACATATATTTTTTGCCCATGACACAGCTCTTTGGCTTTCACTGTTTACAGGGTAGCTGTTTCTCAAGTGGGAAGCAATTTTGCATAGCAGAAGGAAGCAGGCTTATCTGACAGCGCACAGATATTAACAACCAAGGCATCAGCTATCTTTGAGCAAACAAATATGTAGAGCACAAGCTGCCTGCAAAACCCTATTGCATTTTCGACACTGTATTTCCGTGTTCTGTGGGACACCATTACAAAAGCTTGTTTCCAGCCTGCCAGCTCTCAAAAATGTTATGCAACTATTGTTTTATGTATTGCTGGCATAATTAATGCCTTGGGTGAGTTTCTGAGATCTCGGTCTGCTTATCTTAGCAACGTGATCAAGCCTTTATATTCTTTTTAGACATGAGGACACATGTGGGGTTTGTCTCTCTTTCTAGTGCCCAAATGGAAATAAACTACTTTGAAATCCACATTTGGCCCTTAGCCACTAAAAATCCTTGGAAAGCACTTTTATGTCAGGGCTGTACATAAGGTGTAATCGGTTTGACCAGTATCTCCAAATTTATGGAGACTGTGATGGATCTGCATTAGAAAAACAGAAGATAATAGTCTTTGGGCAACAGCTGGTGTATCAGGCTCAGCCAACAGTGCCCCTTTTGAGAGAGCAGTAAGGACCAGCACAGATGGTTTGAGAGAAAACGTCATGGAAAGATTTAAGGATTCAAGGCAGCACAACTGTCCAACCTCTTTGAGAGTGATGCAGCTTTGTGTCTTCTCTTTAGCATAATAAAGTCCACAGAAGCTGCTTGCCCTTAAGAGGAGCAGAAAGAGGATCATATTCTTCATTTGCAAGAGTAAAGGCTGTCTAACAGCCACAGGCTTTTATTGCTGTGTATCAATGATCCCAACAAGCGGCCTTTATGACTTACTATTGCCTACAGTGGATGTTTATAGCTTTGTATACCACAAACCAGCAGAAATTGTCAATCACTCAATGGTCAATCATCAGGCAGAGCCAGTCTAGCCTAACAATTACAAAAATTAAATGTATGGCTCATAAATACAAAACTCTCCATAGACTGCTGTCTGTAGCTGCAGTTAATAACTGGTTTGTCAAAGTTTAATGGTCTGGAGCAAAATGGTCTTCAAGCCTGTTACTTAAGCTGTCACTGCAAAAAAGCTGTATGATTCATTAAGCAAAATGAAACATTTAGTTAACGTATCATCTGTCCTTCCAATTATCCGCCAGCATTACTGCATTCACCAAACTTAATCCTACTGATTATATGGTTTTGTTAATAATGCATCACTTCTAGCACTGGAAATGACTGCAAGGATATTAATGTTATGCACCAGTTTTCATGGGAGAAATACAGATGACCTACAAACAACAGGGCTTCGTACAGAGGAAGTGCCTGGGAGGGAAGAGCTGGAGAAGCTCCTGATGGGTTTGACAGCCATGGGAGGAGGCAGAAATGCAGTAGCTCTTTCAGAGCCTCCACTCCTTACCTGTCGGGAAGAGAAAGACCTTCTATTTTATTTTCATGGGGCTTCCAGAGCTGTTGAAGTTGGGAAAACATGGGTTTCAGAAGCCTTCCTACCTGATTTTTGCTACATCCCCTGTGGCATGAGTGGCAAAAGTCTGTGGGATTCCTTATGCCTTACCCTGCCTCACCTCACTGCAGAGAAGGGGAAATTAAAGAGCCAGGAGCTATCAAGTGGGTATAAGTACCATAGAAGCCATGCAGAGAGCAGATTCGTGTGACAAAATGAAAGTAAATGCTCTATGAATAAGTCAAATACTTATATTGGATTTTGTAGGATATGTCCAGAAGTGAAAGCTAATTAGACAGGGGAACAGTCTGCCATTGATCCAGAGACACACCAGCAGACAAATTCAAAAGACAAACATGCCCTGGTATAAACACATTGACTTAACTGAAGAAAAACAGATGGTGAATCTGGCCCTGAATTTCCATGGATTTTGCAAAGACTGTTGCATTTAATATCAGGCCCTGTTGCTAGCAACCTGCCTCCGTGCTGAGGTCTCATTGGCCTGGATAAATATGTGAAATCTTTTAATCTCTTCCAAAAAAATATAACCCAATCTATGAGAAACCTTTTTTGACATGATGCTAAGACATACGAGCCACTTCTAACTCAGCCTAAAGATCTGTGAAAACAGTTCAGACCATCAAGTGATCTTTGTATTCCTACTCAGATGCAATCATTAAATGACTATATGAAATTGTTTTGATAATTTCACATTAAAAAAACACACTTTTTTTTTTAAATGGGGAGAAAGGAGTTATTTTAGCCCAGATGGGTTGATCTCTGTGCACCGTAGGTCCCTGCAGTCAGAGTGCATATGAAATGGCATGAATATAGCTGTGCTGAGGACCAAACTGAGCTCTCTTTAGGCAAACATACTCCCCTGTAATCTCAGCAATCATGAAGAAGATGCAAATTACTGATGCTACAAAAAGCTTCCTCCTGGCTTGATGCTGCTCCCTTTTTCTGTACTCATAGGCCTGTGAGTAGAAATGACAGTGATACGCTGGATTAGCTTCAGCAACTTCTGCTTCTTGCTGCTGCCTGTCTTCATTTAAATTCTTCTGATGCCAGCTCATCCTTTGGGATTGAAAGAAAGAGAAGGTTAAAACAGAAAAACCCTGGTGATTTGGGCATCTAGACCTGCAGCCCCAGAAACTAGGTAATTAATGCTTTCAAAAGATAAAAGCAGCATTGGGAACAGTGGAACAAGGCATAGAAGAGGCTTGCTTGCACAGGCAGGGCTCTACAGGAGTGAGATGCTCATGAAATGACTGCTCTGGCTATACGTCCCAGCTCTTCAGGCTTTCCTACATCCTTTAGCATTTTATGAAGCATGGGGTAACTTTCTTAGGCTGTGTATTTTATGCAGACTATGTGATAAAGTTGTACCTCATGCAAACAGTAACAAGATTCAGCATAGCATGGAGACGATTCTACAGAAAAATTCCTTCTTTTATTCCTAAGAGATTTGTTGGGAAGACAACTAAAAAAATAAGTGTCTTATTTTTCTCAAATATAAGTGACTAAAGACATTTCTTTTCTTTCTTTGCATGTGGAACTACTTTATCCCAATTTTCCCCATATGTGCAAAAACTATCAATCTCCCAGCGGGGCCTGGCATAAAAAATATTAGCCAAAAAGGTTCAAAGACACTTGAAAAAATCAAATAAATCAATTTTCTGCAATGTGCTGACCCCTTTTTGCCACTGATACCATAGAAAGGCGAGAAGTTCAACAGGTGACTCTTTGAGCATTGCTCCATCACTAGGTGATTTCCCATCCACATGTGCTCTGCCACAAAACCTCAGTGCTGTCCTTATGAGGGATTGTGTGCAGGAAATGTGGGATTGCAGTAGGGAAGCCCAGGATGGAGTACATTGCATTGCAACAGTGGAAGCTCTTGGATGACTATGACGTGGTGCTTTCACTAGAGCAGCACAGAGACTCCCCCAGGGTGGTTTGTACAAGGACATTCCTTCCTCCTCATCTCTTAACTGAGGAGACCCCAAATGAGAACAAACAAACAAACAAAACAAGCCCCTGAACCCTGTCCCAGGATGCTCAACTGAAAACCATTATGTCTCTCCAGATACAACACTTATTGCCACAGCTGCTTCTAATGTGATAGCTCAATTGGTAAAACGTGTACTGGCATATACTGAGATTTGTGGGATGCAGTGTGGCATCAAAAGTGAATCCTGCCCAGATGCACATGCATAACATCCACATATCCACATGCCACAGCTGTGTATGCAGGGACAGAGTCCACAAGCATTATTCAGGAATGCAGCGAACTTCACTGCTGTTTCCGTGTCTGCAATCAGCATAGGGGCATGATGTTGGGCTGGGCTTAGCTGCCCCAGTAATGACAACCTCTTTTCCTCATTTTGACTATGGACTTTCCTATGGGGCCAGTAGGAATTGCTTCTTCAGGTGTGTAAAGACCTACGCTCCGGGAAGTACATGGATATTGGCAACTTTCTGTAGCATTTCTTCACTGTTTATGGAAGTGTCAAGATGCCTGAAATCTCAATGGAAAGAAATCATGCCAGTGGCTGCCAATCTTCATGTCAAGACAAAAATTTTACTGAAATGACAAGCTTTTTCCAGCTGCCTTTTTGGGCAGCGTGAGGGGGCTGCAGCTGCTCTGTGGGTCCAAAGCCCCACCAGAACCTTGAGGCATCTGCAGATGCCTCAGCCCCTTGTGTTCATCTGCACCGCAGAGGTACTGGCACAAGAAAAGCTGACCCACCTCAGCAGCCAAGCCCTGCAATTGTAGATAATCAGCGTGGATTTAGCTTTGTAAATATTATTGAGATGTTCCAAGGATGCAGCATGCTCTCCTGAGTCAGCCTGTTTCCCAGCCAGGGTAGCATGTGGTGTCTGTTTGCTCGGTAGAGGTGACTGTTTCCTTCTGTACATATAAGAAGAGCTTGCATGAAAGAGCAACTGGTCAGATTTAATGCCTGATGCTTGGAGGCAGTGAGTTTTCTTAGTTCTTTTGTGAGTGTTTTCCTTTATTTTCCCATTAACAGCAAACAAATGGAGCTGGGCCACCTGGGGAACAGGCTCCCATCTGGCAGCTGAGGTCCCCAATAGCCAGTCCTTCTCTAGTCCTTTGGTTTACATTCATCAGGCTCCTCAGAAGGTACCATAAATTGATTCCTTTGAGACGGGTTGATAAAATACTGCAGTTCTCCCACTCCCTCCTGAAAATCAGGGCATGCAAGTTTTTCTTTCTCATGATCCCTCTCTGGAGTTAACTTTCCCATAGTTTGAATATAAAATTAATTTCCTTTTAACTCGATTTTCATCAACTGGCATTGAATGTTAGAATCGCCTTAACAACGTGAGTCATGATCAGCTCAACAGCCTGTCAGGGCAGGGATGCCAAAATTACCCCTGCATATTTCTGAGCCACCAAATCCTTTCCTTGCTGCTATCAAAATAGGTCACTTTGTGATCCCCCTCCCTGTTTTAATCTTCAAGTCCCTCCATCAACTATCAAAACCTCAGAGTACCACGAGAGGTAGGAAACCACAATCCACAGATCTTGTTGAGCATGTGCAAAAGCAAACAGAGACAGCATAAACCCACAAATGTCACTTTTTTTCTGTCTAAAGGGTACCTAAACAGAAGTGGCCCCGTTGTCAGAGGTGGTGAGCATTCGCTGCTCCCTTTGAACTTACAGAGCAGCATCTGGCCCAATGAGTTAGGAACACTCCTGCCAGCTCCCATGTGTAACCATTATCTTTCTCTTCCACGAGCAGTCTGACACTAATTAAAAGAATCTAAGAGGCAGTTTTATAAATGTGTGAATCAAAAGCTCAAGGTGCAGAGATCAGCTCTGTCGAACCATAAACCCTTTCTGAGTGTGTTAGAACAACATGTATCCTTTGAGCATCAGATCTCTGCACAAGCACACTGCAAGCAGAGTCCCATATTAAAAAATAATCTTTCCTCCATTTCAAATTCTCTTTCCTTTGTAACAGAGATAGTCAGGGGAATGTCACAGAATGGCTCCCACTGAGTCATGCCTGGAAGGGGGGAAGGAGGAAATATTAATACATATTGCAGATTCCACACAAATCATTAGCAAGAGCTTTTGATTACAACTTCCTTTTGTTTGTTTTCACTTGATCAGTTGGATGCCTTGATCTTCAGGCTGACGGGAATAATTGCCATCCTCCCAGACCATTATGAGATCCCCAATCAAAAGAGCAAAATGTGAAATCACTGCACTTCCCACAGGAGATCATCTCCTTCACAAGGGGACATAGTAATTTTTTTGGTGCCTGAAAGGATAATAAAACTGCCTTCAGAGGAAAATTTATCAAAGCCATATTCACCTCCTTATGCTGGCACCACTCTGATTCCAACTGGTGTACCAGTCTTGAATATTTCCAATTTTATAGCCTGGCTGTCCAGATTCTCCTTTTCCTTATTGTGGTCAAAGAACAAAGACAAACATTTATATACCTTCACACATTTAGATGAGTAATAGATAGGAATTTGTCCTATGGCTTTTATTTAGTTGCATTTTGAGAGCCTGGCCATCTATGCATAAATGTATTGTCAATAAATATCCTTTTGCATAACAGTAGAACAATAACTACATGGAGTTAGACCAAAATGCATGTAGCCAAGTGTCCAAACTCCATCCTGAGCATGAGGGAATATGTAAGGACAAAGTACCATAAAGGAACACATCCAGAGTAGTACCGCTTCCTGGTTGCCCAAATCTGGAGGCTGGGGGGCGGCTGAACCAGAGCTTGTGTCTAATAGCCTTTTACACTTCTTTCTTCCACAAATCTGGCTGACTTGAAGGTGTTGAGTTCCACAGTTTAATTATGATTTGTGTAAAAATAATGCATCCTTTGTTATTCTTAAGCTGCCTGCCTGCTCTTTTAATTAGTTCTGGTACTATCAGAAATAATGAATAGCTATTCCCTGTTTACCTTCATCACGTCATTCATGATGCTGTGCATCATTGTTATACCCCTGTTATTTAATTTCTGATTCATATTTCTTACTATCTTGGTTCTAATGTTTTTTTCTGAGATGAAGTGGCTATAACTGAAGTGAGCATAATGGAGACGATGTATGGCCAGTACTGGGCATACACAGTCCTTTCTACAGGGTTCTAATGTCACCTGAGGACAAAAGCAAAGGGATGGATTTTGCTGAGTCCCCTGAGATACTGTATGCTCCTGGAACAGGCTGGCAAGCCAGTACAAAGGAGAATAACCACAGGACCCTCAGATAAAACCCTTCAAAAGTCACAAGAAACACAAAGTTTTCCTGAGCACTGACTTCTGCAAAGCACAAGGAATGGTGGAAAGTCTTTATTTGATGAGGACTCTCGATCTCATAAGAGTTTTCATATTGCCTGCAGGAAGGCAGAAGAAGAAAATATTCCCTATGTGCTTGTTATAGAAAATCAATCTTCACCTGAAGAAATCATCCCCTGTGCTCACTTCAAACTTTTTGTCTGCTGGAATGAACCTGGGAGACAAGAATCAATTACAAGCCTAAGGCTTCACTGGTAGATAGGAATAACTACAAGTCACATTAATGTCCTCTATTAAAAACTTCTGCATGAAGACAAGCCCTAAAGTTTTACACATCTTTTCTGCTTTCAGCATTGTTCTCCTTTATTTTTTTTCTTGCCTATTGTCTCAGGGACAAAATAAAGACCTTGAAACCAGAAGTCTTCAGCTTCTCTTGTGTGATGGTATTCAGATCTCACTATATTGTTATATAAAGAACATAATCAGAGATCCAGAAATCCATGCTGGATCAAGCCAAAATCTAGTTCACAGTGTAGTTGGTACAATCTGATGCAAATCCATTGATTTATGCAGTGGGATATTGAATATTTCTGTCCAATATTACACTGATCTATTGTCAGAAAGAAATAAAATCATCTGGCTTGTCTTCATTCATAGAAACTTCAGGAATACGGTCAAGATATTCCCTAGACTTTGATAAGTGGATATCTAGATCACTAAATATGCTCTCCCACCACCAGCACTGACTGTAAAAAGACCATAGAAAACTATTTCAGACACCTTATTCAGACATCTTATTCAGACCTACTTTAAAGAGACATTATATGAATCTTTCCTGATATGACTTACAGGCAACACGTTTTGCATAAAGAAGGAGGTTCTGAGAGCTCAGCTTCAGACCCTGATGCCATTACATGTAAGTTCATACCCTTCCTGGAGGCTGGTGAGAAGTGATGTCCTACCCTGGGACCAGTCCCATGTAATACCTTTCTCTGTTACCTGGAGGAGGAGTTAGAGTACAGTCGGATCAAGTTGGCAGATGATGCCGATCCAGGGCTGCAGGCGATACACTGGGGGGAAATGCTGCCATAACAAAGCTGGAGAATGGCGTCAGCAGGAGCCTTCTGAGATTTGACAGGAGCAAATGCGAAGTCCTGCACCGGGGACAGATTTTTGAGACACATCCAGAATATTGTGCCCAGTTTTGTAGTGCCCAGTACAGGAAAGATCAATAAACCGGCACAGGTTCAGCAGAGGGTGACCAGGGATGGAGCACTACTTCTGTGTGAACTGGGCTTGTCTAGCTTAGCAAAAAAAAGTGGGTTCATGAGCACTTAGAAGCATCCTGCCAGTATTTTTGATGAGGAAGATGAAGCTTTATTGCTGTGCATGGAGGAAGAATGAGCACAATGGCCATAAATTGAAACAAGAGGGGTTTAGACTGAATATAAGCAAAAAAATTGACTGTGAGGAGAATTCAGTATTGGAGCAGATTGGCCATAGATGTTGTGCAGGCTCCATCCTGAGATCTAGAACCAGATAAAGACTTGAGCAACCTTGTTCAATCTCTTGGCTGACCCTAATTTGAGTAGGAAGTTGGACCAGAAACCTCCTGAGGTCCTTTACAATGTGAATGACCCTGCAAGCCTACAGCTGACCTGATTCTTCAGAGGGCTCAGTTAAAGCCCACCCTCTTGTAAGGATTTCAAGACTGGCATGGAAAATCTCAATGCATCCAAACTCACTAGGGAATACAGATAGGTCTGGCATGTCCAGAGCATTGTCCCCCACACAGCCTTGTGTACAGGGAAAGGGGTTTGTTTTCAGACTTCCTACTCACATGGTTAAGATAAAAACAGTTTTGTTCCCTACGTATTGTAATAATGGCATTTATTAAAAAGAAGGAGGCTGGGGGATGGCAAAGAAATTGGCAATCTGTGTGCAAAATACATTCTGCTGAAAGCATTAGAGCTGTTCATTAAGCCTACATACAGGGAACAGAAAAACGTGGAAATTTATACCAAAGGCTAAGATGAGCTTGTTTCTGCTGATTGGATTAAGGCACCTGAAGCTGTGTACACAACCAGTCTGCACAAGCTGGAGCCCAGCAGGCTCCATCCCCCCTGCCATATTCCAGCCCCCAGGCTGGCATCCTGGGTCACTGGGCTGTGAGGAGCAGCAGGACGAGGCTTCCTATGAGCTGCCAGCTCTTCAAACAGGAGAGACACCCCAGTTCTCAGCCCCTGTTTCTGGTTATTGCTGGGACAGAGTAAAGAGTTTGTGTAGTTAATCAAATTCCACCTGGTAAGAAAAGCCAAGAGGAGGTGCAGCACAAAAGTCACATGCCTGGACAGGAAGTCCTTCTCCTGGAGAGCTGTGTTACCACTGCAGTAACTCAGCCATATCAGAATCTCTGCTATGGAGCCCTCCAGGGACCAACCCTCAAGCTGAGGGGCTGTTGGGTGTATCTGCAGCAATCAGCCCAACAACTGCAATTGCTGCAGCTGTTCACCCCAACTAACTTCAATCCTAAATGAAGATATAATTATCAGAAAGAAATCGACTCCTCCAGAAGGTGAGTCAGCTCTCAGATGGGAGGATGAGCTGCCAGGGATTCTTGTCCCCGGTGTGCATCATACCCCTCTTCTCAGTGGGATATTCTCTGTTCTTGGTGACCTAGGGAAAATGTGAGCATCCCCACAAGTCAGCCTAACAACTATCCCTGACTCAGGACACCCTACTCCGCACCATGTGAAGGGTTCAAGCAGAGACGCCCTTGCATCCAGAGGTAGCAAAGTGCCAAAGGACCTCAAGCCTTGAAGCTGTGCCCACAAAATTGCAAACTATCAAAAAATCTCTGAGTCTTCACTAACCAGAAAGAATTGCAGAATCATATGGGATCTTTTTAAGATATAAATATTACCACAAAAGTCATTTTGGACAGTACCATGTGTATTTATGGAGCCATGTAATAATATTTAAATAGCAACCCAGACACTCAAATGGCTAAAATACGATGGCAGTGACCCCAGTATAAGAGCATGGAGAGACAGATTTCCATTTGAACTGACAGTGTTTATGCCAAGTTTCTGTCCCACGCATTTTAAGAGAGCCAAGCAATAAATAACCTGGAAACCAATGAGATAATGGAAATGTCAAGAGGTGCTAAGCTGTAACTGAGCAGCTATTTTCTTTTAAATATACTTTCTGGTCTGAGTCAAGAGGAAGAATGGAAAGAAGTTCAACTGCAAAACTAGTTTGTGATAGACATTTATACTCATTTTTTAACCCAAGCTATGTAATATGTTTTCAGAGGGTCCTTCCTCACTCAGGAGAGCATTTACTCACAGGACCTCTCTGGCAAATGAGAAGTACACCAGCTCCAAGTCTGGTAGACCTATCTACATGAATAAAGTTTTGCAGGATCAAGCCCTTAACAGCATCACATTTCTTTCAGACCAAATAGATAATTTAGACATTCAAGCTTGAAGGAGCCTTGAATCAAACGTGGTGTCAACAGCACTATTATAATTCAGCCTAAAGTTGCAGCATAATCCATGAGGTTTTGCATCTTACAATAAATCTGCTAAGCTTATAAAATACATAGCAGGAGACGCATGTCAACAGTAGATTGCTTCAATCCATCACAGATGCAGACACATCAGGCTGCTGTCTCGTAAAGGCATCACACATTTAGTAAGAAAGTTTGGGAAGATAAAAATCAAACAAAACATTTTGAAAGAACTGAAAGATGTTCCCAGTATGCACAGTGAAACACCCCATACTTTGACTTCCGTCGGCATATTGGTGATCTCATATTGCTCTCAAAGACAAAGCAACGGCAGTGAAGAAAACAGAGTTGTGTTACCTGTCTAGGGCCAAGGAGTACTTCTTGGTGTCCCTCTCACTCACAAGGCAAGCTCTTTCAAGACACTTTTTGGCAGCCATGAGGAAAGTTGGTGGGGTTTTGCTTGGGTTTTTTCCCCCCGTAACTCTCTTTTCTCTGTTGGAAACGGATGTGGGCAAAAAATATCCTCTTGACTTATGCAGAAGTCTCTGCCAAATGTTTTTAAATGAAAAGGGTTTAATAATCTTCTCAATAAACCCACTGCAAGAGAAAGCTGCTTTCCTAGCACTGGTGGCGTCACTAACGTTCCAATCAGCAACCCGTTGAGCCTGTCAGATTGGACGTTTCAGGCCTCCCTCCCTGTTTTCCTTTTTTTATCACCTATGTTTGATGCTGTGGTACACACTCTGGTCATGCAGGGGTTGCGTGCTCTCCCAGCCACTGGCTTGGGGTCAAGGGAGAAGGAAGGTAAGGTAATTAAACCAGCCCAATTTGCCTGGAAACAGTCAAACCACTGTTTGCCTTTCTGCTCCCTCAGCCAGGGAGGAAAGTACGCCTCCCTCGCTCTGCTTGGTGCAAGCCTTTTAATCTAAGCCATCCCTCTGAAGATTTATTTCTACCCCTGGCATGTTTGCTTCTAGGTTTGAAACAGAAGAGACTGCTTATTATTGCCGTTTGTGACACAAGTTATTGAAATCTCCATTTCAGCAGGAAGGAGTGCGGTTGTTATTTCTGCTTTATTCTGTTTGTTAGTTCTGTGGGCAGTCAAGGTCCCTGGAGGGGAGGAGAAGACCTCCAGCCTCACCTCTCTCACTGCCTGACCTGAGACATGCTCTTCAGCTCTAATGGGAAATTTTGCTCTGGTGCTGTCTGTGTTTTACTGTATTCATGGCAGAAGCAGACTGTGATTGAGACCCCTATCTGTCCTGTCTTCCAGAGGAGATTAGAAATAGGCAGTGAGCAAACACTGGGTGCTGCATTTAAATTCTGCAGTCTTTTTTTACCATGGGTAGCCTAATACATTTATGATGAGCTGGGATCTCCCCTCCCTTAACTTGCAGAACATACGCTCTGAGAGATTTATGGGGGTAGGGGCGCACACTTGTATGTGGTATGAATGCAAAAATAATGGGTTTATGCTATTAGAGGTCCATATGCTGCCTCCACATGTCAGCTGTACAAACACTTCCCTGGAAGCTGTGAGCCAAGGGGCTGATGGTGTCTCAGACACCTTCCTGAACAGCCGCTGACAAGTGGCAGAAATACATGTTTTTTCCACAATGTGCAGACAACTCTGCCTCTCTAATGTCATTTTATCAAGAACCTTTTCCCAAGCGCTTATAGCCAACTATGCACCTTTATAAGACCCTTTGGTGGAAGAGATCCTAAGGCTTCCTAACTTCGTCTGACCATCAAATACTTTCTCTTCAATGTTTTTTAATGTTTCAGCCACTTACCAGACCTGGCGATGTGAATGACTGGCACGGCTGGTTTGAGAAGAGACTCAAGTCCAAGGATGAATAGTAAGGATGAGGGCATTTGCAAAAATTTTCCAAGACAGAAGTACCACATTACTTACCATCCCAAAAATGTCATGAGGTAGCAATTTTAATCTGCTGCCAAGAGAGAGGAAGGAAGGAAAGGCAAGGAAGGTAGCCTTTCCAGCTGCGCACCCTGGAACTTTACACAGGCTTATAATTCATATCCTCTGCGTGCTCCCCATCTCATAAATACCACCATTATCGCAGTGTTCCTGTGTGCTTCTCAACTCATCTTGTTGCTTAGAAAGCACCAACATCCTATCACAGACAAGGGATGCCTGAAAAATAAACCTGGCCTGGAACCTGATTTACAATGGATCTCAGTCTTCCTAAGATGCTAAGGAAAAGTATCAGGTCTAAGCACCCTCAATTTAAGGAAAATTTAAAATCCAGCTCAGAAGATTACTGATAAAGCCTATTTCTGTTTCAAATCACTGGAATCATGTAACTCTTTTTAGAGATAGATGAGTTGCCGCCATTTTGAGAAAGGGTCTTGAGCCTCAGGTGCATACCAGCAGAACAATGCCATAGATCATTCCCAGCATTTAATCTAGACCTTTGTTTTGTGTTTATTGTTGTCAGTGCTGATGGTTGTGTTTCTCAGGAGACAGGCTGCGAGGCAGGATAGAAAGAAATCTCTTCAGAGCTTTCCACAAAGACTTGAGTTTCCTCTTGTACAGACTCTGAAACTCATTAAGAGACAGCAGCTGTCTGTGGAATTTCTGCTTCAGAGAAATTATTCAGACCACCTCAATAAATTCGCCTTCAGCTTTCAATAATAACGAAGCTTGTTTCTGAGTCTACATTAAAAATGTCACATATCCAATCTCACCAGTTCTAATGACCCTCGTCAAGGACATTTCTCAAGATTTGCATCCAACGCAGACGTGTGAGGCATCATGCTGCAAATGAAAGCTCTTTGTCACTATTATCCAAAATCTCCATTAGTGAAAAAAGTGTATGCTTGATCCCATTTCAACCTTAATCAGCCACACTTTAATGTGAAAAGAAGCCCAACCCACCACAAAAACCTTCTCATCTTGTCATTATGGGAGTAGATACTGACAGCTTAACTGTACAGACTGAAATTTGGTACATCTATTAATTGAAAATGACAGTGAAGTTGGTCAATTTTACCAGGCATGACGCATCTTAGAGATCATCTGCAAAGTTCTTCTCCAACTTTCTCTGGCACCAACTTGAGCAGCTCTGTACTGCACTACATCCAACCTAGGGATCCAGGCATTTGTGATTCCTGGGGCTTGACGATTACAGTTTTTGCATTTACGTGAGAATGTGCTTTTTCACCCAGTGAAGCTCCAGTGCCTGCAACTGGAACCTCTCCAGTGATCTGTCATTTTGGGATCCAAGGCTGGAGGCAAGACAAATCGAGAGAAAAAGCACTTCCCTCTTCTTGTGAAACTAGTAATGCAGTAACCTTTTATAAGTGACTGTCAGAGGAAAATATCTACCCTGATTTAGAGCCAATTTAAAAATCATTACAAGCATGTTAATGTTGAATATTTTAAAATACTGAATTTTTAAACATCAATATTTTAATCTTGGTTTTGATGCCAATATTTCAGAAGAATGGAGAATTTTGATAGCCACTAATTATTTTTCTACTGAGCAGTAGAAGTTCAAACTACACAAAGTAGTTGGGGAGAAAGAGACTACTTTTCAGGGCCTTATCAAAGAACTTGGAGTTTGCATTGGGAGTAGGGATTTAGCAGGAGCATAGCATGAAACCATTTTGTGGTGTACACCATTACCTCCAAAAGTAAGTCTATGCTGCTACTGAATCAAGTGAGAATTCTCCTACAGTGGCCAGAGCCTTAAGTCAGGAATGTCAGTCACCCACTCCCCACTTGGGAAAGTGTTGAAGCTCACTCATGGTTTCTCTTGGTGAAGTCAATTGTCTGAGGCAGCCCTTCCCAGGACAGACATCTCTGGAGGAACTCAAGACCTTGCTAAGGATAGTGTGAGAGCACAGGGTGCCCAGGCTGGTCAGGGAGCACACTGATACGTACACAAAGAGATGTGGGATGAATCCAGACCACAGCATGGGGGTCCTGAAGAACACCAAAGTACGAACCTTGCACAGCTACAAACTTCGTATGGCCCTTACTAGGTCTTTTGAAGGTTTTGTTTCTCCAAGGTGTGGAAGAACGGGATGTGATCAGCATGGTCACAGAAAAAGTGAGGTTTAGCACTTTCTGTCCTTTTTTATCTTATTTGTTCAACTCTTTCTTAATCTCATTTTCTTAAGGCCAACATTTCAGAAGTACTCTGAATCAGCTTTCCAGTGTCTCAGCTCTCACAGTTGAATTCCCGTTGTCCAAATAACTCAGCTCTCGTTTAGTTCCTTGGAGGGACCAGAGCTTTAGAAGAAAGTAATGCCAAGAAATGTTATTTGGATAGGATACAGCTGCTTCGCTTTTCTGAGGGTCTGGCAAGATACTTTGGTGTCTGAGTGTCCCGAAAGTCCTGTTCAGGAGTAGCACAGAGTGTTCTCTTAGAAGAAGTTTTTCATTCTAGGCTGTAGCTTAAAAGAAAAAGACAATGCAGTTGAAGAACAAATGCTAATGATTTCTCGAATGTTATTGTCAAAGAGTGTGTCAGCTTTTGTTGTAAAAATATATTATTATCTTTCTTTGAACACTTTGTGTTTTTCTGTTTCTTTTCCATTGCTGTTGCAAAGGGCTTCAGCTTGTTTTTGTTTTTATGATGTCTGAAGTTGGTTGGGGAATTAAGCCTGTAATTGCATTACTAACAAGTATTTCTTAGGTACATTTATTTTTCCTTGGGGAAAGAGATGGTTAGGAAGAGAATACACATATTTTGGCAGCAGAATAGACAGCTATGACATTTGGTTTCTAAGTTACTACCTGGATATCATTTTAATTGTTTTCTTCTACTAATAAAATGTAGTAACTTCACTGCATTAGTTCCTTTATTACACTTCCAACATAGATTTCAGTGTCATGCTCTTCCTAAGTATATTTGGGTCATGAAGATACATTGCAATATATATTGAGAGCCAGTTTGTTAATGACACAAGGAGTTCTGCATTATTTCTTACTGATGCAAAGCTAATTGCTTTTTCTCTGCTGCTGCTGCATATATATGTATTTTCCATTTTATCATCCCTGTAATTGCAGTTTGAGTTAGGAAAAGGACAAAACAACCTGGTAAAAGCATTTGCAGGGACATCCTGCATAAAGGCTTCCCAGCAACCAGGATTTCTCAAGCCTGTCAAATTGCAGTTGGTGTTTAAACAGTCCTTTTTGCCTGCGCAATGCAGGCACTGGCCATCGCTCAAGCACATTTCCTTTCCTGCAGGACTTCTAAACCTTTCTTTACAATGATGTGTGATACTACTGGGAGGGAGGGAGGAAATTGGGGCTCACAATTCAAGAACATGAGACTTTGAAAAAGTGAACTGCTTTTGTTGACTTCCTTTTCAGTTTCTGAGTACGTGCAACATGCTCAGGCACCTGAGATGGGTGCACCCAGGGCTCCCCAGGCACACCAACACACTTGTGTCACTGCACAGTGACAGCGTGCCTAAAACTTCTTGGTGAAATGCAGCCCATTCTGTCTCCTGCAAATTGTTACGTTGGTAAGATTTTCTCTAGAGCCATGTGCTTTGTATCTCCTTTCTGCTAAAGAAAAACTGGAAAAACCAGAATAAGTCCTATGCTGGGACTTCAAAGACTGCAGCTCTCTCACTGTATTATGGCATGCAAGCGATGTACCCATGTAAGGGATCCAAATGGGTCACACTGACTGTCTTTCAAGGCAGACGATGCCAGGGGATCCTGGATCCAGCCTCTCAGAAGTGCAGCACGTACGTGATCCCCAGGAGAAGCACTCACCTGGACTCCTAGCCAGGATGAAGGGACATCAGCCTTGCAGCTTGAAGCTCAGTGTATGGAAATAATTGGAAGGCTTCTAGTTTAGGGAAGCGAAACACACTAGATAAACTATAACTTTAATGGCATTTTCCACACATGCATACCTCTCAGCTGCCTACCATAAGCCTGTTTCCTGCCTGGGTTCTCTGGATACCTTTTATATGGTGCATATACAGCATCTGGAAATTAAATGAAGAGTTAAATAATGGCTCTCTTGTGTACAGAGCACAATAAAAATTACACAGTGAGTTTTTTTATAACTTTTTAAATATAATAAAGTTAAAGAGACTGAATGCTGGTTTTATGATATGAGATTTCCAGATTGCTCCCAAGTCAGCAACAAGCTATTCATAATCTTTTATTATAGCATTGTCACTGACTGTAATCAAATCCCTGAGCTACCTGATGATACCAGGGGTACTCTGAAGCTGGAAACACTGATAAGTTTGCATTTAATATGACATTTAAAGACTCTGACTCTTGTTTTTTCTAATATTAAAAGGTTGTTGATAAATTTGGATCTAGTTTTCTCTTTTAAAATTATCTGGGTTTTGTCAATATCTTTAGGACACAACATGTAAGCTGATGGGGTAAAATACTAGTTAAGAGTTTCTAGTATGAAAAAAAACTCTTCACCAGTCTTCCTGCACACTTCCCCACTGTCCAGAGTTTTCAAACACCAATTTAAAACTGATCTAAGCAAAATCTGGCAGGAAGGCATCTAAAAGCATGCTGATTATCACAAAGGTTGGTCCAACCCTCCTGCTAGGCTTTTGCTGCATAGAAGTGCTAATACACTGCAACATCAGCAGGACTCCAATTCCTGCAGAGCACCTGGGCTAATCTCATACCGAGGGGTGAATCAGAAGGTTTGCTTTGATGCCCCATCCTATGTGCTCCTAGCATTTTAAAGTGCCACCTTGTAAAAACGGGCCTTCTATTGGAGTTTGAACACATCAGTAAATGAAGTACTTGTTCCAGGTCATCTGTGTGTTAGTGCTGCAGCAGAGCATCACAGCCATGAGGTTTGCGTTTAAAAAATGTAAATCTTCTCCACTTGCTAGCACCAAAATCAGAACAACTCTTCCCCATTTTCAGCCCCATGGCTGGGCGACCCATTCCTGCATGGCTTACACACACTCTTCTAGCTTCCTCTTAAAAGCTTCCAATGATGGATATTCCTCATGCAATCTATTTCTGTGCTTAATTACTCCTGCTATTAGAAAGCTTTTCCTAATGCCTAACTTAAACCTCACAGTAATTTAAGCCATTATTTCATAATGGAGAATTAATTCCTTCCCTCTCTACAGCTTATGTCTTTTATGTCTTAGAAGCCACAGTTGTGCCTCTCTGTTCTTTCCTTCAGCAAACAGCTCCAGTTCCTTTGGGCTGTGGTTTTGGACCATTCTCCCTGGACACTCACCAGTGCATCGCTCCTGAGCCGCAGTGGCTGGGCACAGGCTTCAGCTGGGGCCATGCCAGGGCTGAAAGAAGAAAGATTTCCACTCTGTGTCACGTCAACAAAACCCTGCTTGTATATCTCATGGCAATACATACTTCTTTGGGAAACAGGATAATGTTACTGACTTTGGTTCACTTTGTGATTTATTTAGTGTCCTCCCCCCAGGCAAATCTGTTATAGTGATGCTTACCCCACCTTGGCTACTGCATATTTGAGGAGATGATTGCCTCTGTATAAATAGCTTTCAGTTGGTCTGATTGAATTGCATCCTTTTTTTTTTTTTTTTTTGTTTTAATCATTTATTCAATCTGTTAAAAGTATTTTGAGTCCTATTTTTCAGTCCTCCAGATAACCCTTTCCAGATGGGGGTCATCTGAAAAATTAATAAACATAATCTCAATGCCTCTCTCCACAGCAATAATGAAAATACTGAATAATGCTAGTGAAGGACAGATCACAATGAAACCCTGACTTAATGAATGAAAGTGCATTAAAGTACATGAATTGCAATTGAGTTAGCATTGAACTCACAGACATGGATACCTATCTGCTTTTTCTTTGATTGTTGTGGTGATGCTGCAGTACGGTAGTACACAGCTGCAAGTCTGGCAGAAACAATGACAGCGCAGTGAAAATCCCTGGAAGTTACCGTTATTTTCTACTAAGAGTAAAAATGCTTTCTGGAACCATGCTTTGAGCAGGATAATAGATGGATATGAGGAAGAAATTCTTTACTGTAAGGGTGGTGAGGCACTGGAATGGGCTGCCCAGGGAAGTTGTGAGTGCTCCATCGCTGGTGGTGTTCAAGGCCACATTGGACAGAGCCTTGGGTGACATGGTTTAGTGGGAGGTGTCCATGCCCACTGCAGGGGGATTGGAATTAGATGATCTTAATGTCATTTCCAACCCTAACTATTCTATGATTCTATGGTGTCCTAGAAAAAGTCCACAGAATTCTCTTTAACATCCCAAGAACATGAGGAAATGTTGGTCTGTATCTGATATTTTTGTGAAACCTTGCCTTTCACATTGAAAGACTTAGGTCAAGGCCTTGAGAGTGGCTTGATTGTGGAGATTCAGCAGCTGCAGCTCTGCACCAGTAACCTGCCAAGTAATGATGCATGGTCCTGCTCATGTGGCTCTGCAAGGCCCCAATTTACATTAGGCTTCTTTCTGCCCCAAAACTCACAGGATCCTTCACCTTTTCCACAGGCCTGCAGTGAGGATTATTTGTTTCAAAAGAATAAAAGAGTTATACTTTAAACTGATATTAAAAATCCATCCTTTATTTTTACATATGATGAATTAAGAAAGATGAAGGGAAAACCCCCCTCCTACACATTTAAGAACTTTTACTGTTGAAAGAAGTGAAAGAGAAAAGAAAAAAAAAGGAAACAAATGAGAAATTGCTATAAAAACACTTTGCTAGGTTATGAGGTTTTTCCTTGGAAAAAAAGATGTTTCAGAAAAATATTTCAAGTGGTTCTGTGCAATATCATGTCATCTGTCTCTGAAATCCCTGTAATGACCTTTGCTGTGGCAGTTCTTGATCAACTGACAGCATATAATGGCTTAATACATGAACTGAAGCACTTTCAAAATCAAAGAGCAATCATCTTTGGAAGGCACAATGTCACAAGGAAGACAACAATCAATGGGAATTAGTTCAGCTGAGGGCCACCAAGATGCTCAGGGTGGGAGCGCTAGCCCTGTGAGGAGGGGCTGAGGAAGCTTGGCTGGCTCAGCCTGGAGAAGGGGTGGCTTTGTGATAGGCCTAACAGCAGTCCCCAGTGCCCACAAGGAGGTCATTGAGGGGATGGAGCCAGGCTATTCACTGCTGTGCCTGGTGGGAAGATGAGAGACAATGAGCATAAACTGAAAACCAGAGATATTCAGACTGTATATAAGGAGAATTTTTGTTCCCATGAGGACAGGCAGCCACTGGAGCAGGTTGCCCTGCAAGGCCAGACCATTTCCATCTTGGAAGTGTTGCAAGCCCCAACTGGATACAGCCCTGAACAATCCAGTCTGACCTCAGAGTCGACCCTGCTTTGAGCAGGAGGCTGGGCTAGAGACCTGTTGAGGTCCCTTCCAGCATGAATTTTCCATGATCCTGTGATTTGTGCACTGATCAGGGCAGGCTATGGCAGATTTTAACTTACACTTTGAACCTACTCATGCCTTTAGCTCTGGATCACACATATAGTCACATACATTATTTGGTGTTTCTCATAGTGTAAATAAGCTGAACAATACTTATGTCACCCAGTGGGGAGACATCGGTTGTAATGTAGAAGTAAACGGCCCACTTTGAGAGAGAGAAATATGACATGCAGACTGAGGAAACATCTGCAATTAAAATAATTGCTGTGTTGGAACATGGCATTTGTTCAGAAAGAGACAGAGGTGGGTAGAAACAGTCGTAATGCATCATTTTCTAGCACCAAGTCAATGGTAGTTTTACACCACAGATTTGCAGTTTAAAACTTTCAAATGCAGTGAAGGATGATTTATCTGATCTATATGGTACAGTTCAAATGTTCTGTGATAAAAATGAGCTATTGATCTCAGGAGATTCTAATTTAGATCAGTTCACTTAGAAAAAGTAATAAACTGAAACAGTCTGGAAAGCTTATGTTTCAAATGACTTATCAAGGAGTTAAAAAATGTAGTAACCTGAGCCAGCAATAACTTTAACAGTAGCCAGAGTCACGTGTTTTACCTAGCCCAACTTTCTTGAACTATGCATGCCAGGGTGTGGGTAACAGCTTTTTCTATCACACTGTCTAGAAAGATGTTAATTTGTAGTATATCTCATGAAAAAAAATAAAAAGCAAAAGACATTCTGGAGAGCTCAAAGCACAACCTTAGCAGCAATACTGAGTAATGGCTTCTTGGGCATAAAGTGCTATAAGTAAAGTATAAGGAGGTCAATTTTATAATCCTATAGATTTTCCATCACTGAAACTTGAGGTTTTGCCAAAGATTTGGGGATATTGCTAGAAAAAGCTTGATTAACTTTTTATTGCTGAAAATCTGACTAGATGGGTACTTTGGATATCCAGTTCCTCACAACCACAGTTTGATTTTAGCTGCCTAGTCTGCATAACTCTGGTCCTTTTAATGAAGTTTATGAAATAAGCATGAATTGAGTGGATTAAAGCAGTTTAAAGGTGAATGCACAAACTGCTGTAAGATTGCACTCAATTTTCAATTACTCAGAGCAGCCTGTGTCCTGCACAATTAGGTATACTGTCTGATTTCCCCGTTAAAGACCTGGGTAACAGAAAAGTACGGACATCCTCAAATGTGAAAATAATGAGAAAGGGGACTGAAAGAACCTGAGAGGATGTGAATTTAAAACAATGCATCGGAGAAATGATCCAAAGTTGAGAAGGTGAAGCACAGTACAGCAAAGTGCAAAAAGTGCGATGTGTGGGAAGAGGAGCAAATCTAAAAAGGAAAAAGATCTGGGCAGCAGCACAGCAGAGATGGCTGTTGGGAATCATCATCTAAACATGATATGACCGATGTCATGCTCTTATCGGGAAGGCAGCTTCTGTCTTGGAGAATGGACAGTAGCTCTCTGCTCATCAGTACTTCTGAAGCTTGACAGGGAGTGTCATGTCCTGGTTTAGATGTTACACATCCACAGGGATGAAAACACTCTGTATGACGTTAAGAAAAGTGGCACTTTGAAAAAGAACGTTTTTAGGGTATGACTTAAAATGGGTTTGCCTTATCTTAGCAGACTGATAGGAAGGCAGAAGAAAGGTGATACTGTGAATGTTGCACAGAGGGATGGAGGACAAGAAGAACTAGCAGCACATTATGATAATTCGCAACAAAAGAGAAAGCTGGGCAAGAAAATTGTCTAGTTAGAAGAACAATCAATGGATCAAGCAACGAAGGGCACAAAACTGTCACTAAAGGTCTTGAGAAATGCTTAAAACAGATATGAATTGCTCCTTCAAAATTTGCCTTATAAGGGAAGCCATGAGTTTGTAGCTCTTAAGTAGACTCCCAGTGTAAGGGGACTCCCAAGCAAGACGGCAGAGGAGATTGCAGGAGGTCTTATTCAAAGTTACAATTAAGTCCTGGGATATGAAGGACTCAATGTTTAACTATCCATTAAATGATTAGTTCCAATACTCCCAGCCAGAAGGCTGTCTAATCCTCACGATACCAGTAAGATGGTAGCAGATTTCAGTCAAAAGACATCCAGATTTAATTAAAATACTAAAATATATATTAGCACAAAAGCTGAAGTTCAAAACAGGAGCTTCAGGGGTAACAGACAGGCTCCACCTGCTTTCTACAGCAAAGGAAAGCTGCTCCAATGGAGGTGAAATCATGTTTCTTTTTTCTGGGCATTGAGTGTGTTGGGGGATGATGCTATACAAATTCTTTCCAGGAGCATTGTACCACTACTACACTGTTTCACAAACAGGGCATTTGTTAAAAATAAAGAGATTTGAGGTTTTTTTAACCTAGGGTAGTGCTCTAATCCCTCAGACAGCATGGTGTTGGTTACTGCCCAGATGGTGATGGAGCCTCTGTTGTGAGGATCCTTGAAGCGGCATCTTCAGCTGGACCTCGTGAGACTCCCCACACCACTGCTCACTTGTTATGATCCAGCTAGGCCATTCCAGCACAAACATTCCTGGACATGCATGGTCAGTTTCTATTAATAGTATTAAATTATGCACAAAATATCAAGATATATCGACAGAAGGCTGTGCTCTGTGCCCGTTTCTGTATCTGTAAGAACATTTTCCATCATCTAAAAGGTGGAACATGTAGTAGACCAACATCTACTGCCTGAGTGAGTCCCTTGGATGGCCAGGTTTCTGGCCAGGTTCTGAGCCATGTTAATCAACACATCTAACACATAAGTAGCAGCTGTAGGACAATTTGAATTTCAACCCTAGGTCTCACTTATGACAGAAATTCCATGGCTTTTGCCCCACACACATTTACAGAGGAAAGCATATGCACTGAGCTCCAGAGTGGAGCCCTGTGTCTGCTGAGAATACTCTGCACCAGTTATCGCCTTATCAGTTTCCATGGCAGAGCTTTTAGTATTTCCCAAAAGAACACATCCTTTATGCATTCACAACTTGTCATCATAGAACTGAAGCGCTTTGTGAAAATCTTCACTTGCTGGACAAATTTAGAACCTCATAAGCCTGATAAGATAGCAAATTAATAATGGCCTGCCTTCATCGGGCAATAACAGAGATGTTGTAGTTTAAATGATTATTTCAGGGTTGGTAGATAAGATTTTTCATCTCCTGTATACAAACACTTCCTGACCCAACAATAATGTCTGCCTGCAAAAATCCCTACTTGTATTTCATCCTGATTTGCATTTCCTAGACTGGGGAACAATACATTTTGTTACATCCTTGAAGGTTCTTTCCAAGTAACTTTTCCTACATATTTAGAGTAGGGAACACAATAATGGTACAAAATTCACTTCAAAACGTTGCAGTCCCTGCTTTGCAACTCCACCAGCTAAGAGCATCACCTGAAAAATGAAGTTAAATGAATTCATTTGCCTGCACAGTAAATGGTTACACTTTGTGATTGGTAATTTCAAGACAAATGGACGTGCTGTATTTTGGAGGCTTTGATGATAAACCAAAAAGAAAAATAAAAAAGATATTGCGAGGTGGGAGAGAGAAGAAATGTGCTTATGATGTAAACAAATATACAAATATCTACTCCAAGGAGGTAACGATAGATTTTTGGGTCTGTGATAACCCACTTCTTCCAGTTCTTGGCTAGTCACACAGTGGAAGCTCTGAATGAAGAAAAGAGATCCACAGGGAGGATCTCTCAAAATTCAAAGAATCAAAGATTGAGTAATGCTCTGCTTTGGACTTAAATCATAGCTAATTTCTCCATTGCTTTTTAGCTAAATAGTGGCTATGACTTTCCTGAAATTAATTTTTCACTTACAAATAAGGATACAATTCCTCTCCACAACAGTGTGAACCTATTAAGAGTTTGAGGCCAGATATCACATTACCTGGGATATTAGTGGCAGCTACTCTGAAGAGATAGAACACCTGAAGGAATTTTTTTCACATGCATGCACTGGGAAGTGTGGTTAGACAAGGGTGTACTGCTAAAAACTTTTCAAACTGAAATGTAGCAGGGCCAGAGATAGCCCATGGGGAAAAAGTTCTGAGGATTTCGGTTTCTTTAGCTAAAAAGTAGAATAGTGGCACTGGTCTTCTCTGGAAAACATTTTGAGATAAAAGGAACCTGATAACATTGTAGGAGGAAAAACAATTGGGAATCACGAAGTCGCGATACTCAAGTGGCTAATCTGTCAATATATATATATCCATTGACTGCTGAGAAGTTGTTTTTGAATAAATGGAAATAATGCGGTTTTGCAGAATTTTCAGGGAAAAAAAATTTCCTTTTACTGAATAGCTTTACTCTTTATATGAGCCTATGGGATTTCTACAGCTTTCAACATCACAGCGTCTGAATGAAGGATTATGTTTATAGTCAGAAACACAAAGAACCCCACAAACACTACTCTGCTACATACTCAGGACTTCACAGGCACACCCCAAAGAGAGCTTCAAAGCCCATTAGAAATGACTATACTCATTCCAGCTACTTCAGTGGCCTCCAAACCAGATAAGAGGGGCACTGTTTGTTTAAGCTGAAGCAGATCCTTCTTTTGCTACACAACTGTTTTACTCTCATGTTGAGTCTACAGTGCTTTAATCCTCACCATGATGCTCTTAAAAAATTCCCTGTGCAGGACATGTATGCCACTATGGCCACAATGTGTGGCTGATAGATGCTTATAGTTCCAGTAACCATGGCCAGAGAGCAGCTTAATGACGTGCAAGGAAACACTTGAAGGTAATAATGTTCCTCCACCCACAGGGGCATCTGCCTTTCAACCCATCAGGGGTGGTCACAGCAGGACCTACTGCTAAATAGACACAGAAACTAAAATGTTAGACTTTTTAAGCTATATTCATTAGCAGTCACTTTTATGGATTTTCAGAGTATTTTCGATGCCAGGTTTAAAAATCCAGCATCTTTTCTGCACAGCTAAAACTGCTGGATTTTTAAAAGTGTAAAATACCAGAGTTGATATTTACGCTGCAGGAAAAAGCCATGTTTTCTCCAGTTATCAGACAGGAAGTGAGTCCCCCAAGGATAGCAACCAGATTTCCAGTTTTAAGGAGGATTTTGTCCACTTCATGCACGAAGGATATATGCAGGAGATCCATGCAATCATGGCTGGCTGGCTGTTTAAATCAGCCTGAATTATTGAAATGATTCCCAGTGTGAAGGGACCCAAATTGGGTGGAGTTTATTTCAACTACAATATGCTAGTGGAGGTAGCCTGTCCCATCTCCTGCAGTTCCCACCTGCTTGCATTTGTGAGTTGTATCAACATCACTCTCTGTCACTTGCTTTCCTGTAGTTTGTTAAATGGCGTTTCCTCTGTGCCTTGCTTTCTTCTTGTAGTCCAAATTTTACTAACAAAATGCTGCTCACCTGACATCAGTGCAGTCACGCTTGTGCAAAAGGAAACCAGTTGTGTTTATACTCACTTCACTGCTGACCAGACCTTATGAAGGAACTTGGGAAAAGACTGGGAAGCTATTAACTTAGACACTATTTCACACTTCATATGCATTTACTTTTCTTTCAGGACTGTGTTGCTCAGAAAGCTTGTCAATTTTTAGTGACTTTTATGGCTGGTGCTCATGCTGCCTGCATTAGTTCACTAAGTATGGATTTCCAATATCTCTTTTATATTCTTGTAATTTTTACAGTTATCCTTCTCTTCTATCATCATCTGGAATAGCCAGATTACAATTTTATTTTGTCCTAATTGCTGCTAAAGACTTATTGGTGGAAACAGTTGCTTTCCATCTCTTACTGCCTTGGAGGTGTTTATGGGTCTTTAATGCAGTATCAGGAGAAATATTCCTTGGTAACAGCTAGGCTCTGGTATAATCTTCTTTATTCTTCTTCAGTACGGATCTACTGAATACCTCATAAGAAGGTGAAGGTCAGAATACTTGGAATTGCTAAGGACAAGACTGTAAAGATATGGAAGCACCTGAAAATGTACATAGCTGACTAACGGCAGTGAAAAATGCCCAGGCATCTAAGCTAAACTGAAATCAGTGACAGTGATCTGTGAAATAGATAGCAAATGAAAATAGAAAGTGTCGGAACACAAACAAGATACATGTTCATTGTAGGTTTTTCATCCCAATGCTTAAATGTATGAATAATATAAAATGGGTATTTTTGTCCCAAAAGATAGCAAAATAAGGACAATTTTTAAAACAAGATATGTCAGAATCATAGTAATCGGATTTGTGCAACCAGCACTTTTACCATCCTGCAAAAGCTGATATTTCAGGCATTTTTCATATTATATAAAGCAACAATAGAAAGACTCTGAAACACTGTTTCTTGAATGACCAGACAGGTCCAATCCTTTGTGTGTTTGTGCTCATAATAAGCAAGCATGTCAGTACTAAATGTGCTAAGAGCATGTTACACAAGAAAGATATGCCACTCTATGCTTATGTTGTTCACCCTTGGAATTCAGTGCTGACAACATATTACAAATGAGACAAGCATAAAATGGGACTCAATTTCATGACCATACATGGCTCAAAGCTCCACTGATTTTACAGAATCCTCCATCAGATCACATAAGGTAAAATCTGTTTCTGTGATATCCAAAGACATTTCTATTCAGGTCACTGACTTGGTGATTTCTAGAAGACTTTTATCTTTCACAGGAGTTCCTCAGCTCTACAGCTCTACAGAAGTTTCCACGTAGGCTATCATAGGAGGAGTGAATGCAGAAAGTGATGCAAGAAACTGAGGCAATAGGGGTAATTCTTGTCTGGCTATGTGTACCAAAGAACACTGTGTGTTCCTGTTCGAGACTGCAGAATAATCTGTGATAATTATCTTAATAAATGCAAAGATGACAGGTCAGATAGGGCGCAAATTTATGCTCTTAAAAGGAAGAGTGTGTTCCTGTTTCAGCCCTGTAATCCTTAAAAAGGAGATATTTTGGGAGATATTTCATGTTATTGGTATGGCACTGGCTTGGAGAACTGTTTCTAAATAGTTATCTGTGCTTCTAAAGAACAGTGGTAAAAGTACACATTAAACAAGTCAAACTCAGTGAGTGCTTAAGAAAGAAAGTGGGGTTTTGGTGTGCACAGTTAGCACTTCTTTTGTCAATTTTGTAAACTATTTAATTCTACACCTATTTGGATTTGTCTCTGCAATTCAGCATCCCACACAATGCGCTTGTAATGCAGACTTCTTCTTTTAGCAAACTCCAGTTTCATTTTTATTTTTTTTTTACTTTTCTATTCCACTAAATATAAATTCTGACAACGGTTGTTTTTTCAAATTATGTTTCATGTCTTAATGCTGGTTTAAACAAGGACAGTAATGGCATCTGTCAGAGAGATGCTGCCAATAAAATTCTGTCTTTTGTGCAGCAAAGACTATAAAGAGCATCTCTTACTATAATGTCAGTCAGAAACATGGCTGTAAGAGAGGCTCATATCTTCCCATTTGCTCTCACCTTGAGATTTATCACAATGGACCATAGTGTCATAAGAAAAATTCAAGGTTGTTTTCTTCTAAGCACCTCATGCAAATTGCACTGAGCAGCAGGGGACAATTGTTTTTAATAGGGTAAGAAACTGGAAGGTGAATTTTGGAAGCATTTCAAATATTTTACTATTCAATATTGTCCCTTTCTATCAAGCATATGGTAGATATTCCTGACTGAAACAGAAGGGCACAATCAAGTTCAGACAATTTTTAATGAAGTTATTGGTGCTCAAGCCAATTGTGTTAATAGAAGAACAGGACATGTCTGAAAAAGAGATGTAATCATTTCTGGACTACAGCTGCTCACTGCCATAGGTCTTCCATGAGAGAGGCACTGTTCAACCTCAGACAGTGGAAGGCAAAAGGAGAAGGTTGCCCATTTGCAGTCACCTTTGTTACAGACGTAGCATCCACTGAAACATTCAGGGGGGAAACTAGCATCAGCTAGTATCTGTACCCATTACTGAGTTCCTGATGAAGATATGCACATAGAGGTTGTTCCCTTTTCATATGTTCTTCCTTCAATTTCTGAATTTAACCTTTGTTAAAGAAAGGCTTCATGGGTCAGTCTCAGTTTGGGATAAAAACACCTAAAATCAGGTGTTTGCAAGTAAATGTCCATATGTGAGCTTGGTGCTTAAGCCACTGCTACAGCCAGTACCCTTAGTGGAGGTTGGGGTGATCCAGCTGCCAACCTGCTGAGTGATGAGTCTCTCTACTGGCTCTCTCTCTGTCCATCAATCCAATAGTAATTTGGGTTCTATTCAATCAGTAAACATAGATGCCCAGTGCCATTTGAGATGTCCTAAGGTATCTACACAGAGCTGATAGATACAGCACAGGACGTAAAGGAGATCTGTGCTTTTCTGGACTTGCGGCTTGAAGGCCAAATGAGCATCTCAATTCACAAGGGCATCTTGAAAAGCACTAGACACCTACGTTTAGGCACTTGAATCAACCCCTTACATTTAGACACCTTAATTTTAGTGTCTCAGCCTTGAGCTGAATGCCTGTACTGCATACAAAGGATTTTTGAATCTGAGTTACCTTTAATCACTGAAGAAGTCTGCAAGAATCACATGTTCCTCGGAGGGTGGTAGGGACTCCTCCTGTAGCACCAGATTACGGTGGGGATCTTTACAGATACTAAATCTTTCCATGTGGAAAGCACTGGTGTTAAGCTTAAGTGGCTAAACTAATCTAGTTGCAGAAGCAGAGAATTAGAGTGGCAACATGCAGTTTCATCTGCTCATACAAAGATACAGCCTTTTCTGTTTAACAAGGAATTAGATAAAATATCAATGTCACAGTTATTTTAAACAGCCTTAATACATTTTATTTTGAAATTAGATGAGTCAGTAAGTGGGAAAACAGGTTTCCAGACCACCTTTAGCAGAATACTGCAAGCCTAATCATTAACAGTTAATAACCCACATATTGTTAGTGAATAAAGGTTTACTGGCGCAAGACAGATAAAATTAGGAAACGTCTATTCAAATTCCAACCAACCATGGGTTCCCCTTTCCCTAGGAACTGAGAGATAATTAACATCTCTGAAAATTAGTTCATTGATTTTGATGGCTACATATAATCCAGGCACTTCACTTCAGCCTAAATCAAATATTTTGATACCTTTAGCAGTTTCCATAAAAGAGTACAATGGAACTAGAAGAAAGACATGTCTGGGATTCCTGCAAGTGGCAAGATAGTTAATTACTCTGATTGATAAACATTTTGGCAGTACAATTCAGTACTTGCTGGGTCATGGCTCAGGTAGACAAGGAAATGCACTGGATTTGTTGAACAGTTATACCATTCTCCTGAGCTCTGTTGTAAATCTTGGTAAGCTCCCACAGAAAGTGGAGTCCCCAGTTTTATCTTGGTTGTGGTTACAGACTTCAAACAGGCTCTTTTCTGCACCAGAGCTGAGAAGCTGCAGCCAACCTGCTCTCCGTTGGCATGGGTTGTTGAGGTTTTCTTGTTCCAAGTCAGAAGTCATACTAGTGGGTTCAGTTTTCTCTATCAGCGAAAGAGCAGCCACAGCCTGAACGAATAGGTCACAGTGACCAACTGTCCCACACCTGGTGCAGAAAGAACAGCTGAAGGAAAGTCTCCTCACCCTTTCTTCCCAGGAGGTTTTTGTGATAGGAACATTGAAACCAGTATCTCAGCAGCTATCTGTCTCAGTTTATGAAAGAATTTACAGAAGAAGGCCTTTCTCCTCTAAGCCTCCTTTGCAAGCATCTTTCTCCATAATGTAGTGGTGATCCAATATGTGCATTTATGCAATGTTTGCTTCAAGCACTTTGGGTTTGATAAGTAGCAAATCTCCAGTGAATGCCATGGTTGCTCCATGTATCAGGAAATGCAAGGTCATGCAAAGCTCACTGCCTTCTTTTCCATCCCCAGAAGACTGAGAGTAGCCAAAGAGATGAAAAGCATGTTGTTAATGAATGTGCAGCACACTTTCAGGCAATGTTCGCAGGTCTGTTGACCATGGCATGACTGATGTGAGCTGCATGCACCCACATTGTGGAGATCTTTTGTTGTCTGAAGAGCATTGTCTGCCCTCCACCATGCATATTGAACAGGACCTGATGAACCAGTATCATAGCTGTGCTTAGCTCTGATCTTTTCAATAGCAAGGATTTGAAACGTCAGTCATTTCCAGAGGCCCAAGGGATAGACAGGCTCAGTGCAGTTTTGACATCAGGCCTTAAGAGGAAAGTTGCTTCTGGTGTGTGAGGGAGTAGTGAGCCATTTAAAGTAAGCAGTTAGATGTATTCCTGTCTTCTTGAACCTGCACAACATCAGAAGAAAGAGTGTGTTAGAAGTATGCTTGAAAGGCAAAGACAAGTTTTGAAAAAATCTTATAGAAAACAGTCCATAAGGAATTCTGGAAGTTAAAAAGAATTCAGATGGAAACTGTAGGATAGATCTGTGACCTGGAGAGAGAAAATCAAAGGAGGTGAACTTACTTAGCCTTTGAAATTCAAAGAATATTGCAGAATGGTTAAAAGTGCCTATAAGAGAAAGATATCAGATAACAGCAAGAGTTCTAAAGAAATAGCAGGTCATTCCTTAATAACAATATTGAATGGCTGGAGGCTGAAGTTTGAAAATAAATTGAAGAATTAATTAAACTACCAGTTAAAATAATGGAAAATAGAGCAATTCCATTTGTTTTCTAAATAAATTACTTTGCAAACAAAAGGTTTTCCCTATCGAAATGTTAATGTTTAATATCAAAAATTGCCTAATACTCCAAATACTCCGTTTTCAGCCAAAGATTTATTTTCAGTACAAACATGCTTGTCAGTGCCTTTGTGGTCAAACTTACTAGCATGCTGCCCTGTTGTTACAAAGGTTACATCTCTTGTTATCCTCCTTTGGAAAAAGGTTTAATGAAGTATATAGCTTCTCAACAAAAAGGGAGAGACAAGAGTTACAAGAAAGATGTAAATTAAGCAGATTTGATTGTGGTGAGTTTGAGCAAATCACACCTCCTGTCTTGGGAGTTGCTTTCAGAAGCATCCTGAGAATAAATTACACTGACTTCAGGACTTAAAACAATTAAAGAGGATGGAAACATTTTCTAAACAGTTTTAGTAAGTACATGCTATGATTAAGCACTTGTTGCTCAGCCCCTCCCTAATCAAGACCCATTAGCTATTTAAAATACATACTTCAGTTAAGAAACAAACTTCTGTTTCTTTCATATAATGAAATTCTGCTTGAAACTATAGCTGTGCTCTTGAAAACTAAGCAAGAAGTTCATCTGGCCTTCCTTTAATTAAACTGTAGAAATATTAGGAAATTGTAGAGCCTAAGAAGTAGAAAACTATTGCAGAATTGATTGGAATTTTTAATCTACTTATCCATACCAACTTTTATTATATTCACTGGAGCATATTTGACACAAAAGAAGTTTATATGTTTGATGATATTTCGGAAACTTCACTCAAAAAAAGTGTGAAGATGAGTCAGTTGAACTTTATGGTATATAAGCGAATTTGCAGAATGAAGAAGGAAGAAGAGAAAGAAAATGAAAAGAAAACTTCCAACAAGAGAAGGTGCCAGTTTCAGGAAAGCCTGGTTAGGTCTTACTTTGTGCTCTACTGAAATTCCTTCATTTGTACTATTTAGGTACCTTCTTTAACTTAGTTACTAGTAATGCTCTTGGGAAAAGTTACACAGATGGCAGAAATTTGCTACAAGAAGAATTAACTGTCATTCCTCCCATTAGTAGATGGGAATGTAATATTCATTAAAAAGATTCCAAACTTCAGACATCCCCTAATGATCATGCAAATTCCCCCATCAATGCATAATAGAACAAAAGAGATCTGTGCATTAAGAACCACTTTCTATGGCATTTCATTAAAATGTCTTATTTCAAAGAACCTTTTGCAGAAGCTATTAATCAGATTTGCTTATGGGACACATCATAATAAGTGGGAAATGGCAGATGTTTCCCCACGGTTCTGTTTTATTTGGCTTGGCTTGGCCAGACTTAGATGTGCCACAGATAAAATCCAACAAAAAACCTTTATGCTTGGTGTTGGTTTTTATTTTTGCAATACAAATGAAACATCAGGACTCCCGTCACGATGTGAGTAGTGCAGATCCCTCAAAAAAAACCCCAAAATGAAACAAACAAACAAACAAAAAAAACCTAACAAGAAAAAAATCCAAACAAAAGAAACCCAAAAGAAAACCCAGGATTTGTTTGCATCATCTGCCCAGCATTATGGGTGGTGGTAAGAAAAAACTGCAGGGAGTTACGCTTGAGAAGTAAATGTTGACAGCAAGATTGCCAAGTCGGAGTTAGGCTGGGAAATTGGGCTCCCAGTAGGAGGGAAGGGTAAGAAGGATGGACATCCTAAATTTAGTTCAATTTAGGTTCCAGCTCTGAATTACTCTCAGGATGCTGTTTCCCTTGATTACCTGGGGAGTCTGTGGACTAACCTTGCAACTTAGGTAACGTGTCTTCAAACTCCTCGCCTTGACCAAAACCTCTTCTTTCAAGCACATTTTAGCTATTACTTGCCTGGAACAACTGCAGGAAGATCATGTATGATTGCTGCTTTCCTTCTGCTAGATAAACCTAAAATGTAATTCACCATGAAATAAGACCATGTCCTTAAATGATAGCCAAAATGACTGTGAAGCTATTCGAGCTTTGTGAGCTTTGAAAAACCATTAAATGCCTGAGGGGATTAACAAAACAGCAGGCCCCTGGTGGTCCTTCTGGTCAGTGTACCATGTTAATGTGTTAGGAGAGCATCACTCAGGTCACATCACACTGGGAACGACCCACCACTTAGGGCTGTTCTGATTGTTGTAAGAAGGTGTCCTAAGAGCAGTTTAGTGAACAGCAATAATATTTCTTAGGTGAGAAACACAACATAAACCCCTTGACCTTGGTGTGCTTAATCTACCTTAGAGGATATGAATTTCATTTTCTTTTTGTCTGTAACAGCATGGTGGAAAATAACAAAGCAAGGCTCTGGATTCATCTCAGGTGAGGTTCATTTAGCAGGTACCAAGTTGGTCTAAAATCAATTCAACTTCTACATAACAGAGAGTCAGGAAGCATTAGATTTTTTGCTAAATTTCTGCCAGAATCTGTGAGTACAAGAACGTTTCAATATCACGGTTTTATTTTAACTGATGATGACAGTATTCAAAAAGGAGTGGGGTTGAAGCAAGGAATACGAAGTCATGCTTGAGTAACTGAAATCATTAATAGTTTGCTCATTTATAATTGGCTAAAAAGCCTCCCAGGTTTCAGTTGTTAGTTCAATGGATTAACAATACAAGGACAGTGACCTGCCGTGTCTTTGCAGGAGAAGCTTGCTGAGTGGAGGTACAGGAGCAACGAGAGCAATGAGCTTATTATGTGTCCTGAGCAGGGGAGGATCAATCCTACTTCAGAGAGGGAAGACAGAGAGCAATGAATGTGGTTGGATTAATGGAAAAGCTCTTTTTTTGTTTTCCTTTTTTTTTTTTTGTGCTATGCTTTCTCTAAAATGTGAAAAAAAAGGGCTCTGTGTTAGGTCTGAAGGCAGGACTTGGTGTAAAACCAGCTCGTACCATTTTAAGGGAAAAACATCACTCTAAGAGTTATTTTGTCTTGTCAAAAATGTCAGACAGAAAAGAGGGCACAACCGAACAAGCAGTGGATTTGGACGTATCAGATCCGGGGAAAGAAAAGGTCATTGCAAGAGTTCTCTAAGAAAGAAAATGCTTTGCTGAGTTAATAATATAATTCATTCCTGGTTTCCACAAGTAATAAAAAAAATATGATTTTCATCATCTTCTTGTGCAGTTTAGAGAAGTGACAGATTGTTGCAAGGTGTTTACTGCAGGGCACCGAGACAGTCCTTGTGTATCAGCACACTTCTGTTCCCTGGACTGTGAGCTGAAGTTGAGCAAATAGGTTGCACTAATCCTGGCATTACCACTGTAGGGCCCAAAGAAGTCAGGCTGGTTACTGACCTCCATCAGCCAGGGGCCTGGCCCAGACATCAATGACCCCACAGAAATTTAAGCTAGGGGAAGAGTTCGACCAAAGCTCTGCAACTCTAACCCAGTTCAGCTGCTGTCAATTTTTACTACTTCTATTGGTAGAATCAGACTCCATAAGCTGCAGTCAGCTGATGGATCAGCTCTTCAGTTGGAAAATGCAGTTGTATTAAATTTTGAGAGCACAATTTGATTGCCTTTTTCAAAGGGGAAAAGTCCAGCTGGGTTGTTCTGGCAGTGTCAAAATGCTTTTTGTATTTGTGTTCCAGTTTTATTCAATAAACGAGATATTGTGCCTTGTAGGAAACATTGTGGGGGTTTTTTTCTAATACATGACATTATCACAGTAAAACCATTTTATTGTTTTGACTCTAACTATCTGAACGTTTACTGAATGGGAAATTTCCCTGCGCTGGCTCTAAGTTCTTGTTTAGAACTGAGAGTAATGGCAGGGAAGTCCAAGAGAAAAACAACAAAAACACTGTTTTCAGTCCAGGTCTTCCACTGACAATGATTGGAGAGAAACTGGGGAGAAAATGGAAAAGATTCGAAGAAACTAGGCAACATTCTCAAAGCAGCAGTATTTATTAAGTGCTTCTGTTACTACGATAGCTCATTCGGCTCTGTTGGATGCTAGGTTGATAATTTACTGGTAAGTTGATGCCTGGTAATGAATAAATTTTCTTATCTAGCATATACAGATGTTTTCATCCCTGTTGACTAATTTAGGGTTTATACCTTGACCTACTCTCCTATCTGAGCAGTGCCCACACAAATCAAGCCTCAAAATGAATTTCCTACCAGAATTCAAGTCTGGTTCTTTGCCCGTTAGGGTCCCTGTGTAAAGAGTGTGATGGTGTTCTGCCCTGACTTTAGCATCCAGAAGTACACAGCCAAGTCTAAACTCATCATTATCACTGGAGATAAACAGGCTCAAAAGATCTACCGGAAATAGACATTTACCCCTGACTTCCATTTAATCAGGAAGAGTAAAGTAAATAAATACCAATCTGTGATAAAAACAAGCTCTGAAATGTATCATTTTCTTGAGGGAAGTACAAACGGTTTTAGTTTTAAGCAAATCCAGAAGTGTTTTCGGGGTGATGTTGGGTGAAGGCTCCCAAACAGTGTCACTGAACGGCAGTCTGAAGATAGGTTTTACCTGGGTACTCAGCAAAGTTCCTGCTCTAAGAAAGGAAACTGTGTCAACTTAAAAAAGGCTGGCATTCTGCACAGCAGAACTAATACAAGCCATCATTTATAGGCTGTTAGCATAACGAACTGTGGATTTATTATTCAAGATGCAAACATGCTATTGGACTCAGTTTCCCTAAGTCTATAAAGTAGACCCCAGAGAGTTTTAAAAGCTCTAGGTTCAGCACTTGTACGTTTTTTCACTAGGTAGGACACAGTGACAGAGCTCTGGACTTCTACTGAGTCAAAGACTCTCCTGAGAAAGGTTTACACAGGGACAGACTGCAAGCACACATGGGCTGAAAGCTGTGAGGCCACTGAAGGTGGTCAGAACTGGCAATCATTTCCTACAGCACAGGGGGACCTATATTGCTCTGTGGGACAGCAGCTAAGAGGGGCTGAATGGCAGCCAATGAGCCTTCTCTCAAATATATTTGCCAGGTGAGCTTATAACATAGCCTTGCCCCTGATGCAGACCTTGCAGCTGTGTTTCTAGCTGTGAGTCCATTTATCATGCCAGTCCAATTTCACTTGTGTAAGAACAGAAGAATGATGAGCATTTCCGAGTGTGTTTCACACCAAGAAGAAACAAAAGTATATTTACAGTGATCTTGCTTTGTGTTCATGGATTAAAGTCCTCTGTACCAGACAGCTGCAGGTATACACAGAAACCTGCCAGAGAAGATGTTTTCTTAACTTTGAAGGTGTGCTGTTTCATTGCAGGTCAGTGCAATGAGTGCATCCCACCCATATGCAGTGACAGAGATGCTCAGGAAAATGAAGAACAGCATCTGAACAGCATTTAGAGAGTTTCAGAAATGCTTTCACTGGTCAGACTCTGCTGAGCAACAGACATCCCATGGGAATACTGGAGTCCATAGCCAACCTGTCATATTTCACACAAGAAATGATTTTCAGCCTTCCTCCATTCCTGTCAAAGCAAGAAGGAACAGAGAGGATGGAATTACAGGTGGCCTAATAAGGTCTGATTTTGGCTGGGGAAACCACGGTGAGCAGTAATAAGGGTTGATGCTGGAAAGCCTCCTTTAAGCTCCAGAGACGGGATTTTCAGGGGCAGAGCAGCAGCTCACCGCATTGCAGAGGCTCCAAGCAGCCTTTACCTGTCCGTGTCGCTCCAAGGGCTTGCCAGATCTGTTTGGATGATTTCCCCATGCTGTTTCATTACAAGATCTTTCTGGCTTCTTTCATACTCCTATACTAGGGGTTCATTACCTGAGCCCTCTATTTCTCCACGTTTTCTGCTCTGAATGGTCCTGTACAAAACACACATTAAACAGTGGCATTTGCACCAGAGTGCTTTCTATCTTTGAGCCAACAAGCACCCTGTAAAAAAGTCACATATAAATACAGCACTCACGAAATCTAGTTATAACTGGGAAGTTGTGAAATAGATATAGTATGAGGAGGAAGGAAAGGAACTGATTTTATGAGTACATTAACAGGGAGAAGTACCAAACAAGGAACCCTCTGCAGCAGTGACATTTGGAGCCTAAATCAAGATGACATCCACGAAGAGACAACAGAGTGATCTTGCTGTTCGTGTGATTGCTGCAACTGCTATTAGGACTCCTGCCATTCAGTAAAGCAACTGCTGTTATCTTTGTGAGCACCAATTCAGGATCCGCTTCAGCGGCTGTAATTTAATAGTAAAGGCATCAGAGGTTGAAACCGGGAACTTGGCAGGCATGCCTGGGAGAAGAGGGCTTTTTGTGTGCAAATCACTAAGCCTTCATATTCCTGCTGCAGCTCTGCTTCCCTCATTTTTTTCCCAGGAAATCTACATGCTTGGTGGCCCAGCTTTGGGTATCATTTTAATTTGCCTGTGGACTCTGCATCACCCACAGACACATGGCAGCTTGGCCCACTCCTGAGCCCACAGCAAAGCCACTGCAGGGGCTCTGCCTGGTCCCAGGGAACGTTGCCCTTTTACACTCATGCTCTTCCAGTTGTCATTTCAATAAAAGCTGTGTCAAGCTGAGAAAGCACTAGAGTTGCAGAGCCTGCCCAGGGCTCCTTTGTCAGGCCGACAGTCATCACGCAGTTAATATGTTTTCAGAAAGACAGCATATCTTGTTGGTGTTTAGCTGGTATTTAATAAGTTAGTATGATGTGTTTTGCTGGGATGAGAAGTGAGATCAAGCCTTACCACTTGGGTCTGGTGCATATAGCAGTTTTAAGCATCAAGTTGAATGCGGGTTGTACCCATGTCCATGTAAGCCGAGTCCATCCCAGGGTACCTGCTGCAGGGGCAGGAGCAGGTCTCCAGCAGTGCTGGTGGGGCCTCCAGCAAAGCCCAGCTGATGCAGGATGGGGATAATCCCTCCAGCTAGAACTGGTTTTTTCCCCATAAACAACCTGTGTAAAAAAATGTCTTCTGAAAAACTCACATTTTCCAAAGGACCCAGTTTCCTCTAAAAAAAATATGCAAAATTAGCTCTCTGTCTGACGGTACCATATATGCAAACAACACAATTGCATCCGCCCTTTCTCCCAGGTCCCTTCCTACGTGATCCATGGAAAGGAGGCAGAGTTCTGCAGACAGAACCTGCTATTCAGTCTATACCTTTAAAATAAAAGCAAAGTAACTTCTGGAAGGGCTGTGTCACATAAGGGAGCCTACAGCTGATGCTGCGCCATGCTCTGCTGAGCTTTAGAGAAAAGAAAACACAAGTGACTTTGAGCACCACTGCAACTGTAACTGATATTCTATTTGAATTAAACATTTCATTTGCTGTCACAGTGGCTGTGACCTTTTCAACTGCAGTTTGGCTCTAAGTGACTGATGTTCTTCACATTACACATACGAAGCACAACGGACTTGTTCTGTCAAAGAATGAAAATAGCTCTGTGGGTATTTTGTCTCCTTGTTTTGCAGAGATATAACAATGAAGGCAATAAAAAGTAATGGTGTGGAAGAGATCACGCTGCTGGCTTTCCAAGGGTCGTGTCTATATGGCTCGTGAGGAGCCCTGGCATCTCCACCATTTACTGAATTAAAAATCAGTGCTAAGCAGCAGCCACTGTGCAACCTGAAGGCATGCAGAGTCAATGCAGAAAAAGCAGGTTATACTCCTAGGGGTGAACTTCCAGAATAGATTTGCTCTCAGTTGGTTTCCTTTGTCATCTGGGGACTGTTACAGGTGGATTGCAATGATTTTATAGGGAGAAGGGACCACCCGTCCCCCTGCTCCCCCCCATGCAGCCCCCTGTCAGAAAGGTGCACTGCCAGAGCTCAGAGGGGGCTTCAAGGTGCTTGCCCACACCCTGCCTAGCTGATGCCACGGGTTTTACTTCTCTCCTCTCAGAGAACTGAGTCGCTTCCTTCCAGATAATAGAAAGAGCACAAGTTTTTTAAGTAACTCTGCATTAGTGGGCGCAGGGGTTATTAGGTTGGTTGGAACAGTAATAAAACCCATTTCTGCATTGCACTTTTCTTGTTTTTCAGACTGTATCCTTTCCAAAGCCCTTCAAGGCCCCTCTCTGGATGCAGTATGTCCCAGCGGGACAAGGAGGGGTGACACTGCGTGCCTCAGGAGCACACAGACAGCCTGAGGCGCCTGGGAGAAGAGACCTGGCAGCTGGAAGAAAGGACACAAAAGCCTTTACTGTCTGGTTTCTTCAGGATGCTACAGGGTCACCTCAGGCTTGTTCTTGATCACAAGCAGCAGAAAGCAGAGCTGAATGCAGCTGGATAGTTTGGGGCTGGGGTTCAGCACAGTGTGGGGGATAATGTGGAGGTAAAAATGGCTGAGTAGGGATGAGGAGGGACAATAAAATCTCTTTTAGTAGCTCTGCTGGCTTTAAGTGGTTGTTGAACTATAGCCTGGTTTTAATACACAGAGATACACCAGAGATTGATCCACTGCTCAGGAATCAATGGCCTGCGAGTGTGCAGAGACCAGTGTCAGGTACGCACGGAGTCATGTAATCGACAACACAAAAGTACTTTAGGGCGCTTTGCAACCTTGTGAAATCCCAGGTTGGTGCAGGAGAAACAATACTTCTGACAAGAGAAGTATTGCTCACTTTTCCAGGCAAGGGCTGCTGCAGTTCTGGCAGAGTGAACCAGCTGAAGAACACTACCTGAAATAAAAAAGGCCAGGAAGAAGAAATCATTGGCAATGGTACATCTGATGAGATGCGCACAGCATCTCAGTGCAGATGGTGTCATCCCGTATATGTACATTGAGCATAAAAAGGCTTGGCTGTAATGGTCATGAGACGCCGTACTTGTGCAGGTAAGCTGGAGAGATGAGAAACTGAGGGGGGTAGTTCACTGAGATCCCACAGAGGAACGCAAACAGGACACTGAAGTAGCCAAGAGAATGGGGAGGCCAAAGGCACCCTTCCACTACAACACTGGTGGCAAATGCCAGAGGTCACAGTCCATCCATCAGAAAGCTACAGAAATAATGATCAGAGCAAGTAGACTAAGCTGAGTTATGTATAGGACAGAATATATAGCTTCATACTCTAGAAAGCAGTGGAAAGAAAACTGAGGAAATCCTGGACTAGAGAATTCACATGGTCACATAGCAGGTTGGCATTAAAGGTTACAAACAGTATCCAGCCGGTCTAACATGGGCCCCAGCCTGTACTTTGAGACTAATCCTTTTTAATGGAGTTCATGGATTAATCCTTTGAACCAAGCACCCAAATTCTACAGTACACATGGGGGAAAGGATTTTCTTTCACAGGTTTCCAAAGGTAGATTCAATCTGCCTAATACATGTACCTAAATTCATAACTCATTTCACTAATTGCTCATAACTAACAAACTCACAGCTACCATGGTTGTTGCCTTCAGAAAGTCAACAAAGGCTTGTACTAACACTGACAATGATCTGGGGATGGAGACCAGCAACTGACACCCCAAAGGTGATGACTGATGACCATGGTGAACCCCGCCAATGGGTAGAAGTGGTCAGCTCTCCCTTCTCACATTTATCGGTGTTAGTGCTGTGCATGGAGGATGCCCACACACACTTAATTCACCTGTGTACTCTGACTGGGAAAACTATATATGCTGGAGGTGAATAATGTTTTAGATTAAACCAGGGTGTGAGGCGAGAGCCAGGCTTACCTCCCACACACATGTTGTGCTATCAATATAGGTGATTCACCCTTCAGCTGCTCCTGTAAGAAACTGAGCGATATTTCATACAAAACCTATCTAGAGACTTGTCTTCCGGAAAAAAAGTCGTCCCATGGCTCCTTCCCATTGTTTTGTTGTGGGTTTTTTTAATCAAACTTTATCTCAAAGAGTAATGCATTCTGCCCAGAGTTTTTCACACACTCCTAGATATCACACAGGTATGTGGATTCAGCTAACACTCATTCTTGTGCTTTCCTAGCCATTTCCTTTCTTTATTGGCATGAGCAGTTTTCTGTTAGGAGAGATTAGGATAGTCAGCTATACCCACAAGCCTTCTTCTGTGCTTCGCAAGACTTCCATCCTTATTCTTGTCTCTTCAGAATTTATTCCTCTTCATCAAGAAACAGGCAAGAACATTCTGTACCTTGTTTGTAGCTCTCACTGATCTCCTGCCGTTTTCCAATATTGTGGGTGTTACTTTGCTTCCCAGGGAAGAAAAAAATATGGTTTTCTTGCATTATCACCACTGCCATAAAAACTGCCAGGAACTCCTTTGCAGACTGTAAAATCTACAGCTTGCAGATGTATAGCCAGACCTTGCAACGGTTAGTTACAAGGTGATTATCCATAGCAATCGTGAGCTTGTTTCAGAGTCCAGTTACTAGGCAAGCAGACTGCTTATTTTGTGCATATTTGCAGCATTTTGTTAGGCTTTGCCAGTAGATAATTGCTGCTGATTAATACTCTTATCTTGTCTAAAGAAAGATGATGTGCGGGCCACTTGCCATGGATACACTGCCATAAAAAACCTCAGCATGGATTTCACTGTTTATCATTGTTTTCCCATTTTTAAAGGAGATGAGATAGCTTTTGACAAATGAGGACTCTCTTATGGTTTAAAGATAATTCAGTTTTTCTCCAGCTATATTTAAGTTAGTTAACCTTATTGCACAAGTCAATTATGCCCTCATATTTCAGACTTTGTCATCACAGTCAGTGTTTTGCCTGGCACTTTGCAGAACTGCAGGGGATTAAGATCCCAGCTCCAAAGAAATTTCCAATTCAAGAGCTAAAACTGGAGCAACTAAACACTGGTGATGAGGGGCAGAGTTATCAGATCACCCTCATATTGCAAGGTGAGACTGCAGAGATGAGGAGCATGTGAAAGCCCACGGGCTGACAAGAGCTCAAGAGGATGCATGTGTGAAAGGCTGCATGATGCTCTGAGTGTAGCAGGGCAAGCACTTCCAATGAAAACAGCAGTTTGCCTGTCTGACCCATGCTGATGGTGCCAGCCTGATGGAGAGATGTCCTGGCTGGGTGAATGGAATGCCTGGAAGAGGAGCTGAGAGCTCGGCAGCTGTGTGAAAAGCCACCCTGTCTAAACCAAAAGACACTTAATAGCATAAACCACTGTGTGAAGATTTTTAAGTCAGTGAGATTTGGCACCCGAGACATTGCTCGGGTTACCGAGAAGGCACAGAGAAAGAAAACAACCCTCACAAGTCTGCCTCACAAGGCACAGTGCAGCTCAGATTCGGCTGGAGAAGATCTGTTTCCCTCCCATCACCCTTCAGTTATTAACTCACACGTCCACCTCGCTAAACCATGCTTAGGAAAGGCAGCCTGTCAGATTAATAACCTCGTCAAAAGCAGGGAGTGAACAGAGGAGGAATGAGCAGCGGGAATAACCGCGCAGAATGTCACAGTTTTCTCAGCAGCGGTGTTTGCTGTCCCCCACCAGCACGAGGTGGCAGCACCAGCCCGCGTTTGGGAAGCGCTGGGCTATCGACTGGTCGCGCCGGTGTCGTCTGCGTTTTATAGGCGTTCTCCCCCTCATTTTCCAGCCATTTTGTGGGAATCAGTGTCCAGATAAAGAAGGAATGCGAAGGTCTTTTTACTCAGCCTTTGCAGTTAACTGTTTTGTTCACTGGGGATAGAGCTCGGTTCGTATTCTGAGCTCTGCTCAAGTCAGTAATATTCAAACATGACATAGCTGCTGAATTAAAATCCCATTCAGGAAAGCTGGTCAGCTTCAAAAAACAGCTATGAGTGGGGCTTGCTGCTTGTCAAATACCATATGCAAGGTAAACGTGACTGAAGCTCACAGATGTGTTTCTGATGTGAGAGCACAGAAAGCCCCGCTGGTCCTATGTCAGGCAGCAAGGACAACTGCACTGCCAAAGCTAATCCCACCTCAGTGCCATGTTGCTTGTGCCCTCTCGGGAGGCACTGCTGGTTTCATCTCCTGATTAAAACACTACTTTTCTAATACTTCTGATTTAATTGCTGCATCAGAGAAGACCCACATCCACTGCCTTCAGTGGAATTCAGTCCATGTTTTTATACCACTGTCCGATTGCAATATTGCATTTCATTGAGGAACACTTTTCTAATTGGAAGGGCATGTGAAAATATATTGTACTATGCAGCTATTTCCAGCACAAACAACTCAACCATCTCATAGAGTTTGAATAAATCTTTAGATCAAGTTCACCTCCGGAATGACCCATAGATCAGTGCTGAGCTCTGCTGTGGTATTCAATTATTTATTCATGATGTTTTCCCCATTCACATGACAAAAAAAAAGAGATTTAAAGAGCCATTATGGTGTTTATGGAAGTGTTAACCAATTAAAAGCTCAAGGTTGCATGCTATTTCTTCTGAGTAACAGAATAAAAAAGATCAGGAGAATGATTGATACAGTTAATATATTTATTGGCATTAGTACATTCTCTTTTATTGCTGGGATCAGGGTGACATCATTCATCATAAAGACAGCATAATTGTCTTTGAATGTTATAAAAGGTGAAATTCATTCTCCTGGAAATTAAAGAGAACATTGCAAAGCTTCAGTAAAAAAAAGGGGACTGAGTGATACAGATGATAAAATGTACTGGCTTTAAATTTCTGTCCATAAACCTGGAATAAAGCTACTGAGAATTAGTCCGAGATGAAGATTGTAACACAATAACCTGAAATTAGTTTAGGTGTTCCTCTAATCTCATTTTTCATGGTGTAGGACTATTCATCATAAAATCTGTTTTCCTTCATTGGCAGTATTTCAGCTGTCTACTCACTGAATGAAAATAGTAAAGGAGTGAAGACACCAAATGAAATATATGTTATTTGTTCTGGAAGAATTAGTTCACTGTCAGCAAAGCAAAGCAAAGCAAAGCAAAACAAAAAGCAAAGCAAAGCAAAGCAAAGCAAAGCAGATGGTGCAGCACTTCTATCTGGTCTTTGCTCCCCACACTCAGAACTCTGAGATCTTACTCCCCTATTTCATATGCAAGTCTGGGTTTAGGGAAAGGTCTTGACACCCTGAAGCAGTGTCACTCTCATGGGATTTTAGCTTTGCTTAGGGTTCTTTTTATCTCCCTTGGTAATTTCTTATCTACAAAGAGACTCTGAAGACTTCTATGCTATTCCTTTGAAGATCAACTCTGCCACTCTTGCCTGCATCAAGTAAATCTCACCCTGAGTCCACACTGGGTCCTCTTCTAGTCTGATGCTGCCTAAGAAATGAGATTCAAAAAGATGGAGGACAGGGAAAAAAAGGCTGAAGCTTCTTGCTCAGGTTCTACCGGCTGCACTGAAGCTACGTGTTTGTCTTTGCCTGAGCAAACCTTTCCAGACCTGTCTCATGCTTCACCTTGTTTGCTGAGGGAGTGTCATTCATACAAAATACCCCTGGGGAGGGAAGTTTCCATTGCAAGATGGCCAACATCATTTTTCAAGTTAGAAATCAAGTGGACATGCTTAGTGACTTTGAAGAACTAGCCTTCTGAATTATGCAATAGCTGCATATGCCTGGGTTAATCCAAGTATGTTTAAAATTAGCTTTTAATCTTATGCAAGCCCCGATGTTCCCAAAATGAAATTGTCAGTGCAAACTAGACCAACTAAGCAGTATTAATTAACACCAGAAGAAAAACACAAAGGATTCTCTTTGATCATTGCTTGGAGACATTTTGTGCTTACCTTTAATTTCCTCTCCTGAGCTGAAATAGCAAGTTCAGGTTATAGCTCTTTGTTAGAATAATAATTAAAATGATCTAGTCTGTGCATATACATTGTTTAGTTAAAGGACACTAATTATGTGCATATGTTAAGGAACTAATTGAGATTAAACCTGCAAGGGAGCAGCCCTTAGAATCTTCAGGGGCAAAAATGCCTATTGAACATGACGGTGTCAACCGAAATCTGTTCTTTTCATTGTTTTCTCTTTCTTCGAAGGTATTAAGAGAACCTTAAAGTCTGCTGCTGAGTCCTACTGCCAAAAGGTACAGCTTTTTAAACACCTCTGTGAGGGTTTCTCTGCCCTGTAGATGTTGACAGGGACAAAAAAATAGTCAGTCCAGAGGAGCTTCTAAGTTGATGTTCACTGCACGATGCCCTGATGGGATGGACTAGCTGTTGTGGACAGGCATGCTGTCCCATTACGTGTCCAGACCCTGAGATAGAAATGACAAGAGGAATGGAATGCCACTGGCATTTCGCTTGGGAAATGCTCTTCACTGATCCCTGTGCTTCCACTCTTTGGATATGAAGTGGGGCCAGGCAGGACAGCTGTACTTCACAGACCCTTGCCACTGAGCAGATAGGGTATCACAGCCATGCTCCAAGACCGCTCCTAGGTTTAGCTTTACATGTAAGTGAGAAGTGTAAGAGGAGTATTGCAAATGCACCAGAGAAGGCCACAACATTTTACCCTCTTATGCAGAAAGTGAACAAAGGAGACAGTCTATCAACTAAGTTAGAATCAACTAATTTGGAATGAGCAAAGAGGAATTTACAACATGTTTACCTCATATTACAGCCAACATTTTGATATGTGGAGAAAAGTCACAGTGCACCCTCATAAAAAAAATATAGCTAATCTGGGATCAAGTCTTTCCCCTTGTGAGAAAACCTGGCGTAATTGCATTACCCAGTGCAGCTATTCCAGATTTTAGCACATCCAGTCCTTGACTAAACAGGGACCCTGCAGCTGTCCTAGGCAGGCTAATGATTCCAAGAGATAATCTTCATGTTTCAAGAAGCACTGCTGACAGAAGTTGGAGAGAAATGCCTTCTCTCTCTCCCACAGTAGCCAGAGTATTTCATAGCTATCCAGATGCATTATGAGAACTTTATGTCTTTCTCTGAAACAAATGGTGGAAAGCATTGTCAGAGAAAGCACAGATGGACTGCATTTCTCCCAGCCATATATCACTATGGTTAGCTGGAGATTAAATTTCTCTTTTGTATTTAGGCAATCTTGCCTTTATTCTCTTACTAATAGCGCCTAGAGGGAAAATGCTGTAAATCTGTTTGTTATATATGCACCACATGACTACTCAGTACTTCTCCTAAGCAGCACTACTTCTTCTGTTGTTTAAATCAAGGTTTGGACTCAGTGTTAGTTAACAAAGTCGAGATCTGTTTGATGGTCCTTCCCCCACTCTGTCACAGTGATCACATCACAGAAGCACAAGGCAGGAGGAGACAAGGTTACTAATACTGGCACTGCTTCACATTGACTACTTTGCTGCTTCCGTGTTTGTGCTCTGTTCTTTGCAAACTCCTTAAGATTTACATCCCAATCCATCCAAATCACTGTACAAGGCTAGGTTAACCTTGACAAAGCTGTATCCTTCAGGGCTGAGTTTAAAGTCAGAAAAATGGAGTTTCTTCTTACACAGCTTAGTGATTTCGAAATCTGCCACATTTAACTGCCAACACACAGCAAAGTTTTCTCCTGTAGACATTTCCAAGAGGAAGATGGACAAAGTAAAGCAAACTCAGCCATTGAAAGTACTTTGGCCTCACCCAGAGAAGAACGGATAGTGATGTTTGAGCCACAGTTGAAAGGAGGAGCTCAGGTATAGGTATATTGCATCCAGCACTAAATTGATCATGTTCTTTCTGTTGAAAAAAAAAACCAGGCAGCAAGCTTTCTGTGTTCGCTGCCAGGCAGAAAACATATACCCTTGGTGGCTTTCATTATAGATAATTAATTATCCACCAGTTCAAACCACATATTTACTGCTGATTTTTTGAGTTCTGTAATTGTTTCAGTTCCTTAACACTTATCAGCTATTAACCTCAAATAACAATAACCATTTAATAACCGTTTATTACCAAAGAAATTGATTAATGGCAATTTCAGGAATCTTCCTCTTCAGGGGGGTCCTAAGAAGTCTCATGGGATGCAAATGTTTAAATATTCAGGTGCTCAAGACAATGACTGTTGGGTTATATTTCTGTGTATGTGTTTGCAGACAATGCTCAGCGCTGTAATGCGGTGACATCTCTGTGCAAAGCCTCTAGGTGATGCCACAGTACAAATAAACAGGACCTAGTGCTGCATTTGTCTCGTTCAGAAGAGGTGGTAATCTTTATTTTCAGGTGAACTGGTATTCCACCAGGGTTTTAAATAGATGCTGAAGAGCAGTAATTTTCCTTTGCAATTCTTTGGTCAACAGTTTAATTGCAATGGTTTCTTGATTAAAAAAAAAATAAACAAAATTTCCAAGCATCAACATCCCTCCTGAAATGAGAAGCCACTTTAATACATGGTATGTAGAAGTATCAGTGTATTATAGAAAGGTTAAATAATAAAAGGTTAACATACACCTTCAATTTGAAGCTATTTTGCTTTGTTTCCTCACCTACCCAATCCTGGACACACACAGATTTGGTCTGCTCTGATTCTTGCAGGGATGCCTCCCTGTCTCCCCACAATTTCAAATGATGATCAGCTGCAAGGACTGGAAGCTGATGGAAATCATTTCAGTCCAGAAATGGAGGCAGGTTTAATGCAGTTGTTTAAAAAATCTCTTCCAGTAGTGTTCTTCATTTGCAGCCCAGACTTCACAGAAAAAGAAATCTTGGCCCCCAGCAGCTCTCAAGGATTTTGCTTCAGTGCCCCCATCCCTCAGATGGGATAAAGCAGCACATCTTCAAAGAAAGTGTCCTGATTTACATGGAAGATCTGGTCCGAAAGCACTGCTCAGGCAGTACAGTGCCTCTTGGAATTTGGGTGCAGCTGTGCACCGTCCCTGGGATCTTTGGTAAGGCTTGTCCCCATGCTTCCATAGATAAACACACACAAAATCTGTAGGAATCATTTTTATATAACCTCCCCCACCACCTCGTTCCCATATACAACGCCCAGAACTGTAACTGCAGCAGCAAAGCTTCAGACATGCTAAGGTTGGGTGACTTACACACCACGCCAGCATCAGACTTTCCAGCCTGAAGGTAGTGTCACTATGCCTTGCTCTCAGCCCAGCACTTTCACTTCCAGAAAGGTGCCCTGGAACTAGCTGGCAGTTTCACATGGGAAAGGGCAGTTGCAGTGACAGTTCGCCACCAGCACTGTTATTATTTGTGGATTGGTGAGGAGGAGTGTTGCGTTAAAGAGTGTGTGTGGGGGGGAAAACAAACCCCTTGTTTTACTTTCAGATACGTTGCTATCGGTCCGACCGCGTCCGCTTATATCGAACCTCTAATGGTCTGGGAGCCAATCCGACCGCGTTCGCTTATATCGGACCTCTAATGGTCTGGGTTTTACCTGACCGCGTCCGCTTATATCGAACCTCTAATGGTCCGGAGGCTAATCCGACCGCGTTCGCTTATATCGGACCTCTAATGGTCTGGATTTACCGATAGTAACAATTAGATATCAAAACAGTACGACTTATTGACTAAATTTATTAGTGCAACAGTTACAGGTTCTTATGGATTGCCGGTGATAAATACTGTCTGCAAAAGCACGTGCATACAATGGTTACATGAATACAAGCGCTTAATAAAGTTGACACAACTTAGTTCTAAAAGATAGAGGTGACAATAAAAATAACTCTATAGAGATTCTAAGTTTTTCCTAGGAAAGCACTGGATACAGTGCGAGTCTTACCCACAGGCGTCCCTATGCGGGGGGAAGAGAGGTCCAGCCCGTCGACCGGTCCCAGGAGTCGGTTGATGTTATCTTCCGTGACTCGTCCACGATGGTATCTTCCCCAAAATCCCACTTTCTCTTGGGCTATTTTATATTATTTTTACCTTCAAGGTGGAGCTTGAGTGACTCTAGTCATACATACCTTTATTATCATTGGTGAAAATTTCTCTCGCCTCGATTTAAAGGTATATGAGACTAAAAATTCAGAGAGCATGCTCCGAGAGAGGTGGTCTTATTTCGGAGGGGGGTCGCACTGGAGAGGGGTGTGTATTTTAGTATTATAATGAAGCAAAGTTCACACTAGGACGGTATTTTGTCAAAAAGATGACAGGCCGCTGGCTCAGGGTAGCAAGTATGCAGCTTATCAGTTTCTTGTACCACCTAGTTCCCGTTTTATCTGCTGAAGTTAGGACAGAACATAACCGCAAGATCTCCACCTCGCTCTATCCTCCGCCTGTTACGGGAACCGCTGTGGAGTGCACATTCCTGGCATACCAGGTACGGCTGCATCTTAGCCCGAGAGGCCTTGAAAGCCCGTCTCTTTCTTATTGTGTGGACAATGCTGCATTTTGAATATAGATTTAATTCCCAATTATCCCAAATTTCCTAATTATTCCACATAATCCACCCCGTGACTATAGTCACTCAAGCTTCACAATGTTTAGAAGGAATCTGGAATGTCCCATATACTTTTTGAGTGAGGATTGCTAAGGACATATACATCCTGTGGGGATGCTAAATTAGTTAATCGTTTTAACATAATCCAAAGTCTAATATACAAAGCGATTGTCAAGGCAAAACCTAATACAGTGAGTATTAACAAAATCACAACGGGGTGAAGCATCCTGTTCAAAATGCCTGTGGCAGTTGGTGACCATCCAAAGAGAGTGTCCCACCACTTATTTTCTGCATCTTTCTGGACTCTTTCCAACACCTGATGGATTTCTTCTGTATCGTGGTGGACAGTGATCAGAGTTCTTTGTCCTTTTTCCTTGGCCTGGGTCAACAACTGCTTCAAGTCTTCATGGTGTAGCAGCTTTCTCACCAATGTGAGATTCATCCCAGTAGGAGTGAATCACAAGTCATTATACAGCGTGTGTCTTGATCGCAACAATTGTTGAAAAATAACAAGAGCTGAATAATTGAAGTCACACCCAATAATGTTAGTGGTCAGTGACATTCATAATAACATCATCTATTAATATGGAGTTACAAAGAGTTCTCATACAAGCACATCCTTTTCCAATATATACAAGCATAGTTTCCGGATTTTCATTGGGATGTGTTTCAAAATGACAAACATTTTGCTCTGTGTCAAGACAAATGTCTTGTGCTTTTATGGTGTTGCTTTCATAAATGAATCCTTGTTGGTTTCGTGTGATATATGCGTCGACATCAACAGTTTGCCATTTATTGATATATTGCGCCCATACTCTATGTTCAATTGGGTAGAGCACGGTTTCATGGTGATTCAGTCCTAGCGCAATGATTGGGTATATGGTACGTACCGAAGCATTGCGTATTGTTAGGATGAAAGCAGTGACTTTATTCTCAATGGGGTCGTAAGTGAAATTAACCAGGTGCCACCAAGATTGGAATTTCCTTTCAAATTCAATTGCATTATATCCATATCTGGGCTTGGATATAGCTGAGAGCCAGAGATAATTAGCTGGTGGCCCTTTTCACTTGTTTCCTCCCACTGAGGTAATATGTTCGATAAAAACCATTGGTGATCTCCCAAAGCCAAAAGAAAAGATTGTAAAGGGTATTTCAATTTAGTCAAGTCACAAGTTATTGTGGCTAGTTTGTTGGCTAGGATTTTCACATCTATGCTATTTAAGACTCCCAGCCCCATTCCTAAGATACCAGTTATATCTCTCTTTGATCGTCTTAAGGGGGTGAGGGTTCGTCCATGCAACCATGTCGACCATCCTGCATACAATGTATCCAGGAATGGTGAGCATGTGGGTTTGATTGCAGAGATCTTAATTTGTATAGATAGTTCTACACGTTTGAGGGAGTATGATGGGATAAATAGTATTTGTTGTTGACCAGTATTTTTAACGACATAAGGTTCAATGTTATACACATGAGGAGTTAAACTAACAAGATGTTGAGTGGACGTGCTCCGAGTAGATGTGTTCTCAAGAATTGTTTGGGATGGAGGTTCCGTATCCGGCACAGAAGTGGCTGTCATGGTATTGATTTTAAATTTAAAGGACAGCCCTATGCTGTCTTGTGCCCAGGGACAGGTCACAAAGACTGGTTGGATCAAAATAAGGTTGTGCCAACAATCTCATCTCTCCCCAGTACAGATTTTTTATTTATAACCTTGGCAGAGATCTGACTTATTTGTTTGTGGGTGGATCCATTGATAACTTTATATCCTACTTTTATTTCATCACTGTTGACAGATTTAAGTCTTTGTTAGAATCAAATTCTACATTCCCCCTGTTTAATCCCATGCTCTCGGTATATTTTATATGAGTCTCAGACCAGGGTTGTTGCAGGTCTGTAGAAACATAATGTTGATTCAGTTCTGCGGTTTACCATTTTTTTTAAAACTTAGGTTGGAAAATAATCATGAATGCAAAAAATACTATTACTATTACAGCTAGGATGAGTGACAAGATTTCTTGGATACACTCAAGTCCAGTGTAGGCCAGTCCATCTATCCATGTGCAGTTCACCTAGAATTTCTGTGAACACAAAAGAGAAAACATGCTCAGCCTTTTGACCGACGGGGTTAAAGGAAGGTAAAAATTCATCGGGTGTTAATTCGGTGTACCTTTCCTGAACAGTCTTAGGTTTCCCATGCATGAGGATTTTAGGAGTGATTAATACCATGGGTACTGCTCCAATCTGAGGCATTTTTACCAACACCGGTTGTCCTCACAAGGAGGGGAATCGTGAAAAACATATCCTTAACATCTAAGGTAGCCATCCAAGTGTGGGCAGCTCCTTGTACCATTGTCACAATTTCGGCAATATTTGGGACTGCTGCAGTTAGAGGTGTCTGGGTTTCTTTACAGGCCACACCGGGGAATTGTAAGGTGAGTGAGTTCGTTTGAAGATACCTCTTTTCTAATTCTGTTACCACCCCGTCAACCCCTGTAAGTGCTGCTGCAGGCAACAGGTATTGCCGAACATTGGTAATTTTAGGCGGAGGTAAGGGTATGGATGTTTGTAACAGACTTAATTTCATTGTCAATGCAGAGTTCTACCTGCTTTATCCAGTAAGAAATCGCTACTATGGTAAAGCACATAAAAATTTAGATTAGCAGTATGTATACCACCGGGTGCAGCAGCATGTTGGAAATGCCAGTGGCAGTGAGGGACCAGCCAAAGAAATTTCTTACCAGTGGAGTACTGTTACCCTCTTTGCATGCTTTTTATAACACTATAATTGTATTAAAATCTTTGCAGTAGCTTTTAAAGCTGCAAATTTGCTTGCTCTAACATCTGTTTTATAAGTGACAAATCCATACAATACAAGGTGTAGTTTCTTCTTAGCAACTGGCTAGTAAATACAGGTGGTTTTATACACAAAATCACAGCCTCTATTAGTAGCTCCTTTGCAAGCGCACACATTCAAGCTGTTACTTTTCAGCTGGCCCCAAGTGATGTTCTGCAATCATTCATTTTTTCTCTTCCTCTCTTATTCTGCTTGGGGTATTCACAATCAGCTCTTATAGCTGAGGCATCAGGTTCTTCCACTCGTCTGTCCAGCTCATGGTAAGGCTTGACAAACTTTGCAGGCAGCCGCTATGGACCTGTAGGTAGGAGGATACAAATACACCCCCTCCCCCAGGTTATCAGTTCTTGAGAAGTAAGACAGGTTAAAGAGTTTCCTTAAAGCAAAATTATTGTGATAAAACAGTGTGAAGCAGCTGCAGAAGCAAACTGCACGGTGTTAAGTCAAAGAGTTTGCTGTGTCATAAACCATTTTTTTTTCTTTCTCTGCCACCCTGATGCTGCTTGGGTGGCGGCTGGTAAAGCTTGTGGTTGCACTGCCCCTCTTGCTTTTTCAGTTAGCAGTTTGTGTTTCAAGTATTGGATTCACCCCCAGGTTACCTTAAACACACTAAGCAGGACTCCTCCCCTGTGCCCGGTGTGTTGCAGGCTTCCTTAGGCTTTGTTTGTGGTGTCTCTACAAAACTGCTCCAATACTTCAATAGATCGAGAGGTTTTTAACGCTTTCTTTTTTTTTCAAAGTTGCTCACTCTGCTTTGCCAGCTACAAACGCCGGCCTACACGGCAGCAGCCACAAATACCTGCCTGCTCGACAGCAGCTACAGCTGCCAGCTTGCTGAGCAGCAGCCATAAATACCTGCCAGCAGCAGGACTTTTGCATTAACCCTTTCTTGCCCAAAATGTTAATCTGCTACCCATTAAAAACTTTTACATAAATCTAAAAACAAATAAATACACAAAAAACTGTCTGCCCTCAACACACACACACACATGGGATCCCATAAACACACTTTACACAACTACAATATTTAAAACACAAAATCCAGGCAATCATTACTCCCACTACACGGTCCCACATACAAAATGTGGTACAATGACCCTGTGAAGACAATCAAAAAACCAGCTCCGAGCAACATCATCGCAGTGCAAGGTGGCAGGCTCAATCTCAGCAGGCGTCCCCGCGGAGGCTCTGCCCCCCCCACACATCGCATGAGGCTTGGGCTTTTTTATACTGATTAAAATGCACACTCATTCCAACGCAGGTGGCCAGCCTACATCGGAAGAAGTGGCCAATAGTATCTATAAAGGTCTGCAAGGGTCAATAAAAACACAGACATACTTATATTCACAAACCTCTAACACATAAATATTACAAAAAAACTATATCTTTTAATAAAAACATACTAGAAACCTTCCCACCTTCTCGATCCGGCACATATACCACCAGGAAAGCACACAATACATCTGCATCCCCCACCATCTCGCTTTTCCCTTTACAGCTGCCCATTTATCATGAGGATCTGGGGGATATAAATCAGGCTCCTTTTCCGGATCAACAGGCACTGGGTCAAAAGGACTACCCAGGTTTTATTTTTGCTCTTGAGTTGATAATTTTGAGCTTCCAAGTTTTCTCCTGTCTCCTTGTGAAAGGCTAATGATGATTTTAGCACTTCATTTTCTGATTTCAGAGCAGCATATTCTGCATCAGAAGTCAGATTAGGAGCAGGGGCATTTTTAGCTTCTTCTTGTGCACAAGATAAACAAACACCTAACACTGCACACATAACATTTTTACATTTTCCCACTTTAAGCTTGTATAAAGCCCGACACTGTTTAATACGTTCTACCACTTTCTCTTCATCCTTCCAAAACTTTTGGGCCCACTCCTTCCCAGCTAGGGAAGGGGCACAACCATATTTTTGCAGCAGTTTATCCATGACAATCCTGCCGACTACGCCAATTTTCTGTTGCGTTAAAGAGTGTGTGTGGGGGGGAAAACAAACCCCTTGTTTTACTTTCAGATACGTTGCTATCGGTCCGACCGCGTCCGCTTATATCGAACCTCTAATGGTCTGGGAGCCAATCCGACCGCGTTCGCTTATATCGGACCTCTAATGGTCTGGGTTTTACCTGACCGCGTCCGCTTATATCGAACCTCTAATGGTCCGGAGGCTAATCCGACCGCGTTCGCTTATATCGGACCTCTAATGGTCTGGATTTACCGATAGTAACAATTAGATATCAAAACAGTACGACTTATTGACTAAATTTATTAGTGCAACAGTTACAGGTTCTTATGGATTGCCGGTGATAAATACTGTCTGCAAAAGCACGTGCATACAATGGTTACATGAATACAAGCGCTTAATAAAGTTGACACAACTTAGTTCTAAAAGATAGAGGTGACAATAAAAATAACTCTATAGAGATTCTAAGTTTTTCCTAGGAAAGCACTGGATACAGTGCGAGTCTTACCCACAGGCGTCCCTATGCGGGGGGAAGAGAGGTCCAGCCCGTCGACCGGTCCCAGGAGTCGGTTGATGTTATCTTCCGTGACTCGTCCACGATGGTATCTTCCCCAAAATCCCACTTTCTCTTGGGCTATTTTATATTATTTTTACCTTCAAGGTGGAGCTTGAGTGACTCTAGTCATACATACCTTTATTATCATTGGTGAAAATTTCTCTCGCCTCGATTTAAAGGTATATGAGACTAAAAATTCAGAGAGCATGCTCCGAGAGAGGTGGTCTTATTTCGGAGGGGGGTCGCACTGGAGAGGGGTGTGTATTTTAGTATTATAATGAAGCAAAGTTCACACTAGGACGGTATTTTGTCAAAAAGATGACAGGCCGCTGGCTCAGGGTAGCAAGTATGCAGCTTATCAGTTTCTTGTACCACCTAGTTCCCGTTTTATCTGCTGAAGTTAGGACAGAACATAACCGCAAGATCTCCACCTCGCTCTATCCTCCGCCTGTTACGGGAACCGCTGTGGAGTGCACATTCCTGGCATACCAGGTACGGCTGCATCTTAGCCCGAGAGGCCTTGAAAGCCCGTCTCTTTCTTATTGTGTGGACAATGCTGCATTTTGAATATAGATTTAATTCCCAATTATCCCAAATTTCCTAATTATTCCACAAGGAGAGAGGCGCTTTCTTTCTAATTTGAATTTGTCTGCCTGCTGGTAAAGCCCCTGCCCGTGAGATTTAAGAGCCTTTTGGAGCCTGCTGAGAGGACAGGTGTAAATTTGGCCTCAAACAAGAATGAACTGCAGCAGCTACTGATGTGCCTCTCTGGATGGTGACTTAAATCCTTCCTCTCCACGTCAGAGCTCCTGTGTCTGAAGGGAAAAGGAGATCAGTCATCAACTAAGGCCAGGAATTGGCAGTGTAAAGACTGGCAGAACAGAAAACTTATTTCCTGGTATTAACTTATGAGAAAGATACTTGTTTCTCTTATGTCTACTAGTCCAAGGAACTAATAATTAATAGATGAAATTATTCTTATAACTATACAAAAGAAATTCTTCTCCTACCTTTCACTCCCAGACTTTGAAAAAACTGTTGTAACTCCTCACTTATCTTTATCAGCCAAACTATAATGTGTCCGTGCAGAAGATAAATGCTGTTATTATTTAAACTTCCTAGCACCAGCTCCCAGAAATGCTGACAAGTCACGAATCCCAAGAAAATTAAAAGTGAAGCACACAGAAATCATCCAATAGATTGCAATCAACAAGATTCACTGGACAAACACTTCGTTCCTCACCGCAAAGGTGACAGGTTGTTCTCTGACCCTTCCTCCTCCTCTCAGTGGGATGTTCAGATAACAACAAGCACAAAATTAAACAAATGAACGAATGAGGCTTCAACCCCACAAACAAATAAATCATCTTTCTGAGCTGAGCACTTACAGACACACATTTCCACCTTTTTCAGAGCTGTCCTGTTGGCCATGATGTGGTTTTACTCATTTTACCTAACCTTGAATTGAATCTGAACAAACTCCCACTGAGCAGAGGGGAGTGATGATGCACCCGGCAGCATGATGGGTGCCTAATACCACATAGTAAGGAGCTGGGAATGCCCCCCTCATCAAGCTGCCTTCTAAGGACCCTCTGTGAGCCATGGAGGAGGAGAACCTTCCTAGGGGGTCCATTTCCCAGCACCAGGAATGGATACCTGGATGTACTAAGACATCAGAATGTTGTGGAAAGGGTTTCTGCATGGTTGCTGTGGCAGTGTCAGTACAGCAGTGCTGCTGGTGTGAGGGGTAACCAGCTCTTGCAAACACAGGGAGGAATTCCCTTCTCCTTACTGGTGTTGGCTTGTGCCACAGGGAACAAGACAAGCTCCTGAAAGGACCTCACATCAGAGGGAGTGGGGGAAGAGGGAAAAGGAACAGAAATGAAGCTACCATCTCTGCTTCATTTCCCCAGAAACTGTCCCAGAAAAGAGCAAAGCTCCAGCAGATGAAGTCATCCCAAAGAGCATCCAAGGTCCTCACCAAGTTTATTGATGGCCAGCAAGACAGACTTTCATGGGCTCTGGTAAAAGACCCTATTTCTTCAGAATGATGTCTGGAAGCAACAGATGGATGTCTCCAGGTGTCTCCAAGTGCAGGGTTAGCAGGGCTTGCCCATGGTGAGAGAGGACATCACCAACACAGTCTCAGAGAAACAAGGTGGAATAGTCAGCAGCTCCATAAAGGAACCTTGGGAAGGATGTGAATGTGCATCAAGGTTATTGTCATGTCAGCAGGGTGGCCTTTAGCATTTTGAGCTAATTGCTGCCTCAGAAGCACAGCTTAGTGGGAACACACAGCCAAGGTTAGAATCACAGAATCACAGAATGGTTTGGGTTGGAAGGGGCCTTCAAGATCTTTTAGTTCCAAACCCCCTGCCATGGGCATGGACACCTTCCACTGGACCAAGGTGCTCCAAGCCTCCTTCAGCCTGGCCTTGAACACTGCCAGGGATGGGGAGCCACAGCTTCTCTGGGCAACCTGTGCCAGGGCCTCAGCACCCTCACAGGGAAGAACTTCTGCCTAATCTCTTGTCTAAATCTCCTCTCTTTCAGTTTAAAGCCATTCCCCTTTGTCCTGTCACTACTTGCCCTTGTGAAAAGTCCTTCTCCAGATTTCTACCTTTAGGTACTGGAAGGCTGCTCTAAGGTCTCTTTTAGACCCAGAGATCTTTTTCACACAGCACCAGGCCTACCATGAAACACATAATTTCTTTAAGATTCATTTTATTTCTTTGAGCACAATCATTGGAACCAGCAGATGCTGTTGATCACACCTGACGTGCTTTGGGGAAGTAAATTTCATTGCACTGTTTGTATAAAGTGAGGGCAGCATTTATTAGCTGAGCTGAACTGCTTTACCCAGTGGAAGCAGGATTGCCTGAGATGCCGTAAATTGCAGGGAACTAAAGAGCTGAAGTTGTGTTCCCATTGGATATTGCAAAGGAAACTTCATTATCCTTCCAACAATAATGAACAACTTCCCAAGCAAAGTGGCCTTGTATTTCTGATTATAAAAGGAAGAAGGTAGATTTTCCATCATATTTGCGTCTAGCACCCTTTCTGCTAGGAAAGCAGATATGATTTCCAGGCACATTCACAATTTACATTTAAATATTTTCCATTAGAATATTTAACATAAATTGATATAGAATGATATAATTGTAAAATATTTCCTTCTGAATTAGTTCCTGGGTGCTGTGTAAGGAAAAAATATTCTGGTTTTGCTATTCAACTTCAAATTGATTTTCCTGCTCTTATCCAAAAAAAATAGCTTGGGGGGGGGGGGGGGGTGACAAAAAGCATTCTTTGGGCAGAGTAAAGGCTTTTCCTGGTATCACAGTTTCATCTTTACACTTTTCTATTATTATTCTATTACTTACATTTTTTCTCCCATCACTAACACTCTCTGGTCTGTATCATAACAGCAGCTTCTTCCCGAAGTGGCTTAAGTCCAAATGAAGACAAAATACACTGGAAAAATCAGAAATGAAGCTTTATTTGTGTGGAGTTTTTGGGGAAGAAATATTTGCTCTATTTAGATACAGACATATATCTGAGCATGGACATGAAAACATCTCCCCTGACATGTATAATATTTTCTTGTTCGGCGTTATGGAAGACTAACTATGACACAAACAACAACTTTGTGACCTGGAGCTCTGAGGTCTTTCTCCATCAAAATGGACAAAAAGGAGTGATGGCAGCTAGGGAATTGAAGAGCGAGACCAGCGTGTCATTACTGACAAAGAATATCTGTAGAATAGGAGGCATCATCAGAGAAAAAAATATTCTGCACTGGTGAAATGAAAAGAAGTTGAATATAGCAGAGTGTGCAGGGGAAGTTAATATCCATGGAGATGAGTGATATGTTTAGACTGACAGCTGGGAAAGACAGTTTTGACAGACGCATATTAGATGAATTAAAGTAGGATGATGCAAGTATATATGAGATTTTTTTAACCTTCCTTTTCCACTTCTACTATTTTTCAGCTAAGCATGAATTTCCCTTACACAACATTTACATTCTCATCTCCTGTTGAACAAGGCTTCCAGCAGGCTCTGGTGACTGGGGCAGGTGAGGAGTTAGAAGATGTTTTCTAAGCGAGGCAGAATACAGGTTTTCATTGCTGCCTTCAAAGGCAGGATGGCTTTGTTTTCAAACCCCTGAAATCTGAGACTTGTGACAAACATCTTAGTGATTTTGGGAGGATTTTTTGTGTAAGCTTGATGACATGCAAGATTTCCAAGCTCTCTTTGGCTCAGCAAAGGGTGCTAACTGTGGTGTACAGATGATCTCTTGAAGTCCAAATCCTTTGTCAGCTCAGCTACAAATTTACAAGTTATTTAAAGACATTTCCTAACAGGATGTTGTCAGCTGAGTACTTGGAGACTGCAATGACTGCACTGAGCAAGCTGGACATGAGGAAAACAGGAGACCACGTATGAGACCATGTGAACATCGTGAAGTTTGGCTTGAAGACTAAAGAACCAAATGGATTTCTCAACATTTCTTCGAACCTGATTCTCCTAATGTAGCAGTTTTTCAAGCCAAGAGTCACACTAACATCACCAGAGAAGCTCTGTAAAGCTCTGCGTGCTATGAGTTTCTGATTTGAGCTTTGCAACCCAAGAAAATCTTCACAAATAGATTTTTTGAAATAGAACAACTTAACTTCAGCTATCAGAAAATCAGAAATCACATCCTTCCTGTAGGCCTGAATGCTGGACTTCCATCAAACATGGGCTAATACATATTTATCATGGGGGAATGACAAAATTTGACTTGCCTCAGTGAAGATGCTAGATCTTACTCTTACTGTTATTAAGGGCAAATCTAGATTGATTTCCTTAAATGTCTTCATTTGTAAGTAGAACCTCTGGCATCTAGGAAGCAGAGATGCATTCACTGTTACAGGTGCTTGCTTTACTTGTCACCTTCTTCATGTCCCCAGACATCCACAGGACTCCTGTGCAAGCACTGGTATTGAATCCTGCATGTGCTGCTGTTAACCTGATAGACAGAAAGTCTCTTTGAGCGGAGGGATTCTGTACAGCTCTGGAGAAAGGCAAGGCAGCAATAGCTGGAAATGATTACAATTACGCCTTCTAGAGGTTCTTAAAGTCAAAACCCTCCCTGAAATGTAATAGCATGTTTAACTTGGACTGAGAACAGAAACAGAAATAGAGCCATGCACCAACCTGTGTAATATTACTCCCATTTAATTGAATTAATTTAGAGACAGAAATATGACAGGATGCTACACATCCAGCTATAGAGGATAGAGCTGCTGTGTGCAGAGCACCTGCCTCTGCCCGGCTCTGCTGGCTGATCCATGCTTGCTCAGCCCATCCTTGTTGTTCCTTGCTCTGGGCTGAAATTGTCCCCCGCTGGAGCTGCAGAGGTGTTCTGCTGTCTGCACCAGCATCATCAGCATTTCAGCCTGCAGCTTTCCTGCACTGCTTTCTGCATTGCAAATGGGCTTTTGCCACTCTCCCCAGTTCCCAATGCTTGCATTTGAGATGTCTGAAATTAAATTTCTGACTTTGTGTCTTCCTAAAGTCATTTATCCAAATCACTACAGCCCAACAGGGATGGAAGATGGCTGTACCCTTCGTGACACTGCTCCCTGGGGAAGAACAGACCAAGCACCATTCGGTACCTTCCCAGCTATTCCAGCTTCCCCTGCTGAGCTGTTAAAACTTCACTCAGTATGCACCATTTCTTTCCTGCCCCTGGGCACAGCCAACTCACAGATATGCAGCTCTATGAAAATTAAATTGAATTTAATAGCTAACTAAATATCACCATGGGCATTTTCCGATTGCATTGTACTGGGAGGGGGATGGCCGCTGCCATGTGCCCTGTAATCAGCAATGCAGCAACAGCGCTTTGAACAGACGTTAGTGACAGATCTAAAACTTGGCTATACAAGATGTCATAGATGTCATAGACTTCTTTCTGTTTAGCTTAATGAAAGGATGGATAGATTCTCCCACCTTCATTTTGCTGATCCTGAACATAGAATCATAGAATCATAGAACAGTTAGGGTTGGAAAGGACCTTAAGATCATCTAGTTCCAAGCTCTCTTTGGATGTGGTAAAGGAGTGTGTATGTATCTTTTTTAAGTACTACAAGCTTGTAGAAGTGTTGAAAGTCTGAGTGTTTTCTGCTTTTAAATGTCTGCAGTATCTTTAATTTTTTTCCCTTGATATATGGAAGTTGGGGAATGGGTTTATATATGGCTTTGTCTTCTTTCAGGATAATGTCCATACAGTCTCTAGTTTTTCTCTGCCTGTAACTGATGTAGATAGTCTGCAAATAAACCATTATCTGCAAGAGCTCTATGCATTTGGCAGAGTAGCTCTAGGAGGAAACAGAGAAAGCATTTAAAGTAATGAGCAAGTTATAAAAATAAATGCTTTTCCCTTGATCATTTGATCACAATAAATTATAGATCATATTACCTGGAAAACTCCCACTCCTATTGAATAAAGGGTCATAAACCTAAATTGCAAGTGGCCTGTTGCAGATCTTTTGCTCAGGATGATAAAGTTGTGAATGTTCAAAGTCAGACAAAGATCCCATCCCAATGCATTTCCTATACTGCTGCACTCCAGAAAAACAAACAAACAAACGAACAGACAAACAAGAAGATGAAGTGCCTTAAGAGTTGTTATAGCCCTGACTGATCTCTTAATTGTGGACACAGAGAGCACACAAGGATTTTGAGGTTCTCCTAAGACTCCAGATGTGGACCTCTCCCATGTAGAGCCTGTCTGCTGCCTTCTGCAGGAAGTGGCGGAGCTTGGGGCATCTGTCTGTTGGTCTCTTTGCCACTATCTCAAAATACCCCATTAGTTCAACTCCATTACTCAAAGCTTTCCTCCCTGCACCCCTTCATTTTTAATCTAACTCCTCCGGACAAAGTAAGCCACAAGGTTCAGAGTACATCTGAGCCTCTGCAAAATATAGAAGTGGGTGAGGTTAAGGAGAGAAGAGATGGCACTGGGTTGTATTAGTTGCTCCCAGCATGCTGTTTGACTAGAAAAACTGTACAATTGCAAATTGTTTTTTGCCAGCAAAGGAGATATATGATCTGTCTGAAGAAACCTCGTCCACATCCTTACTTATCTTCACTTGTCTTGAGTATTCCTGTGAATTTTCCTTTGGAAGTCCCTTTTCATGGTACCATGAGTTCAGGATTCTTTGGTCATCTCACCTCTTTTCAGACCTCGTGCAACTTCCCTTTACCTTGCTTAGATCAAATTACATATGCTCTCTCTTTCTTCCAAATTCTGGGCCTGCAAGAGAAAGTTTTTGCACATTGCTTCTTCATTCCTTCTTTTCTGCTAGGATTTTTCCATGGCTTCAATGTCTTCTCTCACACGCAATCTTAGGAGAGCCCTGGTGTTTTCCTGTACTGCATCTCTCCCACTGTTCTATGGTGCTTGCACTTGAATCACAGGTTACCCAGGTTAAAAGTCTTCATTTTTTTGTGTCAATCTTTCCAACCTTAATCTGGAGATAAAGCCCGTGTTAGGAAACTGCTGATTCTGCGCTCACTGAGCCTACACATTTCAGCTCATAAGGTTTTTTTCAGTCAAGGGCATTGAGAGTTGTATTTCCCAAATAACATTCGTGTGCAAAAAAAATATGTCTTTATTAGATTATCATAGAAAAATCAGATATCACAGAAAAAAATCTGTGATCTTCATTCATTTGGGAGGCAACTCTACTGGTGGACGCCCCATGAATGATTTGTTATTACATTAGTAGTCTACTAACAATAAGTATAAACCTGGCTTATGATATTTACAGGTACTCAACCTACATAAACTCATCAGACCTCATAATTTTAGGACACACAGATTTTCCATAGTGTCATACTGGGCATCCAGGGGACATGTATGGTCTTGTGGTGTCTTTTTGTGCAACTAGAACAAATATTCTGTTTGCCAAATAGGACCCTAACTTGCAAACTGAAGCTTAAAGGCTACACTGCAGTGGAACAGCACAAGATGCTGCGTTTTAATTGCTTCTTATCCAGGAAATGGCACAACATAATGAGTGCTTGGATTCTGGCCATGATTCCAGTCTCCTGTGTGGTTCTGTCCTCAAAACTTGATACAAGACTTCAGAAACCCATTCTCGCTTTCTATCTCTTAAAAAGATTAGCAGGTTCTGTTTTAGGACAGTGCTGCTTTCAGATGTCTGTGGATGCCCCGGGCACAGACAGTGCACAAGCATCACTTGCAGACAGTTGATGTGCACGTGTCATGAACCCTGATTACCTACCCATAGTTGGAAAGTTACCCTTTACCTTTCTCCTTTCTCTTCCATACTTTATGTCTCACTCTATGGTACATTTTGCAAACACTCATCCTTTCAGTGAGGAGATTTTGCAATGCCCCTTGCTGAGGTTCCACAAAGTGAAAAGCATCCATCGCCATGTGCCAGACAGGTTCCTGCTCTTACAGGGTGCTTGGCTATGGGGCAGCTGCCAGGCAGCACTCATCCTTTTCCTGGTTTTCTTCACAGAAGACTTTTCTTGTCTGCAAGTCAAATTCTTTTGTCTGGGCCTCCCCAAGCCCTTTTTGGCCTGGAGACCAGATCAGTGTCCCTGTGCCTGCAGGCACTGGAGATATTTCCTTTCTGATGCTGTAACCTCCCTTCTCAGGCATTGTACAATGGGGGTTGTACACTTGAGTCTACAGCACAAAAAAAAAAAGTGCAGACCTGAGACAACCTCAGGTATTAATTAAACCTCATAGTGGACATAGGAAGCAAGTGGTTATTACCTTACTTGAGGGCCAGGGAAATTGAGGTAGTGTCCTGGGGGTCACACTGTGGAAGAGACTAATGAATAACCTTGTTGCCCAGACCTGAGCCCTCATTTCCAGACCATTTTTGCCTCTTAAGTTATGTGATGTAGAACATCAGAATTACAGTGTAGAATTCTATTAATAATCACTACTCAAAAGTATGGCATATCCAGTAATAACAGCTGGGGGAAAAAATAGTAATTTCCTTTTTAATGTATTTCCTTCTGTTCCACAGTGTTTGATAGTAATTAAAAGAGACCCCTGAGCAGTGCAGAATCATAAAAACCTCAGTCAGTCACAGCTGACAATGTGCTAAAACTTTGTGTGTTAAATTTCCAGGCATGGCTTCTGGTTTAGGCTGATGGAGCACTCTGCTTTTGTGTTGGCCTGTTTTTAAGATCCACATTTTCTGGCAAATCAACTGAGTCACCTGAGGGGGTCTCAAATCCAATCAAAGAGCAAGTGATTTCTTCGAGGTTTGCCATCTTTTTATTTCTTAGTTCCCTATCAAATAATTTAAATGGAGCTTTACCTACGCTATAGTTCACTGATGCGAGTAATTTCGGAGGGGTTTGGCAAAATAAACCTCCAGTGGAAAATATTATTAGTTAATAACTAGCATAAAAGAAAGACAGAAGAATTTTATCATTGCTATAAATTGTGAGTTAATTTTAGAGCTCCACTGAAGTTAAAATATTATTATTTCAGGTCCCAGGCCCATCAACAGCCATGGATGTCAAGTGATAGGGTACATTGTCTGCTGTGAGACTATATAGAAAATATAGTCAGGAAAATGCATCATCTCCTTTATTATGGTCAGCTTTGGTCTAGCAACTGCTCCGGAGCTGTAGCATACCCTGAGAGCATCTAGATGAGCAGACTTTCTGATGAACCATTATCTCATAAACAGTCTGACCCTCCTTTTATAAGCTGTGATCCAAACTGAACCAAAAGCTTCTCTAACTCAAAAAATTTTGCCCTTCTCTCCACCTCTCTCCTCAGCATAGTCCCATTTCACAGATTCACTGTGTCTCAGAAAGTTCAGAACTGTGTAATGCTCATTAGAGTGTAACTGCCTTGGGAGATCTGTGGCTCAGACCTGGCCTGTGCATAAGAAGGCAGCACCAAAGCAATCTCTTGTGATGCTCTTGGAGATGTACAAGTGCAGTCTCCTCCCTACTGGCTTCCAATAACCTTCAGCCTCAAGGCAATGTTCATGCAGAGGAACCCTGCACATCATGGAACAGGGAAGAAAATGGTGACTTACATTTTCTCTTTCCAGAGGGATCTTGGTGGAGCAGTTTTTGGTAGCAGAGCCCAGCAGGGTGGCACAGTGCTCAGCTGTGGCAGAAGGAGGCTCCAGAGCAGCAAGGACTAGCTCTGCTGGTCAGTGGCAAGACACATGGGAAGGCTGTCCTCGTTCAGACACATACTGTGCAGCCCTTGAGGTGCAGAAATGAGGTTTTTAATAACATAATCCCAACACAATAAGATACTGATTGAAATTCAGATGAAATTGGACACTCCTGATGACTTCTGAGAATTTCAAAGTTTTAAAAATCTTGCCTTACTCTCCAACACTGATTTTTTAAAAGTTGCTTTATTTAATGACAGTATTTGCAGCCTGACAAAGGGTTCAAGTATGCCTGTCTTCAGCTTCAGAGACAGTTTGCTCTTAAATCGTGAGCCAAAATCACTTCCTTCTGGCTAAGGCGTTCTCCTGGCAATGGCACTGAGAAGCCTTTCTCAGCCATCAGGCTCCCAACAGCCTCATTGACACTGTGATATGGATTTTGTCCTCTGGAAGATCAGAGGAAGACTCCTTGTTATTACTTATGAGTCACTGAGTTACTGAAATCTGTATCCTATTTCTGCATAATTCTTTAAGCATAATTTTAATTTCATAGAGAAGGGAAGATGTCCCATTTTCCTCTCAGTTCCTCCAGATATACAGTTCCCCCATATTAAGCCTCTGAGAAAGAGATCTGCTTAAAACAGAGATTAATAGTTTCTGGAGAAATAAAGCCTCTTTCCTCTAGACGATATAATCAGTAACTCATTCTAATACTTAAGTCTTTTTTTCCCAAGCAGACCAGCTGCACCAATCCGTTTCCAAGATCAGCCTTACCCACAAACATGACAGATTAACGAAAAGAGAGGAAGTGGTTTTTCTAGTAATTTGAATTTTGCACACACTATTTTGTTTATGAAAGTACATGTGAACTCAAGGGCAATCACTTACATCCTAATGCACAGAAGATGTAGACATAACTAAAAGCACTAAAAGAACTAACTACACAGCAATATCAAACCCAACTGTTTACGGGCCTGAAACAGAGAACCACTCGTTGAATGAAGCTTTATTTGCATATGCATACATTTCTGAGGTGGCAAACAAGGCCAGAAGAAAAGCAGAAGACCCACAGTAGTTGTGCTTCACTCTGGAGTAGCAGCTGAAGACCAGGTGAGATACCCAAGTAAGCCGAGATGTCTGTGTTTAGGTAATACATTGACATCCTTCATATTTTAATGGATAATCATGAGTGATTTTATATATTCATGTTTCCACTGCTGAAGACAAAATCCTGTAAGGTTGGGGCTTTTTACCTCTACATCATTGTTCACCATCTTCCATTAAAATAATTGAGAAAAGAAATTATGAGGGACGAAAGATGCATAGCCAAAAACTTCTCATCTTTGAGGCCTGCAATGAATTATTTATTCTTGTATCTCATTTGAGCCCTATGACTCTTTAAGCAGCCAAATATGTCCAGCAGTTAAAAAATCAATAAACTCCATGCTGAGGAGTGAGCTTCTTTCCGTCCCCTGTGCTGATTTTTTCTGTAACCTCTGACAAGACCACTTTCCTCTTTGGCTCCCACTTTGTCTGCTTTTAAAACTGTATGCAGTAACAGCCCAAAGAGTGCAATGGGAATTCCCAGTGCTGGGGAAAAGATTATCCCCCCACTTAGCAACATTGTGCACTTCTAGTCTCTGTGGCTTCCAGCAGCAGCAAATTAAAGATATTTGCCTCCCTTGGTCTTCTTACCCTTGCCCACCTTGGCCAGAACTTTCTCTGGAGAGCCCTGTGAGATCCTCGGGGTAGCATAAAGCAACTGAGATGCTAGCTCCAACACGTCTTGCAGTGAGACCCCTTTTCCCTGCCAAGCCCCAGTGAGATTAGGAGCTGAACAAGTATTTGCCAGCAAAAAACTTGCTACAGAGCTAACCAGAACCTATGTTTATATTATCACTGTAATTTAGAGCCAAATCTGTACTTATGTATATGGGTAACTACAAGCCTTACTGGCTTTATAACCACAGTATTTCTGGGAACTGTGACAGCTGTGTGAAAAAATGGGATCATTTACATGGATCCCTATGCAAGATCATAAACCAGGTTTCTTCCAGACTTAATACTGCTTCATAATCTCTAACGGTTAGCACCTATACTGTTTGAGTTGCAAGAGAGCTAATTTGTCACCCTTATGGCTTCCACCAACAGCAGGGTAAGAGCAGCAGTTTTAATTAAAGGTTACATGCAAACATTTCTCACCATTTCTGTGTGACAAATGGTTCTCCTTATCCAGAGGGTTTCCCTTCTGCTGGTCAGAACAAAATGCTTCCCTTTGCAAAACTGCACATTTTGTTAAAACGCACAGGAAAACAGCGGTGATTCTCACAGCTTTATCTCGGACTTCTGTGTGTGAAGGAAATTCCTTTCTGTCACCGTTATTTTATCTGTTTAGGGCTTCACTCCAGAGATGATTCTGTGTAGAGCTGAGGCATCTGTATCTTCGCCTCATTAGTCTGTAATTGCTTTAACACAAAGACTATTCTCATTCATGACTAGCACAACAGATATCTCAACATTAATATACTGAAAAAATATCATAAAACTTGGAAGTATTTTCTGTTTAAGTCATCTTAGAGCATTATGACATATAGTGAAATAAAAATGTACAAAGCTATAACTGTACAACCTATGTTAATGGTCGAATAATGTGAGAAATCTTACAAATAAATGCATGTCTAATTTAAATGCTCTGGGTATGTCTGCTGAGTGTCTATTCTGTTTCTTCTTGGTGGTGTGGTTTGGGTTTCTTCTCTCATATTAGCTTTCATTTCTGATTCTTACTTTTCCATGCAGCCCTCTAAGATGGACTGTTCTTCATCTTGCCCTGAGGCTATCTAAACCATATTCTCAGCAGGCAGTTGCTATAAATGTTGATGTAAATTTGTTCCATAAACTGAAAGAAAGTTTTGAAGTGATTTTCTTCATATCAGCATATTACAGTGGATCAGTCAAATATCATCTGTCCCTCGTGTCGTTCTGCTCAATACAAATTCATTACCATGTAGTCTTGGATCAGCACAGATGACATCTATTTAGTACAGTTTCTATAGGAAAGAGCTCAGCATCTCTATAAATCCTTCAGATTCTGTGCTGATGTGGGATCTGGTGATAGCACCTCAGTGGGAAACTTACTTGTATGAACAACTTATAAGTCTTTTAATTGCAGGGTAGAATACTGATTTTCAACAACATTAAGTAATTATTCCAATTGCTAATGGCCAGGAAAAGAGAAAAAAGGCCTGTTTACAGAGCTTGTTCACATTCTGAAAGTTGGGAGAATGGCTTTGAAAACCATTGTATATAATTCTAGACTCCATTGGATGAAGAAACAGGGAACAGGGAGGAAAAGGCTTGGGGAGCAAAATAACACCTTCCAGTGCTAGGGCAAAGTAGACTGAGAAGACAAAGCCAGGATTTGCAGAGGTGCCTGGCAGGAAGATGAGAGACAATGGTCATCAATGGAATAAGGGAGATTTTGCTTGGTGGTAAGGGAAAACATTTTCCTCACAAGGACAGTCAGGACTGGAACAAGTTACCCAGGCAGTTGTTTGTGGTATCTTCTTCCCTGCAGATGTTCAGCTAATCAAAGCCCAGAGCAATCCAGACTGAATTCAGTGCTCTCCCTCCTTCAGGCAGGAGATTGGGCTAAAAACATCCCGAGGTTCTTTTCAGTCTCATTCAAGTTTGGGCTTGGCAAAATGGTGCCTCAGACTATCATTTATGTATGTTTATGTATGGTTTAAGCTCAGCTGTAACTCAGAAAGACCACAGTCTCTGGAGTCTCCCCTCCCCTTCTTCCCCCCACCCCCCCCCCACCCCCCCACCCCCAGAGGGATGGGGAGGAGATTCGAAAGAATATAACTCCCAAGGGTTGAGATAAGAACAGTCCAGTAACTAAGGTATAACACAAACCACTGCTGCTACCACCAATAATAATAATGATAAGGCAAACAACAAGGGAAGAGAACACAACCGCTCACCACCTGATGACCGAGCCATGAACCCCCCTCTTCTGGGTAACTGCCCTCAGTTTTTTACATCCTGTACACATGATGTGCTGTGGTATGGAATAACCTCTTTGGCCAGTCTGGGTCAGGTGTCCTGTATCTGCTTCCTCCCGGCTTCTCCTCCTCCCTGGCAGAAGATGAGACTCAGAAAGTCCTTGGTCAGACTAAACGTTACTGAGCAGCAACTGAAAACATCATTGTTATCAGCACTGTTCCCAGGCTGAAGTCAAAAACACAGCACAGCACCAGCTACTAGGAAGGAGAGAAATGACTGCTGCTGCTGAACCCAGGACATATGACTTGTAGTTTTGTGCTATAAAAATGAAGGCATGTGACCTGCAGGTTGCAGTACACAGTTATGGGGGAACAGAGTTGGCAAAAGAAAAAGAATATTGTTTATTCCTTACTGAAAAAAGTCAATGCCAAGCATTTTCATCAAAACCAAAACACTGAAATTCCAGCCCCTCTTTATAAAAGCTAGAGTAAGTCCAATGGAAGAGAATGAGGAAAAAAACAATTCCAAATGCTATTTTTATAAAATATGGATATTTTCCATCTCCAGACTCCACCCTGAACTGCTCTCCTCTGTCACAGGGTGCCATGCAGCCCAGCTGCTTGGTGAAACAGATGGAGGTGGAGACACCTTTGCCTTCAGCTGGCCTGGCCCTTCTCAGGGCACTCTGTTGGGGTATGGAAGCTGGAATTGATGTTCTCCTGGTCTCTCATGTCCTTTCTGAATGCTGATCCAAAGAACTAGTGAATAAAAGGCCACCACTACTTTTCTTCTAGTGCTTTCTGCATTTTTGTTAATCCAGACCAAAGAAATTTTTATTTATTTTCCTGGGCAAATTAAATGCATCAGTTCACTTTGGACTTCTTACAAATAATGTGTTGAAAATAATTTCCCTACTCATAAACATGACATAAAAAGGACATGGAACTGTTGGAACAAGTCCAGAGGAAGGCCACGAGGATGATCAGGGGAGTGGAGCACCTCCCGTATGAAAATAGGATGAGAAAGTTGGGGCTGTTGAGCCTGGAGAAGAGAAGGCTGCGTGGAGACCTCAGAGCAGCCTTCCAGTATCTGAAGGGGGCCTATAGGGATGCCGGGGAGGGACTCTTCATGAGGAACTGTAGTGACAGGACAAGAGGTAACGGGTTCAAACTTAAACAGGGGAAGTTTAGATTGGATATGAGTAAGAAATTCTTTACTGTGCAGGTGGTGAGGCACTGGAATGGGTTGCCCAGGGAAGTTGTGAATGCTCCATCGCTGGCGGTGTTCAAGGCTGGATTGGACATAGCCTTGGGTGGTATGGTTTAGTGGGAGGTGTCCCTGCTCATGGCAGGGGGGTTGGAACTAGATGATCTTAAGGTCCTTTCCAACCCTAACTATTCTATGATTTTATGATTCTAAACACCAGAGAGGATTGTGTGGGCAAGATCCTCAGCCAGCACAAACCATTGCTTTTCATGGAGCTGTACCCCAGCTGAAGTTCTAGTCTGAAACACGAATCTGCCATCTGGTCTGACAGTCCACCTGAGCCATCCTTCTGCTCATGCCAAGGCTGACAACACCTGACCTCGCTAGAGTGATAAAGCTCACAGTCAAACATCTCACACACAAACCCCTTGCATAATGTACCCAGAAGTCTGGAGCCAAACAGCAGAACATCTGTTTTCATCAAGAAACCTTTCATACTTACTGGATATACTTGGCTGTCTTGTGTTGTAATTCAAGCTCAGTGCTTCAAATATATGCAGACACTAATGTATTTATTTCAATGCATGATTATTTAACTGCAGGCAGCTGTGACATCCAAAAACTGGCATGCACAATCCTCTGGAGTGCCACATCCACATTTAATGAAAGTTTCCACATCAATATACACAAGCCACTGGTTGCATATGTTTGGAGCTCTGCACCTGTATATCTGCACCCAGATATCCCAAACAAAGAGTTAGAGGCTTATTGCATTTCTTGCTTTTTAGTAATCACCTTAGGTAGCAGGATGGACCTGGGAAAATAGCAATAACAGATTAATCAGTTTTCAGAATAATCACAGAATCCCAGACTGGTTTGGGTTGGAAAGGACCTTAAAGCTCATCCAGTTCTAACCCCTGCCACAGGCAGGGACACCTTCCACTACACCAAGTTGCTCCAAGCCCCATCCACCCTGGCCTTGAGCACTGCCAGGCATGGGGCAGCCACAGCTTCTCTGGGCAACCTGTGCCAGCGCCTCACCACCCTCAGAGGGAAGAACTTCTGCCTAATGCCAAATCTAAATCTACCCTCTGTCAGTTTAAAGCCACTAACCCTTGTTTCATATCACTACATGCCCTTGTAAAAAGTCCTTCTCCAGCTTTCTTGCAGCCCCCCCTTTAATAATATTCCTCCTTATATAAGGCACATTGACACCAATTAACACAGAAGCAAAAGAAAGTGAAAAGACAGAGAATCAAACACTGTTCCTGACCGACAAATGCAAATAGGTCATTAATCCTAAAATACTCATGTGGTGTTTACAAAATATCTAGTAAAAAGCCCAGCTATTGTGATCCCAGTCTGCTTTTGTTATTCTTGGGAGGATGCACCTTTATGTCAGCAATGAAGAAAAAGAAGCATGGTTTCTGGGTTTGTCTATGGAAGGAGAGGAAAGCCGAGAGATGTTACAGAAGGGCCACCACAAGCTGCAGCTGTTTGGCGCTGCCAGATTTAAAGACCCAGCTCCAGAAGCACCCGCCAAGAATAAAAGCCACAAACAAATGTAGTTTTGCCAGCAAGAAAGTCAACAGGTTTCAACTTACGCTAGAAAAACACTCCCAAAAAGATTCTTTCTTGTGTGGTTTAATAGAACTGCAATGCTATATGTAAGGATGTAATGTAGTAATGTTACAGTTTTCTCCCTTTTTGATGAAAGCTGTGTGTTTAAGAGTGGAATATGTGTAGAAGTTGACATATAGATAACTAAGAGGCACAAATTTACTGTGCAGGTCGACAAAAGGTTCCAGTCCAGAAGAGCACAGAGCCATCCAGCTCCATGTCTGGTTGAGAGCCACATGGTGCAGAGCCCAGTACTCTGTGCCCTTGAATAACCTATCTTAGAAAGTCTAAAAAGCTAGATCATTCCAAGGTACTTGCTGAAATCTGTTCTAATAACTGACAGCTCAAGGTGTTGCTGTCCCTTGTTCCTTATTTATTCTCGTTTGCAACTTCTCTTCACTCTTCTTTTAATTTCAAAGCAATTTTGTGCTGAATCTGTATGGATGTGCAGAATGGTGTGAACCAGATAAATGTGAGATGAAAGCTAGAAGTACCAAACACTTCCTGCTGCCCTCTTGATCACAACATAGATGGGTGCTCAGCTTAAAATTGTTGCTGAATTCTTTATAGTTCCACTTCACTGTGCCAAACTGTCCTGTACACCAATGGGCTGGCAAGAAAGTGATGTTCCCCCTGCATATAACTTAAGCCAGTCGGTTCACAGTGTTTTGGAGTTGCCATGTCTCAAGGTGCTGCCACATACTTCCTTCTAGCAAGAAAGATCCTATTGAGTAGTCAGTTTTCCCATTTTTATAGCTAAATGGAAGGTGAAGAGTACAAAACTGGTAGAGCTGAAAGATGGCACTGTATATTGGGTGTCATGTAAATGTGGGTTTGTGTCAGGAATTATTTTTTCTCAACCGAGCACAGAGGGCAAAAAGCCATTATTCACTCTATGCATACAGCTCACAGTATGAAACCACTTCTAGCAGACTGAAGACAGAGCTGGAATTATATCTGATGTTTCCATACATTAGTGGTTAATGGAAGAAGCCCAGAGGTCCGTTCCTGTGGAACCCAGTCACACAAGTGAACACTGTCAGAGGCAGCTTTGGTGTTGATGGGGTCTATCCTGCACAGGCACAGTGCAAGTGCTCCCCTGTGGAAGCCTTACCCTGAGGGAGTATGTGCATATAGCTCCATCCACTCACAGATTGTCAGCCTAAACAAGGTCACTGCTGTATAAGCATCAAGGACACAGCTGCCTACTACTATAATGTACATGTAATAGGTGATTCTTTTTATTTAAAAAGTTGACATCTGCCCATTCAAACAGAGAAATTTAGACTTGCATGTAATTCAAAACCTCCTTCAAGCAATATAGAGAAAAACAAGTGTATTTTTTGATCAGAAAACCTGACAATTTTATTTGTCTTTAATCCTCAAGGTGTTATCATAGCCCAAACTAAAAAAATATATTACATAAATGAAGCATTAAGATTTCTTTCATTTTTAAGGGTAAGAACAGTTTCAGTCAGAGTCAGATGAAGGGCATTCACATTTTTGGTGTGAGTAGGACACAATTGGCAGACAGGGATGCCATCAGAGACATCCCACCACTGCTGCCTATCAGCACTCTCACTCTCAGAGGGTATGACCTCTCCAATCTGCTGGAATAGCTGCTTGCATAATTAGTCCCCAAGCATTTTGTTAAAACGCCTACTAAAATTTACAGACTGGGTTTTTCTAACTGAGGTCTGAACCGGATGACAGGGTTTTCACACACTGAACATGTATCAGCAGGTCTGGAAAGGCAGTAACTTCCAAGGTAGGATGGTACTTGGCTGCTCATACAAGCAGAGGGGATCAGACTTAGTGGTCTGTGTTGGCTCTGAGCAGGCAGGATACTGCCTTTGCTTGCAGGAGCCTGAGAATTGCTGAGCTCCTTGTACCCTGTACTGGAGCACAGGGCAGAGACGACCTGGCCTGGGCTCAGCAACCTAACATCAGAAAGGGATGCCAAAGAGCTACTTCATTTGGCCTTGGTGACCAAGTGTGATGCTGAGCTGTGACAAACAGACATAAACACTCCCTTGAAGACTGCTTTGCCATCTTTCATGCATAGTTGCCTTGCAGCATGTTTTACAGCCTGCACGTCTTCTGAAGACCTTGTCTGTTCATCGGCTACCGTGCCATAACGTATTTACTTCTTGTAGATGATAAGCATGTCTTGAAAGTATTTTTCTAAAGCTGTCTCTTGCACATGCCTCTACGCCTAATAAAGCTCTGAGTTGTTTATGTTAACATTAGGCGTGCATTGCTGTCTGCTTAACTGTGAAAAACAGAAGTGCAAAACATAAAGGCTTCTGTGACTTTGCCAAAAGGTTTCATGTAAGTATTAAAAAATCAGCACACAACCAACACATCTGCATGTTCCCAGTCAGAAAGCAGAGAGTTTTGCATGTAATTGGTTATTTAATAGAGCAAATAAATCAATCCTGCCAACATCTTTCATCAGATTAGATTCAATAACCCTCATGTGAATTACCTGTTTCCTTACGCCAGGTGTTTAAAGAACTAAGCAAAATTAGCACTGAAAACATGGTTACATCAATAGCAAAAAAGCCCATGTTCACTGTCCATGGACAACATGGTTTAGCAGCTGCTCCTTAAAACAGAACTGACATAACATTAGCCCCACTATCACCCTTGCTTTCTTTCATCCTGGGCCTGGACTGCTTTCGCAGATATTTTTCACTCAGGTAAGTCAGTTTTCACTGTTTGGTGCTTATTTCCTGTGTAGTGTTAGCAGATTTCAGCAGGCTGCAGCAAGGCACATCATCTACGTGCCACTTTTGAAACCTACATTCGAACAAATTTGAGAGACTGACCACATTGCCTCTTAGGTGATTGGCAACTTCTGTAAGTGCTGAAAGTGCCGGTGAATTCTCTGTGCACCCCCCTTGATGGCCAAGTTTGACATCCTAAGCTGGGGGAAGATGCCCTGTCCAAACAAATGAGGGACTACTGAGAGGAATACCACTGGGAGGAGGTCCTGGGGCACTCGAGGTGACTGGGGCAAACTGCCTTCAGTCACCTCTAATGTTTTCATAGAGATCTTTTGGAGCTGCTGCTGTATATCACATCTCTGCAGAGTGACTTGATCTCACCATATCACACTAGTACTCTTCCAAAAATGCCAACATGAAGCATGAAAATATGGCACCAACCACAGTATCCATTGTCTCTCATATCTCTCAGTGTTTATTCTCTGCTACCAACCCAACGCCGTGCATATCTCTGCAATGATCTTTCAGCCACTTCCTAAAAAATGTCAACACATCATAAACACACCATGTGGTGTTTGGACAATGTCCTCTAGTGTATCTAAGTACTTTATCACCTCTACACATGGACAAAATTAAGCATCATCCTGGGCAAATAAAAGCCTTATGCTAACAAAACATCAGCCAAGGAAATGTGAAAGCAAGACCAGGAAGGCAGTACTTCAGCACTGTTTCTGCATAGAGGGTTTGGAGATGCGGAGTATACTGCCAGCAAGCCCAGTGCTACACACACTTACAAGTAAGCCCTGTGGACACAGGCAACCAAAGCTTTTAATATGCAAGGAGATCTGCATCACACTGGTTTTCCCCATTCCTTTTTGAACAAACGGGACATTTGAAATGAAAGAGAAGTAATGGTAAGGTTAACTGCAAAGTAGATAATCCATGAGGGTAGAAAAAGTAGTGTGGTAAATAACTGGCTATTGAGCTCTTAAAGATCAAGCCTTTGTTGTTAATCACTTTTAGACTACTTTGATATTTTGTGTGTAAGACCAATCATCCTGAAAACCATGACATTACCACTTAGACAGACGGCAAGACCAGCAATGAAAAGATGAATCCGTATGTATTTTGGAGGCTAATTAGATTGCTGTCAAGAAATGCACAAGTTTCTTTAGAGTAGATAACAAAAATGACTGATCATTAGATGCAACTATTTACAATGTGCACAAAACTGATGATCAGCATCCCCCCATGTTTAGAACATAAGGTTTTTCATAAGTTTTTAAAAGATATACACTTTTGCCTATTTTTACATATGTAAACCTTCTTTACATAGGCTCCTTTAATAACATGAATGAAGCACTGAAGATGTAGAAGCATCAAGAATGTTTAAATACTACAGGATTTAGCAAAGGACATATATAGTAGTTCTAAAGATGCCTTATCTAAGTAGTAGGTATTTTTCTACAAGAAATTTCGTATTCGGGTAACAAAGGGCAATATTGTCTCACCCAAATGCCAGCATGCTTAATGTAACCAGCCACACTGCAGTGAGGCCATAGCCTGTAGTGTTGATATCAACACCTCTTAAAGCCCGTCCACTAAAATCTGACACCAGGATGAATATACCATTTCAAATTCTCTAATGAAAATTCAGAAGTCTATCATCCTCTGCCATATTAAAATTCTTAACCTAAGAATGGGTCTTACATCAGTTCTGTCCTGTGGAGTTCAACCATCCAGACTATAACACTAGGTTTTCTTCATCATATTAATTTTGCTGTTCAGTCTTCACCATTTTTGTTACCATGATATCTGCATTTCTAAAGAAATTTGAATTACTTTTTTTTTTGTTTCCCCTATGTAAATAAATGTTTTCCCTGTTCTCATTTTTAATGCTGATTTTCATATGAAGTAGTGATCAACAGCCAGGTTTTTATTATAAAAGATACACTAATAGGCCTTCTGGTTTATTTTAAGGCAAAATCTTTTGCAAAGACAAAAGCTGCAATACACTGTAAAGCAATTAGAGATATCTGTGCAAATACTTTTACTACTTTAATTGCAGCACAGTGGAGGAGATGCAGTATTACCATCACTGAGTAATACTCATCTAGCTTTCTCTGAAGCCAGTGGTAGACAACTATTGCCATCAGTCAGAAACAAATTGGGCTTTGGATATGTACCCATTTCAGTAAATTGCTTGTTAGCTTCTCCCATCAAAACTGCAGTTGAGTTGAGCCTACCATTGCCAGACTGAGATAAAACTCACATTCATTTACAGAGGCAACACAGAAGCACAACAATTGCAGAACATGAATTGTTTTGGCTTCTCTGCATCCTTCAGCCACCCACAGTGGCAATGCTGGGCAGGCATTGAGTTTGCAGGTCTTGGAACAGAGGTTTTCCTGCCCTGCTCTGCCCAAATTTGTCTTGACCTGCCCGGTTTTCCTGTTTTCACAGTTTTCTTCTGACACACAATCAGTCCCAGTACTGGCTCAGAAGATGCAGGTTTCTTGGACCTCTACAAAAGCCCCAAGATCTGCAAGAGAACCCCAGAAGCATGGAAGCGTGAACAAACTCCAAGCACCAAACTGCCTGCCTGTCTGTGCTGCCCTCTCTGAGAAATAACTGAGAAGTCGGTACAGAGTTTCTAATAGACTTTATCCTGAAGAATACAATATGGTTTTTCCTCAGCACATTTACCAAATTGAATATAAAATCTGCCCATGCCAAAAGCTCTTAAAAGCCCTGCATGCAATAAAAGGGTTAATAATTCAGCTTCTCCTGTGCCTGCAGACATTAGTTTTTATGGCTGGATGTTAAACTTTACAGTTACATACATTTTATATGCACTGAACTTTACTGCCTAGACAGTTCTGCATTCATGAAACATCTTCAGACCCTGTAGCTATTTCAATGTAGAAATGAAAGTTAAAACACTGCATGGTACTAACATAGTTTGTTGGGTTTTTTTTTTTTTTTTTAAAAAGGCAAATTACAAAGCAATAAATCCAAGACACACTTAAAAAATTTAATTTTCAAGAAAGAACATTCAAATGAATGAATACCTGGAGTGACACGTACCCCAGTGAAATCAGCACACACTCAGAGAGCTAGGAATTGCACAAAATTAGATGAGTGAGGAATTACTGGAGAATGAGACAAAAACCCCTTCCTGTACACACATACTTCTTAGACACTTTTTCTGTAAAGCAAACTCTTTTCCCCAAGTGAAACTGCAAACTCTGATATAAACATCACTTCCCCTCCACCCTTGCTGAAATATTTCTGTAATTTCCAAACAATGCTATGTGCCCTGCTACCAAATCAGATCAAGAATCTCATGCAGCTTATCCCCAATATTGTTGTCAGAACCGGTTCTGGAACGCATATTTCATCCGCGGGGCCTGTGTCTTGAAATGCAGTTTATTATTCTGGGCTCAGGGCAATGTTCAGCACTTTGGATTCAAAAGCTGCTGACAGTTCATTTTAATTTCTCAGCCTCTACATTTCTGTGTTTAAATCCAGTCGAGCTCTGCCAAGCTGACGGCTCGGGAAGCACACCTTCAGCTAAAGATACAGAGGAAAAGATTTTTATTAGCAGAAGATAACCATCAAACTAAATTGCACCATAGGTCTTTAAGGACAGATAGATACATTTGGGTGGAAACATAAAAGTAATTGCCATAAAACTCATCAGAAAAAATAGCATTATCGAGTGATGTAGCCTTCTTTGCTAGCTACAGGGCAGCCAAAGTAATCCTTCACTGGAGAAGCAACTGCTGTATGTATATTTATTAGCTACCTAAATAATTTGAAAAGGAAGCAAAAATAATTAGGATCAAAAAGGGAGCAGTCCTGAAAGCTGAAATATACCATCAAATGCAAGTCTGAAAATTAATACAGACTTAATCTTGTGAAGTGTTGCCCTCTGAATCAAGCCAAAAGTCACTTAAGCACACTTTCTAACCATAAACATGTCACTCAAGACCCATCAGGGTATAACCACATGCAGTTGCTTTAATGTGGCAAGGAATAGAGACATAGTACCCAGCAGCTTGCAAGACTGCACCCTTTATGCTCATTTTATACATCCTGGAGCGGAAGGTTTCACTGCATGTACCTTCCAGCATACAGACAGACATAAGTATAGAGATCTAGAAGTCTGCTTCTCTACTTACATACTTACATAATGGCTATTATAATTTAACTATTTGTATAGCCCAATTTAGAGAGACAGTTTAAGCTTAAATGATACCATTACGGTTAAAAGCACCTCCAGCCCACTCATCAAGTCAAAGTACTTTTAAAATTAATTCCTCGACCTCTATGAAAATTTTGTCCCTATAAAGGTTTTTTTTCCATCATTCTCTTTTTTCTCTAATGTTTTCTTATTAGCAATAACTACCACATCTTGCAAAGCTGTTAAAAGAGAATTAAATGTCACGGAAAATGCTGGACACTTCTTAGGGATTATTGCATGCCTTTAATTTCTTAGTAAATTTAGGTTGATTTAGGTGTAGGCAGGAGTTCTGCTGCAAGGAGAAAAGTTGCTGACTTCTATGAGCATCTCAGAAAAATCAGGGATGAGGTACAAGAGTTAGGAGGCATAAAATATAAACGAATTCCAGCATTCCCAGATGTTTCTGATAAATACAAAATGAAACCATAAGGTGATTTCATTATAGCCAACATCAATTTCCATTTTAACCCCATTGCATGATCAGTGGATCATGATAGGTGATCCTGATAATTCTAGCTGTCTAATGTTTTCCCATTAAGTTCTTGGTTTCAGTGGTTTGTATTTTGCCAAACACAACCATTTAGGCTACATTTTCCTTCTTTACTCTAGCTGGTTATGTTTCTGTTTTGATTTTGGGGCATTGGTACAGCCAGTTCAGCTGTTTCTAAGAAGTACAGGAGGGGAAAAATGCCAGTAACTTTGCAAGAGTTGAACTAATATTTTAGGTGCTTTTTTTAGTGTGCTCTTTATATTTACATATAGCAGTAGGGAAAGGCAACTTAGCAAAATTTGTGCTGTGACCATGAAAAATCCTATTCTAGGCAAATGACAAGATTCTAAAGCACATATATTTTTATATATATTCCATATACATTTTCTAGAAATACATTTTTATAAATTTATATGTAAATACAATATATATAACTATTTATATATATAAGGTATTTGTACACATGATGATTGGCAGAACTTAATAGATACTTGCTGAAAATATCACGGGGCATCCGATCTGTGCTGAGCATGCTTCATCCCCTCTGAAACAACTTATAAATACCAGGTGTTGCAAGCACACTGTCAGGAAAAGATTAATAACTCAGTGAATTTTCACTGCAGAAATCACCCTCTGACTGGGGAAAATAAACAGTTAAATTGTGGTCAGAAAGGAAACCTTCTTAGCTCCAAGGAATTTGTTCCTCTGATTCTCAGCTGCTCCAGCACGAAGTGCACTTCCCTGCAATTCCTAACCCCAATCCTCCTGCTTCTGTCCTGGCCTCCTGGTTTTTGCCAGCTCACATCACTCCTGGGTGGTCCACAGAGAGCCAGTGCAGAATTGCAGAAGCCAGCTTTGTTACTGCTCTGCTGGAAAGAGTTGACTCAGTACTATATATTCCAATAGAAATCAGTCCACGTTGCTAAATTGCTAATTTAGCACTCCAAATGCACTGCAAGTCCATCTGTGAAAATCAGAGTAAGATTCACCTCCAGAACCAAGAACTGAACCCACAGATCATGATCTACATTACAAGATTTGCATTGCAGTAATGTAGATTATGATTAGCACTTTGATCTCAGCAATCCCCAAGGTGTCCTCCAAACCTTTGCCAGGCAGCTGGTCTGTATAAGAGTTACCAGTTACTTTTTGAACTCATCCAGTGGAAGTCTAGGCTGTGTAACTTACAGTCTTTAGATCAGTGCTACTGACTGTCCCTTGTGGATCTACTAAATGGAATTAAAATAATACAATTATTTTTTAAGAGATTTTTAAAGTGTTAGAAGACTACATTGTCTGCAAGACTGAGTATTCCAAGTTAGGGAATATGAAGATTAAAGGTTGCTCCTTATAAATTGTCACCTGAGGAGAGATGTCCTGGACTGATGAGCTCTAACTGTGCCATCCCTATCATCTTGAAGTGCTCCCCCTGCAAGTGGGTTTGATGTAGATGGCATGAGCAACAATAACTAGCCTGGAAGGCTGTAGAAGAACAGGGGAAACATTTATTTAGCTCTTTGGGAACACAAGAGTGACTGATTAATCTCCTGTCCCTTTAACAGAACCACAGAATGGAGGGAATGTGTGGGGGTCACCTGGTACAACCCCTTTTCTCCAGCAGGGATACCTATGGCCAGTTGCATAGTACCATGTCCAGATGTTGACCAAAACCTTCCCAGAGAAGCTGTGGCTGCCCCATCCCTAGCAGTGCTCAAGCCCAGGATGGATGGGGCTTTGAGCGACCTGGTCTAATAGAAGGTGTCCCTGCCCATGGCAGGACATTGGAACTGGATGAGCTTTAAGGTCTCTTCCAACCCAAAACATTCTATAATTCTATGTGGTTTTTTAATATATCCAAGGTGGGAGACTCTAGCACCTCGCTGGGCAACCTGTGCCACTGCTTGTTTACCCTCACAGTGAAGAAGTGTTTCTTCATGTCTGGAGGGAACCTCCTGTGTTTCAGTTTGTGCCCATTGCCTCTGGTCCTGTCACTGGACACCACTGACAAGGACCTGGCTCTCTCCTCTCTACACCCTCTGTTCAGATATTTATATACATTGATGAGATCCCCCTTCTCTTCTCCAGGCTAAACAGTCCCAGCTCTTTCAGCCTTTCCTTAGAGGAGAGATGCTCCAGACCTTTGATCATCTTCATGGCCTTTCATTGGACTGTCTCCAGTATGTCCATGTCTCTCTTATACTGGGGAGCCCAGCACACTGCAGGTGTGGCCTCACCAGGTTCAAGCTGAAAGGGAGGATCACCTTGACCTGCTGATAACACTAAGAACATCAATTTGTGAGACTATATCATATATGCCACAATCAGGGAAAGCAAATTATAGTTTTCACTTTTAAGGGCTAAATAGTTCTGATTTTGCTTTTTCCTAAATTCTGTGTTCTTCATTTCTCCATCCTAACTTTTGAAAAGTACACAGTATTTGTAGGCACAATGAATAAAATATATGTACTGGAAATACAATCCCAGTTTTGGATTAACTCTTAACAATTCTATAACCCAAAGTCATAAATTGTATGTAAATATTTAATTACATACATTTAATTGGACTAGAAATGTACTTTTCTCTGATGTAGATTAATGAAATTGACTGTACAAAGGGATGATTCTTGACTATCCTTTTTTATGACAGAGTATAAAACACTGTCAGTGTTTTGATATATTGATATATTAATGATTATTGATATATTAATGTTTAGCTGGAGTCTATAAGTTTTTTATTTGAACTTTTCTTTGAATAATTGCTTCAAATTAAAGTTCTTTTCTTAAATACAATAATGCAATGGACATTTCAATTTCTCAGAATGTTGTTAAGAGGAATGTTAAGAGCAGAGATATACTGGAGATTTAGCATTCAATGACATAGTAGAAGCACTACTGAAGAAACTTGGATTTCAAAGGGTCAGTGTTAGTTCCTTCCTATGCTTTACATGGAGTAGATTCTTAAATGACATAAATTAATGACATAAGCATGAACAGTTGTCGTGGTTTAAGCTGTAAATCATGCAGCCCGTTCTCTCACTCACTCCCCTCTCTTTCTTTCCCCTGCTCCCGGGTGGATGGGGAGGAGAATCAAGAGAATGCAACTCCCACAGGTTGAGATAAGAACAGTTTAGTAACTAAGGTATAACACAAATCACTACTGCTACCACCAATAATAATAATGACAAGGCAAATACAAGGAAAGAATACAATTGCTCACCACCTAATACCAAGCCCGACCACGCAGTGCACCCCCCCCCTTCCGGGTCTCTGCTCTCCATTTTGCATCCTGGGCATGAGGTGCTGTGGCATGAAATACCCTCTTTCATCAGTTTGGGTCAGGTGTCCTGTCTCTGCTTCCTCCCGGCTTCCCCTCCTCCCTGGCAGAGCATGAAACTCAGAAAGTCCTTGGTCAGACCAAAACATCACTAAGCAGTAACCGAAACACTGGTGTTATCAGCGCTGTTCCCAGGCCCAAGATAAAAAACACAGCGCTGCACCAGCTACCAAGAAGGAGAAAAATGACTACTACTGCTGAACCCGTGACAACGGTATTGCCTGGTGGAGAGTTCCAGTTATGGACACCAGCAGAGGAAACTTTCTTACGCCGTGGGTCCTTCAAGGTGAGCTGCCTCTGGCCACCGCATTTCAGGCCAATGGAAAAGAAAGAGTGCTGGAAGAGAAGCCTTGGTCAGTCCCCTGTGGCATGTTCAGAACTACTCACAGGGCCCTCACCATGTGCTGTGCAGGAGTTTGTACCCTGGAAATCCCTCTCTGCAGCATGTGCCGTGTCAAACTCAGCTTGATCTGCCCATGATGGGGGCATCCCAGGGCTTTTGCTTGGCCTGAGGGGCTGAAACCTGGAAGCAGCACTACCACAGGAGCTCCTGCATCAGCTTCCACTTTAATCAAACCTCTCTCTGTGCTTGGACAGTAGTTTTTCACCATAGCTGACCTCTGCCTATCTCACCAGTACTGTGATAAGCTCATCATTTAGCTCAAATGAGTAAGATGATTGCCAGAATGATTAGTTTTAGCATTAGTGAATTCTTATAATCTCAACATTTTTCCTAATGCATCTGCTGGCTAGGATTAAGCTTTTCTTAGCAGCTCAGCTACCTTGAAGTCAAAACAGCACCTGATAATAATTTTCTCCAGTAGTATATGGACAAAATTTAAGTTTCAGCTTAAACTAACTACAGAATCAGTGGGGATGCCACAGCTCCGGTCAGACTTCATCTGCTGCTAAATCCACCCCTCCCTTACATTACCTGAAGCAGCCCGCATAGACCTGTGTGCTTTCACAGCACACACCAGCACTGCTCTCTGTGGGGCTGTGCAGATACCTGAAGTACTTCTAAATAAAATATATGGGTAGGAGAAGCCATACTGATGCATTATAACAAGGCTCCACAAGGATTAATTTTACTCAAGACTGCTGATGCAAAACACAGCACTCCCGCAGTTTGCTTCAAGCCCTCAGCCTCCCTCATTTACAGCTTGACTTGGGTAGTTTTAATACCACACCAGAACATGGCCCTGGAGACCAACGTTTACAGAATCTCTCCACTCTCATCTTGCCTCTGCATAATACATGTGAAGGACTGAGCAGAAACATTAAGGGGTTGGAGCTCTGGCCCTGAGGACAGGGAAGGGGACCTGCTGTTTGATGACTGGGGAGGAATCTTATCCATTCCTCCTCCCAGTACTGAAACAGCCCCAGGGGAGCCCAGGCCGTCATGGGTGGGAATCATGGCTCCAAACCCACATGCTTCTGAAGTGTTGTGTGGTTGTTGGGGGGTTTTGTGGTTTGTTTCATTTTAAATCACAGAAAGCTGTTGAGGTTGCAATGTGTCCCATCAATCAACACACCACGCAGTGTCTATATTAAACATCCTACCAAGTCCCATAGGAAGCATAAAATTTCTGATGACAGGAGATAAGAAAATATTCAGCAGGTTTTGCTAAACAATTTATGTGGTAAGGGACTGGAAGGTCAGTGAGCAGAAATTGTGCTTTATCTTTCTTGCATATATATTGCTTGATGATTAAGTCAAAAGATTACAAATACAGATATGAGTGAAAAATATGACTATTCATAGGCAGAGACAGGAAAACAGAGGGTTTTGTTATACTGTTCATTTTAGTCCCCATGCAACAGATTCAGAGATGGTTGTGCATTGCTAGTTTGGAAGAACTGCTTTTCTGTCTCCTATGGGTATTGTCGATCTTTTGCCTTTCTATACCTGCAAAGCTTGTGTAAAGTTACTAATAGAATACATTTTTTACCAACTCTTGGCCATCTCTAGTGCAAAAATGCCTGACGAGCTAGTTCATCCTTTAATTGGCAAGTGCAAATTAGGTAAATTTCCATCCTATTGACTGCTAAGGCATTTGATCTTGTCTTCAAAACTCGTGCAGGGATGGAGGGTGCCTCAGTAGACTCAGTAAAACTGGTTGTATAATTAGTGCTGAAGAATCTGTGGTTCATGTATTTCATGGGGTAGAGGTACACTGTCTTTCTGGACAAGAGCTCATCAAAGGGAAGGGGAAAGACCAAATTCAGACCTTCTGTGTAGGGATTGTGTCTTGCCTCAGCTGAACTGAGTCGCAAGTTTTTAGTAATGAAGTTTCTGTTATGCTGAATTGAAGAGTAGTTTTTGGCAAAAAAGAAATGAAAAATAATAAAGAATTTTTAGTGCATAGGGCAGGCAACTGGACATGAGGCATTTCTGGGCTCTTTGCCTGGATCTGTCATTGACTTGTTGATTATATCTTGTGGGTCTGTTTTAATCTCTTAAGGGGAAAAAAAAAGGCAATAATGAGAATATTAGGAAAATGGGGAGGTTTGATTCACTGCAGCATAATCTGTAGGGTCATGTGGAAGGCTGGGTTAGGAGACCTTCAGTATATTTTGGCCTTTTTCTATATGCTTTTTCCTGTTTGTCTTTACTATGTACTGGGCTATAATTCTGGGGTCTTCAGGGCAAATGCTCTATTTGGCTGTATGTGCGCAGTGACAGTAGCAGTGCAAGATACACATCTGCGCTGGCTTTAAATGATATGTCTCATTAAAGAGGAAATTTGTACAGGCAAAGTCACCAGGCTTCTCTGAGATGCACAAAGTTCCATGATGACATGGTGGAGATGCTTTTGGTGCTTGAGCTAACGCCAAGCCATGATGCAATACACAGCATAGACTTACCCCTATATAGGCATTTTCTACAGGGATGGTATGAAGAGATCATCCACCTCATGCTGCAGGGGACAGAGGAAGGGCTGCTTACTATTTATTGATCCTTGTCACAACCGCCTCTTCTTGGTGAATTTGTGTGAATGGGCTTTATAGATGAATACCTGTGTGCAATAAAAACAGTTAACTAGAAAACAGCAAAAGTACACATGGAGAGGTAGTGTGTGAAAGTCTCCCAAAAGCCAATAAGCTCTGGAAACTTGTGGTCCTTTTGAATCTGAGATAGCTGATAAATTCAGAACAGCAAGGGTCCTCAGAATGTGTCCAAGGCCATTAGCACGCAAGAGCATGAACACCAGGTTTTATAACTCAGACCACAGCCAAGAAGATGGCAGCTGCTACATGCAAACACAGACCACAGGCTACAGGGGTTATATATGCCTGAGAAAGGAAGGGACTTCTGAACACCTTCCTAAAAGACAGTGGTGTATCAGTGTGGCTCTCTGCTTCTCAGCAAACATCCAGGACTGGCCTCCCCACTGCTACTCTACATGGGAAAAATAAAGGATTGAGGGGGATAATTGAATAGATGGTACCAAGTTACCTGCTATTAACACTAACAGCTTGATTCTATTTTCCGTAATAGCTTGATTTATAAACAGGGTTTCAATAAACGTTGGTGGTAGTCTGTGTCTCCCCCTGAGTGGTTCCTCTACCTGGAAAAATTAACTTTTTCTCCCCTATAGCTGGAGACAAGGAGGCAATGCAAAGAGGATGCCATACTGTCCTGGCAGGGGATGGAGAGGAAGGGATGATGTGGAGGCAGAAGAGAGGAAGGCTTTTAAAGGGGCAGAGGAGAAGCCATCAACATATCCCAGTTATCCTGAGCTCACTGCGGTCACTCATGACATCCAGGTGCTAATAGAAGTATAATACATACATTAACAATAACAGTGGCATTATATGACCAAGTTCCTTAGACGGTCAGTGATACAGGCTGTTCTGCCTCTTTCGTTCAGTGAGTAAAGCAGATGTAAGAGAGTAGTCATGTAAAGATTACTAAGTATTCCTGACAACTGATAGCTTTCTACAGATACTAACTCCTTTTTAATGTGGTTTAATTTCTGGAAACAGAACACCTCAGTCTACAGAATTTTTCTCCCATCAGCAGTATTAATCAGCTCCTGAATGGACCATAAAATGTTTGCCTTTATGTTCTCCAGCCCTGTTGCTGAGAGCTATTTAGAGAAACAAACTGTTCACATAAATTTTCACATTTTCTTAGCTAAAACCCCAACAGGAAGAAGAAAAAAATCTGCTGACATTGATAAAGAATTTGAAAAAGCTCCTATGGTTTTTGTCATTCCAGACTGGGAGTTCATAGTCTGGGAACATTATCGCAGCTTCATTTCCACAACAAAAAGGCCCCATTCTTTTCTTAAAGGTTTGACCGTTCATCCTGTCCTCTGTGTTTTGCATCAGAAATGCACTTGTGTTGTCAGCCTTCTTGTCAGCACTCACTTACCGAGGCTGCCAAAGAAAAGTCTAAGAAAAGGACAAGTGTCTCACAGGTTACTATAGTTCCTTTTGTGCTCTTAAAATTTGCAGACTTCAGGCACTTAAAAACGTGATTAACATTTGTGCATATGATAAATTTAAACGTTGGGTGAACTCTTCACACTGAATGTTAACAGTTTCCATTGTCCATTCTCCAGTAAATCTGAATCCCTCATTATTCTCACTGTATGGATTTTCGATGGGCTGTCATCCTGCTGGGTTGCACTAAAGCATTTTGAAGTCACAGAACAGGAAACAACCATTTGAATTTTTAACGTAAATCCCGCAAAATAGAAGGTATTTTTCCCTCCAAAGGTGAGAAAAAAGGATTTCAATTATCACAGGCTGGTAGGTGACAGGTGTATTGCTAATAATACATTATCGAGTTCTTCTTTCACTGTCACTTTATATAGTTGTTTAGTCACAAGTTATGAAAATGTATGAATAATCCACTTATGCTGCATCAACACAGTCCCATAAGCAAATCAAATATGATCTTGGAAACATCTAAAGGTACAACAAAATTAATGAAGTTGAGGATATAGGGATCATACAACCAGAGATCTCACATAACACTGTTCTTCCTCTTAAGTACCTCAATTAAAAACAGAGTAATTGTTAATGGAAATCATCTTATGGCTACTCGATGTCTTACAAGAAGTGGGTCCAATGTCTTTAGTGCTCTCTAGTTAAAGCATACTGGTGTCTATACCACAAAACTGTATTTTAAAAGTGTATATCACAAAACTAATCACAGTTTTGTGATAAGCAGTTGTGATATACGGTTGACAGCCTGGTTGGCAAACTCAGCAGCAAATCCAGTAACTATTGCATTAGCCTCTGGTAGCAGCCTTTCCCGGTCAGAGTGAGTAAGAAAATGTCATGGCATCTGCACTGCATATATTCCATGTTGAAAACCTGAACTTCATTCTCTGAGGCTGCCAGGGTGATACCTACCAGTTCATGCAGTCTTTAAAAATGCAGCTGGGGCTTTGTCTGTAGGAGGATATTACACCACCTTGAGCCATTAGGATGGGAGACAGAATTAAGGCAGTACCACTGAGCTTTGTTGACATGCCTCTTTAAAGGTTGGTGCTCAAGAGAAAAAAAAAGTGCTGCAACATAGAATTTGAGAGTAAACACCTCGGCATTTTAATAACTGTGAAAGGCATTTTTGCTGCAATGTCAAGAACATTATTGCTGTAAGATAGAACAAAGGACAATTGTATAAAACAGTACATAAAAAGACAAAGACATTACTTCTCACACTGCTTATTTCAGGGCTAAAATGCTGGCTACATGTTCCAGCTGCACTATTTCAATGTTCCCAGCTGGCTTCTGCAGCAATGTGCTTACTTTGTCTCACGAGGGAATAAGACTATTCTTACATCCAACGCAATTCATATAGGGAACACAAAAATGCAGTGTCCCTATTACCTTTTAGCTCCTTATCTCCCTGGCTGAGACAACAGGATGCTTTTGCAGATCACCAGCACCAACAGGAGGTTTTTTTGGAAAGCAGTGTAAATAAATCACTGTTAAATCAATGGGACTTAATAAGTTCAGTTCAGAAGCCTTACCTCATTGCATATATTTGTGATCCCTCTAGTATGTATGGGCTGGTGCTAGGTGCGAGCATCACGATAGCATTAATTGCACTAATCTGCCTGCTGATGTCAGAGGTAAGATGAAGAAGCAGGAATGTTTACTCCTCCCCAGATGGTAAGGAACCTGGAAAGAAATTGAAATGAAGACCTCAGGAGTCAAAAAAAAAAAAAAAAACAAACACGTTCTTGGAGGGATAGATTATCCGAAGCTTTCAAAAGGATTACACATTCAGACTCATGAAGCAGGTGAAATTATTCATATTGGCAGAAGGCATGGTTATAAAAGAGAAGGTGAAGATGAGTTTAGCAAATTTGTTTTAATTAACAGCAAAAAGATGCTTGGAAATGAGGGCAGAAATGGGCAAGTATTTTAGCAATGAAGATGAGTTGCAATGGATAGGCTTGTTTGGACTAAAATTATTTTATTTTATAAGTGTGTAGATTGAGAGACAAAGGGAGAATAAGAAATCAAGGACAGTAAAATTCTGACCAAAAAAGGAAAATAAGGAGCGTCCTTGGGACAGCTACAATATCTCATCTGAAGAGAGTTTGACATGGGCAAGGTAACACCAAAGTAGGTATGTCAGAGGCAGAAATGCACATCAGAACAAAAAAAAGAGTAGTAAGTAACAAACTGTTGGGGAGGATGAGCTGGTCCAAATAGAGACTATAAAGATAAAAGGAGGAGGACTGAGAGTGAAAATTTGAAGGGTGCCAACAGATAGTGGAGAGGGAGTGGGAGGATCTGCCAGAGGAGGTGCTGAAGAGAAAAGTCTGTGAGGTAAAAGTAGAAAGCTGAGCACACGCTCACCAAAGGATAAGGTGGAAAGGAAGATGTGGCGACATGATGGTGGTCCTGAGGACTACATTAAGGGGAGTCTGAATTGGAAGAAGCTCTAAGATTTGGCTAAGAAAGAACGCCAGTGAAGGTTACTACAGTGGATACTAAATCTAGATAATAAAGACAGTATGAGGAATACTGGCCAGGAATTAATGTTTGGAAGTCTAATGGGGTATAGGAAAAGCTGAGGGTGGAAGTGCAACTGTGTTTCCAGGCTGGCTAAAGAAGAGAATGGAGGCACAGCAACAGAGAAACAGCTGAGCAGTAAGAGAACAAGGGGCAGTAAGACTGTGTCAAACAGGGAATAGAGAGGTAGCGCCAAAGAACTCTTAGCCTCCAAGGCACAGAATGCAAGAGGAGGTTGGATTTCATTGTGAGATAAACAGATGAGGTAGAAAAGACAAAGTAGTTTTAATTGTCTTTAAAGTGATTTTGCTCTTTAATATTAACAAAGGATTGCACATTCTGAAACAGCATACAGAAGTCTTATAGACATAGTGCCATATATTAAATTGATGATACAGTTGACCTTGGTTCCTGAAGGAGAGACAAGAGATTAACTTATATGGAAACTTTCCAGCCACTAAAAGTGCAATAGAACTAGACAAAATATCATGAAATCTGTCTCAGTTAAGGGGCAATCTAGCCATTAATGTTGAGATGAAAATATTTTGGAGAATCATTAGGGTTGATTAAAAGTTTTACAAGCCCTGTGAATTATAGAATGAAACACTGTGGGGGCCCCTATTTATGCCCTGGTTCCAAGGCAAGGTGCAACAATGATATAACGTGTTGTATTGGTACTTGGGTGCTATACCCATATTGCCGTGAAGGCTACAGTCCCCTTCCAAAATTCAGTAAGTTTGCATCAGACATTAAGATATCTATCACTTCAATGCCAGCACAGTATGCAGCTGCTATTTGTCACATCCTCATCATATACAGTTGAGCATTAGCAGTGTTAATAGCATTGCATTAGTTCAGTACAGAATAAGTTGCTGACCTACAGTAAACTATTGACTAAAGTTGCCATGTCTCAATCTGATATATAAAAGTGACTTTACGCATTCAACATTAAAAATGATAGGGCACACTCCTTATAGCCAACAAGAAATATAGCCTTGCAGATCCCACCTAACTCTATAAGAAATTGTAAAAAGAGCTTTCTAAATATATTGTTCTCTCTTGCTTGTGTACAAAAGTACCAACAATAAATGATATGAGGAAAAAATACGTTTTAAAAAAGGCCACCTGCCATTGTATGCTTTAGAAGACTTAATTTTTTTAATAGGGCAATGATGTGTCTCTTCTATGGGACCTCTTGCAGGCTCATCTTGGTAAAGATGTTAAACAAGCAAAACATTCTTAAGTGATCACCCTTCAAATCAATCAAACCACAAAACTGAATTTTATCTGCTTTGAAAACGAAAATTTTTTGCAGCACAAAATCAGCCACACAGCTTTCTATTTAAAAACACCGCGGTAGGAGGATGCTTTCAGGTGGTGGTGGCTTTTCGTGGGTTTGTTTTTTCAAAGATTACTTATTCTTTACGGTTGAAGTACAGAGACTGCCTGCCTTTGTTAGCAGCTGGGTTGACAAAAATTACAGAAAATCTGCGCAAACCTGTACATTAATACATCTGATGATTAACAGCGTGTGAATCTCTTAAAACTCAGATCCACTTATATCTAATAAGAGGCAGGAACTTTGGTAAAACTTCTAGTCAGAAAGTCAGAATCATTCCCCAGAAAATGTTTGGCTTATCTCGTCAGCGCTAATCTATCCCAGGGAGAAATATAGAAAGATAGATTTTCCCTACTCTAATCTCTCATGTAAATGTTGACAGAATTTCTTTCTTTTGAAATGTTCACTCTGAGGAAAGTTAAAGGAAGTATAAGAGGATTATAAAATCTGGCAGATGAGATTTGGCACAAAATGCTTGAAAACCAAAAGTATATGTGACTGATGAAAAGATGTGACATCTTTAGATGCATCAGAAATGTAGAGAGAACAGCATTGCATACAACAAGTCAAAACCCTGTAGCTTTTCCCATGATTCAAAAACCAGTCATCTCAGCTGAAAAACATCCCAGGCGCCAAAAATCCAGGACAAATCCATGTTGAATTTTAGTGACTGGAATTCCTTAATAATGGTTGATTATTTGTTAGAAAATCAGCTGTGGTCCAATTGCAAGTCCTTGTGAGATTATTCTTGCAAAGAAAACTCAGAACAACATTTGACCATGAAGCCAGCGGTGTGTGGTGGTGGCTCTTCAGGAGCTAAGAACCACATGGTTACAAGGCCAAAACATTTTCTTACTCAAAATATTAGTAGGGCGCCTGTACTAATGGCTCGTGGTAATTTTGAATCTTTCATTGCATTTATTTTATGAATCATTGTAAGATTTCACTCTTTTGAATACTGGAGACATTACCCTGGTGCAATTCTCCCTAGAGCCTCACTGAGGAAGGAGAAGGAGAGGGTAACCTTTGAGCCACAGACAGACAGACAGACACTGGAATATTCCTAGCAAGCCCTGAGGACAGGAGAAAAGATGAGGCAGAGCAGGGCAGAGCTGGGCAAAAAGATACCATACTGGTATCAGCATCTAATGATCCTGGTGCTGTTGCTTAGTGGAAGTTCAGAATCACTCATACACTGTACATTGTTTTGTTGCCCATCACAACTGAAACACTTGTCAGCTTTGTTAATGCAAACAGAGGCCTCTAGCGGGAGGACAGCAAATACCAGACAAAATGTTTCTGCAAGGGTAGCTCAAATGGCTTAACACAAAACTCTCCTTCAGAGTAGTGAGAGCTCACTGGACCCAGATGACTAGTGGTGTGGCTTTTTTCAAGCCCCCATCCCTAGCTGGTACAGGATACCATACAGAAACACTGTGCACTAGCTAAGCCTGGGATACAGGCGTTCGTGAAGCTGAGGGTTATCACAGAGAATGGCATTTGGGTGTTGCATCACAGAGCTGGGACCAAGGTCATTTATTCCAAAGAAGAAGAAGTATAGAGCCAGAAGAGTGCCATGTGCACATCATGGGTGCATGCATATGATATTATGACAAGAGATATGTGAGGTTTGCTGAGGTTTCAGAAGCAGGGTGAGTTGGCATGTGAAGATACTGCATGCATGAAGGCAATCTCACTGCGATGCTGTACAGCCCCCCACTGACCAATGAAGTTTTAAAAACAACCTTGTCCTACTATTCAAGGATTTAAAGCATAAGCTCTGGCATTAATCTCTCACATTATCATAATCTTCAATATTAAATAGTTGGCATTTAACTTCAAACCTACAGGGATTCCCTAGAACTTCTTTCATCAGTAATAGCTAAAACATTCCGCTGGCACCTGTCTGGCATATCTAATGTATAATGGGCCTGTTTCTTCACTGTATCGGTTTTATACCAGTGTAAAACTGATATAATAGAGAGCAAAGCCTCCAGCTTCTGTGTTTGAACTGCCAAACCTTAGCTTTAGTACAAAAGAATATAAATCAGTGTATCCGTTCCATATTTCTTGTCTTCTCTCCAGAAGCAAAATCACTTTGGATAGGTGCCCCAGGGAACAGAGAAGACCATGTGTTTTCAGCTTTTGTGGTATTTGTTGCATTTTGGCTCAGAAGATTACAGTAATCTCACAAGAAAATAAACTCCAAACAATAATAATGAATTGCCAGTGTTTCAGCTGTGTTAAGAAAAGCCCCCTCTGTGAAGACTTTCAAAAGAAAAATAGGTGATGGAGAGGTTAATTTGGAGGTAATTCTTCAGGGAACTTGACTTGTGACTGGGAACAGCACTACTGAAGAAAATGCATTGCACTTCTCTGATGGGATTTGAGCTCAATCACTAGCAAAGGTCCCGTCAAGAAGTCTACAGCAGTGGTCCATGATTCCTAGGAAGCAGGTTGATGTGAGCATTGCACATGTGCAACAGCATGGCTCAGAAAGGTACTAAATGTTGCTTTGCCCACTTCTCTCCCATCACCACTTCTCTTAGCCCAAAACAGTCCTTTAAAACTGCCTTCATGCCTCCTGCCAGCCCCAAACTTCAGTTTTCTCCTGGTTCCTAGCAGAATATGCAAATACAGACATATATGAATTCATTTCCCAAATTCAAGTTCTATGAAAAATAGGTAGATGCTTAGTGAAGACATTACATTTCTTCATTCTTATTCATGCTGCAAAACAACAGCACAGACAGCTATAAGGGTCTCTCTCTCCCTCTGAACAAACATACACTGATACTGGAATAGTTGTGCTTAAAATTATGAGTGAGCTGGAAGTACAAAGTGCTGGCACAAGCCGGGTTTCGGAGCTGCACTTCTCACAGCTGTTACATTTTCCATAGCAGGCATGAAATATACTCTTTGAAGAAGCTTCCTTTTTGAAATTCTTCCTGGCTTTGAGAAAAACAACACTTTTCAAGGTTTCTTTGCACATCGCAAGGAAACACAAACAGGTTACAAACAGCATTTAAAAAATTCTCTGCAAGATACCTCTAAAACCTGCAATTTTCTGTAAAAGGACTCTGCTGTATTTTCTTCCATTAAATCCCTTCTGATTCATGTCTTCTCAGTGCTCTGTTTCTGCTCTATGTGAAAAGATCCCTTAGCACTAGAATATCAAGTAGGGGGCAATTCTATGATGTGACATACTAATACAGTACAATTTTAGGAATCATCTGAGCTGGAGTCAGATATTAGTTTATGTTCAATGATGTTCTTAAAAGGTGACATTGTTCTAAGAAGAAGAAACAAACCAAACCCTTAAGTTACAAAAAATACCACAGGAAAAAAACTGTGGAGATACACTTTTTCATGGAGGCATACTTAAAAAATATGTTAAAGGACCCAGGATATGGAAGTTGTGTACTTGTATGTCTTTTCTGACAGATTTCAAATCAAGATCTAGCTGAAGAAAATGAAACTGCTATAAGAAAAGTCCCTTCCTACATTGGTCTTCCTCAGCTACAACATTTTTGACTGCCTGTCATGCAGGTCATCCTAAAATGTAAGTCTGCACCCAGTGCTATCACTGGTAATGACTCCTATACATTCCAAAGGGACCTTTATGTGGTTATCTATGGTGCACTTATCTTCATATTTGTTATCTAGAAGTTGGTCATCTAGTTCAAACTAATTGTACAAAGAACCTCTCCATCCAGCGGAGGGAGACAAGTATCTTCACCAGGCAAAGATATACATCTCCAGATGGGTGTTTGGCACCAATAAGAATGCCTTCTGGATGTACCTGTGTCAGACCACTAAATGTGAAAACAGCTAGATTAGGCAATCTCAGCCTTTATGTGACTGAAGATTAATGGAATAAAGCTCACCACAAATGTACTGTTGTACTGAGGCTGCTGTAAGGCTCAGACTCATTCCACTTTTCTTTAGGTACGCTTCTGAGGTACCTATAGGAGGAGTCATTTGTCTGAGGGACCTTCTATAGAGACTGGAGAATAACAGGCACATCCTGAGAGTGAGCCATACACAGGGCTGCCCAGAAGAATATGAGAAAGAAGCTCTCAAAGTCTATTCGGGTCACCCAAGATCTACTAAGAGACTACAACAGGATTCAAGCACAAGCCTTTCTCATTTCAGGCAACCTGGGCAAGCACTTAACATTATGTGGGAGGAATCCCAACTTAAACCCCACTAAATTGTGGATTTCCACATGTACAGTACAGCGCTAAGTGCAATGTCGTACTTTGCTGTAAGATAAACAATACTCAATAATAAGGCAAATCCATAGTTGCCTGAAAGAGTAGCTCTTAGAGTGTTTTTTATAGCAGAGCATACCAGATGTTGACTTTATGGATGTGATAAACTCTTTTAAAATTGTAGCACAATAGGATTTCAGCTGTTAGCACAGATTCTGCTAAGTCATCTGTATATGCCCAAGGAGAAAATTTGTCCTTAATGACTATACTTCTGCTTATTTTTAAGTGGTAGCTTAAAAACATCAGCCAGCATGAAGCATTGGAGCCAAGTGGTCTCCTGCTACGTCTATTAATTTCAGTGTAGCGTCATTTTAGCTTTGCATTTTTGCCATTCAGATGTTTGAGTAACATATTCCCCAGTATTTCTGCTTGCAGTAGAGTGTTACACGGAGATATGCAGAGATCAAGTGTCAGACAAAAGCTGCTGCAGTGTTTCTGGACCAAAACTTGTCCTGGAAAGCATAATAGCTAAGTATGCAAAGAAAGTGTCCAAACCAGCACTCCAGGAGTCTGGCTAACCCTGTAACTGCAGCTCTCATGGTTTAGCATTCTTGTCCATCCCACAAACTCTGCTCACCTGTAATACCACTCTCAGGGGTAACAGACTCAGCTGAATGCATAAATACCTTTATTTCACTAATATCCACTAGTCCATGTCCTACCCTGAAGTGCAGCTCCCTGGTTATTTCTGTTATTGCTAGTTTAGCTGCTGTATCTCAGTCCTGTTGGATCATGGCACAGTAAAGTCAACTGCTGCTAAACTAGGCTGGCCTCCACTGTGCAAAGACGCAACACCATATAGTCCAGTCCTTTAGTTTATCTCTACCTCATTAGGTAAAATCAGATACTCCCCCATCCTCCTTCTCCTTTCTCCTTCTTCTTTGACTGTATCCCCTTTCCAAACTGCCCATACAGCCATGCAGGAAGTGCTCACTGCAAGGCACCCTCTGTTCACCCATTCCCTTTCATCACAAAGGTAAAAATAGGATGCTATCGACATCAGAGGAAAACATAAGCAAATAATATATAAAGAGAAATTATGAAGTAGTGTAATTCATACAAATTAATTGGACTAAAAGCTACTTTTCTCCCTACACATGGAGCAGAGATTTCTATGCTTCTAAATAATATTCTTACAATGTTCACATTTCATATAAATTGACTTTGGGGTTCTCTGTGGGTCACTGTGGACATTTTCCCATCACCAGTGATTGTCAAGTGCTTTCCTACAGTCTGATTTTCTTGTGTGCTCAGATAACAATATGAAGGTAAGCTTACCTTACTCTGAAGGAACAGTAAAACCAAATTTATAACAGCATGTGGTGTTTAACTGCTGGGAGTTGAGGATATTCTATGCAGGAAGTTTACTGGAAAGTGCAGAGCTAAGGTATTTCTGCATATTAGTTATGACATCTCTGGGAATATTTAGATTTTGAATCAGAACCCAGCTGGGTTTCAGTGACATCAGTTTTATCCCAAAAGGAATATTATCACACTGCAGGCAAATAGTACTGGCTTGTTCCTATAAGAAAAACTTCATTTTTATAAAAAATGATGCGCTGACTAGGTGAACTTCTCTGCTGTGCTGAAAGATTGTATAAGGTTTATGCAAAACCTTATTTTGAGGATCCATAAAGACCTCAGAATAGGATGTGAGGGGGTGTATATACATATACAGCTTTCATCCTCAAAACACTATACAGTTAAAGGCAAGAAAAAATCTGGGATTCTTGTGCCCCAGTTAGCCTGTTAAATGTTCACACTAATAGTTACTAGCTGAAAAAACAGCTTTTGGTGTTGAGATTGCTATATATCAGAGTTAGAGATAAGCAGGATTTGTTACAGTGAAACTAGAACAAAGGTAGGTAAGTAGGTAGGTTGCCACATACTAGTATTGTTTCCAAATTGCAACTAAAAGCAATTCATCACTATCTTGGAACAGAGGGAGCCATAGGTTAGTAAAAATAGTTTATTTCTTCCACGTTAAACAATTTAAATGGGTTTAGCAGCTTTAGTTTTCCTGTGGCTTGAAGCAGGAATCTGGAGCCTGGCATAATACAGATATGGCTCTGCTGATCTGTGTTTGTCTTCTCTGTGAAGTGCTGCCTACAGCGGAGCAAGCTGTTAGCCTGAATTTGAAGGGAAATGCAGCTGATTCAATTATGGACTCTGTCAGTCCTTCCCTAATAATTTTTGAACCAGATGGACAGTTTAAAATACATAAATAAATAAACTAATAAATAATGATAAGGGGACTGAAGTGTCTGCAGTCTGAAGCTCTTAAAAGCTTACAGAAAAGAAGTGAATACAAAAAGAAGGAAGAAGTAAATATTGCATCCCCGGTGGAGAAGTGAGCTCAAGTTCCCTGTTGTGCCCGGCCTGCCAGCCAGACCCTCAGCAGTGGTGCATCCAGGGAATCAGCACCCTGGCAGCCCAGGATCCACCACAGTACACACGTCCTCTTGCCTTGTCCATGGGAGGAAACTAAGGACAAAATGGGGAGGAAAAGTGCTTACAGGAAATGAGGGGGGAATGTTTTAAGAAAACACAAAGTGCTAGAGGCCGTGAGGGAGGCTAGTGCTCTCCCAGGTAAGGGTAGGGGGAATATGTAGCAATAGAGACAGAAATTAATAGGAAATTAGATTTAAATAGTTCTGTGGTTCATGTGGCTTCCTACTTATTAAACATAATCACCCTGGTATTATACATAAGCGTTTCCACTGAACCCAGCTTTTACAAAAATATCAGAAAAAATAATATATGAGATATATATACGTATATACGCATGTATCTGTAGGTATTTAGATCTTATTAACCCTGTTTTATCTGAACATCAGGGACACAGATACTTCTGATGGCAACAAGAAAGGCACATTAGGTAAAGGGAAGAACAACAATAAAACATGAAAATTCTCATCTTCTACCTAAGATGAAATCTGAGCTTGCATTATTTACATTTGAAACTACTACTTGCAGCTTTTTTTTTTTGATATAACTATTACCATGAGCATGAAAGCTCTTCCAGCAAATTCAATCTGACTCTAAAACACCTACAGTATCACCTTAGTCAAAAATTCCTTTATTCTTTGCATCACCTCAAGAAGGCAAGTTTGAAAAATGTTCCACAGTGTAACAGATGAGTTTGCAGACCTACAAAGACCAGCTTGGCCATGCCAGTTTATTTTACTGCATCCTTTATTATTGTGCACTATGTCTTAATTTTCCTACTGCCTTCACATTAATGCTGTTTCTATTAGACAATGTATGTTCTATGTTAAAATGTGCTATCATAGTATCACAAACCAAAACACTGACCAGTAATAGATGTCAATAGAAAATGCTGGCAGCCCCATAGTGAAGAATAACGGGGCAGACAATTCAGAGACAACCTGCATACAGAAGTAAATGTTCTCTTGTTTTCAGTACACAGTAGTGGCTTTATGTCATACAGGCTTTATATTACTGGAGAAAATTCTATCTAAATGTGGGGATATTATCTACATAAATACCAAGTTTTTTACATGCCTTCCTTAGCCCTTGACCTGAGTCGGGCCATAAGTGCCATGGGTCAGCCTTGCATGAGATGCTTCATGTTTTCTTTTATTACTTTTATAAATACTGCCATATTGTCTTCTAATTGCATTGGAAGTTCAATTGTAAGCTTCTGCTAATGCCTCAACTTTGCAGCCTATAATAAAATAAGGACAGGCTATGTTCTCATCTCCTCCTCAGTCTTGCCCATTTATTGACCTTCTTTAAGGCTAGAAGGCCTACCCTGCTAACTTAGACGAGGACAACTTAGCAAGATAAACTCCATTGGAAACTTCAGATCCCAAAGATGTAAATAAAACTTTTTCCATTGATCTTTCTGGATAGTGGCTGGAGGCATTAAAAACCTTACTGTTTTCTGGCACTCTGGGTCTGCAGTAGTCTAATGGTGTGTATTTTCCTCCTTTATCACTTGTCTTACTGTATGCCTTGCCTAACTATAACTCAGACCCAGCTCCTTCTGTCTTTTAATCTCAGTTTGATTGCTTTGCTCTTTTGCTGTCTAGATTCTCACAGCTTACAGGGAGCTGTGACTGAGAAACTGATTCAGAACTAGGCCCATCCAAGTATAATTTAGGAACGAATATAATCATCCCCACCACAGTTTATGATTTTAAAAGGTTACAACTCAGAAGAAATTACTAACGTTTCTTTTGTACTGTAAAGATAACAAAATAGCTTAAACACATTTCAGTTATCTGTGTTTGAAAAAGAAATGCTTTCCTTGAATAGAGATTAGCTGCCAAGATTTAAGAAATAAAAGCACAGGTATTAGGAATGTCAAGTAGGAAACAATCTGCCAGTCATGTTATATTACCCCATTCACACACTAACCAAGAAACAGGAAGTACTTTTCACTCTTGCATTTCTTATTCTAGAGCTATAGTTATCTGATGTTTGGAAATTTTAACTTCTAGCTTCAGTTTTCCTGTGAAAAAACTACATGTGTTTGTCCTTGAGTCATCACTGCCAGTTGACTGAACTGAATCTTCACCTTCTATGGCATTTACTTCTCTTGCCAAAAAACCTCACCCTATCATAGAATCATAAAATAGTTAGGGTTGGAAAGGACCTTAAGATCATCTAGTTCCAACCCCTTCTGGCTGGGGCAGGGACACCTCCCACTAAACCATGCCACCCAAGGCTCTGTCCAACCTGGCCTTGAACACCGCCAGCAATGGAGCATTCACAACTTCCCTGGGCAGCCCATTCCAGTGCCTCACCACCCTTACAGTAAAGAATTTCTTCCTCATATCCAATCTAAACTTCCCCTGTTTAAGTTTGAACCCGTTACCCCTTGTCGTATCACTACAGTCCCTATCGTATCCCTCTCTGCTTCTGTTAACTTAAGTACATCAGCCCCTTTAATTCTCTTGACAGAAAAAGGCTCCCAGTGCTCCCAATTCTCTCAGTACCCTCACCTCACAGTACTGCAAGTCAAGACTGTGTTTCTAGGAATAGAAAACTGTAAAGTTGGTATCTATACCAATAAAATATATATATATAGTACCAGGCCCTGAGGGCACAAGTACAGGATCATCCACACTATCAAAAATCAAGCCTGTTCCCTGCTATAGGTTTAGCCCACACCATCCAGCATCCCTCTGCACAATGCACAGTTTGGGGGACAGAGCAAGTCATGGCCATTCCCAGTAGATGCTTCAGGATGAATCCTGGACTTCTCTTTTAGCTGTGGCAGTTGGGAAGGCGGAATGCAATTTAAGCTTATAAGCCATTTATTTACCACTGTAGATATAGCCCCACAATTTCAGATGTTAATGAGCCTTCATTTACATTCTGTCAGTACCTCCACTAGAGATACTTTGATACAGTTGATGATTGCATTTTCTGTTTTTATGGACACATTACATGGATGACATCACATCAATCGACCTTTTGCAGTTGAGGCCCTTATAAGATGCTTTTGCTTACACTGCCATTTAATTACAGCTGAACTAATTTCTGATCACTCATTTTAAAGCATTTTTCAATTACCACTTTTCAGTAACATGGCAAAGCAAGTCTAATATAGTATGATTTCTGATTGGTTTCGTGGTTGTTTGGTGTTAGATTCTTGTCAGATATCAGGCTCAGAAATCTCTAAATTTTACCATTTGTTCTCCAATCTACACCAGAATGACAGAAGAACACTTAGGTGAATTGCATCTGTGTTTAAATTGAAACCCAAGGGTAGAACTCAGGCAAACTTCATTCCCTTGCTTCAGGAAACTTTCTTTTTTAACAATCATCAAAGGCATGGCAAACTTCTTTTTCTCTTTGTATCCCTTTTGTAGGCTCTAGCATTTACCAACCTGCTCCACTCCAAACTGCCTTTAACATTTTATCTGAAGATGTGATTTCTAGTTACTTATTTCAGAACATTTTATGCTTTACAAAGATGATAGCTATTCACTTTGTCCCTGCTGTTTGTATAACATCTAGTTTCATATTCTATGTTGGTTGTTCTAATTTTTTTCCTTTCTTTTGTGCAAACCCCTTATAATTACTGTATAGACACTTCAGTTGCTTTTTACTATTTATATCCAATTTTTCAGGCAGATGAGATACCGTCCTTTTTATATCTGCTTTTCTCAATTCAAATACTTGCTTCTAGCTAGCAATATTTTCCTACTCTTTAAACTATTCTTTTTTGTGCTTGTGTACTTTTTAATCAAGTTCTGTTTTCTTTGTGCTAAAACCAGATGTCTTCTCCAGCTCTCATTATTCCTCCCCTTCTTCACCATGTAACACTCCCAAAAGACCGGTATCCCTGGTGCTCAGAACTGTTATCATGAATGTTTTCTAGGAGATGGATATCCTAAAATCTTTCTTCCACAGAGACAATCCATGGCTGCATTATATTTTTATGACTATGTCACAGAATTATAAGAAAGGTAAACTGCAGGAACCCTAATGCAGTCCCTAATGAAGAGTCCCGCCCCAGCATCCCTATAGCCCCCCTTCAGAAACTGGAAGGCTGATACGAGGTCTCCATGCAGCCTTCTCTTCTCCAGGCTCAACAGCCCCAACTTTCCCAGCCTATCTTCATACGGGAGGTGCTCCAGTCCCCTCACCATCCTTGTGGCCCTCCTCTGGACTTGTTCCAACAGTTCCATGTCTTTTTTAATGTTGAGGACACCAGAAATGCACACAATACTCCAAGTGAGGTCTCACAAGAGCAGAGTAGAGGGGCAGGATCACCTCCTTCGACCTGCTGGTCATGCTTCTTTTGATGCAGCCCAGGATACGGTTGGCTTTCTGGGCTGCAAGGGCACACTGCCAGCTCATGTTCATTTTCTCATCAACCAAAACCCCCAAGTCCTTCTCTGTAGGACTGCTCTGAATCTCTTCTCTGCCCAACCTGTAGCTATGCCTGGGATTGCTCCGACTCAGCTGTAGGACTTTGCACTTGTCATGGTTAAACTTCATCGGGTTGGCATCAGCCCACCTCACAAGCATGTCAAGGTCACTCTGGATGGCATTCCTTCCCTCCAGCGCATCAACCGAACCACACAGCTTGGTGTCATTGGCAAACTTGCTGAGGACGCACTCAATCCCACTGTCCATGTCAGCAACAAAGATGTTGAACAAGACCGGTCCCAACACCGATCCCTGGAGGACACCATTTGTTACTGGTTTCCAGCTGGATATTGAGCCATTGACCACAACTCTTTGTGTGCAGCCATCCAGCCAGTTCTTTATCCACCGAGTGGTCCACCAATCAAATTGATGGCACTCTAATTTAGAGACAAGGATATCATGCAGGACAGTGTTGAATGCTTTGCACAAGTCCAGGTAGATGATATCAGCTGCTCTACCCCCGTCTATCAGTTCCATAGCCCCATCATAGAAGGCCACCAAAATGGTCAGGCAGGATTTCCCCTTAGTGAAGCCGTGCTGGCTGTCACCAACCACCTTGTTGTCTTTCATGTGCCTTAGCATGCCTTCCAGGAGAATCTGCTCCAAGATTTTGCCAGGCACGGAGGTGAGACTGACTGGTCTGTAGTTCCCTGGGTCATCCATTTTCCCCTTCTTGAAAATGGGGGTTATATTTCCCTTTTTCCAGTCATTGGGAACGTCACCTGACTGCCATGATTTTTCATATATGATGGACAGTGGTTTAGCAACTTCATTTGCCAGTTCCTCCAGGACCCGCGGATGGATTTCATCAGGTCCCCCGAACTTGTGTACGTTCAGGTTCCTAAGATGGTCTCGAACCAGATCCTCTCCTACAGTGGGCCCAGGGTCTTCATTCTCACTGTCCCTGTGTCTGCCTTCCAGGACTTGGGTAGTGTGGTCAGAGCATTTGCCAGTGAAGATCAAAGGAAAGAAGTCATTAAGAACCTCAGCCTTCTCCAAATCCAGGGTAGCCAGTTCTCCCGATAGCTTCTGGAGAGGGCCCACATTGTCCCTAGTCTGTCTCTTATTTGCTACATACCTATAGAATCCCTGCCTGTTATCTTTAACATCCCTAGCCAAGTCTATTTTTAACTGAGCCTTAACTTTCCTAACCTGGTCCCTAGCTTCCCGGACAACATCCCTGTATTCTTCCCGGGCCGCCTGTCCTTGCTTCCACCTTTTATAAGCCTCTTTTTTCCTATGAATTTTCCTCAGCAGCTCCTTATCCATCCAAGGAGGTCTCCTGGCACTTCTGCAGCACTTCCTTCTACTTGGGATGCAACACTCCTGAGCTTGTAGTAGGTGATCCTTGAATATCAACCAACAGTCTTGGGCCCCCCTGCCCTCCAGGGCTATATCGCATGGAATCTTACTGAGCAGGTTCCTGAAGAGGCCAAAGTCTGCTCTCTTGAAGTCCAGGGCAGTGAGCTTGCTGCACGCTCTTCTCACTGTCCTGAGGATCTTGAATTCGACCATCTCATGATCGCTGCAGTCAAGGCTGCCATGGAGTGTCACATTTCCAACCAGCCCTTCCCTGTTGGTGAGGACGAGGTCAAGCATGGCACCTCTCCTTGTCGGCTCCTCTATTACTTGCAGAAGGAAGTTGTCTTCCACACAATTGAGGAACCTCCTGGATTGCTTGTGCCGGGCCATACCATCCCTCCAACAGATATCAGGGTGTTTGAAGTCCCACATGAGGACAAGGGCCTGTGAGCTTGAGGCTGTTCCTGTCTGGCTATAGAGTGCTTCATCCACAGAGTCCTCTTGATCAGGCAATCTGTAACAGATCCCCACAGTAACGTCTCCCATCGCTGCTCTCCCTTTAACCCTGACCCACAAACTCTCTATTGACTGCTCACCTGTCCCCAGAGTTCCATAGTCTCCAGCCTATCCTTAACACAAATAGCAACCCCCCCCCCCCCCCCCCCCCCCCCCGTCTGCAGGGTCTGTCTTTTCCAAAGAGCCTGTACTAACCTTCCATTCTAACACTCCAGTCATAGGAGCCATCCCACCATGTTTCTGTGATGCCTATTATATAATACCCCCATAGATGTGCCCACATTTCTAATTCCTCTTGTTTGTTCCCCACGCTGTGGGCTTTTGTATAGAGGCATCTGAGCCAAGCTCCAATTGAAGCCAGGTCATTGGCTGGAGCAGCTGGAATATCTCTACATTGCTCTGAGCATTAACTATAGGTGCTGGCAAGTGACTGGGTGTGTTGGGATAGAATCAGCTTTTCTGCTCCATCTGGGAGCCTGCTCACCAGAGACTGAAGCCGCAGCCTTCATGGGGTGATCAGCCTTGACCTTTGTTCTCCTCTTCAATTCCCGCACCCGTTCCTCCAAAACTGAAGTAGGCTTTCCATCCCGCTTTGTCATGTCTTCTCCGTGATGCCGCAGGTAAAACCATAGGGTGGCCTGTGGTGTATACCTTCTATATCTTCTCTCTCAAACAGTAGGACGCCTTTTGTTAATAGCTGAGACGTGTGTTGGTACACATGAGGAGCTGGATAGATCGTCTCTCAATTGTTTGAGGTCCTGGGACAGTTTTTCCACAGGTGAGATGATGAAAGAAGTGAGACTGTCTTCAAACTCTCAGCGTTTATGAATAATTTCATCCACTGTTGGTGGTATTATGTCATTACAGGTTACTGTTGCCAATGAGTGGGCATATGATGGGAGTGCATTCCGTGTAAATTTCCGCCACATAGGTCATGTACATTCGACTTCATCTGGATCTATGGGTATATCCCCATTATTCGGCTTGATATTATAGATCATCTCTACAATGGCTGATTCCCTCAGAGACTGGATGCCAATTACTGTTGAAGTTTGAGTAGCGGCTGTACTTGTCCCTGGGGGTGGTGTAGCTGCCGTGCTTAGAGCTGGAGTAGCTGCGCTGTCCATTACTCCACCCTCAGATCCGGGGACACTTTTTTCCCTTTGAAGGTGCTGGATGGTGTTGAACAGGGCTCTGTAAGCATAGGCCAAGCCCCAGCACGTTGCCATGATTTGTCTGTCTCTGGTGTGACCAGAATGACAACACACCGACTTTAAGTGTTTTACTAATTTTTCTGGATTTTGCATTTGTTCATTGGTGAAGTTCCAAAGCACTGGAGGGGCCCACTGGCCTAGATACTTGCCCATACTGTCCCACACACCCTGCCACTCATGGCTATCCAGCCTCGGGGAGAATCTCTTGGACATCCTATATCGTTGTTTAACCCTAGACAAGGCTCAAACCCTACTCTGCATAACTCTCAGGACCAGACGAAATGGTCGTGAGTAAAACCACTCGGTATGCGCACCAACATAGCAATCCCCATCACAGTCAGCAGGCAGGTCTCAAGGGTATCTAAAGGCCATTCAAAACCCTCAAAATTCTCAAATGATGCTGTAAACGGCCTGGTGGGGGGGGGGCTGGGAGCATAAAAGAATGTCTCCTTCACAGGTTGACCACCCGAGGAGGTGAAAAAAGATGTGCAATTGCTAAACACTTCTATTATATACCTCCCAAAGTATAGAGTTGGTGACCACACTGGGAACAAAAGCCGGGTCAGTTTCATGATCACTGAGTCTATTGTATTAAAAATCAGTGCAATAAAGTACAATGTAACAAGAACCTTAACCAAAAAACCCATGTCTGAAAAATGTTAAGATAAAAAATACCAGCTGTAGGTAAAGTATCATACACTGAACCTGTGAGAACCAGAACAACAACTTTGAGAGCCAATACATCAGCATTGCTATGCGTGGCTATTAATCCTGTCATTATCTCAACCCTTCATGCCCCACGTTGGGCGCCAAAAAGAACTGACGTGGCTTAAGCCGTAAATCACACAGCCCGTTCACTCACTTCCACCTCCTTCTTCCCCCCCCACTCCGGGGGGGGGGGGTGAATGGGGAGAAGAATCGAAAGAATGTAACTCCCACGGGTTGAGATAAAAACAGTCCAGCAACCAAGGTATAGCACAAATCACTGCTGCTACCACCCATAATAATAATGACCAGGGAAATACAAGGGAAGAGGATACAACTGCTCACCACCTGATGAGCGAGCTGTGAACTAAACTCTTCCGGGTTCCTGCCCCCAGTTTTACATCCTGGGCATGACATGCTGTGGCATGGAATAGCTCTTTGGTCAGTTTGAGTCAGGTATCCTGTTTCTGCTTCCTCCCGGCTTCCCCTCCTCCCTGGCAGAGCATGAGACTCAGAAAGTCCTTGGTCAGGCCAAAACATTCTAAGCCACAACTATAAACATCAGTGTCATCAGCGCTGCTCCCAGTCCAAAAGTTGAAAACACAGCACTGCACCAGCCACTATGAAGGAGAAAAATGACTGCTGCTGCTGAACCCATGACAGACTGTCACTGATGGAAAGAAAATCATTGAAGCCTGCAACTGCTGCTTCTTGTTCTTTCACTATGGCTGCCTAGTCTTTTCTAAAGCTCTCTTTAAAAGAGTGGAAAATGCTCTTAGAGTCTTCTCTTCTGCAGGCTAAAGTGCACTTCGCTTTGCCTCTCCTCTTGCACTATACACTCTTAACTCCATCACCAAATGGTTTAGCCACCCTCTGCAGTCTGCTGACAACTCACTTGTATGGGGCAGGGCCCACCCAGCCTTTATAAAGTGTTTGAGATGTGACCTCACTGGTGTTGAGCAGAGGGTAAATAGAGAAAGGTGAACAAGTAATAAATGAGTAGAGGACAAATGGAAAGAGATGCTCCATTTCCTGAGCATTTCTCCCTAGCTTGCGATAATCATCCCCGATCTGTTCCAAGTCATGTCATTTGTCCGCAGAAAAATGACAACCAGAGGAGTCTCTTGTGGTTCATCAGACTATAAATGTACATCAAACTACATGTTGGTCACTTTTCAAGGCTGCCAGAACATTCAGTATGTCTACAGCTTTGCTTATGACCTTGGTATATGAAAATTTCTAACATTTTCCACTTACATGCTTCCAGACACCTTCAGTTTATTCTACATGTAGCTGTAACTTACAACATTTATTGGTCATCTATTAATTACACATGAAGTATTTATAAGTGTACCCTTCATATAAAGTATGATTCATTCACCAACAGAAATGTATTGTTTCTGGGGGTTATATTATATAAACCAGAACTTTATTACTAACAGAATGAAACTACAGTATCCTGTAAAAATCATTCACAATTACAAAGAGAAACTAGGCTGACATGTTTAATAGTACTAGAAATTGAATAGTATGGCCATCATATTTTATATATAATATATATGGTTTTATGTGGCTGAAATGCACTTGGCTTCATTCTTTATTTACTAGTTACTTTGACCTACTGTGTTGCTCTAACTTCTATCATAATTCTCTATAAATCATGTAACCCACTTGGTTTAATCATTTGTTCTATTTGATCAAGCCATACCTATATGTAAGAGTACAATATCCAGGAGAAAATTCAACAGACATTCCCAGGCAATTTATACTGAAAAAATGTTTACATGAACACTCTGAAGTGTAAAGCAACTGCAAACAGAAATGGTGAAATGTACAAACTCACAAAGGAAAAGTGCATAGCTGAAGAAAAAAAAATCATTCAGTGGGAAAATTGCCTTTTTATTCCTAAAAGATTTTAAGACCCAATACTAACATAATATAAAATACTGTATTTCTACCAACTTCCAGTATTTGATTTAATGGCTGGCTGATTTATGCCACTGGACAACCTTGCTCAAAATCCATTAATGTTACTCAGAACATAGTTTGACTCAGAATCTCTATTCCACAATTTTTCCCCAAGACTTCAGCCTTGCCTACAAGGTTACCTTGCAGTAAGAACATTCTTTATAGTCATGTCACACTAATGGGGATGCTTCATTCATGTTCAAGGAGCTGACTTTTGCTTTACCATGATGCATTGTTTCTATGGAGAGAATTGAATTTATTTTGAATGACACACTCAACTCGGGGAAGAGGTATGCTGCTCTCTTCACTCTCCTTTTGAACACCATGCTTTGAGGGCTGGATTCTACGAGGGCTTGAAGGACACTTAACAGAATGAGTGAGGTTGGAAGTTGATGTAATTCAGTATGGAATTGAATTTTTGAAGTTTCAGGATTTGTTTCCAGATATCATTTAAAATTGCATCAAAGTATAATTCTGATATAATTTTCTATACTCTTTCATAAAGTCTGTGCTGCACCAGCAGTGTTTGGGAGCAACGTATGACTTGTACCTTCTATCTTCTGTGTGCCACAGCTGGATCACAGGACCCGTGGGGCCAGAAACAGACACTAACAAAGGTTTTCAAATCGGCAGCTATGTATTGCAGCCGTAGCATCAGAGAGAGACAGCAACACTGGGAATGGCTGTTGGAGCAGCTTCATTCTGTGCAAAACTGTTTCCAGACTTATGAAAAACACCAATAGGTACATTTGGTACAGTTAGCCCTGTAGCTGTAGTGTTACCAGAAAATAAATGGGTACCCAAGTGATCTGTGCAGAGCCTTCCTCAGAAGCCCAGTGGCATAACAGCTTCTTTGCCTCTGCTGAAATGTGTGGTTATTTTCCTCTGAAAGCTCAGCACTCCGCACTGTTACTGGCAAGTTATGAGGTACAGACAGCAAGAAATCTTGTGATGAAGACAGGTGCCATTATTTAGTAGATATCCACATGTTCTAGCACTTAGCAGGAGATAATAGTTGTGCTGTGTATTGCTGTACATCAACAGGATGCTCACTTTCTGGTTATTACCTGCACTATGTCTATCAATTGAGCAAAAGGTGGAATTCAGGAAATCATAATTTGGAAAGCCTACAAGTACAGACTTGACAAAGAATCAGATTTGTTTTCTTTGGCAATTTTACCTCAGAAGACTTCTACCTGCAACCATGTATATATGCAACTACGCTATAAGTAAATAAGTAAAACAATAGTCTTGATGTAAATACACCCTTTATGTCAGCACATGCAAAAGAATGATGATATTTATTGACATCACAGAAGCATGATAAGTCAGATAAAAGGGAGGAGGGTAAAATCGAATTGCCTAACCAGGACTGGAGCAACAATATATACTTAACACTCTCATTATGAACTCTAAAATTTTCCAGTGCATCTAATTATTCTAGTGTGCCAAAATTTAATTAATTTGCATTTTATCTTCCAGAGATGTATAGCCTCAGAGCCACAGTTAAAGAATGCTTCATGATTCTTAATGATTTTAATTATATACTCTTTCTAAAATGTTCTCTATTTAAAGAAATGTATGATAGGTTATAATGGGTGGGAAATGGTGAAGCTCCTTGTGCATTGTTATTTAGTGAATGCTTTCAGACATTATCAAAAACAGATTATAATGGGTAGGAAAAGGTGAAGCTCCTTGTGCATTGTATTTTGTGAATGCTTTCAGACATTATCAATAACAGATAATTTTCATTTAAATCAGCAATGCACACCTTTTTCTCTCAACAGAATTTCAGTACTGAACTACTTCCAGAGCAAGTATTATGTGAATATCACAATGAAGTTTAGACTGGATATGAGGAAGAAATTCTTTATTGTAAGGGTGGTGAGGCACTGAAATGGGTTGCCCAGGGAAGTTGTGAATGCTCCATCCCTGGCAGTGTTCAAGGCCAGGTTGGACATAGCCTTGGGTGGCATGGTTTAGTGGGAGGTGTCCCTGCCCCAGCCAGAAGGGGTTGGAACTAGATGATCTTAAGGTCCTTTCCAACCCTAACTATTCTATGATTCTATGATTCTATGTAGATAGAGATCTGATGTATACTTTTATTTCTACAAAGTTTACATTAACCTCAATTAAAATGCCATAGAGCAGGTATGTATAAAGTTGGTGGATCTGACTGAAGATCTACTTAAAAATCAATGTTTCATTCGTATTTCTAATGCTTTTCTTCAGCCTCTCCCTTCCCTCCAGAGCTGCCCCTGTGTTCTTTTCCCTGGATCATCTACTACCAGCCAGTTTCCTCATCAGTTTCATCCTTCAATCAACTTTGGAAGTTAAAAATGACCACGAATTGCAGATAGCAGGTTGGGAGGAGAAAGACAGAAATATGTGGGAAGAGTGTAACAGAAGACAGGAGAGAAGACAGATTGCAACTGAGCAGCAAGTTGAAAGCTTCAGGCCCAAAAAAACATTACTGGTATTTCCTGGTTTAATGTGAAACCTGTGAAGTTTCAGTACACAAGAAAAACTTCACCTGATAAACTGCAATTAAAATCCCCCAAAAAACAACAACCAACCAACCAATCCCCCCTCCAAAAAACCACTAACCAAACCCAAAACCCAAGAAAACAAACAAACAAAAAAACTAGAAAAAAACAAATCCCAAACAAAACAAAACCAAAACCCTTCCAGAAAATTATTATTACAAATGGCTAAACGCATATTTCAGTTTACTGGAAATAAAATGTGTTAGGAAGAGAAAGGGGAAGCTTTCAAGATTTTCTCCTAGAGTAACAACAAACTTAAATCTTTTAAAAATTGTTCAGCAGCAGTGGAATGATGTGGAGTTGAGCCAAAAGGCCAGTACAAGAATGCTGAGTCTACAGATTATTTGAAATTCCTACAGCATTTCTGCTGTGCTGGGAAAAAATCCTTTTCATTCTAAGAAACAAAATTACAGAGACCTTGTAAACCCCCATGCTAACAAGTTTATTTGTACTGATTACTGGTCCATGATTTGCTGTGTCAGATCCTAACAACATTTCACCAATACAGTATTAACAAATGTCAACAGCAGAATTTTCATTGCAGTTTCAGAAATCCAAATACTTTTTTGCCTCAGTTATACCTCTTTGTGTTCCTCAAATGAAATAAAGCAGCAGGAAACATCATTGACTCACCATATAAAGAATTCCCAACAAATATAAAGCCTTTCTGCCTGGAGCTACTGGCAAAAGGATGCATTGTGAACAAAAAGACAAAGTGGCAAGAATGCAGTGGTTTTGTTTTCTTGCATCTTTCATGTACTCCATGTGGGATCTGTGCCAGGTGGTCCATACTTGAAAATAGGGAGTCTAAAGTGTCTACAAGTGTATACCCACTAGAGCGCAAACATTTGTCTTGTAATATTCAAAACAGAGAATGCTGATTCTGTGGTGGCAGCTGAATGCCAGTTTCAGAAACCATTGGATCTATGGATCACCTAAAGGCAGTCATTGCTTTCATTTAAAAGCTTCTGTCCATGTGCACTTGCAGGAGGTCCCTTTCTAGCACCTTCTGCTCATCTATATAGCTGCAGCAGAGCTGACTGCTGTAAGCAGAAGCTGAAACTGTTCCTCAGAGAAGGTCCAAAATACTGGTCAAACTGGATTATCTGCCTTGAAATGCTGAAGTTTTCAGAGAACACAGGTTCTAATCAAAAATCATGGTATTTTTTATTCTGCTTCACATTACAGAAGCATGACTGTGACTGTCCTAAATTTCTTTTTTCTTGGCTCAAAAAAGCAATTTATTTGGCAACTACATTGCTAGTACTTTGAAGTGATTAGGCAAAATAGCGTAAACTGGAAGGAAGATGGGTGTGTGACTTAAGAGAGCATCTGGTTCTCAAATTTCAAGGGAAAATGTTTATCAGGGAATGCTTACTTCAGTTATTCAAAAAGAATTACAACATGTTGTCCTTTCTCCTAAGCAAAAGTTATTTATATATGAACTAAGTTGTTCTGCACTTGAAAATCATGGTTGTGATGCCTGATAAATACACTTGACCAAAGCTGAAAATTAAAATAGGCTCTCTGCCTCAGTTTCTTTCTAAATGTCATGGTATAATGTGATCTGCTATATGCTAGCAAGAGTGTACATAACAGTCAGAAACTTGCTTTTTTAAAGGACCATCTGGAATGCATGTGTCTGAGCAGAGCCAGAAGAGAAATTCAGCAAAGTACCAAGTGCCGCATACAAATCAAAGAGCATACTTCTTTTCTTGTGGGGGAAAAAAAAAAATGGGGCAGGAAGATGAGTTTCACTATCTGGTTCAGGCCAGGATCATAGAATCATAGAATAGTTAGGGTTGGAAAGGACCTTAAGATCATCTAGTTCCAACCTCCCTGCCATCCGCAGGGACACCTCTCACTAAACCATGCCACCCAAGGCTATGTCCAATCCAGCCTTGAACACCGCCAGCAATGGAGCATTCACAACTTCCGTTCAGGGCACTTTCCAATCTGAGTGAAAAACTAAACAAACTTTAGTAATGGAGAATACTTCCATGAAAACTGAAGTGCGAAAGACTACTGTTGAAAAATACTTGACTTAGTCATAAACATTTGAAGGAATCATGCAAAAGTTTAATACATGATTAATAAGGAAGACAGCTCATTTGTGTTCTTTAAAACTGACAGGTCAGTGGATGGAACTCAATGGAGATGAGTTTCAATACACTGCATTTTGTTCTTCCTTGCTTACTGTACTGTAATTGTATCAATTTTAGCAGAATATCTGAAAATGATGCTGAAGTTAACATCAACTTGCTCATGAAGTACATTCATCTCCACAGTAAAAATGAAACATTTTTATATTGGTCAATTAACCTTCATTTTGGACCATGCAAATGAAATGTCTTGATTTTAATTTTGATGGAAAGAAGCATTCTGGTTAGATGAAGCAGAAAAGTATCAAAGACCTTGGAAAAAATAAGCCATATTAAATTAGACAGGCATCCTTATAGAACAGATTCAAGAATAAATTAAGAGGACAAGCTTACAGACTGATCTTCACAGTAGTCACAGACTGCCATGAGAAACAGATGTGATAACAATCCAAATCCTTTAGATTTAAATTGAGCCAAATTTAGACGATAAACTCCCTGGGATTTGCATAAACTTGCTTCTTTGAAGTATGTACTTCTAAAGCCCTGTAATAACTAAGTATGGAAAGGCTGGAAACTAAACTTTGGGAGAATTGCAGAATCTGACTATGGTGAGTCATCTGGAAGGGACTGGACCTGTGCACTGGCTTTATGCTTTTACTAGGTGGTAGGTGTTACCAAAAACTTACCTTTAAGCATGTTAGGTTAGGTTTCAAAAAGGTTGTCTTTCAGAGACAGAATTGCCGACTCAGTCTAGAGCATTAAAAAAGCCCCAAAGAATCTGAGACACATTTTTTATTTTATTTTAAAAAAAGGGCAATTATTAAGGAAATGGCAGCTACACTTTGAAAAAAAAACAAACAACAAAACATAATTCTCTCCCACTGTTAATTTCTGCCATCAGTCAAAGGCAATCTGATGTAGGGCTTATAGACAGGCAATCAGCACACGCCGGCCAATGTGAGCTAGAAAAGAAATTTTGGACAGAAGCCACTAATGCTCAGTGTCTGCTGAGATAGAGAAAGAAAGATTTCTTATTAAAATTAATGCAACTGAGATAAGTACTCAGCAGGGCAAGAGCCAAAGCAAGACTATGCTGTAGACTTCTCAGTAATAAAGTGGGTTGAGGTATGAAGTTTTTCCTACTCTGGGGCTTGCATGGCAAAGCTTTGGCAGCAGGGGTCTACAGGAGTGGCTTCTGTAAGATGTCAGAAGCCTCCTCTGTGTCCAGTAGAGCAGATGCTAACTGGCTGCAAGAGGGACCTGCTGCTGACCAAGGCTGAGCCAATCAGCAACAATGGTAGCACCTCTAATATAACATGGTTAAGAAGGCTGAGAAAAAACTGTGCAAAACCAATTGCTGACAGACAGAGAGGAGTGAGCATATGTAAAACAGCCCTGCAGATGCCCAGGTCAGTGCAGAACAAGGGGCAGGAGGTGCTCCAAGTGCTGGAGCAGTGGTTCCCCTGTAGTCCGTGGTGCTGCCCATGGTGAGGCAGGCTGTGGCCCTGCAGCCCATGGAGGTCCATGGAAAGCAGATATCCACTTGCAGCCTCCACACTGGAGCAGGGGGATGCTCGAAGGAGGCTGCGACTCAGTGTGAAGCCTGCGCTGGAGCAGGCTCTTGGCAGGACCTGTGGCCCCATAGAGAGAGAAGCCCACACTGGAGCAGGTTTGCTGGTAGGAGCTGTGATGTGCAGGGGACTCACGCTGGGGCAGTCTGTTCCTGAAGGATGCACCCCATGGAAGGGACGCATGCTGGACCAGTTCATAAAGAACTGCAGACTGTGGGAAGGACTCACATTGGAGAAGTCCATGGAGGACTGTCTCCTGTGGGAGGGACCCTGCACTGAAGCAGGGGAAGAGTGTGAGGAGTTCTCCCCTGAGGAGGAAGGAGCGGCAGAGACAACGTGTGATGAACTGACACACCCCTTATTCCCCATTCCTCTGCACTGTTGTGAGGGAAGACATATAGAAAATCAGGAGTGAAGTTGAGCCTGGGAAGGTGGGGGAAGGTATTTTTAAGATTTTGGTTTATTTCTCATTATCTTATTCTGATTTGACTGGTTACAAACTAACTCCCCAGGTCAAGCCTGTTTTGCCCATGACAGTAACTGGCGAGCCATCTTTCCTTGTCCTTATCTCAACCCAGGAGCCTTTTGTTGTATCTTCTCTCCCTGTCCAGCAAAAGATGACAGAGCAGCGGCGGTGGGCACCTGGCATCCAGCCAGGGTAAAATCACCAACCAGCTCATACAGTTGTGTTATTACTTTACTGGTGGTGTTTGGGTTTGTTTTCTCTGTGAGTGCTTATTTCCCTATAACAGCAAACAATGCATCTTTGCTGGTCCAGATTTCTGGTGGATTTCATGCAATCCAGTGTATCACTACTGTTAAGTTTCTATACATTGGTCCACTGGCCTATAGCCTACACACTCACTGGTTCAATGCCTGGACCACTAACTCACTTCATATGGGGATAGAGGAGGGAACAAATAGTGGTGATAAAGCAGATGTTTTCTTGCAGATAAAAACCCTTGAAACATTACTGTATCCCAGAGAACTCTGTGTGGGGCATATGGAGAGGCAATGTTTGTTCCAAATAAAGGTTCCAGTGAGACACCATAAATGAAAATGGAAGCTGAAATCAGCAAAACTGAATCTGAGGAATGCGAATCAGGAGACTGAGCCTGTATGTTTTTACACATTATTTGTTGATGTTATCATCCACTAAGATATATTATCAGTGTTTGAAATAACAGTAATGCTTCTTAAACCCTTGGTAGGCACATTTTCTTGGTATTCTAACATTATTTTTGTAAAATGATGCCCCATTACACACAAAATACTATTTTGGAGATGTGATTTTAATAAGGTTTTTGTATTTTGGGTCTCTTTGGGCTAAAGATTGTTTGTTATTGATACAGAATTTTACTTTATGCACTTGTAGCTTCAGACTTCTGGGTGCCTCAGACAGAAGATCAGAAAAAATCCTATTCATAGAATCATAGAATAGCTCGGGTCAGACAGGAACTGAAGATCATCCAGTTCCAACCCCCCTACTATAGGCAGGGACACCTCACACTAGGCTGTGTTACCCAGGGCTCTCTGCAGCTTGGCCTTGAACACTGTCAGTCTTGTTTCCCTTTCCATTCCTTTCACCTAGTCATTGACCCTTTCTGCTCAAGCCCAGCTGTAGCCACAGTTCTCTCTCTGCTTAGCTACCATCACAGGTGCTGTCATACATAGATAAAGCAAATTCAAAACAAGAAAACCTTTCTCAGTCCTGTTGAAATAGTCCAAAGAAAACACATTGTGCGCAGCTGTTCCCAACACAGGCAACAAACACCCCTACGGCATCAAAAAAACACCTGCAGTGTCCTAGATAGCAGGAGTACGCTCCAAAACTCAGAAACACCTCGTGTGTTACCCTCCTTAAGGAAGCAGGCTGCATAAACGGATGTTTTAAATGAGAGTCTTTTGTTTTGTTTTAAACCAACTGAAAATCCAATCATCTGCAAGGTAGTGCTTTTTGTTCGCTGGGTAGCAAGAAGTACCACACGCAGACAGGCCAGTCCCCAGGGCGGCTCAGGCCGGACACGAAGGCTGCGCTACACACCTCCGACCGAACGGCGACCCAGCCCGCCCCCGACTAGGCAGCACCAGAGGGTGCACCGACACACGGGCGCACGGCGGGCAGGCTGCCCGACACCCCGCAACACCCGTCCCCGGCCGCCCCGCCGCGGCGAGAGACCGAGAGCGACCGGGCTCGGCTGGGCGCGCCAGCAGCGCCCGCCTCAGCAGCAGCGCCCGCCTCAGCAGCAGCGCCCGCCTCAGCAGCAGCGCCCGCCTCAGCAGCAGCGCCCGCCTCAGCAGCAGCGCCCGCCTCAGCAGCAGCGCCCGCCTCAGCAGCAGCGCCCGCCTCAGCAGCAGCGCCCGCCTCAGCAGCAGCGCCCGCCTCAGCAGCAGCGCGCTCCCATGGCAACCGCGCGCTCCCGCCGCTAGGGCGGCGCAGGCGCAGTGCCCCCCCGCCAGTCCCTGGGCGCCGCCGGCGCGGCCGCTCCCCGTCCCGCGGGGTGCGCACGCGCGGTGCCCGCGGCTCGGCCTGGCTGGGCTCGGCGCGGCGGGGCGGGGCGCAGAGCGCGGCGCGGCGCGCGGAGGAGGGGGCATTTTAACAGTAAACATCCTGTGGTTTGAACGGCCGCTTTGGGCGGCAGGAAGGGCCGCGGCAGCCATCTTGTCGGGGAGGCACCGGGCCGGGCCTCGCCAGCCGCCGCACCACGGTAAGGAGCGGCCCCGGCCGGCCTGGCGGCCTGATGCGCGGCTCTGGGGCTCCCCCGGAGGGCATGGGGGGTTGTGGGGATCGCGCCGCGGTCAGCTGTAGCGGGGCGCCGTCTGCGGCCTGGCGGGGGCACGGGTAGAGCTCCGCGGGGGAGCGTCGTGCGCGGCCGGGCAGGGCAGAGTGGGGTGTGCGCGGCGTGGTGGGGCGGGCTGAGAGCCTGCAGCGGTCTCCCTGTTTCCAGGGAAGAGCCGGCTCGTGGGAGACGAGGGAGCAACGAGTTAGGATCCCATGGCCGGAATAATGGAACAGATCCTCGGCTGCGGGTTGGCAGAAGGGATGGCGTAGCTGCGGGGCTGCTGCAGTCTGGGGAGGGGGAGAGGAGCGGAGTTTCATCGGCCCGTTGTGTTTCTGATATAATTTAACTCCTCGCTTGGATAAAGCAGACTACTGAATGCTTCTACAGCCCTCTCTAGTAACATACAAACTGTTTTCTGGCACTCTGGTTGTTGATCTGCAAATAAAAGCCCCCTTTAAAAATTCCTACCTCTTGAAAAATTAAGATCTTACTCTAGCAGCTTCTGTGGACACTCTTGATATAAATCTTGCTATAATTTTTAAGATTTCTCTCTGATTTTGAATGAAAGGCTTCTGTTAAATATAAAACGTCACGTTTCTGTCGGTAACAAAGGAAGTTTGGGGTCACTATGACTTACTGGCACTGTTTCGGTGAAAATAGCTTTTTGTTCAATTTCAGCACATGGAAGATAATACTGTAAATTTGGAGAAGCTATCGTTTAGGCCCACATTGTGTGAACTTGTGCAATAAGCATACACTTTCATTAATCTCTTCCTCAGTACACCTTGTTACATTTACAATGGCGAAACATCAAAACATTAGGAGGGCCTGGGCTTGCATTTTATTTCATGAAGTTTCATTTGGAAATATTTGTCATTCTGTGAAACTTGGGAACACAAAGCCTGCTGACCTGAAGTTGGGGGGAGGGGGAAGGATAAAAGGCGGAACAAAAAGTTAGTGAGGCCTACAATAAACTTAAATTACCACCCAATTAAATCAGTTTTGTCTTGCCATCAGGGTGGCTGATACCATGGCATTTCCCAGAGAAATGAGAGTAGTTGCCTCAGTTAATACAGGAGTTTCTTTGTTGCAAAATGTTAAAAAGTTGGTTTTCTTACATTTGGGCTCTTTGGGTGAACAGTGCTGGAAAAGGTGGAATAACATAATGAATTCTGTTCTTACATTCAACTTATGTACATTTAGAAAGTGTGTTAATACATGGTTTCTGCAAGTGCGTTAGTGTGACTTGGAGTTGGAGTTGCAGAAAACAGGTTGGGAGAATCGAGATAGGGCCTAAAATGGAAAAGAGTCTTTTCCACTAGATGAGTGGACATACTGGATCTAAGTGCCAGGGCAGGATGCTGGCTGAGGTTTAGGTGTGAAATGAAGTTGGGAGGGGTGAACAGTGTTCATAGGGTTCGGTAATCTCAAAATCTGTACAATAATTCTGAGTGATCTGCCTTTTGAATTAGTAACTTTAATGGGGTGCTGGTTCTAGCAATTTGATTGTATAAGTGCATGGTATATTGTGATGCAGAACAGTCAGTGCAGTTCCTGTAAAGGGGTGGTGCGCTTTGAGCAATTAGGGACCTAGTAGTGCAATCTCAGCCACAGGATTTCAGACAAAAGGTTGGTGGAAAAACACAGACCTGGAGACAAATGGAAAATGCTGTATGTGTTTATCAAAGATATATCAAGTTGGACTAGTTCAATTTCATCTTTTCAATAATTAATTTTGTCTGCATAAGAAATGGAGGTGACTTGTCATTGAACTTCAGTAAAGCTGCAGGTGCCACAAAGAAATAGATTAAAATTCAGAAAAATGTGGATTAACAGAGAATTATGAAGGTGGTTGAAGGAATGGGATGAAATAAGGTGGTGCTGAAAAGAGGCATTAAGCTGGGAGTAAGGAGTTATTGGCAGATTGTGAAAATGGGTCCTGTGATGAATTTTAGGGTTTTTTTTCAGTGGCACCAGGTGCTCAGTATGCAAATGGCACCTACTGGTGAGACAGTGTTAGTAAGAGCCCACGCCAGGGAAGTTTTAGACACGTAAGAAGGACTGTGAAGGATTATGAGTTAAAATTTAAGAACTCTAAGTACAATTGCAGGGTCAGGGTAATCCCGCTGGACTTCTGAAGCTTGGCAGAGCCAACTCAGGCTGCTTCAGGTGCACAGGGTGAGCTCACTCTTCCCTACATACCCCAGGGCTGGCTTGGTTTAGCAAAAACAGAGACGACATAGGAAGAAAATGTGTGTAAGGAGGAACCAGGAGAGAAGAGAGGCTGAAAGATGGCCTAAGAACAACTGAATTTAAGTGACTAGCTGATTTTTACACTGTAGTTTCGAAGTTGTCTGCTGATCAGTGGATGAATGTGTCTCTGGAGTAGCCTGAGGAACAGAAGTAGGTAACAGTAAAACAAGACTGAACTTAACCTGTGAACTGGCATGTGTTTACATTGCCTGACCAAGCAGAGTAACAGGCAACTGGATTTAATGAGCTCGAGTGAACCAGTCAAATAAAATTATGGTGAGTGTTGTATCTGTTGTCTGCAATGTTATTGGAATCATAGAATAGTTAGGGTTGGAAAGGACCTTCAGATCATCTAGTTCCAACCCCCCTGCCATCCGCAGGGACACCTCCTACTAAACCATGCCACCTAAGGCTATGTTCAATCCAGCCTTGAACACTGCCAGCAATGGAGCATTCACAACTTCCCTGGGTAACCCATTCCAGTGCCTCACCACCCTTACAGTAAAGAATTTCTTCCTCATATCCAATCTAAACTTCCCCTGTTTAAGCTTGAACCCGTTACCCCTTGTCCTCTCACTACAGTCCCTAATGAAGAGTCCCTCCCCAGCATCCCTATAGGCCCCCTTCAGATATTGGAAGGCTGCTATGAGGTCTCCACACAGCCTTCTCTTCTCCAGGCTCAACAGCCCCAACTTTTTCAGACTGTCTTCATACAGGAGGTGCTCCAGTCCCCTGATCATCCTCGTGGCCCTCCTCTGGACTTGTTCCAACAGTTGCATGTCCTTTTTATGTTGAGGACACCAGAACTGCACACAGTGCTCCAGGTGAGGTCTCACGAGGGCAGAGTAGAGGGTCAGGATCACCTCCTTCGACCTGCCGGTCACTCTCCTTTTGATGCAGCCCAGGATACGGTCAGCTTTCTGGGCTGCGAGCGCACACTGAAGCCGGCTCATGGTCATTTTCTCATCGACCAAAACCCCCAAGTCCTTCTCTGGAGGACTCCTCTGAATCTCTTCCCTGCCCAACCTGTAGCTGTGCCTGGGATTGCTCCCACCCAGCTATAGGACCTTGCACTTGGCATGGTTAAACTTCATCAGGTTGGCATCAGCCCACCTCACAAGTGTGTCGGAGTCCCTCTGGATGGCATTCCTTCCCTCCAGCGTATCAACTGAACCACACAGCTTGGTGTCATCAGCAAACTTGCTGAGAGAGCACTCAATCCCACTGTCCATGTCAGCGACAAAGATGTTGAACAAGACTGGTCCCAACACCGATCCATGAGGGACGCCACTCATTACTGGTCTCCAGCTGGACATTGAGCCATTGGCCTCAACTCTTTGCGTGCAGCCATCCATATTGTCAATTGTTAGTTCATTAAGCTTCTTTCTGAATGACTTGAAGGATTGGACTCAAGCTATGGGAGAATGCTTTTCAGAGCTCACATAGGTAAATAGCTGTTCTAAGGTGCAGAAGTATTTCAAGACTTAGTATTTGTGAACTGATGGTCAAGATGAAGTTCATGGGTGGCATCTACCCAATTTTCTTGCTTCTTCAGCAGGATCAATTACCAGATTCTCAGATGGGAGAATGGAACAGGCAGATTCTGGATCAGACCCTGTGTACTAGCTGTATTTTATTAGTTTTGGTTTAAGTGCTCAGTTACTTTATGTATAGAATTATTGCCTTTTTTTACGCTTCTTAGAAATAAATATATTGAAAATAAGATTATGCAGTCGTTGAGGACCAGTTTAGGCAGAGGAACCTGAGGGAAATTGTGATACATGGAAACAAATTTGAGGTTAATTAAAAAACAAGGTTAAGGTCTTTTAAAAGTACAGTTTGGCAAGATGAGGATTTGATCCCACCTGGTCCTGTGTGAGTACATACTTTTTTTGCCTCAGAGCAGTGCAAGCAAAACAGAAAAATGAGTAAATTCTTAAAGCAGACTTTAAGGTCCTGGTTCACATCCAGTCAATTTCAAAAATTAAGAGTTTTCTTTTACCTTAAAATCTTTTCAGGAGCCTTCAGTTACCCTTTTTCTTCTGGGGATTCTTATGAGTTGCTCTTGCAGCCAACAACATATGTTCTACATGTCTGCATTAGCACTCTACCGCTCCAAAAAACTCGTAGTTCCTTTAACATTCTTCCCAGCCTCAAATTATGCCAGAAGAATCTACTTCTTTTTTATGCCACTGCATCAGCATACTGCCCTATGAATTAAAGATCAGACAAAAAGCCTGAAATAAAGAAAAGGATTATCTGAAAAGAAATAAATAAATCTGGGGACAGTGAGAACAGGTGCTGGGGCCATTGCCTGATCCTCTAAAGAACAGCTGCTCAGAACCATGAAGGTGGGCTTTGTACCATTTGTGGTACGCAGGTATTACCATGCCGAGCAGAGCATCTGCTGGAATTTCAAAGTGGCACAGGCTGGTATTGTGACAGGAAATTAGTGCTTCATGGAATAGGGATTGAATTTGTTAATAACAGTTCAGTTTAAAACACACTTTAAACTGTCTGTATTCTGTCGCTGTTTCCCTTCATGTGTTTTGCTTGTGGTGAGGCTTCAATAATGTATGAAGAGAAACAGATGACCTCTATCAGAATCTAGTTATTTTTGGTTCTTACTCCCTCCAAAAGTTCAAACAGCCTGCACATGTAGTATTATTTATTCATTAGTCTTCCATGCAAGTTTTAGGTTTGATCCATAGTTCTGTGCTGAGTGGTAGCGGAACCTGGGAAACACCACAAGCACAGGTGACCCCTTACTGTTCCTGTGCCTTCCCTTGATGCCATGGTTTTCAGCTTCTAGTCTTTTGATTTATTTGCTGTGGAAGTATATGTTTTGAAACCCATTCATGCATGGCAAGCTCCCTTATGGGGAGTACTTTGCCTTGGATTATCAATTCTTTATAAGACAGAGGTTAATAATGTGTCAAAAAAAAAAGCTGTGAAATCATTAGCCCTGGTGTGATCCCAACACCCAGTTTTTTGGGGAACCTTGCTTCCTTTTAGATGGTCATTTGTCTTATGCTTGCATTGCCCTTGCTGTGTGGGATTTAAAGTGATAAGTTGTTTCTAGCTGAGTTGTCCAAATAGTATGTTTCACATTGAACAGGAAATCTTAGGTATATTCTCAGGGTTACAGTTAACTGTATGTTTGAAGGTTTGTGAATCCATGCTGCACATTTTAATGATTGTGAAACATTGCTGAATAATTGCCCCAAACTCCATGAATCAAAATATGTTCTGCGGCTGTTGTTTTTAATGGAGTAATGCAAGTGTTTTTGTTAACTGTGTGTTCGTATTTTTCCCTGTTCCTCTTACTATGGGGTAGTTTACAGGACTGCTGTTGCCAAAGCACTGCATGGTTGTGGTAACAAGTTGAGATATCGGAATCCTGTGCTGCAAAGTTATGTCTCTGCATAAACAAAAATACTGAGGCCTTTGAGAGTGCACAAGGGATTGTCTGCTGGCCTTTGAGACAGTGTGGTGTCTTTTAAAAAACATGTGTGTGTGGGGAAGCACAACACCTTCATTTAGATGACTTTTATTGACTAAGAAGTTTTCCAGATTGTTTTGTTGTGCTTCCTAGAAGAGCTTTCTCATGGCCATCTCTGTGCAGTGCTGTCCTTGGCTTCCACACAATCTCAACAAATAAAAGTGGCTTTTAAACTTTTTGTTAATCTACAGCTTTGTTATGACTCAAAGGTATCCACTTCACCCCTAAGAATAGTTTAAATCCTTTCTGTCTCCTGAGTTAACTCAAGCTGAAGGTGAACACGGCCTTTATTTCCTTTAAATCCTCTCCGCTGTGTACATTCTTGTTTGTGAACAGAATCAGTGGCCAGTCTGTCATTAAGGCAGGTAAGCTTGGTAGTCTGTTCTGCTGACTGAAAACTGTTCTGTTTAATGTAGCTGAAATTCACAGCTTTCATCATCTTGCATGTTGAAGAATACCTATAAATGGGTACAAGTATGGAGTATGGTATTACTGTAATCTTCCCTATGCTTTATATTCCTTCAAATCCCACTTGTCAAAACAAAACAGAAGCCACCACCACCACTAGCCCCACCCCCAAAAGTAATTGTCCATTACTTTCAGAGATGTTGAGCTCTGTTGTCCAGATAATGAGGTTGGCTTTGCTTCCACTGAACAAGTAGTGCCAGTGCTTCTTCTTGCCCCTATGCTTGTTTTCTGGAAGTCACGGTTGTGTTGCTTGTCTGTTTTTTGGAAGTATACCCTATAAATAACAACAGCTCTGCCCTACCTGCTTTGAAACTTGCTTCTTCTAGCTATAACTGAATTGGTATGGTTTAGGAATTAGCTTCTGGAGAATCTCTCTGGCTGTCGTGTTTACCAATGCTTTGTGTTTCCTTGTGTTCTCTATATAGTTGGCATGCATTTGGGAAACACTGGATTTTCTTTTAATGGCTTGAAACTGGTGCTCCTTGCACTGACTCTGCCCAGATTAAACTTCCCTGCTTTTACTGCTATGTTGCTGTGCTTCCTCTGACAGTTTTTCTGTAGGCATGGAGGAGATGAAATGCAATAGTTGCATCTTTCCTGTTCTTTTCATTTCCCTGGTTATGGATATTGCTGAAGAAAAAGCTGCTTGTGGAGAATCTTCCACCTCTTTAAAGCAAACTTTTGTTTTCTCAGCTTGTAGTTGAACTGAATCATATGCTTACCTCATGCATGAAATCAGCATCTTCAGATCAGAAGACATCGTGCTGTTCTGCTTTCCCATGGTTTGATATGTTGCCATCTTACTAGCTGTAAGAAGGTAGTTACTACATAAATAGGTAAAAGGAAGCCTGTCCTTCTGGTGGAGGAGAAAGAGGAAAACTAAATCTTCAGGAAGTTTGAGATAATGCAGTCAATTTTCTTAACATTTTTATCAACACTTGAATAAAAAATATGAAGTGTTATTAAAAGGATTAAGAAATGGAGAGAGTCTGTTCAGAAATGAAGATATAATTGTACTTTCTATAAGAAAATACAGTGGCGTCCAAGAAGTTTAGAACTGTGTATTTTATAACACTGAATATTTTATTGAAACCATGTAGAATATATACTGATGTGGTATATTAGTAGCTACTGAATTAAGAGTGGAAAGGGTTGAAAATGGAAAGAAACTGCTGTGGACTGAAAACTGAGACATGTTTGTGTTGTATGAGTTTGGTGTCATTACCGTAGAGTTTAATATATTAAAGTTTGTTTTTTTTCCTTGTGGGATGGTAAACATTTGTAAATTACGTAGAGTGGACATTGGTTACTGTTCTTTCTGCTTTGTATTTCCTCTGCAATAAATATATATGCAATTACATGGCCACCACTTGTAGATGTTGGCTTTTTAAATAGTTTGAACAAATAGTCCGACCCCAGTGAATGAAAAGCAAACCTGTGCTTTGCGTGCTGAGGATAAGGGGGTGTTTATAGGGATGTTACTCTCACACATCTTCTACAAAAAAGAATTAAAAAATTACCTTTCTCTTTACAGGTTTGCACTTTTGTTTTAGACATCTGGGGCCATGTTCTATGCCCACTTTGTCCTCAGCAAGCGTGGGCCGCTGGCCAAAATCTGGCTGGCGGCCCACTGGGATAAGAAGCTGACCAAAGCCCATGTTTTTGAATGTAATCTGGAGAGCAGCGTGGAGAGTATCATTTCACCCAAGGTACCTATTTTACACTGATGTAATGTTATCTTGTCGTAACAAGAAATTGTGTGTACGAGTGGTAGTTACTGTTTGGGTCACTGATACAAATAAAATTTGTTGTGTTGTTACTGTAAAGGGTGGAAAGGTCTGTTCAGATGTGAAATAGTCCATTGACTCTCCGATTCTTAAGAGTATTTTCTTGTCAATTTTCTAATGCTGAAGTATCGTGCAATTTAGTTACGAGATGTTTTGCTTTGTATAAATAGAAGACTTGTATCTTGATGTACCATGTGTCATTTAGAAGCAAATGTTTGGAAGAGAGGAAAGCCCAGGCTTTCTGACAAGTAACTTTTAAAAGCCTTTTGGTAAGACTCTTTCAGTGCTGTTGTTACTGGGAGGTGTAGAAATAATATTTTAAGGTAACTTGTTTATGCTCATTACCTAAGTCCAAAGCATGTTCCTGCTTAGCTACAACAAAAAGATCTGAAGTATCATAGTAGCTTGTAGTGTTACTGATTACATGAGGGTAGTTTTACATACAATAAAAATACTATACTGGTGTAAAAGCTTTTGAAGCTTTTTCTCTGTTTTTCTGGGAAGCGAATAGAGAGCAACAAAACTGAAAGAATATAAGACTTCTGGATGGCTCTTGGGGTTTTCTTTGTATTTTTCCCCTTATTCTCTTCATGAAATTTTCCTTTGAAGAGCTAGTGGACTGATATGGTTGTGACTTTTGCCACTTAACAGATGCCTGAATGTCTTAAAGGAACATCAACTATTTGAAAAAGAAAAACTTATTTTTATCTTTCAGTACAAACATGAAGTGTTTCTATAATGCTACTCTGGATTTTGAAGAACTGCAAAGTATAAGCAAAAAAATGTACAGTATAATCACAGAGATGCTCTTCTAGAGCAGTGATTTGCTTCAGTGTCAACTCTGGAGGGTTTTAGAAAGATTATGATAATGTTCATGACATCACTAGTGAGCTGCAGCGTTCTTGCAGAAAAAGGAAAATAGGCACTCTTTCATAAATTTAACTCTGTGGAACACTTTCATCAGCTGGCATGTTAGAAAGACACTGTATACAACACAGGTTTTGAATTCTTAGTTAACCCCCTATGCCCTCTATGGCTTAATCTTTCTAGGAGGCAATTATTTCACGTACCTTTCAACACAAGGCTCATACTCTTTCACGCTAACGTACGTAAGAAGGGTCCTTCCCTGGAATCTTTTTAATCAGTTTTCTGTTCCCACAGCAGATACTTGGTTACATATTAAAGCAGTGAGTTTAAAGAAGAAAGAAACTAACTTGTTTTAATGTGGCAGTGCTTGTTTATGCACCCCACATCTTCCACTATTTTTCTCTGATTTTCTCCTTTACTGCTGGACTGAGGATGGAGAGGTAACAGGTGTCAGTTTTTAACCGAATTTTACTTAAATTGTATCTTATGACTGTCCTCCCCACCCCCAGTTAAAATAACTAAGATGTCAGAAAAAGATACTGTAAAATGGGGTTTGCTTTGTCACTTTTTTTTTTTTTTTACTGGGCAGAGCAGTGTTTGGGAATTCCTGGAGTGAAATGCTATTGATTCATGGATGACCTGGCCAATATCAGTAAATAATATGTAGAGTATCATCCTGAACTGTCAATTTTGTGTTGTTTTGGATATTTGATCTTACTCATGCAAAGCCAACTGAAATTTCATTATAGAGGGAAAAAGAAGTGAGGCCACATCTAATTCACTGATTGTGCAATATGTTTTTAGGTGAAGATGGCACTTCGAACCTCAGGACATCTCTTACTAGGCGTTGTTAGAATCTACCACAGGAAAGCAAAATACCTTCTTGCAGACTGTAATGAGGCTTTCATTAAGATTAAGATGGCTTTTCGTCCAGGTATCTGTCTTTAAGAACTCTCTGAAAAGTAACATTTTTTTATATAAGGATATGTATTAAGAAGGTATACAGTTCTGTCTTCCTGTCTCTGTAGAATTGCATACAGTTCTTTGTAGAGGATTATAGAAGTTCTTCAGCGCAGTTTCAGTCTGCTGTGTGACTGAGTTGTCTGCTAAAAACCATTTTTTATGTTCTGAAGGAAAACTTTAGTGCTGATTCACTAAATCTCAGTTATGATTTTGGCTGTTGTTGATGTATAAATGGAAGTATGCTGCATGGTTTTTACCTTCTGTCACAAGTCTGTAAAAGGTCAGTTGCATGCACAACATGAAGAAGAAGAAGCACAGACAGGAACTTGTTTCCATCGAGGGCAAAGAATGCCTAGCCATGAGTTACAGAAGAGATGTAGAATAAGCTAGTTTTTCATTTTTACCTCCTTCATGTTTTAGTTTCTGGAAATGAAGTGAACTGTATTGTGTGCAGCAAAGATATTTTCCCTTTTGTATGTGCAGCACACAACTTCTCCGCTATATAGTTGCTTATCCTTAAGATTTTTTTCCATGAAGATGTGGAGCCATATTAACACCTGAAATGATTTTCCATCCAGCAATTCATTACTTGGCTAACACACAGTTGATAGTTTTCTTTCATTTTGGCCTGGGAAACTTTTCTCCAGCTGTGGCAGTGATGCTGCTGGATGCTTACAGCTGCTGAATCACATTCTACCTTCTTAAGTCTGTGAGTATAAGAGATTTAAAAGCTGAACTTTTTCTTTAAAAGCAGCTTTTTAAAGGAAGATTTTTTTTTCTTTCTTTTTTTTTTTTTTTTAAAGGCACCTCTTGTAAGCCAGTGCAACAGTAAATTTCAGGAAAGTGAAGGTATATAATTCTTTTATCTTTGTTTCCCAGTCTCTATGTTATGATTCAGGCATTGATGTTTATGTGGCTTTCATGGCAATTTGTTGACCATTGCAAATTTTTTGTTTACTATTGCGTTTAACTGCCCCAAGTGATCGTATCATAAATTTGTCTAATTTCACAAAGCAGTTTGTTTTTCCACTCCCAGCAGAGCGTGTGTAGAAGGTGAAGCGCCTTAAAACAAGTCTAACAGAACATGGCATGCTGACCTGAGCAAAGTTGAGGCACTTGTCCTTGTTCCCAGTTTATCAGCTTTGTGGTTTAGACATTGTCTTGACCCTGTCTGTGCTGAGAATCATTTACATGTTTTATTTTAAGCAGCCAACAGCTAAAAGTATTGGATAGCCCTGAAAGGATGGACTAGGGTTTCTTCATTCCTAGCCAAGTTCCAAGATGAGTAAACTATAGACTCATGCTTGTTCCTGGTCTCTCTGGACTGTGGTTCTTTGCTTGTTCGTTGCAGAAGGAAACATGATGGGCAGAGTGTTTCTGAAGTATCTGTACCTCAGTATTGCCTGTGTTGTGTGAGTCAGAAGGCAGAACATAGATCTCAAATCTTCTGCAAGTTACAGAAGAAATTGAACCTTCATTTCCCATGTACTTTCAAGTGTCCTGACCTCTAAGCCTTTGAATAAAAGAGAGGCTCCAACTACTGGCACTGTTCTTATGCGATGCCTAATCTGATAGTCATGATCTCAGAATGCCCACTGAATAGTAGATTAAACATCTCAGGAGGGTAAGAAAAGGTATGTATGTGGTTTAGGTAATCCAGCTCTTCTAAATGCAGAAGCCTAGGAGTTTGTGCAGCCCAGGTACAGTCAGTACTGTGCTGGGACTTTCAGAGCTCATTGAACTGACTGAATTACTGCTTTAACCAAACCAGACTGCTGTGTTGTTGCAGCTTTACCCAAACCAATGGGACTAACTAGCTCATCTGGAGCATCATGATAAACTGATTATGTAGCATTGCATAGTTTACTATGATTACTTGCATAGTGTTTTGATGATATGCAATGCCTCTCTTAGCTGCACAGCTCTGCATTGTGCTATGCAAACGTTATCCAGTGATTTGAGGCTTCCAGGGTCATATGAAACAATACAAGGGCTTGAGGGTATATGTTTTGAATTTAGACTGAATCTCAATTCTAACATTACTTAAGGTTTCTTCATAGGTGTCTATCATCAGTTCATCAATTTAAAGACAAGAAGCTCATGCCGAGAAAACAATACTGAAGGCAGAGGGAAAAATGTGGTCCTTGCAAGGAGTGGGAACTCATGTCTGAGTGTTCTTCTCTGCAGGGGTTGTCGATTTGCCTGAAGAAAACAGAGAGGCTGCTTACAATGCTATTACTTTACCTGAGGAATTTCATGATTTTGACCAGCCACTTCCTGATCTAGAGTAAGCTTGGGTTGTTTTTTTGTTTGGTTTGTGGTTTGTTTGGTTTTTCTTCTATTTCCATGCAACTGATGTTTGGTTTTATTTAAGGAAAGATTGTTTTTAAGCAGCAAAGGCCTTGCCAAATTAAAAGAAAATCCAGTCTGTAGGTAACTTGTATCCTTAAACCTTTTGCTTAAACCTTTTGCTACACTGGGGAGGTACACCATCACCTTTGCATTGATTTGAGGTTCATAGTAGCATGTAATTTTAACTGAAGCTAAATCTGGCCTTACAGAAACTTCTAAGAAACTCAGATATGCATTATTATTTCCTTCTTTCTCTGTGCAAGGCATCGCATATATTCTCAGGTTAGACAAGATTAGTTTTATGGAAATGTCTGTAGTGGCACTTTTAATTCTTAAAACTTTTTAATACTTATTGGCGACTTGTGAACATAGTAACAAGTGTACAACTTGAATTGTTTGTCAGCCTTTTGGATTATTCATAATGGAATTTCTGGGGTACAATTTGCTTTACTCATTGTTCTATCTGGTTTATATTTCAAATTAATTTGGAACTGCATAAAAATTCTGTGGTCTTCTGAGAAACGGACCTTAACGCACCGCTGAGTGTTAACTTGGCACTGCTGCTAGATAGATTTATGATAAATTAATATACTAATACTAATAACTTTTGAAGTTTGAAAGGGGGGTGTCTTTTCTTGCTTATTAATTTGGCCTTTAAAATTAGTGACCCTGACATAGCAAGATAGTAAAATAGAAGATAGCGTAGTAAGAGAGGCTTCTGATACATCTCCCAGAAGCTAACGCAATTTGGATGATAGGTTTTAATTGTGAATCATCTGACTGGTTTAAGTAGTGTTTTCTATTCTGTATCCACTATTGGCTTTTTCATTAATTGATTGAAGTGTGTAGTATACTACTTAGAAGCTAATTTCACATTTCTCTAAGCAGGCGTTATCTGTCTTCATTTTTAATAATTGGCTTCTATTTGTTTAAGTGACATTGATGTGGCCCAGCAGTTCAGTTTGAACCAGAGCAGAGTTGAAGAAATCACAATGAGAGAAGAAGTGGGCAACATCAGTATCCTTCAGGATAATGACTTTGGTAAAAATCTTATGTATTACTAAGCTGGTTTTGGTAACTGTAAAGTTACAGTTTTGCAATCGCTATGGGATTCCCACCAAAAGAGGTCCAAAATGCTGTGTTTCTGTACATTTAATTTTTAGTTTGTTCATGTCTGGTTTTCCTCTTAATTTCAGCAAGCTTTTAGCTGCCTATGTAAAGCTGAAGAACTATAGAATCAACTATGTTGGAAAAAACCTATCAGATCATCAAGTCCAAATATAATAAAGGGTATTCAGTCAGGTTGATTAGTGAAGTACTATGTCAATTACAATTTTCAAAGTCTGCTGTGAATATGAAGTCAGCTAGTGCTTTAATCATAGGCATGTTTCCAATCAGGAACTGTTAGGAGATTATAGCAGCCTTGCAGTGCCTGAAGGGGGCCTATAGGGATGCAGGGGAGGGACTCTTCATTAGGGACTGTAGTGAGAGGACAAGGGTAACAGGTTCAAACTTAAACAGGGGAAGTTTAGATTGGATATGAGGAAGAAATTCTTTATTGTAAGGGTGGTGAGGCACTGGAATGGGTTGGCCAAGGAAGTTGTGAATGCTCCATCGCTGGCAATGTTCAAGGCCGGATTGGATAGAGCCTTGGGTGGTATGGTTTAGTGGGAGGTGTCCCTGCTCATGGCAGGGGGGTTGGAACTAGATGATCTTAAGGTCCTTTCCAACCCTAACTATTCTATGATTCTATTTCTAAAGCTGAAGCAGTCATGGCCACTAGTTTACTTCTTTCAGTATTTTTTGAAGGACAGCATTCTAAGATCTGAATTAAAGCCTGAAGACAGTTGCACTTGAATATCTAGTTTCCAGAGATCACAAATGTAATCCATAATTTAGTAATCCTTTTGAAAGTATCACCTAGGTATTGATGGTGGTATTGGCTTGCTGTCTGTACATGAAGCCCAAACTCAAGACATAAGGTACAACTTTTTTGTAATTCCTTGAAATTCTTCAGTTTCAGTGCAGCTAAATTTTAGTAGGATCTTGCTGAAATCGATTCACGTAATAAAATTCTTTGAAGGGGGGATGGTTATTTTTATAATTGTTTGAACAGTATTTTCACTGTGGTGGTGTTGGGCACAGTTCCTTGTATCTTGTCATTAACTGCAATTAAGATAACTTGAAATGGTCTTTCATATGGGCCTTTGATCAGCTAGGTCTCTTGCATCTTGGTTCTTTAGTGTTTATATCAGTGAAATCGTATCCTTGCAGGTGACTTTGGGATGGATGATCGTGAGATGATGAGAGAAGGTAGTGCATTTGAGGATGACATGCTAGTGAGCACCAGTGCTTCCAATCTCCTACTGGAACCTGAACAGAGCACCAGTCACCTCAATGAGAAATCTAATCACCTGGAATATGAAGACCAATACAAAGATGATAATTTTGGAGAAGGAAATGATGGTGGAATATTGGGTATGTTTGAGAAATTTGTTTTTCCTCTGTTCTATCTTCTGCCTCAGTAATTAGTTCTCAGGGGGAGCAGGGAGGAGGGTGTTTTCTTTGTTGACAAGGTCTCTCTCTAAGTTGTGTCTTCAGCAGTGGGAGTCTGGTTTGAGAGTGCCACTATGATACAGATGATGTGTAGCATGTTAAGTGTTGGCATATTACAAATGAAGTAGAATTAAATCATCCTGAGTTTTTACCATTCCATAACATTCTTTGGACAAAATGTTGTAGTCTTGTTCTTTGACTTCTTCCAAGGGTTTAATTAATATGATGATAATTGTATCAAGTGTTTCTTTGAGAAGTACTAAGAAACTAGTAAGATGCAAGTGTGTGGAATGTGTGTCGTAATAAAGGCTATCTGTAACCATAAAATTTGGGCACAAATGTGCCTTGAAGAAGAACTAATTGCTTTTACGTCAGCTTTGAAAGTGTAGGTTTCTTTAACCTTTGCATTATCTTTATCTCTGTTGCCATGAATTTGTTTATACTTGTTTCATGAATTTGTGGATGCAAAACTGATTGTTTCATATGGTTTTCAGATGATAAACTTCTCAGTAATAATGATGGTGGTATTTTTGATGACCCACCTGCACTCTCAGAAAGTGGAGTGATGATGCCAGAGCAGCCTCCACATGATGATATGGATGATGATGATAATGTATCAAGTGAGTATGATCAAGGGCTAGGTCTAGAAGTACTTGTTCTAAACAAATTTAATTGGGATTCTGATTCATAGAATCATAGAACAGTTATTCCTTAAAAACATGTTGAGCTCGAAAGTATGAAATGTGGTAAACCACTTTAAGGTGTGGAGGAGGGCATTGTCAGGATCCAGTTGGAGAAAAGCCCAGTGTCGGACCCTTTTTCATTTGTAATCCCAAGAGTGAAATTAAGATGCAAACAAAATGAAGTACTGGAGTTGATCAGTTGGCTTATTAAAAAAAGACAATTATCATTAAAAAGGGAAATTACTGTAATAAAGGGCATAGCGATAGGACAGATTGGAAAAAAAAGTAGAAAATGAAGCAAGAATTTGGGATGCAGAGGGAGAGATAGTCACCACTGTGGATCCAGCAGTGTCCCGGGGATCCGTTGTCATCAGTACTGGGAGTTCTCCAGGGTTTGTAGTCAGTATCGGAGCAGAGTGTCCCCCAAGAGTCTGTAGTAGTCATCGGAGGTGGGTGTCCTTGTGGAGGTGTCTTGAAGTTGTCCCCTTGAAGGCACCCTTGGAGGTGTCCTGATGGAGTTGCCCTCATGGCGATGTCTCGTGGATGGTGTCCCTCAGGGTCCGTAGTCATCGGTGGAGGGTGTCCTCACAGAGCTCTCCTTTTGAAGTCATCCTCATGGCAAAGTCTTTTTTTTTTTGTGATTACCTTTTTCACCTTTTATAATGAGTTGGGGGGAGTACCTCCGTTCTCCATGTTATGTATTTGTCGTGGTTTAAGCCCAGCCAGTAACTCGGAACCACACAGCTTCTCACTCATTCCCCCCTAGAAAGGGGGTAAAGAATTCCCCGCACTCCCAGAGGGATGGGGAGGAGAATTGGAAGAATGTAAATCCCACAGGCTGAGGTAAGAGCAGTCCAGTAACTAAGGTATAACATAAAACTACTACTGCTACCACCAGTAATAATAATGATAAGGGAAATAAAATAACAGTGGGAGAGAATACAATTGCTCACCACCCACCGACCGATACCCAGCGGCGATCTGGGCCTTCCGGATGTTTCCCCCCAGTTTATATACTGGGCATGATGTGCTGTGGTGCGGAATAGCCCTTTGGCTAGTTTGGGTCAGGTGTCCTCTCTGCTTCCTCCCTGCTTCCAGTGCCCCTCCTTGCTGGCAGAGCATGAGACTGAGAAAGTCCTTGATGGGAGTAAGCATTACTTAGCAACAACTAAAACCATCGGTGTTATCAGCACTGTTCTCAGGCTAAAGTCAAAAACACAGCACTGCGCCAGCTACTAAGGAGGAAAATGACTGCTACCGCTGAACCCAGGACAGTATTAAACATTCCTGGTGAACCAGTTTCCCTGGTTTTGCAGCCAGCTCTTCAACTGCATGTGCCTGCAGCAATTCCTGGGGTAATGGGCAGCAATTGGAGAGTTATAGCAAATCTCACACCTCGAGATAATGGAGTCTTATCTCAGCTCTTTTCTACTCATCCCTCAGGCAATGGATGATGATGTCCCATTTCAGCTCCTCACACCCTTTTTGTAGGCAGTGGACCCTGGAGTCTTAACTCCTCCCACCCATCTCTGAGACAATGGACTGATGGAATTCCATCTCAGCTCCTTATACCAATCAGATCTGTCTCTCACAGGCATGGGAAGGATAGCACAGTTTCTTAATGTTTAGACATAGTGAAAGGTACTTGTTCTAGTTGGCAGTGAGTGTACCAGACAGCCCAGACTCAGTAGATCCAGTTGAACTCTTACCAGCTATTCCTTAAAAGAAAAAATAGTTATTCCTTAAAATCATGTTGAGCTCAAAAGTATGAAATGTGGTAAACCACTTAAAGATGTGGAGGAGGACATGGGAAGGGTAGCACAGTTTCTTAATGTTTTGACATAGTGCAAGATACTTATTCTAATTGGCAGTGGGTGGACCAGACAGCCCAGACTCAGTAGATCCAGTTGAACCATTACCAACTATGACTGATCAGACAACACTTGTCCCAAATGAAGAGGAAGCTTTTGCTCTGGAGCCTATTGACATAACTGGTGAGTAAGCAATTTGTGGGTGTTCTCCTTGGGTCATCAGAGACCACCTTAGTTTGATGGAGTCGAAATGAATGTCTAGCACTGCTGCTGACTATAGTTCTCAGATGAAAGAGAAAACAGAGACCAAGTGCTGTATTTCTTTTATTCTAACTATAGCCTTTGAGCACTTTCCACGTAAGTAGCTTATACTGATAATCTAACCTGATCCTAGTTTGTAGTTTCTGCAGTCAGTATGTGCAGCAGCATGATACTGTAGCTTTCAATAAACATGCTGCTTAAAATACAGTGCATTGGAATAGAACTTACTGTGTCTTTAATTCTAATGCAGTATCTGTAGTGCAGCACAATTATATTTGATGGCCAGGAGTGACTGTGTTTACACCAAGAATGAAAGCTCTTCTGGTGGCTGATAGCTTTAATGACTTGATGATTTCAGGAGATGTATCTGTATTTGATGTTCTTCTAAATAGTGAGATTCCTTGTCTTTTTCTCTAATGCAAGACACTCTTATTTTAACTGGTACTGTACTTGGCTCATTAGAAACAGATCCCTGCTGTATTAAAAAAAATATGAAAGATTTGGAAAAAATGTAGTTTGTCCTGTGTTTTCAGACTGAACTCCAGGCCAGATTTACTGCTTGGCCAATTAAAAAGCCCTAGCGCTGCCCTCTGGTGGCAAGCTAGCAACAGAGGTCCTAGCTGATCAGCTGGGACCAGCAAAGACAGCGTTTGCCAGAGCTTCAGGGTCTGCTGCAGAGTGCCAGGCTGTAAGCAATTTGCAATAAAGTCATTCTAGAGCAGGATGAGAGGTACAGGTAAGATAACCACCCCCATTACCACTACCAAAGCTCAGATAGGGCTTAGGGGAAAAATTCGGTGGCATTTTGACTCTTTGGTCAGAGGGGCCTTACGTCTCAAGGGTTTGCTCCTGAAGGATGCCAGCCTGACAAGCAAACCATGAGGGAGGGAGGCAGGTGAGGACATTGAGGCTTAGGTAGATTTGAAGAAATACATGTACACACGGAAGGATTTGTAGGTTCTGGTACAACATTCGTAGTGTTTGACCCCTAATAGGGCTTTTAGCTTTTCATTCCTTTTCCCAAAGCTAACATTGCCTTAGATTCTTGAGGCAGCATTATACATGGGCAGATAACATCCATAGAGAACCTGCAGGATTATTGCACAGTGTGGTGTCTGTTTGAGCTAACCTTTATTACTCGCTAAAAATCTCAACAGTCAAGGAAACCAAAGCAAAGAGGAAGAGAAAGCTGATTGTGGACAGTGTGAAAGAACTGGATAGCAAGACTATTCGAGCCCAGTTAAGTGACTACTCTGACATTGTTACTACGTTGGACTTGGCACCTCCTACTAAGAAGCTGATGATGTGGAAAGAAACTGGTGGTGTTGAAAAGCTTTTCTCTCTGCCTGCGCAGCCTTTGTGGAATAACAGGCTACTGAAGGTAATGGCTTTCTGCAGGTTTGTTTCTAAATGGACTATATTCAGGATTGTGTCTCATATATAGTAAACATCAGCATATGAATAGAGATGTGATAGCAGTATTTATAATAAAAAAAGTCATTAAAACAACTAAGATGACACTAGTGCTTAAAATAGCTATCGGTTACAGAAATAAATTACCATTTTTGTTAAATGTTACTACTGTTGGAAAAGAGCATAAAGAATAGGGAAGGAAATGGTCCATAATTGCTTGTTCTGAAATGAAATTAAATGAAATGAAGGACACTAAGAGCTACAGTAGTGATTAACATCACCTTTCTCCTGTAGCTCTTTACTCGTTGTCTTACACCCCTGGTACCAGAAGACCTAAGAAAGAGGAGGAAAGGTGGAGAAGCTGACAACCTTGATGAGTTCCTTAAAGACTTTGAAAACCCAGAGGTTCCCAGAGAGGAACAGCAACAACAGCAACAGCAGCAACGAGATGTCATTGGTTTGTGTCTTGTCAAAGATGCTCTGCTTTCTGTCAGAGCTTATTTTTGACTCTTCTGTTTGTGCTTTGTATTAAGTCACCAAAGATTATGAATGAAGCAAAGAGCTCTGTAATGGTTGTTTCACTTGATATACAGCCTGTGACTTAAAATAGCCTTTTTTCCTAGAAGCAGAAAACAGTTTGATCCAGTAGGTTAAATGGATGTTGGATTGGGTTGTATGCACATCTGTACCAGTTCTGTTCAAGCTGGCGCCAAAGCTCTGCAGGCTGTTAAAAGAGTGCTCAATTCTAAATTAATAGCTGGTTGGACTTCGTGATGTAATTTGAAGCTCTACCAAAGTATCTAAAATTGGGTTTGTTTTGTAACATAGATGAACCTATTTTGGAGGAACCAAGTCGTTTGCAAGAATCAATGATGGAAGGCAGCCGAACCAACGTGGATGACTCTGTTATGCCACCCCCACCACCTCAGACAGGTGTTAAGCGCAAACTACAGCAAGTAGAACCAGAGCCAGTGTTACCTGTAAGATTTTTTTATTTTATTTTCAATATAAGAATGAAAAGTGGTACAGATTTGAGGCACTAGTTTTTTGTAGTGGTGTGAATATGGTAGAGTAGTATCAGAATCTATGGCTCTGGGTAGTCTTTGTGGTGTTTTACTTAAATGCTTCAGTAAGATTTGCACTTAAAGTGCAGGTAGGATAAAGAAAGAGAGCTGTCTTCTCCAGAAAATGGCCTTTAAGGAGAAAGGTGTATGGCTTACAAAGCTGTCAAGTTCTGTTTGGCAAGTGTGTATGAGCAGCTTTCACTGATGAAGAAAGGATTGTGTTAGCTATACAACTTCCTTTTAAAGATAGTCCTGATGTTCTACAATTAAGGGTTCGAAGGAAAACTTTGATTTTTAGGACAGATTTCCTAATTGAGTTATGAGTAGGCTTGGAGACTAGCTTGTATCTTCCTCTTCTGTAAAAGCTATGGTGCAGTGTGAAAGGTAACCATGTTTGTGAAGGTGGGCAAAACGAAAGGTGTATTCCTTTTCTGAATGCTTACTTGGTGAGAACAGTCCTGGTTTGTGCTGTCTCACGTGTGTATTTTTTAACCCCACTTTTCACAAGTTTCTTGGCTAACAGGTCATTTGCTGTAGAATGAGACTGTTGGATATTACATTATCTTACTAAAAAGGGTGGCAGCTGCTGCTCCTCTTGACCATGTCATTGGATGAAATTGGCATTGACTGTACTTTGTGATGAAGTCGGTGCTATTGGTGTATGTTGGGAATTCTTTGATCATGTCAACCAGATCAGGCCTCTAGCAGTAGCAGTATACTCTACCTGTGGCAGTATTTGCTCTGTGTCTCTAAAAAGTTACTTTGAGGTATTTTAGGGTAGAAAGAGTGTAAAACAGTTTCCAGGTGTCATGGTAACTTTACTGGCAAACACCTTACTAAGTATAGATTCAGGGGGAGAATAATTTTATTAAAACTGAATACATAAATCCTTTTAAACTGCTTTTCTGGATTTTCTTGATATAAATATCTTCTGAGGAATGATACCTGAGCACCAAAGTCACTCGTACATTTTGGGAAACTTAGCAAAGTACCTGCATCTTAATTCCTTCATGCTTGTCTTGCAAAGAACATAATTTTGATAGTTTGAAGATATCTTGTTCCAGTGAGTTAAAATGTGTTTGTGTAGCACTGCATCTGGTTATGCAGGGTTTTAAAGTTGCACGAGCTGATCGAAGAAGTGAGATCAGTAGTTTGGGTGGTGGACTAAGTGAAGTTTATTGGAAAGCCTTTTTCCTTATAGTGGTGTCATAATTTCTGGTTTGAATAGAATGTAAAAGATTAAAAATACATCTGTGGACAGCACAACAAAACAAATTGCTTTTTGTGTTTCAAAACTGAAATATTCAGACAAATGGCTCAGATTTAGAGACTTGGATTTTGTGAAAGTGGTTTATAGCATCAGCATTCTATTGTAAAAGCACTGATAAATGATGCTACTGGTTTAACTGTATTGTGTACTCTTAAAGCATCCACCATCACAACAGCTGGAAATGCCACCTGTAGAAATGCCTTCAGAGGAGCCCCAAAACATCTGCCAGCTAATACCAGAGCTAGAACTTCTGCCAGAAAAAGAGAAGGAGAAGGAAAAGGAGAAAGAGGAGGAGGAAGAAGAGGAGGTAAGAAATCTTATCTGGAAAGGGTTTGCGTGTTCCTCAGCACTGTTTGACTTTGAAATCATTAACTGGCATAAGAAATAGGTCTTTAGTCCTTACTTGGGAAACTAAATCTACATTTCCAGAGGTTCTAAATGTGGATTTAAAAATTATTCTATGACCATTTTGTATTATTTATTTTACTTTGTTTTATAAATTGCATATACATTCTGATTTGAATTAGAGGGTTCTCCTGTTCTCACATATGGTTAGATTAAACCACTGTATATTTATGATGCCTTATACAAGAAGTTTTGACCTTGATTTTATGGCTCCATTTTAAATAATTGATGCCAATTCATAAACATAGATTTTTGTGAGAAAACCGTTGATGTTCTAAAATGTGATAACTGAAGCTGTTTCTTAGCGACAGTATTTAATATTCTATGGATATCAAGCCAAACTTCATTGATTGCTTTCATTTTACACCCAAAATACATAATATCAAATTAGTTTGTTGAACTGTTTTGTTGTTGGAGAAGGAATGTATCTGGACATGTGAAGTTATCCTCTATAAGAAGTCACATGTACAAAGAAATGTGAATTACTTCAGTCAAGATGATTTTCCTAACAGTGTAAGTAGCTGTTAGAGCATTTTCAGTTGAAAGGGATCTACAGCAATCATCTAGTCTAACTACCTGACACTTCAGGATGTTGCTTTTAAAATATATAACACATCTTCCATAAACAAGTACTGTTTTGTGTAGGTGACTGTTTCATAGGACATGGGGAGCTGAGTCATTACAGCTGCTGGTCTTTGCAGCTTTTAGCAATAACCTGTTTTCAGTAGTTCTGGTTCCAAAGTGAAATGTGAATGTATCTGTGTTTATTAATGTTTGCAAAATAAAAGCACCGTTAATACTGTCTTCAGTGCTAGCAATCCTAGATTGAAAGGAAGGGTCTTTTCTCATTCAGCTGTCATGACTGAACTTCTGTGTTTTACTAATTCTCAGCATAACATTTTGAGGTATAATCATCATGGTAGGCAACCTTGCTATACGGTACATCAGCTTAGATCTGTGTCTTCTTCTGTCCCACTTCCTGCCTCTCCTGGATGTAGCCTGCGACTCAAGTTGTCTAAACCTTCTGGCTTGATGAAAAAACTGCAGTGATACCTAGATATCCTCTTTCATTTCATAACTCAGTGGATGAAAGATTGTTTTGTAAATGCATGAATTTTGGCTACTTGCAGGAGGAAGATGGCACAGGGGGTGATCAAGATCAAGAAGAAAGGAGATGGAACAAGAGGACTCAACAAATGCTTCATGGACTTCAGGTACACATGATTATTTGCTTTCTCTTAAAGCAGCCTTTGATGCTTCTGACCAAAGTTGGAAGGGTAAGAAAGAGCTTTCTTTGCAGTAGATGTTACAGACCTAAAATACCAGTTCTGTTTTAGAGGGAGGGGGAAAAATGCTTGTAACTGGTTAAATAATAATATAATTGTCATTCTTTTTCCAAAGAACATTTGAAGTTCAGTTTTTTCCTGAAGTGTTTTTCAACCTTTATGTCTACACTTGGTGTGCAAGAAAGCGGAAATTCAGATTTTAAAATAATTGGGTTTGATTGTGTTTTTAATGAAACAGCACCTCTGACTTAGTGCTGTGTTACCCTGAGCAAACCCCAGGAAGGTCTAGGGATAAAACCCTTTTACAGAATGTTTAGTTTCAGCTAGGCTAGTTTGAAAACTTCCATGCTATGATAAGCTGAATTTATAACAGCTGTGGGAATCTGACCTTGGCTGAGGTGCAGCATTACTATTCAACATGTAGCTTTGGCCTGTACAAACAGATAATCTTTGTAGGATGGATTTTTGCTTGCTTTTTTTCTGATAACTGAATGCCCCATTTATACACTTAAGTGCAAACTGCTGTCTGTTTGCATTTAGGTCTCTGTGTACTTCATATATTCTTGGACTACCTTTGCCTTTCAGTCTAGTTTGTGGTTCCTACCCCTTTGTTCACTTAAACGTTTTGGCAGCTCCTGAGATTCCGCTGTCACTGAAGTGTTTCAGTTCTGTCTCAAAGCTGGTTTTGTTTTCCAGAGTCATCTTTGCTTTTTGGTGACATTGATAGGCTCTATATCTGCTGATAAAGGCTCATTGTCATTATTGTGCCTCTGAACTTCCTGTATAGTAAAAGGGGTGGGGATGCTGCTGAGTTTTCAGTAAGATGAGATTAAGTAGTATTTTGTATTCTATTAAGCTTCTCAAAAGTCTGATCTAATCAAGCAGAAGCTTTACAGGTCTGGAAAATGTAACTAGAATTGTATTGTAAGAATTATTCCTTACTTCACAAAAAAATAAAATTTTAATTTCAAACGCCTAAATAGACCTTACGACACCTAAGTAAAACTAAATTTAAGTGTCTTTACATTGTAAACTAATGTGATTTAAGTTCTTTTGCATACCTGCAAGAATTCTGCTAGTAAGATTGTTTTAAACTGTGGTTGTGTCTTAACCCTGGTAATGGGCTCAGCCCCACATAGCCATTTACTCACTCCTCCCTGATGGGATGAGGGAGAGAATCACAGGGGTAAAAGCAAGAAGCTGTGGGTTGAGATAAAGGTGGTTTAATAGGTAAAGCATCTGCAAGCAAGGCAAAACAAGGAATTCATTCACTGCTTCCCAACAGCAGGCAGACATCTAGCCATTTCCAGAAAAGTAGGGCTTCACTGCATGTAATGGTTACTTGGGAAGACAAATGCTGTAACCCCAAATGTGCGCACACATGCATCTTCTTTTCCCCTGGGTATTACTGCAGAGCATGACTTAATGTGGTATGGAATATCCCTTTGGTCAGCTGGGGGCACCATGAGCTGCTGTGAGGAAAATTAACTCTGTCCCAGCCCAAACCAGTACAACTCTTGCCTAAAAGCAGTTTTTCAAGTGTGCAGATGTTCAGTTGGTAATGTTGTGTAATGTTTTCCTCACTGAGTGTTTCATCACAGTTTCTGAAAAGAGCTTTAGAATTCTCTTTGGACCATGTGTAGCTTTTTTCTTCTTTTCTTTCAATTCTTTCTTCAGTGTGCCCAAAAAGCATTGCACTGGATGGCTGAAACATTAAGTCTGTAATGAGATTTGAAGTTAAAATCTGTTTAATATAAAGTAATTTGGTTTGGCCAGCCTAATATCTTTTCATCTAGTAGATATTCCAGAGCAGACGGTTCTGTTTTAAATTGGAGACGTCAGTTGTTGTTCTCGCCAGCAAACAGATGTATTTTCCTGAATATTTTAATATGCTGGCCAAGACTCTGAAAAAAGTGTAAGTAACTTTGGGTAATTCAGCTTCAGACAAATGGGCGAGCTTTAGAAATAAACAGGCTTTCACCTTGGGAGAATGAGGCATTTTAAAAAGCCTCAGCTCTGAAAATTTTGTTTTAAACAACAGGTCATTATTATTATTATCTGGTTTTGGAGGTTTTTTATTTGAGAAATCAAACAGGATATATTTCCCTCCCCATTCAAAAGTCTTTGTCCTATAGTCAGAAAGGACTGGCTTAGCTCTTGGTGCAGCAAGGAAAGCTAGTGCCATACTGCAATTTTTTCTGGAATAAGTTCAAGACCGATTTTTATTGGCACATCCCTGTGAAGCCGCCTTGATTTCATTTAGATAAGATCCATATAGAAATTTCAATGTACATATTGTGATGTCCCCATCCAATATCACATCCTTCCCAGATCCTGGGTGTGATAACCACCAGAATCTTGCCAACAGACATTCTTGTTTATATGTAGTCCTTTATTTAATTTGTGGTATCGATCTTTGTGTTTTTCAGAGAGCTCTTGCGAAGACTGGAGCGGAATCCATCAGTTTGCTCGAGCTGTGCAGAAATACAAATAGAAAACAAGCAGCTGCCAAATTCTACAGTTTCCTGGTACTTAAAAAGCAGCAAGCTATCGAGCTGACACAGGAGGAGCCTTACAGCGACATCATTGCAACACCTGGTCCCAGATTTCATATCATTTGAATGGTTAGATACAGCAGAGCTAGTGTTTCCTTTCACTAGTGCGTACGTGTATTGCCCCGTCTGTAGGGCCCACAAGACCATTGCAGAGAATTTAGATTTTATTGTCTGTATAAAGTCCTTGTTTTTTCTTTTTGGGTTATTTTGGTTTTTTGTATTTTAAATCTACCACTTAAATTTTTAGTGAAACTGCTGGGGTGGGTGGCTTGAGTTCCAGCTGCAGAAACCAGACAGCTCAAGTGCCCAGATGAAGATTGTTTAACAGCTCAGAGCAGATGTGTGCAATATTGGTGCATGTAATGTTGAGTATCAATGAAAATGTCTCACAATAATTTGACTAGCTGATTCAATAGTGATATTTTTAACCTATACAAGTAAACCAGAATGGCCAACATCTTGTCTGATTAAAAACTTTGCCAAACTTGTCCAAAATGTTCGGTTTGCTTCTCATAGTAGTGGGTTTTTCCCCCCTTTTCTAGATCTTTGTGCATACCGTGGGTCTCTCAAAGCTGCCAATATGAAAGGTAGTGCCTGATCCATCAGCCTGTGTTCTCACTGCATTTTTGCAGTCAGATTTTTTTGTAGCCCTTGATGCTAAAGGGAAACAGGTGTCTGTGGAAAGCACTTCCTCTGTGTGATCCTGTTGCATACACAGAAGGGCAGAACGCATGGTAAGCATTTTAGATGAAACATTCCCTTTCACTTGTCACCTCACAATGGTCCACTACTGATAATGGCTGATTACTGTTAATAAGCATTAAGCGAAAACTCTATAGTAATTTCATTTAAACTTTGAAGATCTCAAAATGCTTTAGGTTTGTTAGAGCTGTATATAAACTCCAGACTTTTTAAAACAGACTTCTAGATTGTAAATTATCTGATTTTTATTGAGCAGGCTTATGAAGACATGATTAAGAGAAGTTGAACAGATTGCCTTTGTAGAAAGGCTGAATTCAGATGCTACCTGTACTGAAAGGGCAACAAACTTGAATATACAGTACAAACAGGCACAGTTCCACTTAATTGTGTAGGGTATTAATGGCTCTTTGGATATATTTATGCCTTTAGTATCAGTTCTTCCAATAATGCGCACTCCTGCGTTCAAAACATTTTATCAGTTTGGCAAAAGAAGTCCCACTTGATCTTACTTGCAGAGAATGAAGCTTTATTGCTAGATCAGGTAGCACCAGAAATGATGTGAATATATTGATTATGGAAACCTGTCTTAACTTTTCTTAGGGCAAAATTATTCACACTGAAGGTTCTGGTTTTAATGTTGGCACTTTTGTGAAATAATTTTGGGACTCTTGAAAATTCAGTGTATACTCAACTGTAAAATTATGTGAATGTTTAAAAAAAAGCTGAGACTACATAATGACCATGTTTTAATAATCCTTGAAAAAGTTAATTGTATAAAGTTACTGCAGCTTTATTTTCAACATGATGTGCCTGTAAAACCATGGTTTTCCCCTTTGTAAAAAGAGACATTGTAGATAACTTGAATGTTTAATTATAGAAAAGGTCATTAGTTTCTTGTTACACATTTTTAGTCTGGTTTTGTTGCTTTTCAAGGTTAATATTCTTGGAAATAGTTGATGCTGTTATGTATAACTTTTCTAATAAAAGTTGTGTTATAAGCTGTTAGGCATTAGCTTTGTATCTTGTTTGAACACCTTTCGCTTGTGCCGTAAGGACCTGGCATTTCAGGTTTCTTGTTTTGGGACTGGAAGTGTAATGATTTAGCTTTTTTGAGAGATTTAGAGCTTAAGTATGTAAATGGATTTCTTGCCATTAAGGAGGAAGAGTTATTTTACTGGCCATACTGAGGTTTTGTTCAAGTGCTCTATGCTAGGAATGTCTGTGTGGAAAATTAGGGGAGATTGTGTATAGAATGTGATTCATCTCCATGCCAGTCCCTTCTGAATGTCAGAACATACCCAGCTGGAGTTGTTGTAGCTCGGCTGTTCCCTTGCTGCTTGAATTGCTGCTGCATGTGGGTATATCAGTGCTGCTAAAGCTTTGTGCTCCTGGATCATCCAGACACTTGGATCCAGGCCTGCAGAAGCAGTGTGTCTCCTACAGTTGGAGTCCCTCACTCAAGTTAGCTGCAGAGCTTGGAGCCTGAGGCAGTGGATTCTGTTGGACATGGGCTGCCTCTGGCAGCAGGATCCAATAAGCTCACTTAATCCAGCCCCCATGCAACAAGCCCCAGCACTGCTTTTGTGCCACTTGTGGTAGGAGTTGGGCTGATTTTGTTTGCAGTCTAAGTCTTGCAGGGCACAAGCTAGCCTATGTGTGTGTGTATGTGTGCATGCAGCTTGCCTGCACTGGAAAATAAGGACTTGATTTCATTCCTTTGGTTAAAGTGTGTAAGAGAGAGAAATACGGAAGCTTGGGTAACTAGGACCAGAATGAAAGGAAGCTTTTTCTTATATCAATAATCTAAGGCACTTTTATGATCAGTTTTGCTCTTTGCTATACTGCTGTGATCGGCGTTCAGGGCAAGCTGCTTTTGCAGAGGTGTACATGCCCGATGGCTCTAAATATAATCTGAGGCAATGAGTGCAAGCTCTGCTTCATAACGTGCAAGGTTTGCTATTAGGTTTGAACGTGGCCTGTAAGTAGTACTGACAGGACATGCATTTCTTGGAAAGCAGGCTTCACGGTAATACACTGATCAGCTGCTGAATAAGGTCTAAGGAATAGTGAGGGACAAAGGATATTTTCTCTGTATTTCTCCTCTATCTACAGGAATCATATTTCCCTGCTCTGTTACTGCGCAGACAGATGATGAGATGCAGAAAGGCTACCTGTTGCACAGCATTTACTCTGTTTTCTCTATGTCTGCTGGAGTACTTAAAGCACAGCATCTGCATCTTATTACAGTTCGTCTTCAAATAAATGTCTGTAGGGTTTTAGAGGAATTAACCATAAGTATTCAGTTAGTCTTCACTAGATAAGAAGCCATTTTCTGAACAGTGCAGTAACACCATCTACTTTCAGAAACCAATCTTCTTGTAAGGAATTTAGATCGATAACATTGCCATAAAATGTATTTATTCCTTCCTTGCTGCTTTACTATCCAGGCTGGAATGTCTCCAGCCTGTACCAGCAAGGGGAAGGAACTGCTGTGAACACACCTTGGTGCTTGATCATCCCCACTGCCAGCAGGTTTGTTCTGTCTGCAGAGTTTGAGTCCTTCCATCAGTGACTATGAGGCATGCCCTCATTCCAAATTGCTCCTTTCTGGTGGGTGGAAAGGAAAACGGTAAATGGAAATATTCCTGTGAGGAGATTCGGTTGTTGAATGAATTGCTGCCCTGCATGTCTAACCACCTTGGAAGACATCCTGCTCCAGCTCTCCCTGGGGAGAGCGCTGTTCTCATTCCAGGGCAGAAGGGAGGAAGTCAGGCAGGTAATGCTGTCTGCAGCTGGAGGTTAAATAGTTCTGCTTCTGAAAGGGCAGGAGTAGAGAACTCTGGCATCCAGAAGACAGTGTACAAGGCAGGTTCTAACAACTAACAGCATTGGCTGAAAGTACTGCTGGGACTCAGAACTGAGGATTTTAAACCAGCTTGGTTAGTGGCCCAACTGGCAGCTTCATGTGCAGATTTACTTCAGTGACTTCATTGGAGGGTCAGGTACATGGTGTTACAGCTGCTGAGCTATGCTCATCCTATGTGGACACTAGATTGCCTTTTCTGCTTTGGTCTTCCCAGGTGCTCCTACACCTGCAAATAGAGGAAGTCAAGCTTTCAAAGGGTTGTTCTCCACTCCCTGTTGTCACCTCACTGCACAGCTGTGCATGTGGTAGTATGGAACATTACTTTGGGGCAGGGGAGAGTGAGGTTCTGGTAAGTTTTTGTTTGCAAAGCTCTCAAGTGTCCAGGGCTCGTGGAACATACTTTCTCAAGTGCTCATCATGTTCCTGCTTGTGCTTTTTCACAGATTCTTCTGTCATACCCATGAGGTGGCTGAGCTGTATATTGTAAACTGAGAGATGAATGCAGAGCAAAGCTAAAGGACCAGGAAATAGACTGTCCCAACACAAAAGGCAGGAAGGACAATTCTCTCTGCATTTCTTGCTAACCTCTGAACATCTGATAAAGCCACCAGAGAGACAAGAACCGGAGGTAGGGAAAGGGAAGGTTTTCCCTCGTTGTTCTCACAGGAGCTGTGAGAATAACATTGGTTTAGCATTTGTTTTAGTTCAAAACATTTTCATGCAGGACCTGAAAACTCACATAGGAGAAAATACTCGTATTAGCCAAACACTGATGTTAATGTTGTGTTAGAAGTAGAATAAAGTGCCAGAAACTTTCTGGGAGAACACACCCTCCAATTTCACTTGGCCCCAGCTATTCCCCAGCAGCCAGGGAAGGATACAAGTAGTCTGGCTGTTAAGAGCCAGGTCTCTACATGCTCTTCCCTCCTCAGCCCCTCTGCTTTTCTTGTTTGCCCAACTTTTGTTTTCAATAAAAGCATTAAACATAATAACATAGTCTGAAACTAACACTAAATAATTGAGGACTGTGTGGTTGACCTTTAATCATGGATGTTTATAAATGTTTGACATTGATCAAGAGTACATGTGATGAGAAACACAGATTTGCTGATGATATTCAGCATCCTTCTAGAGCAGATGACTTTTTAGAGCCAGTAGCATTCCCTGTGCAAGGACTTCTCTCCAAATTAAACTGTTCTGCTACTTCCTTGGAATATTTTCCCATTCCCTGCCTTGCATTGCCCAGGTAATGCTGGCAATTGTTTGTACCATTTAGTTATCAAGGTTTGGGGATAGTAGTAACTGATTCAGGGTAAAACCCACCAAAAGAAACAGAGTTCTTTCCTCCAGCTGGATCAATTCCTGCACCCTGCGCACTGGGCAGGCACACAGAAACGTGTGCCAGCGGAGCACAAGAAGCACCAGGCAGGACAACTGAGGAGGGGAGTGGTGAGGATTGCTTTGTCGGGTGGCTCTGCCAACTTTGCATGTGTGTTAAATCAGTCAAAGAAAGTGATTCACAATAATGCTGTTTGAATTCAGGAGTCCCAGTGCTGGCTGTACCCGGTGCATTGGCATGTTCATCGTCAACTTGCGCAGCAGTGTTCATAGTCTGTTTTTCCAAGGCAGAAATTGAATGTTCTCCCTCAAGTGGGGTATTTCTGTGACAGAGCCCACGTGCAGCCTCTGCCAGAGGATGTCTGCACTGACTTTCTGTGCCTCTTGTGAAAGTTAATATAACCAGTCCTTGCCTTACTTGAGAGTAAGCCAGAATTAGAGGCAACGTGCGCTTCACAGGCAGCCTGTACCACACATCACAGTGGATTGTAGCTCTAACATGGAGGATCAGAATATCATAAACGGTTCCACTGCTGAGCAGCTCTGCAGAGAAATTCAGCTACATTTGGTTTTGTACAAATTAAGCTGCTTCTCATGTTCCTTGACTACAGGACTAATCTCCAAAACAAAAGAAATACTTATGTTTAAGGAATAAAAACCCACAGTCGGTGTTGTGAGTAAAAAATAGGAGAAGCAGCTTAGCGTTTGGATTAAACAGCCACATTTGATGTTAAGCTCAGGAATGTTTCTCTGATTAGACAAATAACTGATGAGCGACCCTGCAAACAAATGACATGTTCCATTTTGTATTTTGTAATTACATGCATACAAAATTGAATCAGGTCTTGATGATGCTGAGGGAGGCAGCAATGAGCCAGAAAAGGCATGAAAAGGTTTGTTATGGTGGCAGCTACTTCGCAACAGGAGCTGCAGGTTTTCCTTGATCATTTCTCAAGGCTGGAATAAGTGCGGAAGACGGTGCTAAGTTTCATCTTCACATCTGTCAGAAGCAGTTCCAGTTCATTAACTGTGGCAGGCTGCTCCCTGTGGTGTGAATTGGGGCTGGGATCTCTGTCACCTTCACCACCAAGCTGGTGAAATTACAGGGAAGCTTTTGAGCTGAGCAGGTAGGCCTCACACTGGAAAGGTTTAGAGCCAAGCCCAGGAGGAACAGACCCACCATGTGTGAGAGGAACGTTTCAAGAGTACTTAAACCACCCTTCACATCAGCAGCAAAGCCAGCGTCATTCCGTCACGCATGCTGTTCCCTTGGCAGGGGTGATGTGACCATCGGAGCATTGCAGATGTCCAACGGGTTTTGTCAATTACCAAGGTGCTGCTCCTGACACAGCACAACTGAGCAAGCGGCTCAGCCTCTGATGCACACAACTGTGGAGCAAGTTTTCCATGCAGCTCTGTACTCCATGTCCTCATCACTCAGAGCTGCTCCCTTGGGCAGATACAGAGCTCCCAGCATGCGAGTCTGGGAGGGAGGCTGAGCCTATCTCTGGGAGGAGCATTAGGGAAATACAGCTGCTACCAAATCCAGCCAGATGCACTGGGGTGATATGTAGCAGAGCCATGGTACTCTGAAGCCTTGAGGATGGACCGAAAGTGAGTGAGCTCTGGGTTTTCACTGACATGAGGTGGATGCATGAGCACTGAGTTCAGCAGGATGAGAGGCAGGGCCTGAAGCTCAACTGCTGGGTTGAGGGTATAACAAACCTGCCTGCTCAAGAGATCCACAGGTACAAACATGAACCTCAGCTGTCTCTGAAGCCTTTCTTCAAAACCCCTTTCCATTTCCATGGTCCCAGAGGCCCAGTTTTTCAGCTGTAAAAGAGAGTTTTCTGCTTAATTTTAGGGTCAAGACATTTTCTGTCAAAGGACCACATTACTGGAGCTATGACTATGTGTGCTCATTCTTTATTGTAAAGCAAAGCACACCTTTACCTCGCATGCAAATAAGACATCCTCAGTGTTAAAACACAACCAAAACATGCTTACTGTACTGGAAGGAAAACCAAGACTACTCTTTACTCTTTAGATTTTGGTGTTTACATGCTCCTACCTCCAAAGTGTGGCACTTCTATTTTGGTATGAATGTGTGTGATTTTAGTTAACAACTAAACAACAGCAATGTTTTGAACTTAACCCCTTCTTCCTTACAAGAGGAGCTGTGTTGTGAAATGCCTGGGTACAGGGCAATGCAGTACATGTGATTTATAACTTGTCATCTGTGAAGAAAATGGGCACATGGTATCAGTGTTTGTGTCTGGCTAAGGGAGACAGTGCTATCGAGAAGGGTACCATAGCTATCAATTTCTGCAGTGTAGCAACACACTTACACATAATTTCTGAGTACACAGGTAAAAACCTTGGCCTGTTTTCCTGCCCAAAGGGAAAATAGATGCTCTTATGCAGCAGCCACAAGTCTGGTACTCAATTGTGAGCTGCCAGAAGTCCTCTTGGACTCAGGGTTTGCTTGCTCCATAGGAGCTGATGCTCCTCAGGGATGCACCATGCAGGTGCACATATGTAAGCACTCCATCATGAACAGCACTTTACAAGTCACCCAGACTATAAGGTGCCCATTCTCTTCCCCCCCCCCCGCAGAGGAACTTCCCAGCCTGTCCTAGCAGAAAGCTTAATCGTGGCTAACCAGAGTTAAGCCTGTGAGAGAAACCCATGAAGGTGAAAACAATGCAACTTCTAAGCAGGAATCAAGCCAGTTGCACAGGTGTGTATAGACTCTTTTCTGCCTACTCCAGTGGAGAGGTACCAAATTAGCACTGTGTTTTAAGCTCAAAGAGGTAACTTAAAATGTTCCAGTAAGGTTGGGACTGATACTTAAAGCAGGAAATAATTTTAAGATCATTGGATTCTCCTGCTGCAAGTTCTGTGTGTGTTATTTAAACACTTCAGTGTCTAATTAATGCTGTCCAAAATAATTCTGTTCCCAACATAGGACAGAGAAATCCAGTTTAACCAAAAGGTACAGATAGCAATGAAGCATTACATTAATGAAGTTTGACTGCAGAACTAATTGGCTCTTGATTTGACAAATTATCACTATAATACATAGTCTGCATGTGTTTAAGACACATCCTCCTATAACCAGCTTCTAGATCCCACTTAAATGTAGTAAAAGTAGCTAGCACTTAAATTAATCCTTTACAAACTATAGTTTCTCTGTATTTTTTGCCTCTAATCAGCTAAATCAGATCCTTTTATCCAGGCTTAGGGTTTAGAAGCACCATGAAGTCTGGTAGGTATGAGTTCTTGATGAAAGCCATGTAATAGTGGGCAAAAGGCCAAGAAAAGGAGATTTAAAGGAGTTAATTTCCTGCTTACTGAAGGGTGTGTCAGGTCACATGCATTTATCTTCCATTGTGATTCCCTGTTTCCTTCTGGGAGGAGAAGGAGACTTGTCTTCATGGCATTACTGTGCTGGTGGTTTAGAGGACCTCACCGTAAAAAGAAGGACAAAGAACCAAAACAGCGCACGGAATGACCTTATTGTTGAAATACTTAAAATACTTTGAGGTAGAAACACTCCATAGAAAAATGTCATCAGCTCTCTGCTACAGCCTAAATATTTGCACCAGCACCAAGACTGGGCCAACCTCCTCCCTCTGTGCCCTCTACTCTGCTCTTGTGAGACCTCACTTGGAGTACTGTGTGCAGTTCTGGTGTTCTCAACATAAAAAGGACATGGAACTGTTGAAACAAGTCCGCAGGAGGGCCACGAGGATGATGAGGGGACTGGAGCACCTCCTGTATGAAGATAGGGTGAGAAAGTTGGGGCTGTTCAGCCTGGAGAAGGGAAGGCTGCATGGAGACCTCCTAGCATCCTCCCAGTATCTGAAAGGGGGCTATAGGGATGCTGGGGATATCCTCTCATTAGGGACTGTAGTGATGGGACAAGGGGTAACGGGTTCAAACTTCAACAGGGGAAGTTCAGATTGGATATGAGGAAGAAATTCTTTACTGTGAGGGTGGTGAGGCACTGGAATGGGTTACCCAGGGAAGTTGTGAATGCTCCATCGCTGGCGGTGTTCAAGGCCAGGTTGGACAGAGCCTTGGGTGGCATGGTTTAGTGGAAGGTGTCCCTGCCCATGGCAGGGGGGTTGGCACTAAATGATCTTAAGGTCCTTTCCAGCCCTAACTATTCTATGATTCTATGGATTGGTCTCCTGGAGCCAGAAGCCTTTCCTGGAAAAAGCCTTTCTCAGAAATCACATTCCTGAACATTCCTTTCATGAGGCTGCACTGTAGTCATTTGGCTCTCGGTTATTTCTCTTAAGCATTGGCAATTTGATGTTTCTCTGAAATGTTCATCTGGCTCTATTTTACTTAACTGTGGTGTCTCCCAAAGGTCTGCACTAATGAGTTTCTGCATTCATACCATATGCTTTCTTTGCCATGGAGAAGTTTAGTTGTATAGAAAACAGATTTTGAGACTCTTTCTATTCCCTTCCTCTTCTGTCCTCAGATCTGAGAGATCTTCTAGGCAGAAAAGGCTTTTTGGATCCCTTCACCCCACTAGTTAGAACCAGACCACATCTTAACGATGCTCCCACATAATGTACATTACATGTGGCAAATCTTTGAAAGTAATAGTCCAGTTCCTTCTTGATTTGGCTTCAGGTTAAGTGGCTTTTTTGGAGCCCTCATGTGAAATCCCAGAGGCCAAGGTCATCCACATCCTCATAAAGTGGTGGCAATTCTGGGCAACAGATACCAGCTTCCTATTACAGGAGCTGTGCTTCCCCTGGTGGTGTTGACAGCAAGACAGGTCCTGAGCAGGGGGAGCTTTCAGAAGGCTTTAGGAGGCCCAAGGAAGCTGTAAGATCAGCACTGGAGCACAAACCTCCCAGGAAATGCCAAGCCAACTGCCCTAGAAGTAATCACAGATAGCAAAGGAAATCACCCAAACTACTCAACTGGTAAAAACAACTCATACGAGCTAAATATCCCAGACAGAGAATATAAAGTCTCAAATTACTCAGATAGGAAACAGCCCAGCAAGAAATGTTCTTTACAAGAAAGTCCTTGGAGGATTACTATTCCCACCCTTTCTGGCAATTGCTCTCTCCACTCCCATAAATTCCCATCCCAGGGCACTTCTGACACAGATCTGCTATCAACAGCAACACTTAGCTTAGTGAAGCATCACAAAAGCGTGTGTTCCCTCCTGCATTTCCCCCATATGAACCACTTTGTTTTCTAGTTTTCTCTTGCAGATGCAATGGAAGCAGCATTCAAATGACATTCCCTTTTTTCAGGTTGTCCATCAACTTGAAAATGTATATGAGTGTTGTTTACCAATCCAGGTCCATGCATGGCATGTTCCCAGGTACAAAACAGTATCCATCACCTAGGACGTAGGGATATATGGAAGAAACTGGTGCTTTTGGTCCAAATAGCATCAGGAAGGTAGGACAGCTCACTCCAATATAGCTGTATCAGGAAACCCGGGCAAGGAGCTATTCATACACTGTCCATGTGAGAAGTATGGGAAGGTGTTGACTGACCTGAAGGATGGAGACAAGGACAGTGGCGCTGACATACGCTGGGGCTGGGGGAATTGTGCAGAGTTCATATTGGTAAGCACTGGGAACATGTGGGAGATGAGCAGGGAGATCTTAGAGAAGCCTTCCAATACCTAAAAGGGCTGACAAGAAATCTGGAGAGGGACTTTTTACAAGCCATATAGTGACAGAACAAGGGGTGATGGCTGTCCTGGATGCTGCTCTGGGATGCCTAAAACCTTTGTCTTCCAATTTGAAATACATTTGTGAAAGCAATAATTTTTTCCATTACACCAGCAAAGTAGATGTTAAATTTTATTTCTCTCAGTATCAAAACTTCCCACCCCTTAATGAATGTCTTTTGTGTAGCCTTGCAAACTTGATAAATGAGGTACAATGAATCCAGCTAATGTCCCACCTTTAGAGCAGGGCTATTATCGAACAGGGGGAAAAGAATGTTCTTGCAGCAAGTAGAATCACATGAAAGGACTCTTTGTGTTCTTAGCATACTTGGAAATGTCTGGCAAAAATTAGGACAAGGTATTTTACTTGTGCATGTGCACATAAGTGTAACTTCATTCATTTAGAGAAAAGGTCCTTGTGATGTAGGACACAACTACACAGAAACCAACAGAGCCTGGCAATAAATGCCCTGTGCAGCTTCGACCCACTGTCTTTCTAATAGTCCATCTCCTCAGGATTGTTTCATTTCAGGTGTCCCATCTTCCTCAGCTGTGCCTGTGTCTTCCTCTATTTCTTTTTCTTTCCTTTTTTCTTTTCCTTTATTAAATTCAAACTACAGGACCAGAAATGCTCCTGATACTGAAATAAGCTACCCTGATGGACAGACACCTGACCTGTCTCAGCCTGGGGGCCAGAGACATTCCTGGAAAAAGACTTCCAGGTATCTGGTATATCTTGTCCTACCCAAACCTGCAGACACTGAGCCCTTGCTGTTTTGGAAAGCAGGGTACAAGATAGAATAGACCCTGGGTTTGGTTTTCTGCTCTTAAAACCTCACTGCTTTCCTGAAACCCATCCTGCCCACATCCTCCCGCCAAGTTCCAACCTGTGCAATGGAACCTGCACCCTAGCACCAAGCCAGGGCTGGCACAGCAGTCACATGGCAGTTTCTTCAAATGGCAAATGTCAGTTTCTTCACTCCTGAAGTGATTTGCTGAACCTGCAATAGGAGTGCTTAGCACAGAAGGATGCACAGAGAGATAGCACAGACCAAGCCAAGGAGTTTGGGGGTATCCCATACCTAGTAAGAGCTACAGCCAGAAAAAGAGCCACCCATTTCCCTCTGAGATGTCCCTCTGGGTGCAGGTAACAAGGATACACAGCCTGAATTGTGATAGCAGTTATCAATGTTTTAAAACCCACTTGCAGGTCACATCTAGCAGGCAGGCAGGCTGTCGTCAGCTCTGATTTTGCCATTTCATTTCCACTCACTCTCATTCACATGGAAAGCTGCTGAAGTGCCCTGAGCTGTGATCTGCTCAGTTCTGGTTTCGGCTGTCTCCTTCCTGAAGGACCATGACTTCTCACATGTGGTTGTTTTCCAGCTATCACTTGTTGAGACAAACCCCCTGTTAATATTACAAAGAGAATCAGGTGGCAAGTACCTATTTACAAGTCATTATTCTGAGGCACGGGAATGCCTTATTGATCTGAGCTGTGAACTGGAACTGTTCAAATGGGACTCTTGGGAATCACACTTCTTCTGTCTGAAGTGACCCAGCCTCTAACTCTTCTGTGGGACATACAGAAAACTAGGATTCATCTCATTTACTTGTGTGTGTGAGTGGGGTGATAGTGGTCCATTGCACAAGCATTTAATATAACCAAGTGTCTTCTACAGGATGCTGTAAAGTTCCCATTGTGTTCGATAATAAACAGGCTTGTTTTCCAGCTACTGTTCACCTACTGCACACCAAGCTGTGACCCAGCTGCTTCCTCCATTTCAAAAGCTTAATCCTTTCTGGTGTATACTATTAGTTTTTAAAGCACTTTATCAGGAAAGCATGGATTTGTGAAGGGATGAGTGGGTGAGCTAGTAGTGTTGTGACCTTTCCTTTTGCTTTAACCCACTCACAAGATGCACAGGATTACCTTTGAGCTCTGTCAGCAGCATACATTTGGAAACTGGAAAATGCATGGCAATAAATGAGACGTTTCCATTAGCAGGGAACAACTGCACCAAAAATTAGCTTGAATATTTACAGCATTATCATCACACATCACATACAGGACATCAAAAGCCTTGAGGCTGGCTCCTGGCATGGGCTGATCAAAGCCACGTCCCCTCCCCACCATCCACTGTCCCAGTGGGGTCCCAGGGCAGGTCCCAGTGCATCCCAGTCACAGCACCAGGACCAGCAGGGTCTTGCTTGGAGCAGTGGAGGCTCCCCTCTGTGTCAATGTGCAGGACCAGCTCAGTGAAACCTCCAGACTCTGGTTTCCCTCCATCCTGTCAGCTCCCAGAGGAGGCAGAAGTCCTGGTGAGATCTGCTGGGAGGAGGATCTGTTTTGTTGACGCTGTGGACGTTTCCTGCCTCATAACCTTTGGGTTTTTTTGGCAGCCACCCTTCCCTTCACACCAGTGTTGTCAGAGCTGTCTTTTCTCCTTGAAACCTGAGTGAATTTGACATATTTCTGCAGTTTCTGTTACTTCGGTGAGCAATTTATCCCAGGGTCTTTACATCAGCTGCTTTCCTCTTCCAGCTGTTCACGCACATCTGCTGGAATGATTTCATTACAGCAGCTTCAAGCTCCTTGTAGTCAATGCCCCAGTTTCCTTTACGTGTCATTGAGATGCAGTTCATTTTCTTGCTTGTAGTTTTAGAGATTGAAACCGAGCTGCATCATCATTCTGGTAATTTCTGTTTGTTTCTTACCCATCTTCTAATTTATAGACACCCTGTTTTTTCTAGGCAAGCAATAAACCCATTATCTCTCTTCTTTCTATGTATACTTTGATCAGAAAATCAAATCTGACAACCAACTCATAGGGCTTTTCATCTACAAATGCATGTATTCAGCCTATGGCGAGTTGTTCTGGCTCTGATTCAGATAAACACAAGTACCAGATGTAAATACGATACTTGTAGGTCCAGGGAAACTGAAAGAGAAAACCAGCATCTTTGAAAAGGTACCAGAAGGATGCACACAGTCAGTGTAGGAGCTTTGTTGTTAAGATATGAGGCCCACAGGCCTAGACTGTGCAGCCTTACTTTGTACATGGGCACTTGTATTGGAGATTTCTGTGATCAACAGCTACCAGAAGGAGTGCTGAGAAAGAAATAAGGGGTATGATAATGCTGCAAAAAGCACGGGCCATGAGTTGAAAAGTTCAGTAATAGCAGCAGATAGCCGCAACGGAAAATGCCCTGAAAATATATGATTGCTCTCTACAGAGGCTTGCAGTTGAAATTTCAGGACAGTAAGTGGACTATTTCTGTATCAAATGTGACAGCAAGGTAGAGGGAGCCGTAGGGTACCATATAAAATGAACTATGACCATTATTTAAAGCCACCCTACTGAATAGTCTGACACCTGGAAATCCATCTACCAGCAAGAGCAGTTATTTTGTCCATGTCTAAATCATGTTTCTGAACCTTTTATACCCGGCAGTAGTTAGGTTAGAAATAATTGTATGATTCAGTAGCATGTTTCTGGAAAAATAAGGAGTACAAGAAAGCAGGTCTTTTTCCCCGGTGTGATTTTGTTTTCCATGCTCCCTTCTGTGCTGCTTTCACTCTCCATGTATTACATGAGTCTAATCTGAAGGAAGTATCAAGTGGCCTGGAAATATCTTACTCTACATTACATGTGCATTTGGGCTTCTGACCCACAGAGATGTCTGATAGAATAAACTGGTGTGGTGGGTTTAGTTGAAATGGGATTTACTGCAAAGAATAAGCAAGGGAGTTTACTCTTAGGGCAGCAATAGTTAATCTTCACAGATTTGCTACGTTAATTAAAAATGGAGCAATCCAGTGATTGCATCAGGGTTCCTATTAAGACGATTTAGTCTTAATAAATAAACCAATGGGCTCAAATCACGGAATCACTGAATTAATGCAGCGAGTAATCAAACTGGAGTCCAAGGTTGGCAATGGAAGGAATTACTTTGTGTTAGTCCTACTTCAAGCTCTCGTGAGAGCAAGGGGCAGAATTTAAGGAAAAGCCAGCTTCCTCCCCTTCCAGGCTGCAGGCTGTACTCTAACCAGTGCATGAAACTATTTATCCAGGGAAAAGTCATTTTGCTTTCAGGCCCATGCCAAGGAGATGTTGCAATCCCATCCTGTTTCGTTTTGAGGAAATGCAATTTAGAGAGTTCTTAGCTCCTCTCTAACAGAGCCTTTTGAGCTCAGCCGCTGCCAGCAGTTTTGGGCTAACTGTTCCCTCTGAATACCACAAAAGCTAGAAACTTCCCAGAGAAGAATAGAGACCCCTTCCATGAGGTGCCCTCAGACCAACTGCTTTTTCCCCTTCCCAAGCCCTTGCTCCCATCAGCAAACTGATAGGAACAACTTTTCTGTCCCGTGTGCCTTCAGAAGAGGCTATTCCTGCACAGAAATAAACATACCCTGTTGTAATTGCTCCGAGTGACTTTGGAAGTGGAAAAGTTACCTGGGATTAAAGACACTTTTGAATATATCCACAACTCTGAGTTTGTCATTCCAGTATAAAATGTCCATCAAATTGCCCATGGCACATGAAAAACTCCTCATGTGGGTGATACGGTGCATCCTCCCTCCAGACCTTCTGCACTAAGTGCTCCTACATGCACTGCCCCCCTGCCCTCCCTGCTCACTAATCAGCCAAATCAGTGGCAAGACTTCAGAGCAGTTTGGAATAATGATTTGATTTCACTGCTTGTTTTGTACAAAGTCCCTTTATAATCCAAGCTGTCGTTTACGAAGAGAGACCTCAACCTCCTTGCCACGGCTGTGACTTTCCTGCTGCCCTGCCTTTATCAGGCAACTTCATGGGAACATCATCCAAAACTATTTCCCAAATATCTTGTGCATCTTCTTGTCAGGACAGAGCGGCGCAAGGAAAACAGGGACCTTTTACCTGTGGAGACAGTTCAGGCTTCACTGGGGAAGGTTTGAAAGCCACATTTTTAAGGATGCTTGAAGATCCTGACAGACAACTTGTATGGGTTTTAGTACTGTCTTTACAGCTGATCTGTAAGCTTTTGAGTTTCTAACTCTGGCTCAGATCAGTGCCTTTAGAAATCAGGTGTAATGCCAAATGAGTGCATGCTGGGGCAAGTCAAAAGTTGTCCTGTTCATTTCCCTGTGCTTGAAACCACCTCTCTGGTGCTGAGCGCCCTACTGTGCAAAGTGTCCCAGTAGGTATCTTTTCCTATGTTTACCCATTTTGGTGCATTGCTTCAGGAGCTGCTCACAGCTCAGATGAACACACTCTCTAAGGATTCATTAGGATGTTATGATAAGCATGAGAGAAAGAAAACAAAATGCTGTATTTTTTACCCCTTGCCTGGAAAAGTTATTTCTGCCTCTGTTTCCTTGTGTGTAACACATGGTACAAAACTGTGTCCCTCCTTTGCTGATATCCATAGTCACAGGCACAGGCTATTACACAAGGGAGAAGGTCAAATCTTAGTCAGTGTGGCTCCACACCTGATCTAGTACCATCAGTAGTCAATATGATTCCTGTCCTAGCGCAGTGAAGTCCTGTGTGGACACCGGATCCCACCAAACAGTCGGAATAACCAAATTATTTGTTCCAGATGAAATCACTTTTACAGTGTAATGACTGGGAGTTTGGCCTGTTGGACATAAACACACCACATCTGGCAGAGCAGCTGGGGCTGTGCCATCACCAAGTGACTAGAGGGCCGGGTAGGCAATGATGTCTTTGCCATAGACTTCTATGGGACAAGTGAAAAACACAGGCAGGCTATCGTGTTTTACTGGATTTGACATATTTTTAATGAATTACAAAAAATCCATGGTAAATTCATTAAGACTTTTCCGTGGGGGTCTCTAACCAGAGTCCCACAGCTGGGATTTAGAGATCCTGAGACAAGATGTAGAAGTTTTCCCCTTGGATGAGGCCCGGAGAATGTACTGGAAAGATAAATGCACACTCCTCATCTTCTTTCTTTCTCTGTAAAGCATTTAGGCTTAGATCTTCCCTGGAGTTAAATTGGCACAGTTTCACTCGCTGCAGTAAAGCTGCAATAATTTACGAAGGGCCTGTGCGTTTTAAATCACTTCAGCTATGGCAAAGCACTGCAAACCATGGTCCCTCCTGAATGACCGCATCTCCGCCAGCGCCTGGTCCCCGCCTGACTGCTCTCCCCATCGCCACTTTGAAGCCAGGTTCGGAGGAGGTTTGCTCATGTACCAGCACCCCAGTTCTGATGTGGGGACAAGAAGTGCCTGAAGGAGCCAAGCTGCAGCCAGAAGCAGTTCAATGCCCATGTGCCCTCCCTCCCTGTGCTGAGCAAAGGCAACATAAGGCTCCCTGCAGAGCTGTGCCTTGGGGACCCCACACTGCCTCCCACCCCTTCCAGCTCACAGCCAGAGTGCAGGGCCTCGCATCCAGCCTGGCCCTGCAAATCCCCCATCCTTTCCCCGGAGCCTTTGCAAGCTTTGGGGTTTCCGTTTAGCAACCCTCTGAAGTAATTAATACAGGGGGCCGTATGCTGATTCTGCAGAGCCCATTAATCATTTCTGCTGAGACAGAGGGACTGTTTGCACAGAGTTTGCAGAGATTATCACCCTGGCTCCGGGATTTGTCACATTGCATTACAAATGGTGTTTTAGTGAGCTCCTCAGCTCCCAGCGGGCCATAACCTGTCTGATGCAAAGTCAAATATTGTCGAGCAGCAGAGGTTTCCCAAGAAGGGGCTTATCTGTTCCAGATTGCTTGATTATATAAATAGGACTTCGATACGAGATACAAATGCAAATAATTCCTCAAGGGTTACATTTGATAATGGCACAGAAATTAATCTTCAGGCACAGAAATAACACTGGCTGTTTCACAGTAAAAGCCTGTAGAGATATCCACTATCCCACCAAAAATGTTTTCCCTTTCCAAAGAATTATGTTATTATTCTTGTAACCTACTGAGATTTCTTATTTGAGAACGTTTTAACAAGGATTAATTCATTAGTAACTGAAGGAAAGGGCACAGCAGCCACAAGCACTGTTCCGCGCAATCAAGAGGCTGAGCCAGTGTTCCCAGGTTTGAGAACCACTCTCCCTGCCATTATCTGGTAGAAGAATGAACCAAGACTGAGTTTTACAAAGTCATTTAATGTGCATAAGTACTCTGTTGTGACTCAGTTGCCTAACACCATCGGATAACACCTCCCAGGGGAAACTGGGAAACTCTCATGTGATTGTACAAGGAGATGCTGATCATAAAACCATTCCTGGACAAGCTTACCAGCAAGACAGTCAGATAAGGACAGTCCTAAAGCCAAGGGCATTAGTGAAGCATAAATATTTTGGGGACTATACCATACATTTTTCAGCAGTTCCTTCTGCTTTCAACTGAAGAGCAGATTTTCCAGTCTTAAGCTTTTACTTAGAGTAAACTTAGTAATTTAGATGTACTTAAACTTATTTAAACTTAGTAACTGCATTATTGATTCTTGTTTCAGGTTAGATTTTCTTTTCTGGGCCCAATGTAGAATCATAGAATCATAGAGTCATAGAATAGTTAGGGCTGGAAAGGACCTTAAGATAGATCATCTAGTTCCAACCCCCCTGCCAGGGGCAGGGACACCTCACGCTAAACCATGCCACCCAAGGCTCTGTCCAACCTGGCCTTGAACACTGCCAAGGAGGGAGCATTCACAACTTCCCTGGTCGAAGAAAATGCACCCAGTGCCTTCGCCAAGTTCTTGTTTGCCATCTGGTAGGTGTTGGCTCTATTCAGTTCCCTGTCCATACACATCGTATGCCCATGCAGAAGACCAATGCACCTAAATGCCACAGTTTTTTGGTGGCTTTCATAGAGAAGAGAACCTGGGAAGAGATGGAGGAGTGAGAGGAGAAGAGGAGAAAGGAGAGGCAAAGGCTGGTGGGATCTGGCTTCAGTGCAGAGATGTTACTGCAGGGGTACAGCCAAGGATAAGTGGTGTTCAGTCACTCTCAAATATACCAAACAAGTGGTGCTTAGATATCAAGTGAAATGTGCCCAGTGACAGGGACACAGAGTTTTGGCCCGATCATGAAAAAAAATGCTGGGAAATCCTTCAAAAAAGGTGAAAGTGGGGCATCAGTTTTCTTCAGCATAATGGTACTAGATTGGTTTGTGGCAGAGGTAAGTTTATGTGTAACAGGAGGGGAGCTGAGAAGGCCTGAATCAAATGTAGGTTTAAAACGTAGACATGAAAGAAAAGTTTTGCTATTTAGAAGTTTGGTGATGATGTATTTTGAGCAATCCTATCACCTGCAGCTCGAGTCAGCTCCCTGCTTCAGAGACCGTTGGAAGGCACAAGTGAACAGATGGTGTATTTGTGACACCATCAGGTAGTGGGCAGTGAATATCAGTTAACTGGCAAGTATCCACCAAAAATTATTCCAAAGCAGATAATTGAATAAGTTATAAATAACAAAGCAACAAAAAAATTAAAAAAATCTCAGGAGTTGAAAGGGAAGGAATGAAGAGATGAAACGAGATCTTCAGATGAATTAACAGCCTTATTTCTTACCTTGTCCTAGTCCATTACACAGAGACCAATTAAAAATCTAATGAATTAAACATCCCTCAGATATTCTACATAACCGAAGCTAATTGTCTGCCATTTTCATATGGTCAAGCATATGTAATAACAATGTTCTAGTTCTCACTAGCATTAAGAAATCAGCCCCTTCCAATCTGGGCTGTTTTATGATTCTGTTCTATTCAAATTATCATTTACATCATAATTTTGGTGTACAGGGATACAACCGTAAGTCTAACGTATGACATATTTAGGATTTATTGTGTATTCGGTGAAGACTCATCTCTTACAATGTGTGTGTCAGCACAGTAGCCAGTTGACTTGTGCGTGCCAGCACAGTAGCCAGTTGACTTGTGTGTGCCAGTGAGAGCTCAGGGAAATACTTACACCACCATTCCACAGGCGAGAAGCCAAGACACATCCATGGTCAATGGCATTCAGCTGAGGCACACAGGGAGCCGGTGGCAAACCGAGAGTGAATGCTGCATGAGTTCCTGTTCTGCACCTTTTCTCACAAGACTTGCCCGCACTCTTCCTCGAAGAACATCCAGCAGAAAGCAGAGACACGCTGGTGTCTTCTCGAGTGGGCCTGAATAAGTTGCAGTCTGCTTTCCTGTAGGTGCTGCTGTTCGTGATGCAGAAGACACTTGGAAAAGAGATGAATGAGGGGAACTATCACAGAGGTCTGTGCAGTCACGAGTGGCATGGGAAGGGTGACTAAGGAATGTTTGCTTAGTGTTTCATCCATTACAAGAGCTAGCTGGTAGGTAGCACATTCAAACCAGTGACAGTATTTGTCATAAATAAGTTCAAGTTGTGCAACTCCTCACCACAGAAAACAAGAGGGTTAAAGTTTACACATTCTCAAGGAGAGGTCAAACAAATTAGTTAAACAGAAATTCATTGTGTGCTGTTGAAAACACAATATTTTGTCTGGGTCAGGAACTCCCTCACAAATTGCCAGAAATTTGGAAACTCATCTGGGGAAGTACCAAAAAAAAGTTTTGTCTATTTTCTTCCTATTCCTGAGCAACAGCTTTCGGCCACTATTGGAGGCATGATGCTGGGTGAGACAGACTTTTGGACCATCCCAGAACAGCTCTGCTTGTGTTCTTGGGAGCTGAAAGAGAGGTCAGGGGTGGAAAGAGGGAGCCAGGAATTCCAGAAAACCGCTCTCTTCATGTTTTCTGAAATCTGCCTGTTGAAACTGCTGCCAATTCACACAGTGAAATATGTCCTCAGTGTTTCTCCAAGGCAGCCTGAAAAAGTCACTGCCCCAAAGAATCAAATCAGTAGCATCTTTGGCCCCAGAGGAACATGGCAAAAAGGTCATTTTGGAACAACTGGAAGTCAAGGCTGCAAAAAGAAACTTTTGAAGTCCGCTACTGAGTTCCTGGAAGGAGATTAGACTTTAAAAACCCTCATACCATGCTTTGGGTCATGATCTCACAGCTTCAGTCTATCCCAGGCTATTGCTGAAAGTGCCATCAGGCCAATAAACTGCGTGAATTCACCCTATCAATAATGGCATCGGTAAGGTTGCTCCTGGATGTAATATCTGTGTGCCGGGCAGTTAGCCACCCGCAGTGTCAGGCCAGCTCTACAGAAGGATTTGGCTGCAAACTTCCAGTGCTGCAGAGTGTGTCATATTGAAAAACCATAAAGACAAAGCATTTGGCACCATCAGCCCTTCATTCTGCAGGAACTCTCGGGCTATCAGCGCAGGCTCTATGAGTGGGTTAGTCAGCCCAGCTCCCTGTTTTGAAAGGGCAGAAACTGAGTCAGAAATGGCAATGAAGCTCTCTTAAGGGAATTAGAAAGACTGGGGTTTTAAATTTGTTTATGGTTTACTATTCTGTTTCCTACTCTCCTTGGCCGTGGAACCATTTCTTGCTCACCTTTCACTACTCACCAATTCTTTCCTCCAGTTCACACCCAGAAGCCCTCATATATATTTTTGTCTCTTCCTTGGTTTCTCTTAAAACCCCATGACTAATCTACTGTCTCGTCTCTTCCTCCCAGCTCCCAGCTCTGAGTTGTTTTTAATTGGGCCCTTGTTAACAGCTTCGTTGTTTGCCTGTATCCATACACAGAGCACAGCTGCACGCTCTGCCTCTCAACAACAGGAGAAGAAATCAGCAAGTAGAGCCCCTCCAAGAGAGCCCAGCCCGTCTCTTCTGTAACAACCACAGTAACTTGCGCAAAATGACTGCTCTGTGGGCAGACAGATGAGCTTTCCGAGACAGATCTGCGGCTCGGAGTGCACAGATGTAATAATCACCAGAAATGCATCACAAGCCGCTCTCCAGGCATTACTAAGACCATTCCGAAATCACCAGGTGCGGTCTCTCTCCCACTCCTGACTCTCTGGGTACAGAAACTTTTGCTTTCTGTCATTCCCTCTCGGTACACTGCAATCTTTCTGCCTGAAATTGTAAATGATAACACCTGCTGGGGCTCTTATTTGTTCATTCCCCCTATCTCCGGCTGCTCCCCGTGTGAGATATTATGCCCACACAGAGGTATGAAATATACAGTAGTTGCTGGTGAAAGTTCTATATGAAAGATGCAATGAGTATAAATAATGGCATTGTTCTGACGTTCTTCATCTTGGATCTGACAGAACATGTTCAAGAAACTCCGGGAACACTCTAAAGCGGATGGAAAAGTCGCTCACACTGTTATCAGCGTAGCTGAAAACAAATGAGCAGGACTGCTCTGGACATCTTATTTTCCTTTCAGCACCAGAATGTATTTATTCCTCAAGTCATACCATATTCATATTTAGTTTAATGATTCATAAACATCCCAGGTTCCAGAAGCTTCTAATTAACTCATCTATTTAGTGTCGTTAACAGATGCTCAGGGAGTGATTTATTGTACAATACCGGCTCATACCAACGTATAAATCCAGCCAATCTAATTGGCAGGCAGACTAGGTAAATATCTTCTGCTGGTGGATGAGATGCTGTCCTAAATTCAGCATTAATGCCCTGCAGACTGCAGCTGAAGCATTATTATTCTCTCCTATTACTCTGCACGACATACATGGTACTATACAGCACTGGTTATTTCCCTCTTTAAAAAAAAAAGCTGTAGTGAGGTACTGTCTAGGATTCGGGATATTTATTTATCCTGTCTGAGAAAAGAGAAAATCAATAGCCCCAAAGAAGTTCTTGCTCAAGCTCTTTTTAATGTACCTCTGGCTTTCTGTATTTTCAAACCCAAAACCAATCCCTCTGACATGCTACAACAAAATAATCCTAAACTTTATTAGAAAAGTCATATTGGGAATCCTGTCTATACCAGAGATGTGGCCAGATGTCCAGACCATTTGTTGCTAAATAAGGGAGTGGGACTGGCCACAGTGGCTCTGGGCAGAACATGGAGCTGAACACCTACAACAGCAAATTTAGCTCTACAGGTACTTCCATAGCAGTGGAAGTACCTGTAAAGGTACAGGTACAGGTAGAGTGCAGGGACACTCTCAGCCATTCATGTTGCTGGATTATTAGAGGGACCCCAGCATAGTTTCCAGCCTGGGCCAGCTAAACCTCCACCAAATCCTGGAGAGCATCGGCATGGGGCTGTTCACAGGCAGCCAGGCTGGTGAGCACCATGTGAGCCCAGCCTGGATGGAGCCAGTGCACAGGATGCTCTTAGCGTCACTGTTTTAATGATACACATCCACCCGTCAGCTTTGGTGGACTTGTTTTACATGGAAACTAGGGTGAGGCTTTTCTTCCCAAATTTCAGAGTGGTAACAACACACGGGCTGATCCCTCTGCTTGTTGCCTGGGCAGGAGCAATCTTCCAAAACTGAAAGACAAGTTAGTTACCTCTCTGGAGGAGAGCTGCAGCTATGCTGCAGACAAATTCCACAGCTCTTCTCTCAGGAGCTCACTCCCTTTTCATTCCAGTTCTTCCCAATGGCAAAACTATGACTCAGTTTGTGTTAACAAAATACTAAGGAAACATGGATAAATATTGTTTTAAATTCCTTAAGGTGGGAGTCATTAGAGGACTATTAAAATAATCTTTTTTGCAGTAATTAGTTTTTGTCTGTCTGTAGCCTTCAAAAAAACGCATATTTAAGCTTTTTGTTTCAATGGCACTGAAAGAATCCATTGTAAATAATTAGGGTGTGTTTTCTCCTCATGTTTTAAAACCAACGTTTTCAGTAAAGTCACTGGGTTTTAATATACTTTTGACTCAGAATGAGATTTTGATGATGAACCATCTCTGCTGTCTGCTCCAAGCTTTACTTACAGCAGTGCTTTCTGTGGGTGGGTTTGGTGAAGGGGAGAAAGTACAGGGAATATTTAACAGGGAATGGGAAGCAAAACTACATTAACATGGGACTGTGCCCAATTAAGTGAAGAAGGGAATATGACAGCTTGAGAAAGGTGATATACATTAATCACATATGCTGCAGAATTTCTAGGATTTGTTAAAGGTCTCCTCGGGACTCACCATGAGCAATCAATTAAGAACAATACCATGATGAGAATGACTGGTTTAATTAAAGCTTTTATCTTCAGTACAGCACCCTTCCTTGCTGCTTCTCTCTCTTGTGGTCAGTTCCCAAGGTGCATGTGATCTCTCCTATGAAACAATGAAGGCACAGCCCACTCCTAACAAACAGCTGTACTGCAAGAAACAGCTTTGACCTGGGGCCACAGCAGCAGTGAACCATGCCGCAGGCACCTTTAAATGGCTGTAACCTGGGACTTGAGTTGCATGTTATGGGAATTATAGCAGGAACCAGCAATGGAGACGAAGCCTCACAAGCAGTGCAAATGCAGCAGTGACCTGACCTGAGATGGCTTTGGTGCTCAGTAACTCCACACAACACACCACTTCTCCTGTCTTGAGGGACCATCGTAACAGATGGAACCCAAAGCCATGGACTAAATGAATTCAGAGGATATTTTAGAGATATTATACAGGGGTGGTCCATCGACTTAACAAATCATATCTGTGTATGGTATCAAAGGATGGGATGGATGATGCTGGTGGTAAATGAGGATGTATTGGATAGTGTGGGACCTGAGCATGATAAAAATGGCATGGAATAAGGGGTGGAGAATGTGCTGATCTGTGATAGTTTTCTTCACAGTATCTGATATGAGGCTGTGTTTTGGATTTCTGCTGAAAACTGTGTGATATTAGAGATGTTTTAGTCATTGCTGAGCAGTGCTAACACAAAGTCAAGGCCTTTTTTGCTCCTCACTCCACCAGCACGTAGGCTGGGGGGGCACAAGAAGCTAGGGGGGGACACAGAGAGGACAGCTGACCCCAACTTACCCAAGGGATATTCCACACCATATGGCATCATACTCAGCATGTAAAACTGGGTGAAGAAAAAGGGAAGGGGGACATTCAGAGTGATGGTGTTCGTCTTCCCAAGTAACTGTGACACACCACAGAGCCCTGCTTTCCTGGAGATGGCTGAACACCTGCCTGCCCATTGGAAGCGATGGCTGAAGTCCTTGTTTTGCTTTGCTTGTGTGCAAACTAAAGGTAAACTAGATACACTAGAGATATAGTGTCAGGAGTATCAACCCAATTGCATGCCCTCTGGGATTTTCTTACTAACAAAGATCATAAACAACAGACACACCGGTTCACGTGGAATTTACAGAGTAACTTAGGCTGGAAGGGACTTCTCGAGAGCATCTGGTCACTCTGCAGAAGTGTTAACTTTTCTATTAAAACTACAGAGATACTCTGCTCTTTTAGGTCAATTCCACATTCTATACCAAAACAAGTGTCAGAACTACTTTTAGTATGAATAGCAACATAGATTTAGAAAGAAGTCTAGTATCCCACCAAAATCCACATGAAACATAAACAGTTCTAAAGAATTCTCATTGATCACATGAATTCTCTGACAAGAATTAGGACGCTGAAGAGAATAATGAAACATGAGGGTTCCTAAATATTTTGTCAGAAACCCAATTACTAAACAACAGAACAAATTACTGGGACAACCACGCAAACACTGAGATGCAGTAATGAGCTGTACCACCTCATAAAAATAAGTTTTAATATTAACAACTTCATTTCACATGAGTGCATATTAACCTTTCTTTTTGCAAAGTTCAAACAAGGTTCAAGTCCTGCATCGTTTACAAAGCTGGGGTCACTCTTCTTCATTCTTCAGCACTGGCTGCACAGCTTCTGCTTTAACTCTATTTCGTTTTCTTTTTCTTCTTTTCTTCTTCTCGGAAGAAGGCTCCTGACCCTCCTGTGTTTTCTTCTTTTTCTTCTTCAGACAGCTGAGGGGATTGGGGCCGCCTGCCCTTTTACGTTTTCTTCTCTTTTCACCTCCTTGCTTTGCTAGTCCTTCTTGTTCTTTAAGCTGTACAATACTTTGTTTTTGGTGCTCTGGAACAAGCTGATTTGTCTGCAACTTTTGAACAACTGCCAGAGATTTAGTAGAAGGTTTGTCTAGCACCATGGTGTTTTGAATAATAAAGAGGAGGGGAACGCCAGCCTTCTTTTTCACCTTGTTTGCTAAATCCTGGTCCTGCAAAATTAAATACTTTAGTCAATATTTTGGGATTAAATGATATTTGCAATTCAAATGCACCTACTTTTAATACAAAACTATGAAGATAAATTACATTATGAAAAAGATAAGAAACTTAATCTATCAGATATACATGGCAGTGCATTTCAGAGCAATTTAAATTTCAATTTATCTCCTTCTGATAAGCTGTCCTTCTGATGGAAAATTTATTAACATTTCCTTTTTTCATGCATGTGTAAGCATACGTGCATTTTCTGAGGAAGAAGTACCAGTTCACTGGTATGCGCTCCACCACTTCACAAGAAGTAACATCATTACTAATATAACAAGATTCTTAGATTCCTTGTGTCTTACAGAAGTATATAGCATTCTACTGTAAACCATTATACACATTTTGTATATAAGTTAGACATACAGTCCTAGTAACAGACCCAAGAAAAAAATCTGCCCTTCTTATTTATACACAACTTCTACCTTTATTCTGAGTTTAAACTTCCCAAGTTTCTTAAAATCAAAGCTATATGGTCATTTAACACTTTATTTTCAGACTACTGCGCAAAACAGGGGCAGGGAATGCACACACAAGCAATATGTAAAGTAACATTCATCAGTTGTTTGCTTACATGTCAATAGGTAGTCAGCATGCTTTCTACACCTGCTAAAGTAAGCAATATCCTTCCTATCCTAAAAAGTAATATCCTATCCTAAAAAACACTAGTTGTTCAAGTAGACAAAAGATTCCCTACTTCATAGTTAACAAACACATTTAAAAGCCAGTAAGGCTTTATGGCTTTACAAGATTAATTCCCACAAGCTATTTAAAAGTCTCATAATGGAGGATTCTTTAAGTTTCCTTATCCTTAGGTATCAAAGGATCACCTGAAATGAAATTAAGGTATGTTCTCCATGCGCATTTACCTGTGTAGCAATAAAGAAGTGATGAGGGTTGCCTTCTTCAATCATGGAAAGTAAACAGCCCGAACCACTGACAGGATCCTTGTGGTGAGAACAGTTCCGAACTTGAAAACTTTGGGCAATTAATTTTGCTCCATAAAGAGCTTTTCCCAATGACTGCAGTTCTTTCAGAACACATCTGAAAACCAAAAGCATCAATGATTTAATGTGAAAGAGAAGACAACTACACATTTTTTACAACAGCAGAAGGTTGACATGAGTTAATTAGGAAGGAGCAATGCCTAGTTGTTTAGGCTTTATGATTTATAAATGGCACTCAGTAACCTGAAAGCAGTAGCCTATCTGAAGATGTCAGCAAGTTTTTTTCAGTTCTAAACAAGATTAAGCAGCAACAACATTAAGTTATATTAAATGATTTAAAAATACTTCCTCTAGTTGGCAATGCTGAGTCCTGACATTTATGTTCAGATATCACCCAGTGTAGGAACCAGTACTTAACAAATAAAATTACTTGAATTAGCAGAAACTGATTAATCACTGCATACAAATTTAACTATTAGCGTCCACCACCCTGCTTCAAACTTGCTATCAGAATCCAACTAAGTCAAGCAGAAGAAAAGAGACTGTCCATCTAATTAAAAATCTGGAAGCTTATGGCCCCACAACATTCCAAGTAGACAATAAAATGCAAACCTAAACCCCTCCTCTCAGCACTCAGAGCAGATGTCTACACAGGAGTAGCACTCTAGGAGGATGCTACCTTGGATATTCAGAAATGAACAAGAGATGAAACCCAACTTACTCCTGCTATCGAGTCTTACTATTAAATATGGCCAGTGGTAGGAATTTATGACCTTGAAATACAACTTCAAGGATATGGTAACAACTGTTTTTCTTTCCAGAGAAGAAAGGTTAGCCTCTGAGGACAGTCTTTGTGGAGACCTGAGCCTGTTCTTTTTGCAAAGACTCTCAAAGCGAGACAGCTCATTTCCACAGGGAAGCTCTGGTCATGCCACTGAGGTGCTGCCTCACCAACTTAGCATTCTGACAGCAGAGAAAATGAGTCCATTCAGCTGACCTACGTGAAAACAGGTCAAAAAGACGAACAGATATTGCTGAAAGAAGGAAGCAAGAAGGGTTATTTAGACATGACTGCAGTACGGTTTGAATCAAAGTGATTCACAAAAATTTCACAGCTAAGGTCATGATCTGATACTTTGTACTGTTCAGAAGTAGAGACCAGTTCTGTATGCTTTGCAAGATGGCTCAATGTCCAATTTTTGTAGCCTACAGTATACGTCTTCCTGATCTTTTCAGTACTTGCCTCCACAATGGGCAGTTGCCTGTTCTCTCACTGCAGAAATCCAAGTGAGGGAAATCTTACCATACTTAACATGGAAAGTAAAGTAAAAACAAAAGCAACTCCAAGGCAACTGAGATATTTAGTGTGCATGCTTTACCTCCATACCTTTGTCTAGCATATCATTGTTCTCCCTCAAGAACAGCTACTTTGGAAACAATCCCTTACTGGCAGGCTGAAACTCCAGACAGGCAGTAATTCCCTCCATGCACAAGAGAGCTGATCCTGCCTCTGTTCTTCTCACTTTGCCAAGAAACTGGGAGTGGGAAGAGGCCACCCTAGATGTCCCGCACTCACTGTGGTTACTTCTTGCCACACCACCATGTTTAGCTCTGGGGCCCCAACAAAAGAAGGCCATGGACCTGTTGGAGCAGGTCCAGAGGAGGCCACAGAGATGCTCCCAGGGCTGGAGCACCTCTGCTAAGGAGACAGGCTGAGAGAGATGGGCTTGTTCAGCCTGGAGAAATCTCCAGGGAGACCTTGGAGCAGCCTCCAGTACCTGACAGAAGCCAACAAGAAATCTGCAGAAGAACTTTTTACAAGGGCATGTAGGGATTAGACATGAGAGAATGGCTTTAAACCGACTACAGGACAACACTGACTTTAGGACAAAAGCTAACAGCCTCAAGCTGTGCCAGGAGAGGTTTAGGCAGGATATTGGGAAAAAATTCTTCACAGAGAGGGCGCTCATGCCTTGGAACAGCCTGCCCAGGGCAGTGGTAGAATCACCGTCCAAGGAAGCGTTCAAAACCTTTTAGATGAGGCCCTCAGCGACATGGTTTAGTGGTGGTCTTGGCAGCCCTTCGGTAATGGTTGGACCTGATGATCTTAAAGGTCTTTTCCAACCTCACTTACTCTGATTCTGTAACAAAGGGTAGGTTTAGGTTAGATAATGGGAAGAAATTCTTCACTACGAAGGTGCTGAGGCCCTGGTAGAGTGCCCAGAGAAGCTGCGGCTGCCCCATCCCTGGGGCAGGTCCAAGGCCAGGCTGGACGGGGCTTGCAGCAACCTGCTCTAGTGGAAGGTGTCGCTGCCCGTGGCAGGGGGTTGGAACGGGATGAGGTTTAAGGTCCCTCCCAGCCCAAACCACCCTGTGATTCCGTAACAGTTTCTGCCGTCTTCAGAAGGGCACCGAGCGCAGCTCCGGTCCCTCTGCGGGTCACCCACAGCGCTCCCTCCCCTCCACAGCCACCGCGCCCGCCCGGCACCGCAGCCACACCAGCGCCACCCGCCCACCGCCGACGGATGGGACCCGCCCCGCCGCGCACGCGCACGACGGCTGCCCGCCATACCGTGTGGTGCAGAGCTGCACGGCGCCGCCGAGGTATCCGGGCAGCTGCTCGCGGATCTGGATCTTGTTGCGGAGCGCGGCCTGGCAGAAGGTGCCGTCCAGCAGCACCTGGAACGGCTCGCGGAAGCTGAAGTTGTTCTTGTAAAAGCCCATGTTCTTCTTGGCGTGCTTCTGCCGCGTCAGCTTCATGGCGCCCCCGCCCGCACGGAGCCGCCCTCACCCGGAAGCTCAGCGGGGCGGGGCCTTCGCGCCTTCCGCCGCCGCCGCGGGTGTGAGGGAGCGGGAGCGCTGTGAGGGAGCGGTCGGGGCTGTGTGGTGTCGGAGCGCCGGGCCGCGGCCGGGCCTCCTGAGCGCCACCCGGGAAGCTGGGGGCTGCCCGCCCGCAGGAGGTCTCCCTCTGTCGCCTTGGTGCTTCGCACTGATTAACTGACGGCTAGCTCATGCCCCTGTGTTTGCGGTGCTGTGCTAGCTCCTGCCGTTGCTGCGATCAGAAGCGCACGCAGTTTTAGTTTGTCTCATTCACTTGGGGGAACTGGGGTGGTTTAGTCTGGAGAAGACTGAGGGGAGACCTCATTTTTCTCTATGACTACCTGAAAGGAGGATGGACAGAGGAGGTGGCTGGTCTCTTTACCCAAGAAATGAGCGATGGGACAAGTGAAAACAGCCTCAAGCTGCCTCAGGGGACATTTAGATCAGATACGAGGAAAAGTTTCTTCACTGAGAGGGTGCTCAGGCATTGGAACAGGCTGCCCAGGGAAGTGGTGGAATCAAAAACTGTGTAGATGAGGCTCTCGGTGACATGGTTTAGTGGTGGTCTTGGCAGTGCTGGGGTAATGGTTGGACTTGATGACCTTAGAGGTCTTTTCCAACCTAGTTGATTCTGTGATACTATGCTGATTAAATTACAGTTACTGCCCCAGAGACTGTAGTTTAATCATGGATTGACATACTTCTCTTAGGAAGCCTTATTCAGTGCCTAGTTATGTTGTTTCCCTGTATTGGCTACATTAGTGTAAACTCTGTATGCACAAAATTGGAGTTCCAAAGCTACATTTTAATTATACTTTTTCCATGACAAATAGATAAATCAGTTCACTGTAGTCTGGAGAAGTTACTGTCATTCAGAAAGATAGATTACACAAACCTTGTCCAACAGAATACATGAGCACACCAGACATTTGGCAGTTAAACTGAACTTAATGCCTGTATTTTAGGCAGCAAAGGGATGTGGTACCTTAACACAATCAGATATGGAGACATCTGTCTTAGTATGCAGGTACTGTGCAGAGACATCTTTCTGCCACAGTCTTGCAAGCAAGAAGTAGCAAGTACCTTCCAGTTAGCTGTAATCAGTCAGACTACTCAAGTCTAATTTAAGCAAATACTCGCCTGTCATATTGCTCTTTTTGTTAGCAAACAGACATGGAAAACATATGCTTCCAACAGGTTGATTAGTGATAAGAGAAATTGACAAATAGTGCATTTAACTACTATTCTAGAAATTCAAATGTTTAAATGGGAAGAGATTTAAAAGTACTTATGGGATGAAAAACATGAGGAACAGGTGATTCAGAGTATTTTCCATGGGATCTCACACTGTTAACAGTATTTTTCTGTCATTAAATCCTTCTTTCCTGCTGCTTTCAGGGGACAGTTGTGTGTGTTTATGAGTATCATGGACATAGGTGTCCACGCGCCTGTGAGCCAAGTGATACATTGAATTCATTGGTCTTTATTAACCTTCAGTCCTATGGCCAACGTATTCGCACACTAGTGTGGAGTCCCACTTCATCCATCTAACTATAACTAACAGTTTCAGTCATTTAAAAAATTAGACAGAAATACTTAGCAAGAGGAAAACGTTAGTCAATTAATTATTTTTTCTTCAAGTAGTTTTTTTCTTTTTTAGGGGGGAGCGATGGCAACTAATTAAGTGCCCAAAGACAGGCAGTTATTCCTTATTAAGAACTCTTTCCACATCTCGCAGCTAGAATGGGGAATCTGCAGTGGTAACAGCAGCTATTGCAGAATGCAGATAAAAAGGAGAAACAAGTAAGTGAGAGCTTGAACTAGTCATCAATTGAAATAATTGCAAAGTAAGATATAATCCAGAGCAAGGTGTTAAATACTGCTGTGATGAGGTACTCTTTTCCTGTTCAGTTGGTAAATAATATCATCACAGACAAGTTGTAATGCGATTGGCATGGTAAAATAAGTTCAGGAGGCTGGCCAGAAGGCAAAATTACAGCACAGATTTCTCCTTCATCATGCAGAAGACAGCATTAACTGTAGGATAACCTACTTGCAGTACCATTCTATAGATTGTATTTCACTTCTGTGCAATTCTTTTAAATTATGTTAAAAAGGTTTTAAATGTTAAACGAATCCCATAGCGGTGTGGAGAAATACAGGGTTTTGTCAGCATTTTCTTTGATACTTTGTCAGTATTTTGCATAGAATAAAATTTGCTATAGTCCTTTCAAGTTCAGTTCTTTTACTATTCCCATGATCCATCTGTAAAGTGGACTTTTTAACGATAAGCCTAAGGATCTCATGGGAGCTGCTGGATCCAGTGGTCTCTGAGACCTGGGGGTTCCTGCTTCAGGCTGCAGAAGTCCATCTACATACACTCTTTGGATTTGGGAGGGTTCCTGAGCTCGTGTGTTCTGGATAAATGTCTGCATACACACACACATGGAGGGCACTAATGCAGCCAGCCATGCACACCACAACAGCACATACAACTCTACCAGAAATCATGTACATGGTAAGCATGGATAGGGATTTGGAGAAAACTCCAGGAACAAACTCGCCAACAAAGGTTTCAAGTTGACAAGCAACTATTCTTTATTGCCACGCTGGGAGACAAGAGGGATAGCTCCTTCTAATGTGCATCCCCGTATTGCCACACAGGCCATCCTTATATAGTCATTTGGGCATACATACTACAAAAATGTGGTGGTCTTTGAGGGTCGTTTACTTCTTCCAACAATCTTCATAACTGCTGTCAGTCTTTGAAGCACCAACTTAATTAACATTACAGACATAGCAATCATCCTGTCCCTCCACCCATCAGCCAGTTTAACTCTGCCTATCGCAGGTCCTGTTTTTCTATTTTGTTTTTCTTACACTTTTTGTACTAAGGTCCTAAGGACCTAAAACTATCTCAACTACCTTCAAGCACCCTCACTACGAAGCCATCAGACTTCACCTTACTTAGAACTGATTACATTTTGTGCTTATGTGCCTCCTCCTTTCAATAGTGAAGTCCTGCTCCCCTCTCCAGCTCATCAGCGCTGAAATTCCCAAGTGCCTGCTCACATGCCCTTAACTCCCCGCACTCACCAGCACACCTGCATTAGACATCAGCGCGGCCCCTCGATCTGTCCGATACCCATGTCTGGACCTTGGGTTCCCAAACTTCTACTCGTTGTCTTGGCCAACTTAAGTCTGCTAGTGGATTACACATCCACAGGATTAAGGTCAGTGGGGAAAGATAACTAATTAAGGAAGGTAACTAATTAAGAAAGGGGCTTAATAAGAAGACAGGATAGGCTGCTGTGCTCAGGCAGAGGGCTCGGCCAGACAACTGTACTGACTTCTGCTGGCTCATATGTGAGCCTCCCTCCACCCCATTTTCCCACTTGTCCTTCTAGATTCACTCTGGTCCTTCCCTACCTTTGGCCAGTTCTGCATACATTCCACAGAAAGTATTGCACAGTCCCACAAGCCCATGCAGATATCCCAGAAAATGATTGCATAGTTCCATATGCTTCCTCAAGTATCTTGTGATACTCACAATAATTGTGTTTCCCCCTTCTGACCAGAGACAAAGCTGGGTTGACCCCTTCAGGGTGGCTTTCTGGGCAGCTCGTTTAATGGCCTGGAGAGTCCTGCTCTTCACTATTGCCTTTGTTACCACCTGCTTATCCGGAAGATTTCGTGTGTTTAATATATCACTTTCTTTCTTGTTTCTCGTTTCTTGTATACTGAATAGTCTTTAACCAATGACTTAATGCTCTCACATTCCACATACTCTTACAGAAACTGTCTGTAGCACAGCAAAGTTTGTCATAAAGCTCAGAGAAAGATACCTTTTTGAAATTACTTGTTACTATATTTTTAATTAATTCATTTTCATCATGTGGCTGCACCACTGAAAGACTTTGAGTTTTGGGGTTTTTTTAAGTGAGCATTTTATTGAAGAATTAAGAAACCACTTGCATTATCAGCAGATTGCCTGCCAGCAGTGTCACTTAAGTGAGCTCAAGGAGGAGTGGAAGCTGTTGAAGCACTACTTTTGTTAACATGACTTTTAGTCATATAATAGTTTTTTCCAAAGCTATTTGAACTGGGGAGCTTCTTTTTCTGCAACAGAAGTCCTTGATTGCTGCTGGACAAGATACAGGTCTAGGGTTCAGTTCTGATCTAACAAAACTGTTCTTCTGTCTTTATCCATAATACTAATACCTTGTGGGTAAATATACAGTATTTATGGAAGGATGTCACTGAAGGAGACCTTTTGTATATCCAAAGTGCGAGGAAAGCTTCATGCTGAGCTTCTCAGACCTGCGCAGAAATAAGCCAGGCACGACAGGAACTTGGGCTTCCTCAATCACATTACACATAAAACCTGCTCCAGCAGAGTATAGCTCTTTGCAGAGAAGACTGTCTCTTGGCCTGTGAGATTAGCTCTGTTTTTGAGATGCTAGGTGATGCAGAAGTAGAATTAAATAACATGAAATTGCTGTGACGTGGATTACTTGAAGTGAAAGCTGTTATTTATCAAGAGCTTTGATGAAGGCCTGGTAACACAAATTTCCCTTAATAGCTGGCACTTGGCAAATGCTTGTAGCTTGGCAAGAAAAACATCTCAGCTCTCGATTATCCCAAAGTTGTCCTCTGTCAGACTTTTTTAATCTGAATGTGTTGCTTTTGGCCAAATCCTGTGCCCTGTGGTTATCTGCAAAAAGTCTTAGCACCAGACACGCTTAAATTTGAAAAATGAACTGATTAGAAAAAGAAGAAAAGGGTAGGGTTTTCAATTAACAGCATTTGGAAACAAACCCATAATAAACATAGGACAGTAACACATTGTTCGAGTGTGTCTCAAAATACTTTTCTAGGTGTAGTTTTGAAATTTTCTGAGCTATGTATAGGCCACAGAAGCATTTAATATGATAAATTATATTTGTCAGAATGTTTATTGTTCATTGCTGCCCCTTCCTTTCATTGCCTTGGATCTGGTTTTGAGCTTTTGAATTTTAGCCTTCATCGTGTACATTCATCTTTTACAGCACCTGCTTTTCTGGTATCTCTTACGAATGCGGCATCTGGATGTATAGCGAACATGGCTGTGACAAGCTCTGTTCTTTATGGATTGGTACAAACTCAGCAGATGAGAATTTTGTATGTGATAAAGCTTTCTGCACCTTTCTGGCTCTCCTGTTACCATACTCCTTAGTTAAAAAATTACTCCTGGCTTAAATACCATAACTGCCCATCACAGTATGTCCCACAATAACTACCTTAAATTGTATATTGTAAGAAGGACACATTTAATGTAGAGGTTAAGATGTTTAATTTCACTACATACTGGTGGCTTCCATGGGTAAGAAATAGAATACAGGAGATATCTATACCGGCTTTTAAGTGACTGCTTATAGTAGCAAATACTTTGAGATTTGCAGGCAACCTCAGCTTTCTTACTAGAGCTGAAATAAATTATAGGCCTGAAAATAATCAGTGGGATTCTTGACAACTTCTCAAATGTTATACCAGCTTTTCTATTTTTTGTCCTCAAGGACAAAATTCACATGAATGATGAACAAAATCAGATCTTACCTAATTTAACTGTATCTTTTCTCTTGCTGAATAAACAAACTTCACTGATACACATTATTTAGTTTATGCAGCATTTTTGGTCGATGCAACTCTTAAGATACACATGTTGAACAACTGGCTTCATGCTGCTGTAAGGACGCACAAGGGCACTCGGAGCATTCTTTCCTCCGTGCACTGTTCATCAAGATCTGCACTAGTAAGTTGCCATTCTGCATGTGTAACATGCTGCATTACTGCTCCCTCTGTACTTACAGAGCTTGTAGAAGCTCTTGAGTGATGCAAGAGTGCCATAATTTAGGAAAATAGGAAATATTTGCAGAGTTTCCAGGACTGGAATTGCCGAACACTGATTATGTGGTAGTTGATGTGCTAGGTAGATAGAGGGGAAGAATGGAGTGATGCTTTACATATTGTCTCCTACTGTGCCTATGGACATATCTGTATTGGATTTTTGTGGCAAGGTTTTGGTAGTGGAGGGCCACAGGGGTGGCTGATGTGAGATGTCCGAGAGAACCAGGATGAGGCAGCTCCAAAACAGACCCACTGCTGGCCAAGGTTGAGCCCATCAGCAACAGGGGTAGATCCTTTGGGATCTTTAACTTAGTTAAGAAAGGAGAAAAACTGCTGTGCAACATTAGCTGGAAGAGAGGAGTGAGAATATGTGAGAGCAAGAGCTCTGCAGGCACTAGATCAGCGCAGAAGGACGGGCAGGAGGTGCTCCAGGTGCTGGAGCAGAGATTCCCTCCAGCCTGTGGTGCAGCCCATGGTGAGGCAGGCTGTGCCCCTGCAGCCAGTGGAGGTCCATGGGGAGGAGATCTGCCCCTGCAGCAGGTGGAGGTCCATGGAGAGGAGATCTCCACCTGCAGCCTGAGGACCCCACACTGCAGAAGGGGGCATGCCCAAAGAAGGCTGTGACACCATGGGCAGCCCACACTGGAGCAGGCTCCTGGCAGGACCTGTGGCCTCACTGGAGAGAGGAGCCCATGCTGGAGCAGGTTTGTGGCAGGAGCTGTGATCCTGCAGGGAACCCGTACCAAAGCAGTCTGTTCCTGAAGGACTGCACCCCATGGAAGGGGCCCACACTGGAACAGCCTGTTCAGGAAGGATGCACCTCATGGAAGGGACCGATGCTGGAGCAGTCTGCTCCTGAAGGGCTGCACCCCCATTTGTTGTCCCCATGTGCCACTAGGGGAGGAGGTAGGGAAAACCAGGAGTGAAGTTGAGCCTAGGAAGAAGGGAGGGTGGGGGGGGGGAGGTGTTTTAAGATCAGATTTTATTTCTCATTACCCTGCTCTGACTTGATTGGTATTAAATTAAACTGATTTCCCCAAGTCAAGTCTGTTTTGCCAGTGACAGTAACTGATGAGTGATCTCTCCCTGTCCTTATTTCTCTCCGCTGAGAGGGGGGGCAGTCACAGAGGGCACCTGGCATCCAGGGTCAACCCACCACACTAGCCATTGCTTGTTGTTGAACAGAACATCCCTCTACCCCTTTTAATATTTCTAAGTAAATATATCAAGTCTATTTTAGTTCTTTAAACAACTACATGGTTTTACTTTGGAGATTACAGAAAGTTAGAAGACAAAACGTTTTGGATTTTCGGTATGCTTATTTCATTTGTTTCCTCATTTCTTGTTCTCCTTAGAGAAGGTTGTTATATTCGGCATGTGACAGCTTGTGCATCACCAAGAATCAGAATGTGCATTAGTTGATAATGAAGATAAGGCTGAACAAATTGACATCAAAAGAAAAATGACGTGGGAAGCCATCTCTGACAAGAAATTAACTTCATGGCCAAAATTCTGATTTGTGCAAGAGAATTCAGTTCAGTTGCCTGAGACACCGTATATACTATATAATTTTCTAACTTGATACTATAGGAAGAGTCTGGCTTTGCTTAAAAGCATACAATAACTCTTTGCAAATAACTTTTCTGAGTTTTACAGGCCAAAATTAGCTCTTAAAATGTCAGTCCTTTTCATCAAATGCATTTTCAATTAGGCAATTTTACTGTTAGTTCCCGTGTCATTTTTTGTTCCAATTAGTTTATCCTGAAGGTTTTGAGGTGCTATAGTAAATGATCCATTAATAATAAAAATACCAATAAGCACCTGGAATGTAAAAAGAGTGGATAAACTACAAACACACATTGGAAAACAGTTATTGAAGAAAGCAATGAAAAAGCTAAGCACTGGAAAAAAACAAGCCTACCTTTCCCATGAGAAGAGCTTACATTTTTAAGTATTTCCTTTACGTGCAGAAATACCTTATTATGCTGCTGTCCAGGATACCTGTTCTATTTTTTAACATAATGCTTTTACATGTAGTCAAGCAATTGCTAAAAGGTTGCCTGTCTAAGACCATGGCTGAAACCGTGCACAGCCTCTGAAACCTCCATTCTTAACAGAAAAGAAACTGAATTTTCCAAGCTCACATTCTGGTCCTGTAGCTCCTTTATTGCATTTGATGTTTGTCCCTGGGGGGTCTTCTATGCTGTTGCAGCTCCCACCTTTACCATTCTTCTATCACTCCTGCACCTTATCACTTTCAATTTCTTATTTCAAATTAAAAAAAAAAAAACAAAACAAAACCATAAAACCAATTTCTTCACTTTGATTCTCCTGAAGAAAATTAAAAAAATTTGTGGAATGGACTTCAGTATTGGAGCCAATAACTTCCAAAATCACAATTAGCCTCATGAGAAATACTAGTACTTAAAAATTCTTTGGCACAAAATGCCTGCAGTTACATAGCCTGATCTTATATCCTCACATTGAGCTCCTCTGTGGCAAGTAGGATGGATGCAGTGGATGGAAGCACTGGATGAATATCTGACACTTCAGAAGATTATTATTTATCAGTGAAACAGAATGTTGTAAGTGCTTTAGAAAGAAGTGCGCAAAGGGCCTTACTTTAGTGACTCGCGTTTGATGATCAGTGGTATCTGAACAAAGTGGGTGTGCAGTGTGGCCTTATTTATAAGGAAGGACCTTTGCTAACGTGGGTTGATAGGCCAGCGGATATTTCATTTCCTTTTGGCTAACAGTGCTGTGGTCAGCAGAGCACAAATGGCTGAGAACCCTGAATGACACAAGGCTTACACAGAACATTGCTTCCTGAAGCTGTAGTGAATATTAGGAATTGCCTATGCAGGGCACACTCTGCTACTGAAGAGGATCACAGTTACAAAGTTGTATATAGTTATTCTAGTGTGCACTTGGAAAAACTGTCTGCTGGAGAGACCTGAAGGTTCCTGTTACATCTTCTTCTAACCCCCTGGTTTCTGGGGCACAGACGTGCAAAAGAAATAAAGGAATGTGTATTTAAGAGATTGCATCTGTTCCATTGCATCTGAAATGTGATGCACAAGTCTTCTCACTGTCCTTCCGATTTCTCTCCATCCTGTGGGATGGGAGTGAGCAAGAGGTGGAATAGGTGCTTAGCTTATGGGCTGGGGTCAACCCACCACATACCTTCACAGATAAACACAGGGACCTTCTTGTTATCAGGACTTTCATTCTCCCTGTGGGATCTGAGAGTGGTATGTGAGAGGCTACTATCAAAAGATATCCTGTGAATAAGAAAGGAATTTCAAAAGGAGCAAAGAGGCCATGCCGTGTGTGGAATCACGCAGAGTAAGCTTTTTACTTGAACACAGGGATTAAGTACAGCCTTGTATTCACTACAGTTCCCCCAAACACAAGCCTTACTTTACACAGAAAAGATATTAGACTCTTGCTTCATTTTTAAGCAATGCACCAGCCTGCTGAGCCAGAATAGGTACATTGCATATAATGGCACCTGGAAAAATGTCAGTGACACACTCATAAGGCGATGGGCCACATGCCTGTGTTTCTTGCTGTTTGAAAGTTTAAGCCTGAATATTTCATCTCTGAGAAAACTGAACTTTTCTGAACTTGAAACTTTTCTAAGGGCACGAGATATTACAGAGGCAATTTTAAGTTTGTGTTAGCAGAATCTGCTGCCACTGAGTTTTGGAGATTATTTTACTGGAAACAGGTTTTTTTTGTAGATAATTAATGTTGGTTTAGGCAGCTGTAGTTATTACTGCAAGTCTGCATTTCAGGTGTTGTTGTGTCTCAGTGCAAGTACAGACTCTTATATGTGTATCCTAAGTGATTCTTCCCTATTCCTCTATACTTTGTGATAATGACATTAAGGTATTCATTATGGTTAGAAATATTTTGAATTACTGAGAGGGTAGGGAGGAAAAACACAGAATTCAGACACGACCCATTCACCAAGTGGTAACAAGTCACTGCAGGCTAGCCCATCTCTGGTAACTATTCGTGTGCGTGGTCTTAGCCTGCAGCATACACAAACAAAATTCAAGTTGGTTTAGCCCTTAAGGTAAAGACAGTCTGACAATTTGGAAGGGATTACATCTTTGAACCCTTAATCAGATAATTTCCCCTTAGCAACACTAATTCTGTTCATAGCACCAACATGGAGCAGCGGCGCTGTGGAGGGAAATAACACATCTCAGTTACACCAAGGTTTTTACTTAGGCAGATCTTGGGAGTAAAAGGGGTTTGTTTGGTTCCAGCTGTCTTTTGATTTAGAGTATAATTTAAAAATGATTAATGGAGTTTGTATGCTGCTTGAATTTTTAAAGTATTTTGAAGAAGTCTTCTGTTTTGTGGTTTTCCGGAGTAGCTTGGGCAATGCTCCTAAAATTCTTCAGTCCGACATCTTTTTTATGGCCTCCTTTTCAAGAATTCAGTATTTTCAATGCTGAATTTCTGTATGACCTCTTGCCTACAGTGATCTGTCGAGTTCTGTAAAGTAGAAAGTTGGTATTTGTGTTTCATCTTTCATGTTAATAATTATTAACCAAATTCACTGAATTATTCTGGCAGTGCATTAAGTAATGTGAGCCCTATGCCAGTCCCTTGAATAGGGCTATTTTGGGTGCCCACAGCAACCTCTTTGAACATGCTGACGTTCTGTGCTGTAGCTACTTGTTGGTTTGGGTTTTTTTGGCATTTTTTCCCCCTTTTCTTTTAAAATTACATTGAGTTTCTGTTCAAAAGCTGATAGGCAGGAATAGTGCATTGCATTTGTCTATCCCATTCCTTTTATCCCTATTTCATTCCTTTTTCAGAGCCCAAAGAATTTGCCAGTGGTAAAGCACCGTGCATTTACAGACAGAAGGAATGTTTCTTTTTCTATTTAAATACCTTTCAGCAGTATCTTTGAAGCAGCCCACAGATCTCCAGTTGAAAACCACTGTATTACCATAATACTGTTTCCTAATCTTAGATTTGTTTAATTAAAGCCATTTGATCATATTTGTAAATTAAAGCTGGATACGCATATGTAAATAACAGAAAAGTGAAACATTAACACTGAATCAAGCACCTCTCTTCTTTAGAAAAACTTCAAAAGGCAGTGACAGAGGTGGCGGCAACATTAGGTCACAGAAACCTGCTAAGGGTAGGACACAAGTTTGTAACACGAACATGATGCTCACTGGCCACAACATGCTGCCCTGAAACTTGGGGTTGTTATTGCATCTGCCTCCCTCCAAACTTACATTTTACAGCAGTGCCCTAATCCTGCTGCACATGCACACTTCAGTCCCTTTGGGGCACAAGGCACGTCTGACAGCTATGCTGCAATTCCAAACTTTCCCTTCAATCTCCATGTAACATTTCTTTTTTCCCCAATGGAAAATGGCAAGTGGGATACATCCCATAGAATCACAGAACCACAGAATGGTTGGGGTTGGAAGGGACCTTAAAGGTCACCCAGTTGCAACCCGCTGCCGCAGGCGGGGACACCTCACACTAGACCACGTTGCTCCAAGCAGTGCCTCACCACCCTCATAGTGAAGCATGTCTTCCTTATTCTCCAAGGTAAATCTCCCCTATGCCAGTTTAAAGCCATTCGCTCTTGTCCTGTCACTACCGGCCTCTGTCAAGCCCCTCTCCAGATTCCTTGTTGGCCCCTTTAGGCACTGGGAGCTGCTCTAAGGTTTCCCCAGAGCCTTCTCTTCTCCAGGTTGAACAAGCCCAACTCTCTCAGCTTGCTTTCAGACTCCAGCCTGTTATCATCTTAGTGGCCTCCTCTGGGCTCGCTCCAACAGCTCCACGTCACATAAATCCACGGACTTAACGCTTTTTGAAAGAAAAAAGCCAACGCTTTCAGATCTGTTCTCTCCTGGAGGTGCTCCTCTGCCTCGAGCTGGTTCATGAGGTGCCAATGCCCCGTGAGCTGAGCCTCCCCCCGGCCCCATGGCAAATGCTCTCTGCAGCCCCGCTTGCCCCTCACACGGCGGTGATTCACACGCCGGGGAGCGCCTGAACCGCCGCGAGACGCCACGAAACCTCCCCACCGGGTTTCCGCCCGGAGCAGTTTCCCCTCGCACCGCCGCGGCCGCGCCGCCGCTTCCGGTGTTTCGCTTTTCTTTTTCCGGCCGGTGCGAGGGGAGCGATGGCGTCGCGCAAGGAGAGCTCCGGGGCTGCCGGCAGCGGGTTCGGCGCCTCGAAAGGCAAAGGCAAGGCCGCCGCTGCGGGTGACTCGGCCGTCAAGCAAGTGCAGATAGACGGGCTGGTGAGCGGAGGGGCCGGGGCGGCTGCTGGCGGCGGGCGGCCGGGGAGGGGCGGCCGCGTGGAGCCGCCGGTGGGGCTGGCCCCATGTGTGGGGCGGTGCCGCGGCCGGGAGCCATGTCCGTTCCGGGGCTGCACTGGCGTCTCGAGGGGTGGGAGCGGTTCCATAGAGTCACAGAGTGGTTTGGGTTGGAAGGGACTTTACCCTCATCCAGTTCCAACCTCCTGCCGCGGGCAGGGGCACCTTCCACTAGAGCAGGTTGCTCCAAGCCCCTCCAGCCTGGCCTTGAACGTTGCCAGGGATGGGGCAGCCACAGCTTCTCTGAGCAACCTGTGCCAGGGCCTCACCGCCATCAGTTTCGCCCTCCTCTCAACCTTCCTGACTCGTGGGCAGCCTCTCTCATGCTCATCTCTGGGGAGGGGGGCAACTTGCACCCTTAAGCAAGTGAAGGCTGGGACAGGGCAGAGAAGAATTGCTTTTAAATATTCCTTTTCATTCTTCAGCTGCACTGCTGTGGTGCCCAGGTGTTCTCTTTCTGGGTTTCATACATCAAGCTGCTGAAAGCTGCACAGATGTAAGAGATGGCGAGCGTAGTGGGTTTTCGCTTTGTGCTGCCCACAGCTACTCTGTTTTCTAAATAAATAAACTGACAAATTGAATGGACTTAGCAGAGAATGGGGGCATCATAATAAAGGCAGTCCATGTGGACTTTAAATGGAAGAGCGTCTACTAAACTTGGTTCTTGGCTTTGCTGCTGTGTCTTTTTGTGTCAGTATACATCTTACGTGGTTGCTAATGTTCGTAATGACACAGAGTGGGGAAACCATGGTTACTTAAACTTCTTAAGGGTAGAAGCATTGTTTGTTACCTCATTATTTTTGCCAAGTGTCACCAGAACACTGTCTAGCTGAAGCATGAAGGAGAATGGAAATCCTGGTGATGAGAAGGAAGGAGCATCATTTTGAGTGAAGCTTTGAAGCCTGCTTGGCATTTGTTAGTCATAGTCCACAGTCATTATCCTGGAGTTATATGGTAAATACTTGTGAGGAGGAAGAATAAGTTATTTATGTCTAGTGGTTCTTATGAAAGACTGAAATTCAGATTCTCTCTTTCTGCAGTTCAGCAGCCTGTGTATGTGGTTTTCACATAGCATCTTCAAGGAGTGGTGAAAACTGACCAGTTGTGACATATAGCCATAAAAATACAGCATCTGACAGCAGCCTGTTGTTGCAAGCTGGGTAGTGCTGTGTGTGTCTGTCTTTAATAGCGGGATTGAGGGAAAAATGAGAAAGGGAATATTTAAGAGCAGGATACAGCTTGGCACCTTTAATTCCATTTCTGTGGGTGTAAAACCTGTTTTATCAGGTTTGGACTTAACAACTGTTACCTTTGATTTCTTTTGTTTTTCTTTTAATGAAATAAAAAAAACATGTTTAAAAACTGTTCTCTGTTAGATGTGTAATCAGCTTTGTGAACTCCTGTTCATCCAAGTCAGCTATGAGTGGCTCTGATGGTCAGCTTCTGTCAATCTAATAAATGCCTATGGTTCCTTTTGCTTTTTATGGTTTTGGTTTTCTACCCTGTCCTTGTGTAATCTCTTGGTACAGCACAGTGGTGCCTCTTGCATGGAGTCTGTGTGGAGGAAGGTAACTTACTGAAAACAATTGAAAGCTTTCACCTCTCCACCTGCTGAAGATGTCTCCCAGTAGATCTTACACAAAGTATTCTCAGGGCGCTAACAGTATGGTTCACAAACTTCCGTGACACCTGTAGTGAAGAGAAGCATTGGCATAAATTTGCTTCCTTTGTAAACAAAGTGACTCCGATTGGAAGTCCTTCAGATGTCTTACTGTAATTCTGCTAAAACATTTCTAATATCTTCCTGATTTAAATGTGTGGTCTGTGCTCTCACAAAGTAACAAGACTTTGTCAGTCATCTTGATGATAACAGGGTGATTATGTGCCAAAATCTAGGGTGGATTTTGGTGGGTCTCGGGGAAGTTGGTGATCACTTTCCACTGTTACCTCATTTCCTGGCAGTGGCACAAGTAACCCTTTCAAATGAGGCTGTTTTGAAGGCAAAGGAACGGTATGTAGGTTGCTTTTGGATCTGTGTATGCAGAACAAAAGGTGCATCAATCTTCTCTGTATGTGAGGATGTGAAAGTAATTTTAGAAAGCTTGTTATTTCAGAGGACCAGTAAAGTAAAAGAAAACAACATTAGTGAGGAAGAGAAGTTCTAAATATCAGTATGCTGCCTTAAAATACATAATAATGTAGGAATGCCTACTCTTCTGGCCTACTTTTTAATTTTGGTACAAGTAGAGCAACCTGTAGTTAACTTCTTCTATATTTTAATCTGATTAATTCCTTATTTTGTTATGTAATGGTGTAATTTGGAGTTAAATCAAGTCAGCTGCATTTCAGGTGACGCTGTTATAAAGCACTGCCATGGCAGGAGTAAAAGCTAACAATGAAACTTGAACTAATAGGATGGGCTAAAATCACATACCTTATTAAAATGTTAATACTGTTAGAGTATTCCACAAAAATAATAGCACCAAAATTTGGGAAGACTGGGAGAGAACTGTGTCACATCATAGACACTTGAAAACTTGATTGAGCTACCTGAATACTTGTTTATAAAATGCTTCTGAAATGAAAAGCGAACATAGATTTCCAATCTTCACAGTTTGACAAAAAGGAGAAGAAAAATCCAAGTCTGTACCTTTCCTATGAGCTTTCCTGCTCGATACCGAGGTCTCAGTCATCAAATTATACTTGTGGCTAGCTACTGTACTAGCATGATCATGAGCTTCCAAGTATTTTATTCTATTTTTGATAGCTTGAACATGACTTTGTCTTCCGATGCATTTTTGAAAGATTTGCAGCAGACGGGTATTATGTATCATGGTTATATTGGAAGTTCTGAATTAAGAATGTCTTGTGTAAGGCGCGATAAGCAAAAGTGGGTAGTATTATTTATCCCACTCGGGAATACAAGGAATGACTGCAGTATCAAAGAAAATTGACTCTGTCCAGTTGCTTTTACAGCACAGTGAAAGACAGTGATTGCATGTGGATTTAAGAGTTGTTGATGTTGAGGAGGCTTATTAAGGCATCTTTGAACTTGTCAGCTCCTGAATTCTTGAATTGAATGGGTGTTGTGGTTTTGACTATGTGCTGAAATAGAAATATGAGATTTCTGTTAGTCCTTTGAAGATGATATTGTCATCTGCTTTGGGTTTATTTTGCTATAAAGATTGTGGCAGTATGTGCTTGTTCTGCTGATCCCTAGTGAGAAGATATGTGTAGTCTATATAAGAATTTGTGTAACTCTAAGGGATAACACAATTGTTGCATACTGTGGAAAGTCCTAATACGTCACTGGTTTATGCCATCATGAAGTGCTTGGACTGATTCAGCAAACAGACTGTGCTGTGTGTTTAAGTTTTGACCTGGAGATTTTGTTGATACAACAGTGTGTCAGAAAAATTACAGACTTGATGAATAAATCTGTAGTGAAAGCAGTTTATGATGTAGGTGGTCTAGTCTAAGAAATTAGAAGTGGCAGGGGGAAAAAACAACCCTCCAGAAACTTAGATTTATAATGTGCGTTTTCTTTCAGATGAGAAAAAGATCAGCAGTTGAGTGCAGTACATCACGTTTTGTTGTCTTTGCTTCCTGTTGTAGAAACCTGAATAGAAATTTCATTGTGTTCTGTCTAGTCAAGTAGTCCAAAGAAAACTTGTCTTCACAGTAGCTTTTAATATAAGAGCTGAAAGAGGAGGGATGAGGGGAAAAGCATGATTGGGTTTTTGCAGCTTGGTTTGCAGTAGGCTTTTGGACCTAATTAGAGCTCACACCTTCTTAAAGCTGTGTGTCCATCTGGAGTACCATAAGCTTTTAGCTTGTGTGAATTGCTTTCTAAAGGCATTTTTAGGAGGTGACTGAGCTTATTCTTCAGATAGTCTTTTTACTCTGCTCAGCTATCTATTTGCATGGAGTCCATAGGAAAGAGGGCTTTCTTGAAGAAGTAAGTTTAGTTTCTTAAGTTTAGCAGTATCAGCAGCAGCTTTGGAAGTATAAGTGGAAGAACATGTACAAGCATGGACATGATTGAAGTTTTCCTTCTATAGAAGGGAGCTAGGCTAACAATTCTACTGACTCAAATGTTTTGTCTTATTGGAACATGTATCTGATGTGGTGACCTCAACTGTTTTGTAGTTGTGTTTTAAAAGAAGTACAGATCACCTTATGATCATCTTTTGCCATTTGAGAACGTTTAAACAGAGTTCAGACATATGAAGACTAAAAATTACTTTGGTTTATTATTAGCTCTGGGGTCCTGGATATTCCTACCTTCCTGGTGGTAGATCAGGGCAGCTAGTTTCAGGTGTACTGGATGCTGTCACAGTTGAGTGCAACTGTATTTAACTGCAGGGATGCCACTTGGAGATCAGAAAATTGTGACCAGACATCCAGGAGTCCCTCCTTGTAGATAATTAAATGTTGTCTCTGTTCACTTTTTCATTGAAATAGAGGATATGTAACACATGATTTTTCTAAGCTTTATATATGGAGGAGAAGAGGTAGCACAGCTCTGGTGTGTGTGTGTGCAAGGAATGCATGTAAGGAAAGAACATAGGCTTTCTTCTCAGTTGATCGTGTGGAGCAGATTGTCCGATCCCTTTTTCCTGCTGAATGGGGAAGTAGAAACAGATACAACAAATACTTTAATTTGCAGCTCTTGCTACACTTCCTAGAGTCCCTTCTGGTTTTCTGTGTAACTGGTGGATTAATGCTAAAGATACTTGGACTTTAAATAAGAGCCACTATAATTGCAGAAGCATGTGTAATGAGCAATTCTGATCACTTGCATTTCCTTGTAGTTATTTATTATCTCTTACAATTTTGTGTTTGTTTGGTTTCCCCCACCCCTCCTTTTCCCCCAAGTTACTATTCTGCTGTTGCAATTTTTATTTGGCCTCTTACATCTGCACTGGACTATAGCCTTTAACTGTGTGAGTGACAGCTCTCCTCTGTAGTACCTTTGCATACTTCATCTCACACAGCAAAGTGAGTAAATGAAGTGGACAGGGAAACACTGATGCTAAAATAATTGTGCTGTGTCTGTGAGAGCAGATGGAGTGAGTTAGCTTATCGTTGAAGTGTCTTGCTTCCAGTTTGCTGCATTATTACAATGGAAGCTGCAGGGTAACCTTGTTTCACGTTTGTAGCAACTCTGCAGCATTTGCTTTTGCAATATTAGTGTTCTTTTCAACAAAGCCACTGTATGTATGGTAATGTTGTTTAGGCTCAGTATCACATTGCTTTACTGGGAGTAGCAGGTTGATGGCTGCAGGGTGTTATGAGACTGATTGTTCTTCATTTACAGGCTTGTTTCCCGTTGCTTTGTAGCCTAATCTTGCAAACTTGTGCTCATGGGTAAGCTTATTCCTGGGAAACCTGGAAGTTTAGTTTTGTGTAAGGAAGCAGCGTGCAGATTCTCCAGTTTCCAAATTGCCTACAGTTGGAAGTACTGGAAAATGGTGTAGTTCTAATAAGAGGTTCTGAATTTCCATCAGCGCTTGGAGACTTTGCTAGAATGTTGTTTTAGTGAAACTTCTAACCCTGCTCAATTGATACGAAGTGATATCAGGCAAAATATAAAGCTGTGAAAGCAGAGATGAACTGATACATCACTTGGAGACATAAGGTCAGGCAGGGTAAGTAACATTTTTAGTAGATGAGCATGAAAGCTTATGTAATACAGAAATTGAACTACTATTAAAAAACAGTTACTCCATGTGGTAGATTGTGGGTTGTGTCTGACCACTGGTATGTAAATAATGGATATATGGAAACTTTCTTCTGGGAAAATAACAGCTATGGGTTGGGAGATGGGGATTTTGTAGCAAGGCAGGTGTGCTGTCTGCTAGGCCAAATAAGTGTTTCTTGTTAATCAGGTTTGCCTTCAGCGTAGTCACAAGGAAGTATGTCGTTAATGGGAAACTGTTTGCATTCTTTGCACATCTTCTGCATGAGGATATTCTAGGAAGGAGTCTAAAAGTAAGGGAAATGATTCCTCATCTAATTAAATTCTTGAGCACCAATATATTACATTCTTTTTCTTTTTAAAGTCCTCATCTTTTGAATTTATATATGCATTCAGAAAATCATAGCCATTAATGCTTTTGTTGACTGAGTCAGGTTTTCTTACACCTTATTCTTGTATAATGATAACTGGAGCCTTAATAACACACTAAAGCATTAATATACACATTGCTCTTAGTATTTCATTAGTTTGATGTTTCCATTTTTATTAAATCTGTGTATGAATTATTTTTGCACTTACGCAATATTTCTACTACAACATTTTGTGTGTGTAGATCGTAACAAAAGTTCTTTAGGCTTCTCAAAACAACTATAAATTTCTAATCCTATGTCTTCATAGCTGCTAATGTGGAAAGATGTAATAGTAGTAACAAATTGCCATTCTGTAGTTAATGAATATTGCAAGAGCTTTTAACAGAAGCCTTCATGGATAGCAGTGGGTGAGGGATACCTGAGTCCTTATGCTGTCAAACTCTGACGTGAGAGTTAGAGGCCATATTACTACTGAAGGTGGTTTTCTAATGCCAGGTGACGTTTGTTCCAGCAACTTAATTCTATAAGTCTCTGAATATATATATATGTATAGGTGTACTTCCTAAGGTTTGTATAGAGCTTAAGCTAAACCCTAAGACTTCCTTGTCAGTTTACTTGTATTGAATACAAACATATATTGGCTAAAATGTAATATGTCAAGAAGATGGTTAGGAGTTGTAGGCCTTTTCTGCATTTGTGTTTACACCAGTGTGGCTACAGTGCAGATATTTCTCTTGTGTCAGATATGACTGATTTAATCAAAGATTGTTACTTTAAACTTCATTACATCATCCCTGGTTTGGTGATGGTGGAGTTTGTGTAATTGGTTGTATTCTCATCTATGGTATGCAGAAGGTTTATTTATTTATTTTAAACATAGATCAAGCCACATTAATTTACCTTTTTTAAACCACCCTAACATTACTGGTTTGTTTTTAGATAGTTACTTTACTCATAGTTGTGGTAATTAAGTTGTCTGTGTCTTGTATTCTTTACCAGCCATTTTTGTCCTAAAGGTGTAGGATAGACAGGATTGTATCCCCAGCTGTTAACAGGGAGAGCCTAGTTAGTTTCTTGACTGAGGAATGCTTTAGGTTGATAGGTTTGATCATAGTAATTGAAATAAGATGCCATGTTTACTGAAAATCAGTTTTTGCGATTCATCTTACAAATGTTTGTTTAAGCACTTTTTAAAATGACAGCTTTTGATAGTCTTGGAAAGGAAGCAATCCATTTCTGTAGTATTTAGTAATTTGTAGTAACAGTGAAGCCTGTATTGAACTGGCTAAAAGTCTTTCACATTTCTTAAACTGTGAAGATTGTGTATTTCCTAGCCTTTCTTGTGGTTTCTTCCCTCCTTTATTACCCTTTTTGAAGGCTTTGCAAGAGTGCCCCGACTGTGTGTTCTGCCTACTGTTCTCTGTGCAGCTTCCCGACATTGCAGAGCTGTAGAATGGGGTTTTCCAACATGATGTTCTTCAGGCTCTGTTGTGTTTTGTGTGTCCTCCAGAGGAGTTCAGATGGAATTTTAAGTTGAGTTTTAATCTCTTTGACTTTTCCTTGACCTGTTTCCCTTAAAATTTAGATCAGATTATGCTGGCACAGGGTTAGTGTGTGAATTGAATACTGGCTTGATGTGTTGTTCATGGATACCTTGGACCATGGAGAAGACAGAAGCGTTTTGTGTTACTTAGGTGATATACATATACTTTCTATTAATTTTCAGGTACAGTGAGTTGCATGAATCTAACCCAGAGGGGAATTTCTGACATATAATCCATGCTTTCATTCAGAAGAGAGAGCATTGATGTGTACTAGCAAGTTGAGAGGGCAAGAACCTCCTTGCAATATAATGCTTTTTAGGCTCAGTGAATATTTCTTTGCCTGAAATGGGTAAATTACCCACATTCTGGTGGTCTGGGGATTAAAATCTGGTGTGTTTTGTCAATGAATAGCAGGTATACTTGCTAACAGAGCACAAACTTCAAATGATTTATAAGGGTGCATTGGTGTACTCAGCATCTACTAAGTGTCATGGTAAGTATACTCCAGTGAGGTGTTTAAAACTAGAACATCTGGTATCACTTCATACCGTGAAACTTGTGTGCTGACAAAAGGAGTTAATCTAACTGTGGAGGTTGCTTAAATGTGTTGAGCAGTGTTATACTTCAAAACTTGAAGGGAGAAGTATTTTTTTCAAAACAGCCTTTTTTTGTGCTTTGTGCAAGAAGAAATAATGTGTTGCATTTTACACTACTGCTATTAACAGTTAACACAAACAAAAAAAAATGGTAAGCTTATGTGCATATCAAACTAGCCTTTTGCCTTATCCATGTGTAGCTGTTGAAAGCAGTAAGTTGTGCTCTTATGATACGTATTTGGCTGTTGATGTTAATTTCCACCAAATACCTGTCAAGTAATGTACTACATTTTAATGATTAAAATACTACATCAGAAACAAACAAGATAATAAGCATTACCTTTGCTATTCAGGTGTTAAATTTCACTCCGATATCTATGAATGGGGAAGGTGACAGTTGCTGGCTTTGTTGCAGAGGCAATGCATTATGTCCCCTGCACACGGAAACACTCTTAAATATTCTCCTTTGGTTTTCAGTTTATTGTAACAGAATTAGGCCTCTGCAGCTGACAAGCAGCATGGTGCAATTGAGGGAGGTGTACAAGATACAGCAAGCCATGGGTAGAAAACCAGCACATACAGATGCTGAAAGGCCCTTTGTGGTATGTATAAAATGAGCATCTTTTATGCCTTATTATGTGTTAGGACCTCCACCTTTTAAATCTTACAGACCTTGTAAGAGTCCGTGTAAGAAGAACAAGACTTGTTCAGCAAACCATAGTGTATTTTCAGGTTACTGTTGCTATAATCTTTTTTTTTATTAATGTGTTCTTGTCAGGGACATTTTTTAGGTATGAATACTTTCTTTGTTATTTTTCTGTATACACGCACATGCTCAAAATGCATTCTCAGTGATGGTACAGTTTTGAGCATGTTGTTCTTTCATATTCTTTTTTGATCTTCAGGCAGCATTAAGATTGCTGAGATATGATACTTGCTCCAACAGCAGTGCTTAGCAGTTTGATTGTGTTAGCACATAGCATAACGGTATAATCTTAATGGAAAGTAAATACCTTGTTGATGTAATAAATTGGAAAATTTCAAGTTTATGTAATAAGTATTCTTGTTAGTGTTTTGTAAGATCAGTCAATAATCTAAAATCAGGGGGTCAAAACACAGACAGTATAACTTATTTGACTTTGATAACCTCTTTTGTAACATGCATACTCAAGGTTCTCTAGGTATAAGAGTGGGAATATTCCTTGGTGGTTTTTATGTTGATACTTATTTCAGATAAGCATTTTATTAATTTCTTTTCGCTTAATCTAATTTTAAAGTTAATGGAGAGGCTTATTTACTTACTGGAGTTTTAAGATGCACCTGAATTTTGCTGCATGCATGCAATAATAGGCTAATTCTTTTATAAATATTTGATCTTTTACTGGAAAAGAGGGTCAGGATGTTGCTTTGAGCATACAAGGCTTGTCAGTCTGCCTTTGTTCTGCTTAAACATTGTATCCTGCTTTGCAGCCCATTTGCTTTACATCCTATCCATTCCATGGAGCCCTGTATCAGTGCAATATGCAATATATGTACTTATTGGTGTTAAGCAGGTGTTACACACATTTGACATTTAGGAGTTAGTCAGTTCTTGCTAATGTTTGGGGGTTTCTTATGCAAATCTGAGGAAAATAAGCAATCTTACTGACAAAATTTCTCATTAACATAGAGCTGAGTATTCTGCATTTAGGACTGTTATTTTTTTAATATTACATTATTTTCAATGCAAAAAAATTTAACTTTTAGGCTTTTTAAACTTCAGATGACATACAGGGTATTTACTGCAGCTGCCATGTCACTTGTTGGGAACAACCTGAAAGCTATATTGTTTTATCCATTGGTGCTCTCAGTGATAAAATTAGAATGGTGGTTTTTAATCTCATTGTCACAGTAGCTGTTACTAGAAATGAAGCTCTTCTGGAAGTGGTTTCACATGGTCATGTTGAGATTGTGATACCAAGACAAGTCCTATCTCTATCTGAAAGACGGAGAAGCTGAAGATTACCACCAGTAATTGACTTTCATTCCCTGTTCTGAATTTTATACTTTAAGAAGGAAAACTGAGATTCAGTCCAGGCTTGATTCTTTGGATTGCACTACCTGTTACTAGGAGGATCTGTCCCTTAGCACATAGCCAAGCATTTGCCAGAAAGGATAAGTGCTTGAATGTGGAAAAAATTATTGCACTAAAGCTTATAAATCATGAAAATGATGTGGAAGTCATGTCCAGTAGGGATTTTACTGGTTACTTGGAAGCATCTGTTGAATGCATATGGAAGTCATGATTTTTTAAGACACACCCTTAAGTAGTATACGTATTCCAGTTCTGTTGTGCAGGGTATGGTCTTTGAAAAAGATCAGTAGTCTCAGATGAGCCCCCACTCCCTCCTCCCCACATAGCTGTGCCCTGTTTTACTTATTTCTGAAGGTCAAATAGATAAGGGTTACTGTCTTGCAGTTTTGCTTCAAAATGATAAGTTTGGCACAATCTGATTATAAAGTATAGGCTGTTAAATAAAATTTGCTGCTGCTACTTTTGGCTGTCATCTTTAAATCTTTTTATAGGAAGCTGCTGGAAGTTGATGCTGAAGAGAAATCCTTTTACATACAAATACAGTACCAGCTCAATGAGCTATGTGGATATGTGAACGGTGGTGACTCATTAATACATAGAACATGCATATCAACTGTATGTTGGAGTATAAGCTTAAGGCTCTGGTGTATAGAGCGGAAAATGTTGAAACATTGCCTGCCTTTACTGCTTCTATGTAATTTCCTTATGTTGTGCTCTACTAAAGGAGTATATTCATCAGCTTGTGTTCTTGAAGTGATGGTTAGGTATTGAATTCATTAAAAATAATAAATATAAATTGTATTTGCAATTTGCAAAAATTGCCCAAAGTACTGAATGTGTTCAGACAAGATTCGAGTTTGGTGAGATTTGTGAAATAGGAGAAATAATACACTAAGTAGTCCTGGGAAATGCTCCATCCCACTTGTAAGTAGCAGAATTTTGGATGTTGATCTTATTACAGCCCTATTGCTGCCTCCTAACAGTGTGTTAATAGCATCTAATGCCCTGCTGCTCGCATGATTGAAATCCTGGGGCTGCCTTACAGAAATGTTTCTACAAGGAAGTGATTCTGCAGTGCCTGTGGCCCTGATGGTTTCCATGGCAATGAGCATGAGTCTGTGTACTGTGAAATGCGTTATGAAACTTTGTACTGGGGAGAAATACGTTATTCCAGTGACTTAACAGGGCAGTGGAGAATTTAAATACACAAATGTAACTGTGCATTTTTACTGACACTGGGGCAGTATTTAAAGCATACTAATGGCTTGAGAACAATCCTGGAGATGGCTGTTAATCTGACCTGTTGTGCAGTCCTAAAAAAACCCAAACAAATTAAAATGTAGCAGATCAAAATTCAGGAAGAGATTTTGGTCTGTTTGGTAAAACATACCTTAACATTTGATGGTTTTCTGTGTTTTAATAAGCTTTGCTTTTCTCCATTGTTTAATGACTTTTTCCTTTGGTGCACTGCAGTTCATGTTTAACCTCTTCGCTTTGCAAGAGCAAGCAGCTCGCTTGGACAAGCTTAATAAATGACTTAAACAGACGTTTCATGGTATGTACAAGACATTAGCTGATTAACATAAGTTCCTGACAGAGTCAAGGAAAACCACAGCCTACGAAAAACCAACAGGCCTCTAGGCCTCTAACCAAACTCCAGTAATCTACCCTTCTAGTGTCATGTTTGTACAGATACAGGCTTAGTATATCTACTGTTTCAGTTCTTCAGGCTGAATTCCATCTGCTGATTTATGTCAGTAGCTAAATCTTGTTGATTATATATATTTTTAGGTAAGATATTTGCCAGTTTTAATTCTAGGTATTAACTAATGATTTATTCAATTTCTGTGTTTAGTTTTATATAAAATCAGTGATTTTTATAATTTGGAATAGTTTTGTGGTTTTTTTTTTTTTTTAATAGGCTTAATGGTTTTGATAAATCTCTCCAGCTTTTGAAGTATCCCAGTAACAGAATGAGAAGCTAACCCATGTGTGCAGCAGCTGGGTGTGCTTCCAGGAAATACAGTGTGGGTGTCAGTCACTTGGCAGTGCCTGTAGTGAGCCTGGACTCACACTGTGTGAACGACCACCACTGCTGGAAGACTGAGACTGTTGGAAGGTATAGACAGGCTGTAGAGAAATGCCCTGGTCTTGTTAGACTGGGTTTCCCTCTTGTTTGAAGGGCAACTGTAGAGCTGCTGAATTACAGCAGTGTGGAGGTGGTTCTTAAGAGAAATAACAAAGCAACTGAAACAGCGGATACTTACAAAGTATTTTATGTGGGGCATTTCCTGGTGGTGGTTTAAGCTCTGCATTTATTTTGCATTGAACAGTTTGTTGAGGTACGCAATCTGTGTAACAGTTACAGAAAGTGAAAAATGAACTGAATACCTTCTTCAGGGTAAGCAAGGTGCAGCTTTTCTGGCCATGCCCCAGAGACTGCACATTACCAGTTAATGTTCAGGAAGGAGTGACAAAATGCTGCTTGGCCTGTCGCTGACTTTGAGTTGTGCTTCCAGTCAGCCACTTACTTGCTGAGATAGTTGAAATGGCAAGGTGTATTATAGCTAGCTTAATGCTGTGTTATGTATATTATCACTTTCTTTGTCCTGTTGGGGGGGACCCCACCAAAAAACCAAACCCTCCAAACCCCACAGGAAAACGTTGAGTTAGATGGCTGTAAGTACTTTATGAGGCAGGGGATAATACTGTAAACCACTTAGATCCCTATAATTACAGGGTAATATGTTTCCTAAGCCAAGTAGAAGTGATAGAAAATACTATAATTAGTGATCTGTTATGATTGTTTTAGTTTTCTTCAGCCTAGCTTACATATTGTGGAGCTGCATACTTTCTGAAGTTTAGTGATGTTCCCTTTTGTACTTAAATCTTGGGGTTTACAAACTAAGCAGGTGATGTGTTACCAAGCGATGTGGTAAGTCACCCAGGGAACAGAAAGCTTTGGTTGGTTTTCATATGCTTCCTCTACTTAAAAGTATTTAAATAGTACAGAAGCATGTAACATCCCCATCCCATTTTCCCCCAGGCCCTACAGTTCAGGATGTAGTATCTTCCCTTCAGTTTAGCATGGATTGCCAAAGTGATTTGTAATCACTTTGGACCTACATGAGACAAAACCAACAAAATCCTATGATTTCCAATTTCTGTGTGAAATCTTGTGTGGTATCCCCTGCTTGAGGACCTCAGATCAACATGCCTTGATTACTCATAATAGTTGAATTTGGGCTTAGCTCCAGGAAACTTCCACCCTCGTGTCAAAAAGAGATTTTGATATTTACATTTGATTGGGGTGGTATGAAATGTCATTCATCATTCTGGTATGCCTCCTATATAATTACTGTTTTTTAAGCCCAAAATTTCTGTCAAGTTCAGAAATACGATTTTAACATTGGGTATTTATTAGCTGTTGAGTGACATAAAATGTAAGCTTACTATTCCAAGTAGTTTCAAAGGCTTTGTAAATGTTGATGTTAAGGCTCTAGCCAGTCAAGATAAAGGTAAAATATTGTGGGGCATTTGAGGTCTTCTGTCCAACTTGCTAGACAGAAGAGTGAGGCCTAAGACTTGTTATTTCTGTACTTGCTGTTCAGAAACAACATTTTTCTGGAGTTACCTTGGTTTCAGGTCTATTCAGTCTTGGCCTTTTGGCCTTAGGTTTTGAGCAGTATGTTCAGATTAAGTATCTCTTTGATTACTTGTCAGGGAATTAAAATACCTTTTTTTTTTTTTTTTTTTTGGCCACCAGTCATAGTTAGGATTGAAGGTATCTGTCAAAACAGTTACTTTAAAATGTTGAAGGTCTTAATGGAAAACACTGGTGGTTTTTTGTGTTGTTGTTGCCTTTTTCCTCACAAGGTAAAATGGGTCTAACAGCTGTAAGAGGTTTTTATTCCGAAGTTCAGCATGAGGAAGAAAAGAATAAATGTTCAGACATCAGTCATGTCAGGAATGGTCAAAAAATCGGCAATGTTAAATAGAAGAATCTAGAAAATCCTCACAGTTGGGCTGGAATATGCACTTAAGTGTATTCAGTGTTTGACTGTAGAGATTGTCATATTTCTCAAGATAAGTACATAATGGAAAATTGGGTTTCACCTCAAATCTTCAGTTCACTCATGCCACAACTTTCTCTGGTGGCAATCTTGTGCTGTGAAGCTTCATATCCAGCCTCTAAAAGATTAGGGCATCAACCTTGATGTGCTTTTGACACGTTATCTGTCAGACAGTGCTTGCTTTCTAGATCACGTTTCTGTGGACTGCTCTGATTAGGTTGGAATTTTTTATGTGTGTCTGTAAACATCTGTCTCCTTAATCATGTGGACAAGAGTGTTATGTGTATTAGACATATGTTTTCTTACTCTTAACCACTGCAGCAGTATCTCTAATTTCCTTCAGAGTTCCTTTTCTCCTGGCAGGAAAGTTGAGAGACTTCGTTACTGTCTTATCAAGTGCTGTAGCCAGGAGACAAGGCAGCTCAAGGCAAGTTTTTGCTTGGTCAGCTTCCAGAACATGTCTTTGTAACTGTAGGATAAGCACTTATCTGTAGTGTGTAAAAACCTCATCTGGAACTATTAAAAAATGTTAACATTGCTCGTATCTCACTATATACTGCTCTAGTTTTCTCTTTTTTTCAAGTCTCTGTTTAAAACCAAAGCCATTCTGTGGTTACCTGAGGATTTCAGAACTGTGTAACTAAATTCCATTTTTGTGTAGCTAATAGATTAAGTTTCAGCATAAAACAGGTTGTGTGTTTGCTTTTGGTGTAGTGTGAGTTGGGGAAGCAGGCAGGGCCACTAAATTAGTATAAAATTTGATGTATAATATTTGGTATGTTTTTGGATATTATTACAGAGATTAACACTCTTTCCAGAGGTGACACATACACATTTTATATGTATCAGATAGATGTCTTGATTCATAGAATCATAGAATAGTTAGGGTTGGAAAGGACCTTAAGATCATCTAGTTCCAACCCCCCTGCCAGGGGCAGGGTCACCTCCCACTAAACCATGCCACCCAAGGCTATGTCCAATCCAGCCTTGAACACCGCCAGCGATGGAGCATTCACAACTCCCCTGGGCAACCCATTCCAGTGCCTCACCACCCTTACAGTAAAGAATTTCTTCCTCATATCCAATCTAAACTTCCCCTGTTTAAGTTTGAACCCGTTACCCCTTGTCCTCTCACTGCAGTTCCTCATGAAGAGTCCATCCCCAGCATCCCTGTAGGCCCCCTGCAGATACTGGAAGGCTGCTATGAGGTCTCCACACAGCCTTCTCTTCCTCAGGCTGAACAGCCCTAATTTTCTCATCCTGTCTTCATACAGGAGGTGCTCCAGTCCCCTCATTGTCCTCGTGGCCCTCCTCTGGACTTGTTCCAACAGTTCCTTGTCCTTTTTATGTTGAGGACACCAGAACTGCACACAGTGCTCCAGATGAGGTCTCACAAGAGCAGAGTAGAGTGGCAGGATCACCTCCTTTGACCTGCTGGACACACTCTTTTTGATGCAGCCCAGGGTATGATTGGCTTTCTGGGCTGCGAGTGCACACTGAAGCCGGCTCATGGTCATTTTCTCATCAGCCAGCACCCCCAAGTCCTTCTCTGCAGGGCTGCTCTGAATCTCTTCCCTGCCCAACCTGTAGCTGTGCCTGGGATTCTTCACACCTGAAAGTGTCCTTTTTAGTACTGAAACACAAGCTCCAATGCACATTTTCCTCATGGTCATATGGTAGTTTTTTCATGGCAGGTTTTTCAGTCTGTGTTTAAGAGCCTGCTATACTTGTGTCTTATGTGCTAAATAAAACAAGGAACAAAATGTAAAACAAGAATGGTATGCCATTGGATGCATTTCTCAGACTTGTTCATTTATCTTTTTATAAATTATTTTGGTGGCTAATGCGTTTTCCAGTGCAATCATAAACCTCAACTTCAGCAGCTTGCTAACGGCGGTGAATTACAGAGTTCCTGATCTTCTCTGCTACCTTTCACAGACTCTGTTAGGAAAAAAAGCTTGAGGGTATACCCAAATAGGGGTCTGTACCTCCCTGAATAACAACTATGGCGGTCTTCAGGCTGGAGATTGACAACTGCAAACTTGTAATAACTTGTAATAGCTTCATTGTGCATTAAGGTATTTGGTTAGCATTTAAGAGTTTCGAACTCCTGGTTTTATCTCCCTGAAAAATCACTAATACTTTATGACTGCCGATGCTCATTTCATTTGCGTCTGCTTTCTGTGAACAGTTATCAGAAATGCTGCAATAAAATTGGTGCCATATCACAGATCTCCTAGTATGGAATTAAAGAGGCAAACAGGATTCATGGTAACAAGGGCAGTCAGGGTGCATGGAAAACTCAAGAGCAGATGAGGAGAAAAATACAGGAGAAGGTAAAGTTTACACGAATGTGAAGAGATGAGAATAGTTATATAGTAGGCTGAGAGCATTCTGTGCTGTAATCTTTGCAGTTAGTTATGAATTCCTTAACTGTGCAAGATGGAGCCTGTGGAAAATATATGATAAACCTTAATTTTATACTAAATTCAGGTCGAATACTGTTTATGTTCTAGCTATATGGTGGAAGACATCCATCTTCTACATCTAGGTGATCTCAAACTGGTATTTGTTCTATAGCCTTCAGCACTGTTAAATTCTACTTCACTGCCTGATCTTAATTTCCTTACTATTTTCCCATTAAATGAGATTTCTATCACCAAAGTATATCTTTGTCTCCCTGCTCTATAAATTTACTTTAATAAATTGGATAAAAAGGTACGGCTTCAAGGGTCTTGAGGGACAGATGTGAATGTGTACTGGAGTGAAATGGTGTTAGCCATCCAGGATTACGGAGCCTCAATGCAAGTGTATTTAGATGCAAGGGAAAGCACAAGTGAGTGATGCTGTGCATAAACAAGAAATCAAGTGGTTTTAGCACTGTTTGATACTTACATCCAGCTTTTCTGGGAAAAGGTACTTCTTTTCCATTCTGACATTCCTCATCTTCCAGCAGGCTGAAGGTCCCATTTTGTCCCCAGAAGGCAATGTATTTCTAAACACACTAGTCACCTTTTCTTCCATTTAACCTACATATACAGGGATGTTGTCCGGGAAGCTAGGGGTCAGGTTAGGAAAGCTAAGGCCCACTTAGAATTAAACTTGGCTAGGGATGTTAAGGATAACAGGGAGGGATTCTATAAGTGCATTGCAAATAAAAGGCAGACTAGGGACAACATGAGCCCTCTCCAGAAGCTATCGGGAGAGCTGGCTACCATGGATTTGGAGGAGGCTGAGGTTCTTAATGACTTCTTTGCCTCAGTCTTCACCGGAAAATGCTCTGACAATACCGCCCAAGTCTTGGAAGGCAGATGCAGGGACAGTGAGAATGAAGACCCTGGGCCCACTGTAGGAAAGGATCTGGTTCGAGACCATCTTAAGAACCTGCATGTATACAAGTCCATGGGACCTGATGAAATCAGTCCATGGGACCTGATGAAATCCATCCATGGGTCCTGAAGGAGCTGGCAAATGAAGTTGCTAAGCCACTGTCCATCATGTTTGAAAAATCACAGCAGTCAGGTAAAGTTCCCAATGACTGGAAAAAGGGGAATATAACCCACATTTTCAAGAAGGCAAAAAATGGATGAGCTGGGGAACTACAGAGCAGTCAGCCTCACCTCCGTGCCTGGCAAGATCTTGGAGCAAATTCTCCTGGAAGCCATGATGAGGCACATGAAAGACAACAAGGTGGTTGGTGACAGCCAGCATGGCTTCACTAAGGGGAAGTCCTGCCTGACCAATCTGGTGGCCTTCTATGATGAGGCTATGGAACTGATGGACAGGGGGTAGTGCAATTGATGTCATCTCCCTGGACTTGTGCAAAGCATTTGACACTGTCTCACATGACATCCTTGTCTCTAAGTTGGAGAGACATCAATTTGATAGGTGGACCACTCGGAGGATAAAGAACTGGCTGGATGGCCGCACACAAGAATTGTGCTCAATGGCTCAATGTCCAGCTGGAGACCAGGAACAAGTGGTGTCCCTCAGGGATTGGTGTTGGGACTGGTCGTCTTCAACATCTTTGTCAGTGACATGGACAGTGGAATTGAGTGCGCCCTCAGCAAGTTTGCTGATGACACCAAGCTGTGTGGTTCGGTTGATACATTGGAGGGAAGGAATGGCATCCAGAGGGACCTTGACATGCTTGTGAGGTGGGCTGATGCCAACCTGATAAAGTTTAACCATGCCAAGTGCAAGGTTGTACACTTGGGTCAGAGCAATCCCAGGCACAGCTTACAGGTTGGGCAGAGAAGAGATACAGAGCAGCCCTGCAGAGAAGGACTTGGGGGTTTTGGTTGATGAGAAAATGAACATGAGTTGGCAGTGTGCCCTTGCAGCCCAGAAAGCCAACGGTATCCTGGGCTGCATCAAAAGGAGCATGACCAGCAGGTCGAGGGAGGTGATCCTGCCCCTCTACTCTGCTCTTGTGAGACCTCACTCGGAGTACTGTGTGCATTTCTGGTGTCCTCAACATAAAGACATGAAACTGTTGGAACAAGTCCAAAGGAGGGCCACGAGGATGATGAGGGGACTGGAGCACCTCCTGTATGAAGATAGGCTGAGAAAGTTGGGGCTGCTCAGCCTGGAGAAGAGAAGGCTGCGTGGAGACCTCAGAGCAGCCTTCCAGTTTCTGAAGGGGGCCTATAGGGATGCTGGGGAGGGACTCTTCATGAGGAACTGTAGTGAGAGGACAAGGGGTAATGGGTTCAAACTTAAACAGGGGAAGTTTAGATTGGATATGAGGAAGAAATTCTTTACTGTAAGGGTGGTGAGGCACTGGAATGGGTTGCCCAGGGGAGTTGTGAATGCTCCATCGCTGGCGGTGTTCAAGGCTGGATTGGACATATCCTTGGGTGGCATGGTTTAGTGGGAGGTGTCCCTGCCCATGGCAGGGGGGTTGGATCTAGACGATCTTCAGGTCCTTTCCAACCCGAACTATTCTATGATTCTATAGTGTTGCTTTAATTCATTAATGGTGTTTTTAAAATTGTGACATAAAGTTCTGTGAAACAACCAAGGGGAAAGCCAAGGACAAATATGTGTTCCTGATGTGTGGATATGAGCTTAACTGTATTTTCCTATCTCTCTCCCCTGTATAATGTTCAATAAATGCGAGTGTTTGTACAAAATCTGTTCTCAGGTTGGTTGAGCTGTAATCTATTAGGCTAGTCTGTTTGCCAATGGACATTAAAGTAGTATTGTTTTAATGACAATATAGTCATCAGATGACCTCTGATGCATTCTGGCTGGCTAGATTAAGGTTTAGTGAAATAAAACCAGCTCAAGCTGGGCAAAGCTTAAGTTCTTTCAAGTCTGTGTTTGTGGTTAGTGTCTTAGCTTGTTCTGGTTCTTATTATTAAGCATAAAATTATTTAAGTTATTTAAGTATGAAGTATTTCTAGCAAATGACTGACTATTTTTGAGTGGTTTTGTTCATTCCATCCCAATTTATAGTATCACCTCATGAGAATTATTCATTGTAGAGTTCAGATTTAGGGAAGGAAGTGAGAATTACTTTATTAAAAATATGATGAGTAATTTGTGCTTTTACCATTGTTCTGAAGTATCGTATGACACGGTTTCCAAAATATAAATTAAACTGTCACCAGAAGTAAAACTGCAATGAGATGTAATTTTCAAGGTTAATGCAACTGAAATTTGATGTATTTTGTACCTTTTAAAAAATTCCTACCAGTTTCAGTATAGTTACTTTTAAGGTGTTTTATTAGTTTCTTGTTCAGTGTTTCCCTCAGGAGGGAGCTTACTGTCCCTGCAAAATAGCTTTTAACAGTTACAGCAACAAGGTAAAGTAACAAAGATCAATATCTCATTTTAGAAGGGTGTTTCAGAAAACTGATTTAGAACTGCGTCTTGAGCGTTCATTTGTCTCTTTTTAAATTCTTCAGTCATGTTAGAATGGCCACCTATTCTTCAACTTATATTAAAATTGGTGGTGTTTAAGCCAGTAGCTGTTTTGGTTTGCAGCTCTAATTTATGCAACACTTAAACAAATTCAAAATTCCAAATACGTAGTTTGAGGACAAAAAAACCCATTGCATATTATGTTTTTCTTGTTTTTTGTTCTAGGTTGTGTTAAAGATCATTAAACATTACCAAGAAGAAGGCCAGGGGAATGAAGTGGTCCAAGGAGTGCTGCTGGGTCTTGTGGTGGATGACAGACTTGAAATCACAAATTGCTTCCCTTTCCCTCAGCATACAGAAGATGATGCAGACTTTGATGAAGGTAATGGTTACAGTGTTGAAAAGCTTTAAAAGAATATAAAATCCATATGTGCAAGAAATGTTTTTTTTTTCCCCACAGTGGCCAAGAGCCTTGTATATGATCAGAGAGTGTTTTGACTTGAGGCACCTATGGGTTGCTTGCAATGCTGTACTGAGTATCCAGCTGAAAGCTTGTCTGTATAAGGAAAGTTGCAGAGATAAATACTGTATTATGTGGACACACTTACTTTGGATTAAGACTGTCCACACAGGAAGTTACCTTAGTCTCCAGTCTATAATTCATACAGACTTCAAAGCTTTTTATGAAAATGGCTTTGCGTGTATGTGTCTGTATGCATACATACACCTATGTACGTTGTCAGGTATATAGATTGCCTCTCTGTGGATTTATTTGTGTTAAGTACTCATTGAAAGCCTGGAGTGCAGAGCTTTGTAAGTTTAATAGGCTCTGATTAACTTGAAATTTGGGTGATCTTTTCTCCAAGCAAGGTAGAAGTAGCATCAGTGGTTTCTATCTGTCTTGGTGTTTCCTTGCTGATCCTAGTGATGTTTTATTAGTGCCATTAAGTCAGCATAATTGGCTTGACACAATGATATAGAATTTATAAAGTAAACTTGAAAGGCTTTCAATTCTAATCTTTGTAATGTAGATATGTGTGTGTTAATGATGCTAGTAGAAATGCTTCTTTATTAGGGCTTAAAGAGAGACAGTTTAACTTCAAGAGTAACTAAAGAGGCAGTATAGTCAAAATATTTGTGGTTGGAAGCTTGGTTCTATCTAATTTTGATAATTCAGTTTGAGCAAGATTACTTAATCTTTAAGTATAAACTGCCTTTTCTTGCTTATAATGAGATTAGATATTATTCAATTAATATCTTATTACAAAAGAATCTTTGTCCCTGCCTTTTAAAAGAGAGAGCATTTTAAGAATTCTCTGCAACTTGGTAAGGTTTCTGAGCTGTTTATTGCTTCTGTTGTGGGTTTATGCAGTTTGCTTATATGGAAAAAAAAAAGAAAAGGCAAAACACAAGGGAATCTGAATTGTCCTACATTAATATGGTGCTTGAGTCAGAACTGTATTTTATTAAAACCTAAAAGATGTCTTAAAGATTTATTCTTTTCTGAGGGTTGGAGTAATGTAAATTTTTAATTGGAGCCCATGTTTCAGTTCTTCCTCTAGAAAATGGCTGAATTATTTCCATGTAGCTGATAGGCAATCAAGGAGTGAAATAAATTTTAATTTCAGAGATGGATTCATCTCACAATTTGGAGACTGCCATGGTGAAGCTGTAAGTCTGTGATCTGGTATGCAAGGTTCAACTGTTTCTGCTTGGAAGAAACTTAATTCCAAGAAAGAGGCTCTTGTTACTGCTCTTTCTTTTTCTCTTTTTAGCAAGTACTCAATAATCTTATCATTAATAATGTGCAAAAGGCAATGCTTGTGGAGCTTATCTAACCTGGACGCCTTGCTAGAGGCATGCATCAGCATCACTGTGATAGTTTCACTTTCTACTCTGGCTACAGTTTGTTCTTCTTTCTGTGTCTTCATCTTCCTCAGTCTCTACTGTGTGGGTCACAGAGAGGTTCTTTCTGTGTTTTTCTCAGTGAAATACAGTTAAATAGACTGAACCATTCAGGACAATGCACCACACCTTCATTCTGCTTTCTCTTTACTTAGGGCCTGTTCAGCCCTTTGACCTATGTAGTAGAGGCTAGGGAAGATGAAAACCCAAATAAAATGGCTCTTGAGGTTGCCAGCTTGAGCATTAGATACCTTTTTAGGCTGTATATAGAGTTGTTTTCTGTCTTGCCAATGTGAAAAACAATGTTTTATAAATGCTTCTTGTTTGTTTTCCCTGGAGCCATGTTTCCCTATGCAAGCATCCTGCCAGATTTTCAAAAGATTCTTTTTTTTTCTTCTAGATACAGGTATTCCAGTAGAGAAATCTTGTTATGTGCCAAAACTTTTAAATTCAGGACTCTAAAAACCACACCAAGCAAGGCACCTCCCTCCCTACAAAACTTGTATGTTATGTCAGTATCGTAACTGGCTTTATATACTTGTACAAATTCAGATCCAGAGATGTGGAAGGGAAGTATAAGGGTGTTGACACTTTAGTGACTCTGTCACCTGGAATGCTGCTTACTGTTGTTGTCATTGGTCAGAAGAACATTGTATTGGCATTTCTTCCTTTGTATACCCCCTCTGCCTTGTCAAAATTTCTGGAGTACGGACAATCCTATTGAGATTCCAAGCTTCTGGGCCTGCAGAAAACATTTTGCAGCAGACTTTGGTCATGCCTGATCTTATGTTAATGCAGGGACTGTTGTATTGGCTGAGGGGCCACACTACCCCAGCTGCCCTTCTGAGGGAAGGAAACAATGAGCAACTGCGGTATGGTTGTCTGTTGGCAAACTCCTAATCTGCTGCACTGAGAATTGAATGGATAGACCCCAAAAAAGCATTTCTCCCATATCATTTTGCAAGAACTCTAGGAACAGGTCATCTGAAAATGTTCGTTTGCCTTGTGGTCTCGAGGTGATCATTGTTAAGAGAATTGAGCTTATGTTCTGGAGAGTGTTATTTGAGCAAGCAAACTGTTGGATAACTGGCAAGACACATTTAAGCTAATGCTTTCCTTTTTCAAACTGAGCAAATCTAATATGAAACACATTTTTGAGAGTGCTAAGAAAGTATCCTTAATTTGAACTTGAACTAGGTATGCATGACATTTAAGAATCAGTTTGATAAACATGCATTTCTAACTTGTTAGCAACAACCGTTACTTCTGATATGCTTAGATATGCTTCTGTTAGGGTGCCATTTTGTCTCTTGCTGCTAATGCCTGAGGTAATACTAAGTTTTGACTACTTGCAGCAACAGAATTGCTTCAGAAATTAGATTTCTGATTAAAGAACCCCCAAACATACCCAGACTTGTTATTTTGAGGCAAGAACATTTTTTTAGTGTACTTTGAATTGGACAATATCTAGAAACTATGGAAAACATGAGGTTTTTTTTAGCTTCAAGTAATTCTCATTACAAATCTGGGAGGACTGTCTCCCATTTATGTGAATCACCAGGTGTTTTTCATCTTACAAAGTTTCTCCTGCAGTGTTGTCTTCCTATGACCCATTTTACAAAGTGTCATTGTTTGGTAAGATTTTCCTGTCAGGGAAGTCTTAAAACACTTTGGCCTGTTGCAGCAAGAGATTTTTGGAGGGGGTGAGAGGGTTCAACCCAGCTTTCTGTGTTAGAAATCTGTAGGTGAAATTTGGTTGATGCTGCGTGAGCTAATGGAGGAAACTCACAGAACAGGGGTATGTTGTTGAGTCTTCAACAAAAGGTGCGTCGGCACAAATGTTTTGGGGCTACACTCTGGGCTTTTGGTCAGGCATTTATTTTTCAGATAACTGTGTCTCCTTATTACTAGTGCACTTAAATCTTCATAGGTATTGAATGTTATTTCTCAAAACACAGGTATTTAATTTTAAGGACATACTTTGTTATCTACAGGTACAGCCCCTATTCCCATGTGCCTCCCTCCCATCCTCCAGCTCATGGATTCAACTGTTGTTTTGGGAAAGTTGGGTTTCTGCTGTAAGGATTTTTGGCTTAGGCGTTTCTGTACAATGATGCAGTACCCCAGCTTGTGGTTCTGGGGTAGTTTTCTGAGAATTGCTTTCACTTTAGGGTGCTCCTAAGCTTTTTTTGAGCATAGTTCTACTTTCTGTCAGTTGAGGTTTACACAAAAGGTGTAATACATGAGGTTTATTTTCTGTTTAAGAAATAAATGTATTATTCTTGACTATAAATTTTGTATCTAAGTGACAGGTGAAGTTCAATCCTTTGCACTTCATTGTTTTCATCTTCAGTGCTGTTCACTGAGTAGCTCTTCTCCCTACTTAAAGGAAATTTATATTCCTTTCGTGGAAAGCAACTGTTGAAAATGTAATATACATCTTGTAATTCATTACAGATCTTGTGAGACATTATTTTGATAAAGTGTTTCAAAACAGGTTTTATATCAAGCTGATATGTTTTAGAACCTTACTTGGAAAGCTGAGATAATAAATTAAGTACTGTGGTAATTATGCCAATAGAAACTTTGAGACAGTTGTATAATTATACATCAGAATAAGTTCTAGAAGGTTCTAACTTTTTCTTCTTTTATAACTATGCAGAGTTTTCATTAGACTCCCTCTGAAATGCTATGGATGAAAAGATGAGGCCACTTTCTAAATACCTCCCCCAGCCCCCAACATGATTTTTACTTCCTTACCTTGGGAAGGTTAATTTTTCAGTTTTCAGGTTAGAAGTATCTAGATGATTAAAGACTCAGTATCTGCATTTTTCTATGCTGTAGGCTGTATTTAGTTGTATCATCAGTCAGTAGCATCTAGAAGGAACAGTGCAACATTTCCACAAAAACACCATTTTCTTTACCCTCAAATGAATGCAGTTGCATGTGGAGAAACATGTCATAACTCTTATATAGTACTTTTACAGGGGTTTCATTGGCCAGGGGTAGCAGCAGCTACTTTATACTGCAGAGCGTTACCTCCAGAGTTGTCAGTACAGTGACTTGCAATATATGGCCCTTGCTGAAGGCTTCAGGGAGCTAAAAGGAACATGTTTAGAAAAATTAATTTAAGGTAAAGCAGTGAACTGAATGTGTCCTTTTGAACTGCTGCTTGCTGCAGTGAGAACACAGCAAGTGTTAGCCGTGTTGAGGCCTCTTCTGTTTATTGGAGGCCTTGTTCTTGATACATTTCTTGAAGCTGGTGGTCTGCAATGCCAGATTGGCATTATAGAGTTTCAGGACCTGAGTCACATGAGTTCTTACTCTCTCCTGCATGCTGTGTCTTATTGCAGAGGCGTGGTGGTGGTTGCAGGAATGTTTTAGCTTTTTAAAAAGCATCTTCAGAAAACAGACTTCCGTCTTGTGGAGTCATATTTTTGCTCTAATAGTTCATAGTTTAGCTCCACATACAGCCTTGTGATTACAACTAGAGAGGTAGTATGAAATCATGGGGTGCTTGAAACCCCTATATGGTCAAACCATGATCTCTGAGGCAATACGTAGGTTGATTTCTTTTGCTAGTGTTGCTGCAGAAGTCCCCATGTCATTAAATCACAGCCCCCTAGTTCTGTTGATTCATGTCCTTTCTGCAAAGGCTTCTGTCAAGGGTAACTTTTGCCAGTTTTTCTTGGGAAAACAACTTCCAGTTATTCCCATTTTAGATCTGCTAGTATTATAACTCAAAGGTTTATCGTTGTAGGTGGATCTTTTATTTCTCTCATATTGTTTCAGGACAGAACTTGAGCATGCTGTAACTGTGTTCTGAATAGGCAGATGCAATTTCAGCTGACAAATTATTTGCTGTTTTGTTTAGGTTTATTCTCTTTAGGTATCACAGTTGGCAAAAATAGAGGTGGTCATGTGTGTTGTTTTCTATTGTAGGAAAATGGAATGGACAGGAACAGATGATCCAAAAGCTCGTAAATCATAGCCTTGGTTCTGGCTCCAGTTATAGTCCATTTATTGGAGTTCTTCACCTGTATTTTTCCTAAGTTCCTGTAGTAACTTAGGAAAAAAGCCATACTATGTAAGTGTTGACCTATCAGTTGCAAAGCGCTGGCAAAAGCCCATCAGGTTTGTGTGTGCATTTATGAGTTTCACTTTGTGCTATATGTAAAAAGGATATTAAATTCCAAGTTAGATTTTTTTTCTTTATCATTTGCGTGTAAGAAATTAATGAAATAATCTGGAGTCTTGGTGAGGATTAATTTGTATAAGGAATTCAGGTGGTTGTGGCAGAAGGTGGATGATCATTTGTTAAACACTCAGAACTGTCTCAATCTAGTCTTCCATATTTTGGGTTTGTTTTTTTAATGCAAGTGGCCAGAACTGATACTGGAATATACTGGTTGGCAGAGAGTTTGGTTATTATGTGTGCTTAATTGTATTGTTATAAGATATATTATGTAACCAAAGTTCTTTGATAAAGCTGCTAATCACACCTTTGTGCTTTCACCTGTCGCTAGTGCGAGTTCTTGATTTGTTTCCTAAAGGGAAGCTAATATTGATACTGTTTGCATAATTGTAATGGTTCAGTGGAGTGGCAGGCATGCAGCATGATGATGTTTTGTTAAGTTTTCATATTCTGCTGACTTATCTCTACTGGATTTTTTTGTCTTTATTGGGCAAAGAAGAATAAATACAGATAAAAGGCTCTAATTTTCAGGGCACAGTCTAAAGTGCCCTGTATGTGCAGATACTTGGACATGTCTGTGTCACAAACAGCAGTGTACTCCAAAGTATGCTTTTGTAATAAAAAGTCCTAAGAAAAAGTGCATTTAATTATCTTGAATATGACGGAGAAAGGTGAAGAGTACGTGTGTGTATCCTCATCTCCATTTTAAAGCTCTTTACTCAGCCTGTGAGCTGGTAGCAGGCGGTCTGGAAGGAGCCCCCGTTAGAGGGCACTCGTACCCAGCACACCAGCTCCGGCTTGCTGCTGCTGAGCCAGGAGACCTGGGGCTTGCAGGCAGGAGAGGAATAAAAATCATTTTCATCTGATAAGGTTCATATAATCTTTTATACAAGTGAATTCAGAAAATATGTTACAAAGTGCAGTGAATTAAATACAGCTCTACTGACTCAGTGGTTTTTTGTTTCTTAAATCAGCCTAAATGTGCTGCGTGTTCTAAGGAACTGTATAGATATGTAGAATTGGACTCAGACTTTTGTGTGTGTATGTACCTAAAAGCAGAACAGGAGCTTTCTTGTTTTGCAGGTTCTGTTCTTCACGTCCCAGTTCTACCACATGTAACTAAAGGAAGAGGAGATAGCACTTGAGGTGGAACTTCTTGAGGTTATTTAAGTGGGGTTATACTACTGGACTGTGCAGACTTTCTGAAGATGTATATAAACTATTCCTTTTCTGATAGTATTACACGAAATGTCGAGTTTATTGCATTTCTGGATTTTTCAAGTTGATTTTTTACTATAGAGGCAATGCTTTAAAATGGTAGGTAAATCCCATCATTCAAAATCTAATTCTGAATAAAAAAACAAGAAATAATTTTGCTCTTTATAGCACCAGGCATATTGAAGTTTTATTTAAATTCAGTTCCATTAAAATTTTATTGCAAAAGAAGTTTGTGTTATTTGCTTTTAAATGCAGAAATTTACTGTGTTGTGTTTTTTGTTTTGGTTTGTTTTTTTCTTTTGTTAAAGGAAAATATATTTTCTTAGCATTTTTTCTTGAGTAATTTTAGACATAAAAACCTTATGGCTGCCTAGATTCTGATAAATCCAGTCATAGGTTGATTATTTCTTTTTTTTCAATAATCCGTGATTACAATGGATATTATTGTCAGATCTAATAACTTCCGTGCTGAAGTTTACTGAAAATTATGCTTAAGAATAATTGTGTAGTAATTCTAAAAATGAAGTTAGACAAGCATCTATTTTCAATGGTAGGCAGCTTCCTGTATGTAACTGTCTTCTATCGGCAATGGAATGAGCTGGAAGATTGTATCCAGCTCAGTTTTGCATTTAACTATTTCACGTTTTGCAGCTGAAGCTGGGAGGCTTTTACTTCATAATTTGTTTTCTACCTTAGTTGTATTCTTTATTTATAATCATGATATATGATCATTTAGTTTGCTACATGAATATTTCATATACTTTTGTAACACTTGGAGGAACTCATTAATTTTTATGTAATCAGCAATATGTAAGCCCAATTTATTTTACCTGCAATCTAGGTAAAATATTACAAATGAGCTATTCTGAATTTGATTTTTTTTTCTTGCTAATATAATGAGCTCAACTTTGACTGAAGACATAAAAGTGCACAAAAGAGGAAAACCAATTAAATAATAAAGTATATTCAGATGTTTAATATTCTTTGATTTCAGGCATCAATCTGAATTTTATGCCTATATTACAGTTTGTGATTTGAAAACATTAAGCTTTATGCTTACTGTTTATTTGGGGAGAGAAAATGTTCAGGTCATTTACCCCAAGTACTCTAAAGTTTTAAAAATAATTTTTGATGACTTACAAAAAATCTGAAGGTTTTTTGGTTTTTACAGATTCATTTAATATTTAATTTTCTCCATTTTGGGAACTTGCAAGAACCCTGACATATGAAAATATTTTGTATTTCCCCCACACTTTAAATCACACAGATGCAAACGACCTTGTGTTTTTATTTTATCATCAACTTGTGGAAATATTATGGTAAATGTGCTCTAATGTGCCAGTTCCTATTAAAAGCAGAGACTCCCAAGTAATTCTTTTAGCTGTCCTACTACAGATTAGTTTATGAAACGGTATTGCTGTGAACATATGGCAAAGATGAAACCTGCTGGCTTCCACCCTCCCCTTCCCTCCCCAGATGTAATGTATCTTTAACTAAGCATTTCAGTTTTACTGTACTGCAGTTCAGGAAAGATGTCTGGATATAACCATTTGTCTATTAAGGAAACAGAATTTTTTCAGGCAAGCTCTATTACGTTTAATAGGCATCCTGGTAGATGCTGTAATTCATCTTACCCAACTGAGATAGGTGCTGCCTTGGATGCCTAAAAGTTAGAAAAGTAGTAGCTTTACGCTGCTTTGGAGGAAATAAACCTTCATCCAGAAGGAAGCTCAGACCACATAAAGGTGGTTCTGTCAACTCTGCTAAATCTTCCTCTCTGGTTATGATTCTTCAGTCTCAGACATCGTGCTACAGGAGTAAACATTTCCATTGGGCTGCCTGGGTCACTCTCACTGTGCTTTTTGCATGTCTTGTTTTGGCCTGTAGCATGTCCTTTCTTAAGAGACTGATTGCTTGTGGTTCCTCTGTTCCTCCAAAGCTTTGTCCAGTTATTTTGTCTCTATGCTTGTTCTTTTAGTAAGACTTCTCCCAGTGTGACTGGATCAAGAGGAAGAGAATGTTCTTTAAACACCTTCTTGTTACCTCTTTTCATTCCCCCTCTTTTGCTTTTTGCTAATACAAGTATGTAGCTATTTCCTTCCCTGAAGAATGCTGCAGTAAACTTGAGGGAACTGAAGGAAAGCGCAGCAAAATGAACAAATCCACGTGCTGGTATTCTTTTCTGACAGCCAAAACGAAGGAAATGCATATAGTCCTATTGAACAACAAGTCAAATCCATGCATCTGGGTGAAAAATTATACAAACTGGTTGAAATAAGTAGTAGTAGTTAATGTAGAAAAATATTTTTGGTTCTTGTTTCTTGCTCTATAATGTTATGTTGTCAACTGCATAATCTGGAAAAATTATGGACCAGTTTTCTCTTTTGGAAGAAAATGCTACATACTAGGGGTATAGAACACAATAAACCCAAGTTTGTGTTTCTAGCATTTATTTTCTTGATTGAAAGACAGAGGTGTGTTATTGGCCCAAGGTTCAGTACTGAATATGGAATTGAATACTTAAGAAATAGACTTGAAATCCATTTTGCTAACGGGAAACCGACTGCAGCAGTGCAGTAGAAGGGATAAGAAATTGATTCTCAAAGATTACTAAGCATAAAGGATTTTGTAGAGAAATACTAGTCTTTGATAGGAAAGAGAAAAATCCTTAGTGAATTTTATGTTTATGTCTATATGTTAGCATTATTTATGATGATTATGTGTTGTTAACTCCAGTGGTGTGGTCAAAAATATATGGAGAAACTGAGAAAACTCAAGCTGAGCAGATCATGCGTTTTGCTGTAGTCTGATAACCCAGTGTATGGAATCTTAACAGAGGCAAAATGTATGGAAATAACTTCTTTAAAGCTCTACTGAAGATGAGCAGGGTGTATGCATAGCTGCACATGCCAGAGTGCACAGTAGCTTAAATGTATGAAACTCCTTATTGACTACCTACAAATGTATTTATTGCAGATAAGGTTGTTCTCACCCATCTATCTTCAAGACATTTACTGTATTTTGGTTTGTGGTGTGTTGGTTGAAAAGTTGCTGTAGTTTGCAGCTTGTCTTTTGTTTCATTGTTTGCGGAATACAGAGTTATTGGATTACATGCTTCAGTTCAGTGTAAATTCATGCAGTATTAAAATACACATTAAAATAGATTATTTACTTTTCAGTAAAATACTTGTATGTTTTCGTAGGTTTAATGTGATAAATCCTTGATGCACATATTTATAGCCAACATGAAAATGCAGCATCATGGAGTCAGTAATAGAAATGGAAAGATTTAAAACTTATTTAGAAAACAGGATAGGCATGTTCTTCGTGCAATATATTTAGGTCAGAAGGGACATCTGCTAACAATAATTTTTTAACACTTGCTAACAATCCTAATATAACATGGTCCGTTCATCAGTCAATATTGTTCCTGAATTGGTTAGTGTGGATTTTAGTGATTCCCGATGTGCATTCAGACTCTCTTAATTACTAGTTTCTTGCTGTTCTATCTTATTGTTTTGTAGGACAATGCAGAAGCGGGCATAGAGTAATCAAAATGGTTTCCCTGGCCATATTAGGCACCTAACAGGGATATATTTGCTCTGCAATGTGTGCATGTTTTTGCAAGTGGAAGTTTCATAGAAACAAAATAAATCTTAACAGGGAAGCAATTCAACAAGGCTGGAACATGCTATTCAGTATGTGTCTGTGAATATATATATTAATACTATATATTTATACTTTTATGTGTGTGTGTATATATATTTATATATAAAAACCTATTCCTTGTGATATATCTTGGGGCTTTTATAGTGTGCATTTATGCAGCAGAGAAATTTGGAGGGGTAAATTAGGGAGGCACTACAGACACTGAACATCACGATTCAGAATTCTCAATAAACTGTTGAATTGTGCCAGTTTTGCCTTTGGTTTAGAAAGGAAAGCTGGTTCAGAGATATTTGCAGTATAACCGAGATCTAATCTTTCATGTTCACATGAAGTCAGGATTTCATTTAGCTGTAAGGCGTTTGACTCCTGAAGAGGCACATGTAATGTTCCCTGAACTAGCATATGCAAGGCAGATAGCAAGAAAGGTGGGCACTGCTAGACTTTGTTGTTTGAGGGGAGAGGGGTTATGGTGGGTGTTAGGTTTTGGTATTAGTGAAGCAGGAAAACTGGTCAGCTGAAGTCTGCCAAAATTACTGAAAAGGGTATTTGCAGTTTGACTTCCACGTGTAAATGGAAATAGTTTTGTTCCCCCCACCCATGTTGGTTTTCTTTTTTAATTTTTAACAGTTTTTACTGCTCCATATTGCGTTCTTATCTACTGATAGTTTAATAGCTGGTTAATGCTTTAGGATAATCATTCTAATCATTAAGTGTTTTAGTGCAGCTATGCAACTCTGATTTGTTTGTGATAGTGAAAGAAAAAAAGAACCTAGAAATTGTAGCTTTCGTAGCAGGTTGGGAGAAGCTTACTTTAAGGCTTACTCCAGGTGCTGAATCTTGTTTAAACCTAAGTCTTATCCTTCTGATCAATTTTGGGAGGAAACAAAAGGACTTTATTTGCTAGATTCGTTACTCTTATGTTCACTCAGTTGTCTTAGCCAAGCACAACAGATGATCTTTAAAATCCTGTGTAGCTGCAAAACATGAACATAGGGATTTTTTTTTCCCCAGTTCTTTAAGTGATTTTTAGTTCTCCTCCAGCAACGCATGTTTAGGGAAACTGGCTTGGGCTATTAAAGCATTACTAATGATTGGGAATAAATCAGCTTGTGGCTGTTAAGCCAGTTGTTGAGTACAGTTGAAAGACCATAGCCTACACAAATGTTGATTTCATTCAGAGTTTAAACGTGTAGCTGTATGGCTTAATTGAAGTATTTTGTTGGACTTGATCATTGTTCTCCACATTAAATAGTTGAAAACTTGATTCATCTATGCACTGTTGATTAAAACAGTTTGGCAAAAGCTTTATGTAAAGTGCTTTACTTAAAGTATGTTTTATGAAACGTACAGTTTAAGCATAGAGCTGCTGATTTTCTGTGGCTGCAGCCTGGGAGGAAGGAATGAGGGAAGATCGTTTGAAAAGGGAATTGAAGACGCTGTTGTAAGGATGCAGTTTGGACACTGGGTGCCACTCCTGGTACACAGTGAGGCTCGAAAGCCTTTCTCACATAGTGGAACAACAAGCACTCTTGAAAATGGAGGTCTTTGTTACTTGGGAAATTCTGAAGGTCTTGGTTCCCTGAGCCTACTGGTTCTTCTACTTGAAAAACATATTCTTGACTCTTACTAATGCTACAAGGGCAGGGTTTTTTTTAAATTCTATTATTTCCTTATATTATGAGGATGATTTCCTAGACTTGATGTGTTGCTCTCTGGTTATGTTGATCCCATCACATACATACTGGGACAAATTCACAGCACCAATTGCTCAGGAACTGGGTCAAACATTGCAGTTCTCAGGAATAGGAAGAATAATTGCAAAGCAAAACAGGAATGAAATGTGTCCCTGGAAGTACTTCTTTTTTTCTTATAGAATCATAGAATAGTTAGGGTTGGAAAGGACCTTAAGATCATCCAGTTCCAATCCCCCTGCCATGGGCAGGGACACCTCCCACTAAACCATGTCACCCAAGGCTCTGTCCAACCTGGCCTTGAACACCGCCAGCTATGGAGCATTCACAGCTTCCCTGGGCAACCCATTCCAGTGCCTCACCACCCTTACAGTGAAGAATTCCTTCCTCATATCCAATCTAAACTTCCCCTGTTTAATGTAGCTTGTTAGAACAGTACAGTGTTAAAATTACTGGGTGGTGCGTTAACTAATGGAAGACTAGAGGAAGGGACTGTTAAGGATTGGTTTGGCATTAATCAAGTTATCGAAACTGGAATTGGAAACATAGCGATAATTTCCAGTGGGCGCCAAGTGCTGAAGATAAGAGGAATGCTGAGGTGATGGAGCGAGGAGTGAGCATAAGAAAGGCTTAGATGTAAACTGGAAGAAGGTTAGTGTTCCCATCCTGAAAGCTGTATAGGCCTCAAACTAAGAAGCGCAACCTGATTTATACACTACTCTGCTCATGCCCTGAGGTGTCAGCTGGCTCTGATTGTCCTAAACATTGTACAAACACATACTTGCTCAAACAGTTTAGACACAGTGCAGGAGTTTAGGTGTCCACGTCTTAATGGCTTTCAGTGGAATATTGGCATCTCTACTTGCCTAATTTTGAAACTGAAATTACAGTTACAACTGAAAGGCAAATGGGGGTTTGGAGGGCTAAATGTCATAGCATTTTAAAAATCTAAAACGGCTTTCCATGCAAAAATTTTGTCCAGTCTTGTTTGAAAAGGAATTGAAATAGTGAGTATTGAATAGGTCAGAAATGAAAATGCGCTTGGAGGGGAGGGAAAGCAAGACACTGCTGGAAATAATGGATGGCAGGGTGAGGGATGAGGGAGTTCCTTGTAAAATTTGACTTTGATGCAGTGGTGTAGAGTTAAAAGCAAAAAGTCCCTCTGTCCTCAAATGTAGAAATTCGAGCTCTTGGTTTTACTTTTAAAAATGACATTTGCAAACGGGTTCCTGTTATTCACAGTGCTCCAGTCTGTGATGCTTGACTGAATCTTCCAAGCCATTTTTCTTATAATGAGGTTTCAAGCAAAAACTTAATTGGTGTATTTGAATGCATAAAGCACAAAGTTAAAATGAAGAATAAATGTCAAATCATCTTTTTTTTGTCTGCTTACTGTCAGAGCTTATACTGCTTTTAAATGTAAAGTCTTCCAAAAGTAGTTAAAAATATTAACTGTGGTTTTAGTTGAAACTTGCAGCTTAAGGTTGTCATTAATTTTTTTTACTTTAGAGGACAAACACATTGACCCACAGAAAACTATGGCAAACATGATTCATTTGGTATCTCTTTTGTAATTAACTACGCTTTGTGTAGACAGTGAATAATACAAAGCCATGCTGGTTTCTGTGGTTTTGCCAACTGTGGCAAAAAGCCTGATTCTTCAAATAAGTATTTTTTAACTTTTTTTTTCTTTTTGAAATTAGACCTTCTTATCGAAAGGCACCAGATATGTAAGCAGAGCCAGAAATGAAAGCACTGGCAACAAACCTTCTTTTGTTGACGCTTAGAAATCTGTTAAATGGGTCACTTGAAATAATGAATGTGGCATGTGATAAGCTGGAGCCACCTGGGTTTTATTAGGCTACTTGATGCTTTGATCACAACTTTATTTCAAGAGGTGTCTGTTTATAGTGTCAGTGCATCACCGTGATTTAGATTTTAATCTGACACAGTAAGAAGGGATTGCAAAAACCAAGACAGTACTCAAATCAGAAATTAGTTTGGGGAGATGCTAGTTCAATGTGTTGGTGTTGGAACAAAAGCACCTGTTAAATAAGACCTGTAATCTGAAAGAGCAGTAGATGGTTTTCATCAGATGTGGGCACATCTGCATCATGCCATGGAGAGCAATGGCAACAACTCAGGTGTGCTGGGAGCAGGCAGAGGAGTTCACAGGGAGCAGTGCGCTGCTGTCTCAGGTGGAGAGATCAGGGTGGACATTCATTAGGGATGTGTGTATGTTGGCATGCTGCAGCCGTGTCCCTTAGGAGCTTGTGTCAGGAGTAAGCACGACTGTAGGTCATGTGCACAGGTTTGCATTGCACTGTGAAACACCTAAGTGTGGTCCAGCTTCGGGCTCCCAGCACTGCTCTCTGTATGATGCAGATGCGCTCCTTATGGTTTTCTTTTGCTTTGCTTTCATGCATTTAAGTGGCACTTTAACATGAAAGAAGGAACTCTTAGGTCCGTCTTCTGATCCTGCTCATTCTTGTTGATAAATTAATAAAATCTAATCCATCTTAACTTGAATATGCTTTGTTCTTAATAAAATGTTGGTGTGGTTTTGCAGACATGAAATGAAATTATCACTATATACAAAATGCCTAGGTTGTAACTTCCTGAGGCTTTTTGCTGATTGGCAGAGCTAAGAGAGCTGCTTGTTTCATGGCATCTGTGCATTTGGTTTGGTCATGGATAATTCAGCATATCATTTATCCTCTAACAATGGTAATTCTCTTGCCTGCTTAACCTGCTACTCAAAATTCCCCCATCCCATCCTTTTTTTTCTTTTCCCCCTCAGTATATAACAGAGTAGCATTTAATAATAAAGATGGTCACAGTTCTTCATTGGGGTTTTCTTTGTTTTGGTTGTGTTTGGGGTTTTTTAGAGTCATTGGGGTGAAGGGACATTTGATTATATCTCCATTAAGAAAAAGGTTTCTGCAAGAGAAGAAGAATATATTTTTTTTCCTGTGTCCCATCTGGCTACAAGAAGCAGCAGTTTATCAGGGTGAGTCCTGAGGAAAAACACTGTGAGGGTAGTGGTACGCTATGGCAGGGTGAGGGGAAGTCTGGGGAGGGCTCGAAGGACACATTAGCCAAATGCTTGCCACAAACAGTGTATAATAGGAGGAAATGGCTATCGAATGACTTTTAGCTCTGTCCCTGTAATTTTGATATCCAATTTATCGTGAATTTGAAAGAGACTTTTAAATTACTGAAATGTATGCATTTCAACATCTGTAACTCGATCAGCTTGGTTGGTAATATTTTCCATATCCCTCCCTATACGTAGAAGTCATCGCTTGTGCAGGGGTTTATGTGAAGGTGGTTTGATTTCACTGAAAGTATTTAGGGTTATTAAATGGAAAACTGGAGTTTGCACGAAAACGTCTCAAATGTTGTAGTTCAGGTATCTCAGAATAGAAGAAATAATGGTTTACTTTTATTGTTTAGCAATTTACTCAGTTGTATGTGTTGCACTTTTTTCTCTTTAGACGCAGAGGAAGGTAGTTGATATGAACATATTATACACAGTATAATGTCCAAATGTCTTTGACATTGTAAAATGAATCAGGTCATCTGGGGAGAATTACTGGGGTGGAAGTGAGGGAAATAGGGCAAATCTTCCCCACTTTTAAACGTTTGATTATTATTTTTTCCAGATTACATATGAAACTTAAAGCTTACTTACAAGTTATGGTTTATGTGAGCCGTTACTCCATAGAGATCTGTAGCCGAGCCCTTGCTTGTACAGGTGCGATCTGGAAAATGGGGATAGATCTGGGACTCCTTGAGGTTATCTGGTCCTAGCCCAGATATTTAAGAGACTTCCACATACCTTTTACAGTGTTTCTGTCTGGATCAGTTCTCAAACATGGTACTGAGCTTGTTGGTAAAAAAGGTATTGGCCAAAAAAAGCAAACGGTAGCGGTCATTTTTATATTCAAGTGTCAAAGTATATCATTAACTTACACTCCCAGTCCCATTAACTGTTTTTTAAAGTTTGCTAAAATAGTGACACAACTTCCACCATACTCTAATTCTTTCTGCCAAATGTGTGTGTTTAAGTAGGGAAACTAATTGATCAAATGATTTGTTTATTGTAAAATCGGGTAAAAATACTGGTAGTTACTTTTAACTTTAACTTTGTATAAGCTGTTGTAGGCTGCTAAATTCTGGGCCTTCAGCTCAGGTAGGCTTTCTTGTTTTCATTTCCTAGTCAGGTTTTGCAGATCTTTGGCTCGGGTAAAGGCCGTCCCCATTTTCTTGAAAATTACAAGAAAGTGTTACGGGAATGTGATTCTATGATTCTATGAATAAAGTAATACAGGTTCCCCTCTCATGAAAGATCATTATCATATCTTGGTAGAAAAAAGAGCACCATTCTGGGTTTATCAAGAAATGGCTGAAAGTGTTAAGAGAATTGTGTATGTGGCTAAATAACGAAAGTTTTTGCCAAATTTATTTATTAATACTAAATGAGTTTTGTCTATGAATCCATTTGAACTCTTGCAAGTTAATGAACCCCCCCATTTTGTTATATAGGAATAGAATTAATATGTCATGACATGAACAGCATAATTGATCAGGTGTTTTTAAACACTTCAGCAGCCTTGTAATTTAAAAAGTATTAAATATGTAGAAGTGCCGTTGGTATTTTTCTTCCCAGGATACTTTACTTCTGTAGTCAGGATCTCAGTAAATGGGTATGTGTGCTTTTTGTCTCTGTATAGCAGAAAGGTGTATAGTACACTGCACATCTATAAAACGCTATTGCTGTTGGCACTGTGAAAAGGGAAAAGTACTCAAAAGAGACTTGGAAGAAAAGAATGGAAAGGGTCCTCAGTTTCAGGCCTGGGGAACTGCAAAGCACTTCTGAGCTGCTGGAAGGAAAAAAAAGGCTTTGTTTATACTAGTAAATCATAACTAGAAGCTATAGTGAATGCAGAACTAAAGTGTATTTAGCCAGTGTTGTATAACTTTGATCATCATTATGGTTTGTTTTGCATTTCCTTTGCAGTGTCCCACCAGGCTGTCTTTGAATTGGCTTTGTTGTCATCATGTCATCCACACATGCAGACTCCAAAACTGCTGTTCTTCTATCCTATCTGGAACCTTGCAAATGCTGTATTTTCTTTAACTTTCTGAAGTGTTTTGTTTTTTCTTCTGTCTTTTTGTATGGAATATTTGCTTTATGGTAAATCAATTTTTAGTGTCACCTCTTTCTCTAAAGTCTTTCCCCTCTCCCACCAGATTATGGCATTAGGGTAACAGTTGATTTATAACTATTTTCATCTCTCTCCTTGATCTTTCTCTTTCCTTCCCCCAGCTTGTCCTGTTAACATAGAGCAGATCTGGCCTTGCTCCCTCCGCTGCTCTTTTTCCCTGGCTTCCTGCTTTGAAACCTTTTCTCTACTTGATCTTCTGACCTGCAGACCAGGCTGATAAAAGCACTATCTCTTTGCTGCACCGTTCTTTTTGCTGCCTTTGCTAGAGCCACATCACTGGTGAATTATGCCTGTGATTTTTTTTCCAGTGTTCATGTTACTGCCTGCTTCAAACTTAAGATTGTTTTACTAGTTTAGAAGGAAGTCTTCATTTACTATATTATTTAAATAGCATTATGATAAGTCAAGCGTAAACATTTTGCCTGGTTATAGAACCAGTGCATGTTTTGAAAAGCATGCAATTAAAAGTTAAATTTACAAAGATGGCCAGTGGTCCTTTTACTCCCTGTATGCTACAGCTCTTTATGCAAGTTAGATGGTATGTGGCAACATGTGTTACATGCAGCTGACAGGAGTTCTATGGATCTCGTAGTACTGCAGCCAAAACCTCTCTCTCTGTATGCAGCTCACAGGCTGTGTATTTGGGCAGTCTACTTGAAGCTGCAGATGTCTTGAACCAAATTCCCTGTTTTATGCAGGAAAGTGTAGGTAGCTGAACCACAAAAGTGTACTGTGTCTAAGATGTCTGCTCTAGGGAGCTTAGCCAACATATGTAACAGGGAGTTTCGATGGTTGTAAAGCTGCCAACACTAGGTGGAAGGTGGGATAAGAGAATGATTTGTGCCTACAGTGTGAGATTAATACCCTGCACTTGCATGGCACCTTTCATTTGAGGATCTTGGCACACTTTATGATCAGTTAATTGCTTCATAACCTGTCTGTGAGGTAAACTATCACTAGTTTACAGTTAAAGAAACTGATGCATAGAAGAATTTCAGTGAACTCTTTGGGATGCCCGGGTAGTTGTGGGAGAAACGTGTGAAGTTTCTCGTGCTAATTTTGAGATGTGTAACAACAGGAGTTAATTTCCCTAAACAAAAGGCAGTAAGTGCTTCTCAATCTTTCCTGCTTCTCCAGCTCCTCACTTGTATAGGTTCCTTTCCCATGCTTTTCCCCTGTGGTCTTTTGAACTGTAGTTTTACAGGTGGTAGCTGTAGGGAACTGTTGGAAAGGGAAATTAAGTGCTCTTTTACTTGTAGGTTACAAGCATTGCAACTTGTCCATCTTTGTTAGATGCTGAAGTGCAGAGTTTTACCATGAAAAGTTTTGACTTTCTTCCCATTCTCCTCAACATAGAGCTGTCTTCAGTCTTCTCCCTGTGTTCCCTATTATTCTTGCCCTTTAGAGAAATCATAAACAGTTAATCCTGTGGCACCTGAGGTATCGTGCTCCTTCGATAAATTCGTGGTGACATTCTAGCCATGCTGGGTGAGCCAGACACTACTAACTAGTAATGCTCATGTTAAGGCATGGCTTTGTCTCTGTTAGAACGTGCAAACATTAAATAAAATTACATTTCTGTTTTAGTGTATGAACACACCTCTCTGTCCCATAGAAAACTTACATAGTTTATTCCTTATTGGCCTTTTTTCATATTAGGAATAGAATAATCAGAGCTATGTTTTTAATTGTTTTAACTATGTATAAAATTCTTGCTTGTCTATACTGGTTATAAAGGAAGGAGTCGGTAGAAGTTAATATGTGCTGGGAGAGGGTACGTTGGGTATTCGGTTGAAGAGGTGTTAGAATGTGAAAATTCAATTTATATTTCAGGAAGACAGTGCTACAGGCTGCATCCTTCATGGTAGGATATATGTAAAGTTAGCTCTAGTAGGGCGACTGAGAGTAGTAAATGATTCTAAAGATTGAAAAGTACTTCAAGATTTCTTGGATCTGTGACAATTTTTATTCTGATTTGAAGCACACAAGGATAAAAATGGACATTGCATATACACCCTACCCAGCCCACCACCCCCCTACCCCCCCTTGATGAAACTTGATTTCCTTATTACACGCACTGGCTTGTGTTAGTAGTGACTTCCTTCTGGTTTTAAGACACTGGACAGTGAGAGGTGGTGAAAGCAAGCTGGTATTAGCCGTGTGCTCAATAAGTAAAACACGTTTTTTGACCTTGGCTTTGGAGAAGAAAAAAGTAAACAGGATTTTCCTTTAAGATACTGCAGACTTGACAAGACTGATAATTGGTTTTAATCTTTCATTTCAGCTGTTGTTGCCTCATGAGATAAAGTATTTTTTTCTTCTCCTTCTTGAAAGGCAATAATGTATCTCATGCTGCAAGGCAAAATCATAAGGTCAAGTAATCAAGATAGACAAAAATTGGTATTTACATAGTTTTAATCCCAAACCTACTGTTTAATTGTTCAGCTTTTCTGATCTGCATCTCATTTAGCAAAGCTGTGCAGTACTTCTTCCTTAAAATAAGAACAGCTAGAGCTGAACATCATTTGACTGGTTTCTTAGAGATCTTTTGGAACAGATGGACAAAGCTTGTCTTTGTTACAGGAGACAATTTTAGAAACTTTTTAGATGGCACAAGGATGACTGTTGTGATGGGAAAGGTAATGGATCGTTTCCAGGGAGAAAACTTTAAGTTCAGAAAACGAGCTGAGTGGTTTTGAGCTAGATGCATCTGCTGATTCTGTTTTTAAAAATGATGCTTTTACTCCTGTCATGTATTGCACGCGTGTAATGTTAACCAGCTCTCTCTATCTTATCATCCTAACTCCAAGAAAGTTAATTATGGTCACACTAGGTATGTTACAAATTTTAGAGATTCATACTGGTACATGTTTGAACTCGCATAATGATAGCTGAGCAGAACAAATCCCTTGTTTTGTAAGGATACCTGGAAACCTTCTGATCATGGCTGTTTTCTCCTAGTGTTTAATGGTATTTGGTCTACATTTCGGGTGTAATTAAAGAGCAGGCATTACTGGTGTAGTTACTTTAGCCTCAGTAAAGTTATGGTTGTCTTGAAGAAAAACACCTTTGGTTGTTTTTCTTTTCTGAGTATGGTATAGTGGTGATTTTATTAATTTACATGCTCCTCCTGTTGCGGGGTTTCTCTCCCACCTGACCTGTATGCATTTTTCATTGTGGAAATGGTACTGGTGCATCGCCCATTTTCAGTGCTCAGTTAATTTGTCACACAGAAGATAACTGACTCTGCTGGCCATAAAATTTGTTTTATTGCCAATACGTTTAAACACTTCTGATTAACTTTTGCTGGGGTCATTTTATTAAATTTGATGCCTGTGAGTATCATCCTGAGGTAAAGATTGCTACTTCAGATGCCACAAATTTATTAACGTGTTATCTGAGAGTATGGTGGTTCTTTGTTCCTGGCCTGGCCATCAAGTTGATCTGGCAAAAGAGCATGTTGTTTCCTTCTTTTAAATTGGTATCATGCTAAGTAAGAAGGAGGACCTCCCAAATGCTTTACACAATTATTTTTAAAAGATGCAGGAAAGCCCAGAAATATGAAGAGACTTCTGTTAAGAAAATTGGATGGCTCATTTGAAGGACAGATTTATTTGCTTTGCCTGTTCTACAGAAGGGTTCACAAAATAATAATGCCCAGAAAAACGTACCTCTTTGCAGGTGGTTTTATTGTCTTTACAGAAAATAATCCAGCTGACCTACTCGAAACACATACTTGCTGTTTCCCTCCACAGTGGGCTGGAAATTAAGTTTTTAGTATTTAGTGATTCAGCCCTGGAGGTAATTTGTTGTGTTGTTTTTTTGTTTTTTTGGTTTTTTTTTTTTTTTTTTTTGTAAACTGAACTGACTACTTCTAGTGCAAGTTAATTAGATTTTACTCCTAAGAAGAGTAAGACAGTAGTGATCTCACCTGCAGCTCAACATTGATTTGAAGATTACATTTTATTAATTTATACTTTAAAAATAAATGCATTTTCATTATTTAAAAAACGCTGCTGTGAGAAGTAGATGTTCTTATTTTTATTGATCATAAATATTTTCTATATAACGTCATAGTTCTAATGAAGTTATATGATTCCATATAATGAAGATTTTATGCGGTAATTAATTGATATCATAACAATCAAATAATATTGCAGATCCATGCTGCTGAGGAATAGAGGGGTGCCAAACAGTTACATACTGGGACTTGAACAGGCCAAGTAGTTTATTAATTTAAGTAGTAAATGGGCTACTAGATAATAATAGAATCATAGAATAGTTAGGGTTGGAAAGGACCTTAAGATCATCTAGTTCCAACCCCTGTGCCATGGGCAGGGGTGCCTCCCACTAAACTATGTCACCCAAGGCTCTGTCCAGCCTGGCTTTGAACACCGCCAGCGATGGAGCATTCACAACTTCCCTGGGCAACCCATTCCTGTGCCTCACCACCCTTACAGTAAAGAATTTCTTTCTCATATCCAATCTAAACTTCCCCTGTTGAAGTTTGAACCTGTTAGCCCTTGTCCTGTCACTACAGTCCCTAATGAAGAGTCCCTCCCCAGCATCCCTATAGGCCCCCTTCAGATACTAGAAGGCTGCTAGGAGGTCTCCACGCAGCCTTCTCTTCTCCAGGCTGAGCAGCCCCAACTTTCTCAGCCCATCTTCATACGGGAGGTGCTCCAGTCCCCTGATCATCCTCGTGCCCTCCTCTGGACTTGTTCCAACAGTTCCATGTCCTTTTTATGTTGAGGACACCAGAACTGCACACAATACTCCGAGTGAGGTCTCACAAGAGCAGAGTAGAGGGGCAGGATCACCTCTTTCGACCTGCTGGTCACGCTCCTTTTGATGCAGCCCAGCATACGGTTGGCTTTCTGGGCTGCAAGCGCACACTGCCGGCTCATGTTCATTTTATCATCGACCAACACCCCAAGTCCTTCTCCTCAGGGCTGCTCTCAATCTCTTCCCTTTCCAATCTGTAGCTGTGCCTGGGATTGCTCCCACCCAGCTGTAGGACCTTGCACTTGGCATGGTTAAACTTCAGTGTTTGCCTACAATTTATACTGGGAAAAAGAATGTCTTTAATAGGCTTTCAGATAAAATTTTAGGTAAATTAGCCCTTAGCCCCAGCAGTAAATAGAAAGGCAAAGAAAGATTAGCAAAACATACCAGAGAGTAATGCTTAAAAGAAATGCAGACGATGATAGCTTACTACTTCTATATTTTCAAGATGATAATTTACTACTTTTGTATTTACTCAGTGGGAGTTACATAAGTAAACAGGCAAAGCTTAAGCAGCAGGGACAATGGAAAGAAATATGGGCATTAAATTGACTAAGAGATATCACAGCAATAAGAAGTGGAGTGAGAGAGACTCGGAAAGAAGAGGAGAGTTTATACATGAAGAAATAATGTATTTACTGTGGTGTGAGTTGTAATTTGGTGTTACTGGGAGTGAAATTGTGGTGGGAAGTAGAAGTAACAGGGCAAAATATTGGTCTCTTTCTGAGCATAATTTCTCTTTTCATAAAGATAAGGCTAAAGTGGGTGAGTTTATTTCCTACGTTGTAAAAGTCGAAGGATTTGATTCAGTGCATATAACCAGCATTTGGGAAGTTTGAACTGTGTGCTAAGTGGTTATTTTACTTCAGGAGAGACCTGAAGACCTGCAAGTTTTTGACACTGGGGGAAATGTGTAATTCTTTGAAATAACTCCTGCTGCTAACCGAAGTAAAGAGAGAAGTTTTGCATGGAAGCCTAGTACATTTTCTCTTAGTTATGCCAGAAATACAGATAGGATGTTTCATGTAGGCTTTTCTGTGGCTCCCAGTAACACAACTGCCAAACATCTGACAGCATTGAATGTATTTCACCATAAATTGGTAATAATCTCTGCTTTGGATGAGAAGAGGATGGTAATCTTTTGCCTTGTGTCACCTCATCTGATTTTCAGCTCTTCAGTTGCATAAACACTACAAAATCAAAGTGTGGGCATCTGTTCTAGAACATTTGGTGATTTCTTTTTGTAATAGTAATTTCTATTTTCAGTTTGGCTTCTGTTTAAAAAAAGATTTTTCTTCATTTTATTTTTCCTCAGACTTTCATGGACTGATCTTCTCATTTCATATTAAATCATGTCTTTGCTTTTCTAAAAATGAAGAAATAGCTCTGAAACATTTCATTTCTTGAGTATTTAATAGTTGTTCTTCATATGAAGAGCTGAAGTGTACCAACTCCCTCCCTTCTTTTCAGAGGAATGTTCTTTGTTTGCTTTCTAAAAATTACTAAAAATACTTTGTCCTTGTGTGCTTCATCATGGTAGACAGTATATCATGATAAAAACATATAAGGTACAAATTACAAGAAGTTAGTGTACTGTGTAGATGTTATGGAAGGTGATTATCTACATACTAGGAAAGATGTTTGCTTCTACTCAATAAAACCAGATTATTTTCTTAAGCAAGAGATCTGTTTATACAAAATATTGTCACTTGAGGATACACACAAAGTTAATGACTAGATGAATCTGTTTGAGGTGCCATCAGATGGTGGTATGCTTTTTTGGCACACCATACTTAGTCGTGTTCTGATGTTTCGGGCCAGATTTTATTTTAAACATAATTTATCTGAAAACTGGGCATGTAAATAGTGCTCTCCCTTCCCCCTGGCAGAAACATGCTTCTCAAAAATTACCCAAGATGTTTAACACTGTCATTGTGAACCCAGCTGCTGAACAAGACCTGAACAGATAACAGTCACAGTAGTTGAAGCTTGCTGTGCCTGCTGGGTTTTGTAGGAGTATTTTTAATTCACAAGTAAGAAGAAAATAAATTGCAGCAGATGACTATAGCTGGACGGCCTTCATGGAAGTTGAAAAAGAAAAACAGTTGACTTGCTAATAGATCATATAATTTGTTTGTGAAAAAAGGGTCCTTCACAGCTATTAGGAGAGAGTGGACAATATTATAAGCAGCTAGAGGAAAATGGGTTGTAAGTCATTCCAAAATAAATAAAGTCTGTGGTTCTTACTGTGATACTGAAGGGGAGGAAGAAGTAAAATTTGTAGAAGTATTTTAACGTGCTATTTTTGTAACTGTAATTCATTAATGCCTCTGAAGTTTTTTCCATGTAATTTGTATAAGTCAATTATGACTGGGGGGACGATGATGGGGACACCAAACCCAACAGCTTTTCAGTTATTTTAAATAAAGTTCCACAAAAGATGACAAACAAAGCCTGGTGGCTGCGTTGTTCCTTGCAGTGGGCAGACTGAGCAGGATTTTTAAGCATTTCTTTAGAATAAGACAGCTGCCTACCCAGTTCTGAAAATTTTAAGTCAAGATAATTGAGAGAAAGGACACAAACAAATTGCATTGACCATGATCTGGTCGCACTCAACACTTAACACTTTGGATAGAAGGAATCCTGTTTCTTAGACTCCTTTCTTGACTTTCTTAAATTACATGAAAGTCTCATGTAGTTCTTTCTCATACTTCTGGTCTTTTGGGTATCTTGGTAGCTAAAGTTGCTTTGGTAGTGGTGGGCAATTGCAGACAAAGGGAGCAGTTCACAGAGGTGAAGTAAAGATGGGGTAGTAGCTTGTTAATGTCCCTTGACAATGTCTCAGATGTCAAATTTGAGACAGATCTCCCTAGTCTGGCTTTTACTTTCTGTGAGTGAGAAGCTCAAGAAGAGTAGCTGATTTGGTGGCAAGGAAGGTCTCAACTGACATTTCACTCCAAAATGAGGAGGTATCTGTGATCTGGCCATAACAAAGGCACATCACTGAATGGAACCAAGCAACAAATGGTAAAAATAAATATTTAAAGCAATGCATAACGAAGCTGTTAAATGTTGAAAGTATTTACTGAAAGAGATAATTTTTCATTCCAAGTTTATAAGGCAGTACTATGTTACACCCTCACAGAAACACCCAAGTGAAGAGAGGATAAGGTGAGATATCCTGTATTTTACTAGAGACAGAATTACTTTTCAAGGTATATATAACAAATGGTGTTTCAGTGTGACACCATTTGTTTTAAAAGAAGGTACTGGCTTTTAATCTGGTTTTTTTTCCTGTGCTTTAGCTGATACATTTTGATTTTTTGCAGAGCGCGTCATGACTTCTTTGTTTAAACACATTCTAAACTGTAATTGCACTTAATGTTCTGGTGAGATGGAGGGGACCATATCTGTGAGTGGTTTTTTAAATTATATACTGGATCAGTTCTTAAAAAATATTCTACTATTTGTATCCTTTTAGTACCTCAGCCTTCCTAGTATGCAGTTTAATGAACTGTCTCTGTTCAAACACAAGTACGTTTTCTCTGCTGTTTCTTACTTGCCTAAAAGCTGGGTGCCTCAGAGGATTTTGAGTCATTCAGAAACTGCTCACTCTTTTTTCACCCAGTTCAGTTTTCTTCCCGTAAATTACATTTAAATGGCTCAGAAGTTGTAAATGGGTCCTCGGTTCCTAAATGTATCGGAGCGTCCTCCTCCCTGCAGCGTTCATTTGGTGGTGTAGCAGTTAAATCCTGTGTCAGAAAAGAGGGCCCAAAGGGATTGCTACATGTTTGCTTATTTGTGTGAAGGTATTTGTCAAACCAGAATGTGGTCACTTTGCACTTGTGGGATGTATAAACTCCCATAGTTACCTGCTTGGAAGTGTCAGCAACCTGAGTGTGGCTATTAAAATAGACCTGATAAATTAATAGACTTCTATTGATCTTTCTTAACCTTCCTGACGGAGGAGTGGTTTCTCAAAGAGTAATGAGAAGGATTTGCAGCTCTTCATAAGCAAAAAGGGCAGTGTTTGTGCATTTCTTAAGTTTTAATTAAATACTGCAAAAAGTTAATGGGGATGGGGATGGGCTGTGCGAGTAGTAAAAAGGTAATGAACCTTTCATTAACTGTTGAATAGAATTTTACATACAGAAAATGGGAAGGCAGTCAAAAGCCTTAAAAGTGATCAACTTACATTTGTTGTAACTAGCACCTCTTCCCTTCTGTTCCAGTTGTCTTTATATACTGCCTTAGAGTGGAGTAAAGAAGTTGTATAGGAGAGCCATTTATATCAGCTTGTGGATTGTTATGAAGAAAGTATTAGTATTCTGGTCAAAGCAAATGTCAAATTTATAATCCTCTGCACAGAATGGCTGTGTTTTAAGTTGTGATTGACTTCCTTGCAGAAGGTCTAGGATGGAACTTGAGAGGATCTTCACGTGCTGCCTGTAAGAAGTATATTTACTGAGCTTTATGTATCAATAAAAGTAGATGGTATTCCAAGGTGGGCTTTTCCATGCAAAGTAGAGCTGGCTTGAATTGACAAGAAAATGAATCATAGGGAATGTCAAACTAAGGAAGAAGGCCAACTGGAAAGAAGAAGAAAATACACTGTCTAGTTGTTATCAGCTGTCCTATATAGAGATGAAATTGGGAGGTTTTGAGGAATGGGGAAAAGGTGATTCAAACTGTTGATATAAAGCCTGAGTTGGTGAAGTAACATTCATTCAGTAGGAAGATACTCAAAAGATGTCACTTCTAGAAAGGGCATGGAGGTGTTAACTGGTGCTGTGGGAAAACTCAAGCTGTAGTGATCTAATCTGAAGAATCAAACTCAATTTGGGGGCTTGATCCTGCATTTGCTGCAAAATTGACCATATGCTTCAGTCCTTTTAATTGCACCGGTCTCTCAAGAATAGAAATCTCTCTTCTTTCTCTTTTTCACAAGCAATGCAATTCACAGTTGGAATTTGAATAATATTCTATGTGATTCATCTTGTCTGTATAGAGTTATACAGAGGGAAAGACATTTCTTTGATGGTTCCCATCTTGACTAATTTCATATAATTGTTAATTGGTCATAGAGTGAAATACGATATGTACCGTTGCTTCCGCTGCATAATTTGATCCTATTTGACCTGCCGACAGCACCACAAAGCTAAGTGTATGGGGGAAGTGGTTTGCATGCACTGCAGGATGGGCAGAAGAACACAGAATGACTTAAAGCAAGATATGTCAACGTTTCCAAGACCTGTAACTCTACTTGGTGATGCAACTTTTCAGAGACTATTTCCAAATAATGTAATTTTGTATAAAAATACTCAAATCAGTAATTCTAACTCCAAGCAGCCAGGAGACCTTGAGTATTAACAGTTTTCTGTTGCATGTTTTTCTATTTCAAACTGTTTTGGAGTTTTCCTTTATTATTAGAGTACTTTCTGTATTGATACATACTACTGCCAAAATACCTGTTTTAGCTGACAAAGCAAATGCCTATGCTTCACACAGCTTTTTACACAGAAGACTTTTTTTTTTTAAAGAAAAGATTTATTGTTTCAGAATTCCAACACTCCTTTTTAATCATTTGCTGCATAAATCCTGTTTCCATAAGTAGGGTAGTCTGAATATGGATTTGTCCGACGTTAGTGAATTGAAGTTTCCAGTTAATGTCATAGGGCTCTTGTCTTTTGAGTTTTGCAGTCATTTTTTGGTTTCTCATAAGTGAAAAAAAAAGTAAGGCATATGTATTATTTGATAAATCCTGTAAGTTCTGAATGGCTTTAATCATTTTAATGCTATTTAAGTTTCTTGTGATACTCCTAATGAGTTATAGCTCTTGTTAGGGCACGCATTACTAGGAGCAGACCATTTCATTGCACTGCCATTTCTGAAGCAAATGATGGTTGTTACAGGGAGACCTTTGGAGGTAGTGTTTAATTTAAATATATTCTTGCAGCGGTCTCTTGGCTGTTAGATTTTGTAATTCAAGCATCTGTCATTCAGAGCTCATTCCCTGGCAAAGCAAATCTTAGCTAACAGAGGCATTTATATTGCGGCCTGGAAGCAGCAGTGTATTGATTAGGTTGGATGGTTTCAAGAATGGTAAATTAACTGTAACATGTAATTTACCCCTTCTTTGTTATTTTATTAGGATGCATTTTAGATGATGTATTAAAAAAGAAAAAGAATTGATTGCGTGTTTCTAGTTACAATACTGTTCATTCTAGCAGGAGTGATTTGTTGTCTGCAGGTGAACTTTCATATTATGTGTAATCAAATCTAACAGCCAAGGGATGGGAGCGGTCCCGGCTGTTCCTCTGTGCTTGGCTGCGTGTTCCTGCCTCCTCCCTTGCAATTGCATGGCCACAAAGTGAGTCAGATTAGTTTGTTGATCTGCTGGAGAGTGAATCCAACAAGTTGATGCAGCTCCCATAGCTGGAGGAAGAAGGAGAGGGACCACCCATTTCAGCAGCAATTTGGGGTAAAGGATTGAGTGTAACATAAAACAGTATCATTTTTGTGCCCATCTTATTTCTGTTGTTGTCTGTTAACACGCTGGAGTTTATTTTATCATCAAATGATCAAAAGTGTGAGCATTATTGGGGTGACTTGTTTTATTCTTCGCTGAATATCTATATAACGTCAGATACAATAATTCTGAAATAAACCTGCGCAAAACATTATCTGTCTCACAGCTTACGTGTTAAATCGTTTAGAAAAGCCAAGTAACTGTTGTGTCTATCATTAAGGGAAGAACTACTTTTGAGCTCACAAAGTCAGGTTAGCTAGGTGTTTATTTTTAAAGGATGCTTTGCTTGAGATTCCTCCAAAGGGCTGTACATGGACAAGGTAGTGTAAACAGATAATGATTTATAGACCCTAGCATACAGATATCATAGGGCTATCCATGTCAGAATAACGTTTTGGTCATTTGTACTGGTTTTGGTTTTTGAGGGTTTGGGGTGGTTTTTTGTGGTCTCTTCCCCCCCCTTCCCTGGCTGATTTGAGTTATGAAAACCTTTTGCATCACACTTATATTCAAAGCATTTCAAAGTTACATTGCAAGGTAGATTATTCCAGCAGTTATTTGGAACAGAACTTGAAGCTTGCTTGCTTTTTCCTAAAAGCAAACAAGCACAAGTGCCCCTCCCCTCCCCCATGGGTTTTCATTGTGTCACAGGTGGTCTCTTTCTTTATCCGTTCTTCTCCTGGACCTTTCATCACTTTTTTGCAGGGTGTCAAGGGGCAGGACACAAGCCGAACATCAACACCTAATAATTTGGTATGCTTGGTATGGCCGTTCTATCTCTGCATGATAGATTCTTGGTATCATGCATGATTTATATCATGACATGATTCCTTTAACTGTGTTTTCCACGGCCAGCTCTTAATCTCTGTTTCCCCCAGTTGACCACTTTACATTCATCTGTTCCCTGTTTTTGCCTCATGTCTTGCATTAAGTTCATGTAAAATGTTTTTTGTTATAATAATAAAGGCTATTATGCAAAGGTAGGTGGGAGAAAAGGGCCCTGTACTGAGAGAGTTCTCTGCAACACAGTTGCTGTTAACGTGTGGTGTGTTTGTTGAAAAGGTCTCTGTTCCTGTGATGGCATTAAACATTCTATTCAGTTCTACTATGAAATTTGTATCCAAGAAAAGTAATTTTGGGTCTGGATATCACGTCTTTGTCTTCCAAGTTTGAAAAACTGAATGCCGACAAAGGGTATTTATTCTTCTGATTTCTGTCCCAGGTTTGATGTCAGAATTCCAGAGTGTCAAGAGTGACCAGTTCTCTTGGTCACTAACCATTGTTTAAGTGACCAGTTTTGTTTCCACTGTCAGTAATGTTCCTACTATTTATAACACTTTGTAAAATCCAGCCTCTCTTTCATCAGTGCTAATGGAAGTGAATGATAGGATGAGGTGATGGAAACATTTTATTTCCTAAACACTTCTCGGTTTGCCGTTGATTTCAGTTACTCTGGAGGACTGATCTTTCACAGCTGTTGCAAAATGTAAGTGGGTTTTTTCCCTGCTGTGCAGATATCTGCCTTTTTCTAAACTCTCCCTGGCACAAAAGGGTCTTTTTAAAATGTCACAAATACAAAGCAATTTATGTTGGCATTAAATGTAAATGTTTTGCTGTTGTTGTTTATGGAAGAAATTGAAGGTTTAGGAGTGAATGGGTAAAAAAGAAGATAAATACTGAACAACCTTCTTGTAGAAACAGGATGCAAGCTACACATAGTTTATTCCTTAGGAAATATCTTAGATTCAGTTTTATCACTTACTACTTGAGAATACTAGGGTCTTCACTTTTCTGTAATTACAGTAACTAAGCCTTTTGTTCTTTACAAATAAAATTTGTCAAATGCAATGGCGTGTGGGTGAATTAATTGTAAGTTTGCTTGTGGTCTAAGTCTAGTGAAAACTATATATGTGTATGTAGGTCTCATTTTACGTAGATCACATTCATCTATATATCTGTATATAAATGTGCCTAGGTAAGTGGTTGTACATGCATAAAACTGTCTAAGCCCCTCAGTGACATAAAATAATAGGGTAGGTTTTAAATGAGACAGCTCTACTTTTAGCAATTATTTTCTGCTGAGGGTTAGTGCTGGACATTAGCGCATACATATGGAGGCACAATGTTGATTCAGATGGAAGAGGAAATATCAATTTAGATTGAGGAATATGTTCCCTATAATCCTCCCTATTCTCAGTTATTCTTTTAGAGCTTTGCACAGAGCTTGTAGCTATGGTGCGGGAATACTAACTTCAGTGGCAGATGTGAGCCTGAAGCTTATTACATATTTCACCAGATGTTTCATTTATCTTTAGGGCAACCTTCTGGTTTGTTTTTTATATCAAACACTGTGAGAAATGAAATTCAGAATGTATTTTAAACACGTTATGGGCATTTGGAGATAAAGGAGCCCTTTTATAACCTGGAGAAGCATAGTAATGTCTCACATTAAATACATTTTCTTTTAAACTTTTAAATATAAAGTTCTTTTAAGCTTTATTTCAACAAGATACTTTTTAGTATCATGTACTGATCCAATTTGATTTACAGTAAGCTTGCTTGTAAAGATAATGTAGCCCTAAACTGAGCAGGTTTTGTTCATTTATGTAAACTCATTGTCTGCTTTCAAATTTCTTCATTAATAGCTACTATGATTTAATATCTAACATATTTGCTGCTAAAATTCATTTACAGCTTAAAATAATCTCTTAGTTGAAGAAGCTTCAGTATTTATTTTCAGCAATAATTGTGAGTGTCAAGAAGAGATCCCTCAGAGAGGGTGATTCAGTTGGTAGTTTTAGAAGGAAGTTGATCTTTGGGACACTTCTGTGTTTCCCTGTCTGTGTCTTTGCATAGTCACCTCTGTGCCCAGCAGGGTGTTAGGAATTAATCTTCTGTGTTCCTCCACCTGCTCACGTGCTTGCGAAGCGCATTGAATAAAAATGTGTGCTGTCTTTGCCATGTGTGAGTTACCAGATTGTCCTAAAGCTGATGCATGTTTGGTATCTGATAACAATAATTTTAGTACTTTTTACTCATGGTTCAGGAATATTAACCACATTTGGAAAGTTTTGTCAGTGAAAATCGTAGAGGATGTTAAGTTTAATGTCTATGAAGTCTGTTTAGTGATTTTTGTTTTCAAAGCACATTTAATGACGTTGCTCATTGAACACTGTCTCTGCTTTCTGCCTTTTCTTTCATTGTATCAGTTCCATGAAAAAAAAATACCCTGTTCACAAACTTCCAAAAAAAAGCTCAGGGTGAATTGTAAGTCTGCTTCAACTAGAAGGTCAGTAGGAACCAAGTAAACACTTAAATCTGACCCTGTTCTGTAGACCTGAACATGACGCTTGAGTTCTGTAGAAAAGTTGTCAGACTTTGCATCGAGTGCCATTCTTGCACTTGCAGTACTGGAAAATAAGTTCTTTATTGCTCTTGTCCTTGAGAGGAGAAGTAAGAGAGAGACATTTTTAAAAGCACTTTGGATCAAGAGTTTGTGAACTCTTGTGTAACATGGAGCAAGACTTAACAAAAGGCTCTTCTGTGTACACTCTCCTCCGTCTGTGGATCTCTTCTTTGTGGCCGTGCAAATGTCTCCACTTTGGGACTTAGTTACATAGCCTCCCTGTGACAGCTACAATTGCTTACATAAAGAAGTAGTATCGGGAGAGTATTTCATGTGTTTATAGCTATCTTTTAAAACAACAGCTGGCTACCAGAGCCAGCGTGATGTGATCAGCAATTGCTCTCCAAAATAGAATTTGGAAGTCTATCTTAAAAGCAAGTTGGCATGTCATGAAGTCTGGGGTAGTATTTTTGTTCCTCCTCATGCTTCCAAAGTAATGCCTAAGAAAGGAGACCTTGAGGATAGACTTTCATTGCCACATTTCTGTGTGGCAGTAGAGGAGTAGAGAACATCCTGGGCTCCACTTCTCCTTTAAAAGACAACAGTGGAATAGGCAAATTTTCAGCTGTGTTGAAGTGATCATATCAGTAGTTTAGATAGTTGCCAGAAAATCTCACTGAAGGGTTGTCCATTGCAGATCCGGTATGGTTTAGCATGGACTGGGTTTTGCCGAGTCTCTAGTGGAAGTCTTGATTTGTGGAATCATTTTGGATTCAGCTCTCCCATGCTGAGGTTTTGGTAGTGCAATTGTCAGTTTATTGAGTGTTTCTAACACACAGGATTCTGGTGAGACCATTTTTCACATGGAATCTTCCTTTTCACCAGCCAAAGGAGTGAGACATGGTTTCCAACACCCCTCAGCTCTTAAGTGTAAAAACTCAAGAATGATTATTTGTAGGAAGTGTGTTAGACTCTTAAGCTAAGCAGTAACTGAAATGACTTACTAGGCAGAAAAAAACCTTTTTTGTTGTAAAATGCTGTGGCTTACAGTCTTCCTACAGAAAGAAGGGTGGGTTATTTACTTTCAGCTTCCTTGAATATATTCTTATGATAAAACATGGAGGAGGTGTTGGAAACACAAATTGGAGTTTTTATGTGGCTGGTTGGTGATTCTGAGAATGTTATAAACATATTTCTTCTGAGGCAGAGAAAACTTCTCACAAAGTTTACAGTATTTTCTGCTGGCACCTGGTACTAAGATTGTGATATATAAAATACATTGGGAAGTTTAAAATAATTATTATAAGTAAACAAAAATTGACCTTATTTTAATTGAATTATCACCTTTCCAGTTCCCTCCAAGTTGTCACTGTGCAGCTCATTAAATTTTGTTATTCTGAACTGTGTTCTGATATGAATGTATGACTGTGGTTTTCAGTGAAATACTTCAGAAAATATCATTCTTTGTAATATCTTACAGAGGGATCTTCAGCAGTTTGTCTAGGTTTTTTTCTTATTAAATTATTATTCAGGAGAATTTACTGACTTTGCTGTTGATGGCTGCAACAGTATTTCTCAATTTTCTTGATTTAAATGCAGTTTTAAACAGAGGTGATCATGGTCAATGTGCTAAGACACTTTTTAATCTGTATTTCTTTCTGCCATGTTTCCCCATCTGTTGAACAAAATGAATTCTCTAGGCCTCTCTTTTCAAGTCCTCTTGACATAGCAGTTCAGTGTTATTCAGTCCTTGGCTTTGTTTCCTTTCTGTCCTTTGACAGTTCTGTATTTTCATGTTTACTTACCATATTGAACTGCAGTTGCAAATCTAAGCACAGTTTGTGAAGCAAAATATTTTCGGACTGGCTTACCCTTGTTAATTTTTTGAATCCATTTCTGCTACATTTTTGACATTCAGTGAGAGGGGGTAAAATAAATATAGTCTGTGGCTGTTAACCAGAAATTTTGTACCTATTGTAACTAGTGTCTTGTTTGCATTTGAAAAAGTATTTAGGCTGAATCCTTTGAGAATTACATACTGCTCCTCATAATTGCTTTTAACGTTTTCAATAACTAACAAAAAGATGAATGCAGAATGAAAATAACTGCTTTTCAAATACAAAAAGTCTCCTTTGATGAAATTTCACACTATGGTTGGTTGTTTCTAAAAGCCTGCATTTTACTCACACCAAACTCAAGAGTATTCAGATTGCCATATTTTTTCTTGAGTGTTTAGCAGAACTTTTGTTATCTTAGCCCCTTTCAAAGAATAAAATAATCAGCAATGTCTTACGTGACTTGAATTAAGGTTTGGTGGTGTTTTTTTTGTTTGTTTGGTGTTTTTTTATTTTTTTTTGGTTTTTTTTTTTTGTTTTTTTTTAAGTTTACTGTGTTCTAATTTACTAAGCCATTTTTTCCAGACATAGAATCGTTGAATAGCTGAGGTTGGAAGGATGTCTAGAGGTCTGTGGTCCAGTCCCGCTGCTCAAGGCAGGGTCAGCTGGAACAGGTTATGCACTTGGCCTTTGATCATCTCTGAGGATGAAGGCTCTACAGCTTCAGTCTCCAGTCATCTTCAAGAACCTGTCCCAGAACACTCTCCAGTAAGCCTGTGGTTCTCTTGAACTGGGGAGCCCGTCATGGGATGCAGTACTCCTGATGTGTCTCACTGGTGCTGAGCAGAGGGAAGGGTCATCTTCCTCAACCTGTTGGCAATACTCTGCTTATTGCAGCCCACGAGGCTGCTGGTCTTCATCACTGCAAGGGGACATTGCTGGCTCCACCAGGGCCCCACAGCCTTTTGTGCAGTTTCTTTACAGCCAGCCAGCCTCAGCATGTTCTGGTGCCTGGGGTTATTCCTCCTGAGGGGCAGGACTTTGTGCTTCCCTTCACTGAACTCTGGGATTCCTGTTGGCCCATTTCTCCACCCTGTTGAAGTTGCTCTGGATGTTGATACAAATTTCTGGTGTAACAACCAGTCCTCTCAGTTTTGTGTCATTGCAGACTTGATGAGGGCATACTGTGTGCCATCATCCAGATAACTAATCATAGAATAGTTAGGGCTGGAAAGGACCTTAAGATCATCTAGGTCCAACTCCCCTGCCATGGGCAGGGACACCTCCCACTAGACTATGTCCCCCAAAGCTCTGTCCAACCTGGTCTTGAACACTGACAGGGATGGAGCATTTACCACTTCTTCGGGCAACTTGTTCCAGTGGTTTACCACGCTCACAGTAAAGAACTTCTTCCTTATATCTCGCCTTCTTCCTTATATCTCCGCCTTCTTCCTTATATCTCCGCCTTCTTCCTTATATCTCGCCTTCTTCCTTATATCTCGCCTTCTTCCTTATATCTCGCCTTCTTCCTTATATCTCGCCTTCTTCCTTATATCTCGCCTTCTTCCTTATATCTCGCCTTCTTCCTTATATCTCGCCTTCTTCCTTATATCTCGCCTTCTTCCTTATATCTCGCCTTCTTCCTTATATCTCGCCTTCTTCCTTATATCTCGCCTTCTTCCTTATATCTCGCCTTCTTCCTTATATCTCGCCTTCTTCCTTATATCTCGCCTTCTTCCTTATATCTCGCCTTCTTCCTTATATCTCGCCTTCTTCCTTATATCTCGCCTTCTTCCTTATATCTCGCCTTCTTCCTTATATCTCGCCTTCTTCCTTATATCTCGCCTTCTTCCTTATATCTAACCTAACATCTCCTGTTTTAGTTTAAACCCGTTACCCCTTGTCCTATCACTATAGTCCATGATGAAGAAGAGTCCGTTTCCCGCATTCTTATAGACCCCTTCAGATACTGGAAGGCTGCTATTAGGTCTCCACACAGCTGTCTCTTCTCCAGGCTCAGAAGACTAATGAAGATGACAGGAGAGTATTGGACCCAATATTGGCCCCTGGGGCATACCACTAGTGACTGTCCTCCAGCTGGACTTTGTGCAACTGCTCACAGCCCTGACATTGTCACTGTGTCTTTTATCTGAAGTCTGTTTGGATAGCGTTAATCTTGATGAACTTATTTTTCCTCCAGCTATAACTCAGACTTGCAAATATAATTTAGTTACAAAGGCATTTTGGCAGTCAGTGAAACATAGGTAGAACCAAGTGATCCAGTGATTCATGTTTTTCTCAAACAAGGCTATTTTGCTTTGGGGCTGTGTTCAAAGTAAATGGTGAATGCTGTCACAAGGGTTTATAAGCTCCAGAGAAGATGCAAGAATGGAAAGAATTGACTTGTCCAGCCCCCCAACAGAGTCCTTCAGCTGAGCGAGCAGCAGAACCGCAGCCTCCTGCCTCCAGCTCTGATGCACTTTATACTGTGCTTTTTCGCTTGGTAGAGAGTTGATTGGACTAGATCTGCCCCTCTGCTTCCCAACTCATTTCCCATGTACAAAACCTACTTGAAGTTTAAAACTTCCTCCTTGGCACAGAGCACTTTTTCTGCCTGTTTAAACAGGGTGTGAGTTTAGTTCTTGGCTACTTTAAAAGAGCAAGCCACGCTTAGATATAAAAGTTGCAAGTGCTGTGTTGCTGAAATATTAGCTTTGGCTTGCAGAATCCTGCCATATGATGTTACAAGCCCTTAAAAGGGGAGAATTTCACCTCAACTCTTGTCTTGTGTGGCTTGATCTAAAAGCCATGAGCTTTTATTTTCCAAATTTAATATTCTGAAATTGTTGTGGGTTTTAGTTTTCTTTAAATTAATTGCTATCTTTTGTATCTGAACATAGTGCGTGATCTTAAGCTGTTAAGATGCCAAAGGCTGTTTGTGAGAAGGCATGACTGTCTTCCACCTCAAATATCTAACCACTCCTGTTTTTATTGTTCCTCTTGCTGTGCTATGGGAAAGACTTTTTGAAGCTGGCCTGAAGTCATTGTTTCTTTGAGGACACATTGAAGAAGTTATATTAATGACAAGCATTGCTAGTGTTAGCCTGGGCTTTAGAAACTCGACTGAGTAATAGCAGTGGTAATGCCATTCAGTAGATACTGTGCGGTGCTATAGCCTCGTAACTGCAGCACTAGCACGCAGTGAAATTGTTTTGAGTTGCCTTGGTCTGGATTCCCTGTCAGGTTATTATCTGGGCAGTGATGTGAAATCATAAGCTGGGTTTTTCTTTTTGGTTGGTTGGTTTTTTGTTTGTTTTTGTTGGGGAAGGAGTTAGAGATGAACCTTGCAGTACTGCAGAGAAACATGCTGTCAGGCTTCTGTGTTGTTTGTTGCTGAGAAGTTACCTTTCCGTTTCTTACTGCTGAACTTGCTTGACAATGTCCTTTTTCCAAATATATAAAAGTATGGCCATGTGTGTTAACATTTACCATGGTGTGCACCTTGATTCTTGGTTAAATGTATGTTTAATATGGGGGAGAGTGTGCTTCCCCCCCAACACTACCTCTCCTCCCATATTTATTTGTGTATATGTACATATTCATACACATATACATGAAAATGAAGAAGCAGTAAGTGATTATAATAAATCTGATTTCCTTGGGAAGAAAATGGGACCTCTGATAGCTAATTATTCAGGTTGGAAGTCTGAAATAGCTTGGGGATTAGGAGAATGTTTATGCCCCAGCACAGTTGGGCTGGATCTGTCTCAGCCACTTCAAATGTCACTTAGTTGTAACAGGTTTACCAGGTTTCACTTTCTTCGCATCCATGCGGAAAGCCTTTGAAGACTGACCCATGCTTGTTTAAGTACTTCTGTAGATCCTTGTATGTTAAAACAAGGACTGGGTTCCCCACCTTCAAATATGGCATGCTAAATTGTGGTTGTCTTCCCCTGATTAAGGAGTGAGCATTCTGGCAGAAAGGTTGTGAGAACTGGAAAAAATTACTTTCATGGTTCTTATGTCAGAAAGGCTCATTGGCAGCAACTACACCAATCAAAGCTACCTGCTGGCTTTCCATGGCACCTATGTTGTAAGCTGCTAACTGTGTGTTAAAGCATCATATTGGAACTGTTTAGAAATCTGTATTGTTATGCCTGAAACCGTACGCTTTTAAAGTGTTAAGTACCTTAAGACTGTTCCACTAATTAAATGTTGCACATGCTACCTAATTGATAGCTGTTGTGGCAGCAGTCATAAGGAGACAGTACAATGACATAGTAGTGATGTTCTTCAACATCTCTGTGTTGGAATTGGCAAAAGACCCAATGTTTCATCTAATGAAGCATAACTCACTTCCTCAGTTGATCAGCTCCAAAATTCTTAACACATTGTTTTTCTTCTGACATCGGTGCTTAACTGTATGGGATGAGATGTGTTGAAAATTTGGTTGTCATCAGTTCTGGATGATGATTTTCTTGTCAGAATGTCATGTCTCTCATCACTGGGAGCTCTGGCTGCCTGCTAGCATCCATGGTCACTGAATAACTATTTGCATCTCCAATACCATGCTAATGCTATTGCCTGTCATGTTGACATTTACATGTACTGTTTGGTTTCAAGAGTTGAAGGAGGCTAGTTTTTACATGCGGGAAGGGACTGCCTGTATTAGAATTTGATTTAAAATACTGTTTCGTGGTGCAGCCAGCAGTTCCAAAATGATTGTGCCATGGCCTTTGGCACAGAGAACTTAATAAAAAGGCATAGGTTTTCATGAGATGTGAAAATGTCTTGTCATGTAATTGCAATACTTCAGGAGTCTTTCGAGCCAGTTGTCTCACAAGCTCTGAACCACTGGTCATATTCTTCCTTTGAAATTTTATATTTCAAGCACTGTGGAAAATATTAATCAAGATCTTTTACTCTTGAGCCCACCTACAATCAGTTTCCTTCGTACTGTTTCACAAACTCTGAACTACCCTAAGTGAGAATTGAGAACAGCTCTTGGTAACTGTCATACTACAGTAAAATAGCAGTGTAACATATATCCCCTATGAATATTTTAATATGTATATAGATATAAAAGGGACAGCTATTTCAGATAGTTCTTGCTGTCATTAGTTATCAACTAAGTGTGGACCACAGACTCTATATGTGCCACACAAGCCTTTCACTTTGTCTATGGAAATGTTTAGGTGGAGGGGTGGTTTATTTATCCTGTTGGAAACCTGCATGTTAGAACTTTTTGTATTAGCATTAGGGTAGTAAAAGCTGATTTTCCCCCTGTCTTTTAAGAAGTTGCCCTGTGATAATAAGTGATAAGGCCAGGTTGGACAGAGCCGTGGGTGGCATGGTTTAGTGTGAGGTGTCCCTGCCCATGGCAGGGGGGTTGGAACTCGATGATCTTAAGGTCCTTTCCAACCCTAACTATTCTATGATTCTGTGTCTGTCTCCTGTGCAGTTGGATCTGTAGCTCAAGAACTAAACCCATTGTTTAGTGGGGAACCCATTACTCTCAGATCTTTCTGCGAACTAAAGAAAGACAAAGATGTTTATTGTGGCAAGGACTGCGAGCCAGAGGGCTTGATTAAGTTTATCTGAAAGTCAGTGCTTGATAAAGCGAATGGCTCACCCTGGATCTTGTAGTGGAGAGATGTTTTCTCGTCCATTTACTGGGTACGACTTTGCTTAGATTCTTACTCGTACCTTGTGTGAATTAAACTTATGTTGCTCATGGCTTGAAGACCTTGCTGACAGCAGTGCGAAGTGCACATAGACGGTACTACAGCTGAGTTCTGTGGAAGCTGCCCTCGATTGGAGATTTCATACAATTTAATCATTGCTCTTTAAGCTAGTTGATGGTATGTCTCAGTCTTTCTTTGTTTCATGGACAGTTAAATGGCTCCCTGCTCAATGGGGATGTGTTACAGAAAAATACCAGGTGGTGTTTTAAGAGTGTTGCAAGAGATATACTGAAATGTCCTTGTGACATTTTGTTCATCTAGGTATTACACAAAAGTCCTAGTTATTGCTTTAAATGAGGGGTGAGAGTTAAGTGCTTTTTTGACTGAAAAGAACTGAAAACAATAGTTTCTGGTAGACTTTATAAAACTGATGTGAATTTTGGGGGTTATGTGGGGTCCTCCTTGCTTCTTTAAAGGAGCTGTAGATGTTAACTGCTTCAAGCCTTGCTGGTGTGTGGGGAGATATTGCTCTGCACAGATAGGCCCCCAATGGAAGAAGCTGTAAACCTGCAGCTCAAAACATGCTCATCTTTTTTCCAAGTGCATGTAACACATTTGAAAGCTATATGCCCAGAGGAGGGCCACGAGGATGATGAGGGGACTGGAGCACCTCCCGTATGAAAATAGGATGAGAAAGTTGGGGCTGTTCTGCCTGGAGAAGGGAAGGCTGCGTGGAGGTCTCATAGCATCCTTCCAGTATCTGAAGGGGGGCTAAAGGGATGCTGGGGATGGACTCTTCATTAGGGACTGTGGTGATAGGACATGGGGTAATGGATTCAAACTTAAAACAGGAGAAGTTTAGATTGGATCTGAAGAAGAAATTCTTCACTGTAAGGGTGGTGAGGCACAGGAATGGGTTGCCCAGGGAAGTTGTGAATGCTCCATTGCTGGTGGTGTTCAAGGCTGGATTGGACATATCCTTGGGTGGCATGGTTTAGTGGGAGGTGTCCCTGCGGATGGCAGGGGGGTTGGACCTAGATGATCTTAAGGTCCTTTCCAACCCTAACTATTCTATGATTCTATGCTTGTGGAATTTTGATTCAAAAGATGTGTTTATCGGCGTAGCTACCATGTTATTCTGTTTTGCCAAAAAGTAGAACTTTTCTTGGCTGATTCTCCCTGCCAAATGTTTAACAGTGTTATCCCTACATGATGGACTGATGCAGGTCACAGAAAACAAATAGCTTGTGTAACTTTAAACTGAAGAAGCAGTCTCTGGCAATGATTTTTCTTTTAATGAATCCTGATTTACCATAAGGACTATTCAGGAAAACTGTTGTATGGCAGCTATGTCTGTTTCAGTGTATGGACCACATTTTGTGAGCTTGAAACTGAAGAACAGTATGAGAGATTCTTCAAAACAGACGTGTAGATATTTAATACTAGAACATCGGAAAACCACTCACTCCATTGTATGTGGTAACACAAGATGGGTGTTTTGGCTTTTAAGTAAGCTGTTGAAGATGCCCCTCCTCTTCCCTCTGCCCTTTGAATTTTTGCAATGCAAACACTTAAGAGTGGTACAAGATACCCAAATTTTGAAGCTTTACAAAAATTCTTTTTCTGCTTTTGAAGGGGAAGTGAGCATTTAAAAGCCCCCAAACCTCTTCTGTGAAGTCATTATTGTTTTTCTTCACTTACTGAAAAGTTATTGACACAATGAGACTGACCTTGTGGTATGTACTGTATGACACTGATTTTCAAAGTGCAGTGGTTGCTGGGCTGTTTCCATTTCAGTGCTTGTCCCCATTCTGCTTTCAGATTGTTTAGAATATGAAAATCTGTGTTAAATTAAAAAAGCAAAAATGACCATGTAATTTGTTAACCTTTAAACATTTCCCAATTTTTTCCAGATAATTTAATAACCTCTCTGAGCATTTATGTAATATAAAATGTCATAAAAATACATTAATCTGATTAACATTTATGTAGGAAAGTAATTAGATTTTCAGTATATATTTTTGTGTTAATGTGTGTTTGCTTTGTAATGTGTAGCACTAAGGTAGATAGATACTTTGTAAAGAAAGAGCTTTTATCTTTTGATGTAGCCTCACATTATAGAGTAAACAAGAAAGAAATCAATGGCTACTAAAGAAACTTAAGGAAATATTACTAAATTTTTGAAAATATGTTTCTTTTTAAGGAGATGCTTAGTCAGATATGAGGTTACTTTAGCATATGGTTGGATTTTAACTGTGCTGATTCCTTTTCATGCCTTTAATCCTGCTTTGTAATGACACTCATTGGACAAAAATTGTCTAAGTAAAGGCATCAAGGTGGTGATGTTCATGGGAATGCATTCCTAATAGAAAGCTTTTGATGCTTTCATTAGGCATTTGATAGTTATTATGAAATGAGATAGCCTCTTCTTGCTATTTTAAAAGGAAAGCAAGAATTAATTTGCCCAGATGGCATTTTTAGTAATACCATCCACTGCTGTCGTGACAATGTAGGCTGACTGGAATTTTTTTTTTCTTTATAAAGATTTTGATCTTGTATCAAATCCATCTTCAGTCAACATCCAAACAGCACTGTAGTAAGCCAAATGGGTGCTTAGATATTGGTAATGTTTACCTGCAGTGTAGGAGGAGATTGAGGATTAAGTGTTGAGTGTTTGTAAGGTACTGTGAAGATGGAGCTTTATATGTAAGTGCCAAGAAAACTACTCCAAATAGATGGCAGAAAACCTTCAAAATAGGTTGTGTTCTCTTCTGGCAGTTGCTCCTTAAAGATCATTGTCAACAAAGCAGTGAAATTACATCACTTGATTTCAACTTCAGTTTCAAGACGTTAGTTTAAAATGGTTTTCTGAGTTAAAACACTTGAGTCTTCTGAAGCATTATTTGATATTTTTTGAAGATAGTATTAAAATGCTTTTATTCTTTGAAATCATGTTGCATGCCTTAGAAGACAATTTTGCAAGTTACCTTGACAGTCCTCTTTAGACTATTATTGAAGCTCCGGTGTATTTATTTAAGAGCAGCACAAGTTTTCATTATCTTGAGTTGTGTAGAGAATTGTGTGTTCAGTGAATTTTATCTAGTCTGTCAAAGACTCATTGGTATGTTTCGCTCAGGTGTTAATAACATGATATGATAGCTTGATTGGTTTGGTTGCCTCCTATTTCAGTGGTTATGTGCTTAGACCAGAGCCCCAAGCTTGCTGTCAGAAAACACTGGGCAAGTGCCAGCACATGTGCAGGAAGTGGTGTGCTTCCTGTTGTCCTGTCACGCACATTCCCATGCTACCTAGTCCCTTGCTTTACTCCTTTCCTCTGAAAACTTGTCTTCATCCTCCTTTATTCCCACTAGCGAGAGAGCTACCCTTTCCTCCTTGCCCTGCTTTGGAAGGAGGTATGTCCTCAGGCTGGCTCGTGTCCTGGAGCCTCCTCTGTAAAGCAACAAGGAAGTGATGGGCAGTTACCACCTGCAGTGGTGTAGTTTCGTGTCCTAAATGTGAAGACAGTTGCCTCTGCCTGGACTGCCAAGCCTCTACGCGTCAACTCTGGTGGAGCTTATGCAGGGGCAACTGCTGCCTAAATTGGTAATAAATAACAGTCTGGAGATGCATGCTTATGTCTTGGGTGAGTGTCTCCAGACAGAAGCACTCCAAACATGTTTTTATTATGTTGCTGTTACTTTTCACCATTCACCTACTGATTGTGATACCTGTTCTGGGTGTCCCATACCTTTTTCTGCAGAGCGCAATTAATACCCCACAGTGCTGTAGTAAAACTAACCTTGAATTGTGAACAAGGTTAAAAATGAGTGAGTTCACTGAACCTACACAAGGAATAGTTACTTTAGAGTTTTCCTTTTTCTGTTTCTGTCCTTCTCTGTTATAAAATGAAGAACTTTTTGCTTTAGAAAGCATCAGGGCAATAGCAAAGCCTCAGTCATGGAAGACAGTTGGCTTCAGTCAGTACATCAGTACTGACTACAACAGTAGCATCAGTAGCATAATTGAAGGTGATTTAGTAAAGCATGCTTTTCAGATGGTGTACAGTTTTTCCATCAGAGTGGGTAACTTATTAAAATATGACAATTCCTTAAGAAAAAAATTCCTGTACTTTGGACAAATGTTCTGCCCTTTTTTTTATCCTTGAATTTAGCAATTAAAATGGAGTTGAATTAAGTCTTTTGACTCATTTTTGTTTTTGTGGTCTTATGACTGACTATGACTCTTGGAATTTTGCATATTTTCAAGTGATTCTCCCCCCCCCCCCCCCCCCCCCCCCCCCAGTCCAGTTACTTTCAGGCCCTGGTCTGCTTAGCCTCCAAGTTTAGAGGAGATCAGGTGCTTTCAGCCCGGTATAGCAGAAGTGCATAAAATAGAGTACTGTTTTGTAACCCTGACTTGATATTTCAGAGAAGGAAATGAATATTATTGAGGAAGGCAATATTTACTTTTAATTTTTTTCTCCCTGAATAGGAGAATTGTTGAGTTCCTGAGCTTGTGCATTTGTCTTGGTAGAAGTGTGTGTGTGGGTTGGATATAGATAAAAATCTGCAAATATGTGCATGCCTGTGTCCTGCACACTTAAAGCTTAAGAAATATATTTCAGCAGTATCTAAAGGCTTTTTGAGATAAAATATTGCTTTTGCTGGAATTAACTCTGAATTCTTGTTTCTTTTTGCCCATCCTTTTTACTTTTTAATCAGAATAAGTTGGTTGTGGTACTAATTATATTTGTATCCTCACAATTGGAATTGTTATCAATAGATGCAGTCAGGATGATTCACAGTTTTTTAGACAAGTAATTGAGATTGAGTCTATGGAGGGAAATGAATGAATCTGTTGTCTCCGTAATTCTCTGTGTTCAATTAAATAAATCAGTTTTCCATCATTTCAAATGCATACGCTGGTTCCTTGAACTAGCATCTGCTAACTCATTTTAGTCATTGAAGATACTGTCTGAAGCATACATGTGGTTTGGCAAAGCTTAATATGTATAGAAAAACAGAAATTTTTGTGCTAAGTGTGTAGCACTTGTTCAGTACGCATGCTACCACATGGTAGCACTTCAAAAGAGCCAAATTATTGCCTTAAAAATACTATCCACATTAGTAGTGGTGCCATAAAAGGAATATTTTAGCTGTTTTTCAGTATAGTTTCACCAGAAAAACTGAAATTTGTAATGTTCATGTTGCCAGTTAAATTCAGACTGTTGCTAGCATGGAGACCGGATGTTTCTGCTGATGGACTTTTGTGTCCCTTGGAAAACATGCACGGTCTTGAGTAAATTTTATTTAGTGACAACCCTAAGTTTATCTGTCTTCTGCATGCGCAGGATTCTGCAAGGAAACACAGGTACCCCAAAGAATCTTTTTGAGGAGGCTGCTGTGGGTGAGGGAGCAGTAAAGGTCTGCCTTGTTCTTGAATCAGTGACCTGCCTTATGCAGACATGTGTAACTTCTGCTGGTTGAGCTCATAGTTAAAGGGCAAATTGGTGAACTGTGAGTCAAGACAAACATTTCACTGTGAAATCTAGACTGAAGGCTATGCAGATGTTAGTGGTTCCTAGCATAGAGTTGTTCATTACCTCCTTTAGCAGTGCTGCCTGTGTCCAGCATAGGCTGCAGTGAGCTGTGTGAGCAGCAAGGTAAAGCCAGGCTATGGCACATGGTACTGGGTACAGAGTTCTTCCACTTTAGTGGAACTTGGCTGTGTTGGTTGCTGTTTTTAAAACCAGATTTCTTAAGACATATCAATTTAAAATGCATTTTGAAAATTAATGCTTTGAGCATCTGAGGTGCCATTGACCATATTGCTTCCAGGCCATCTTTGATCAGGGATTCATATATCATAATATTTACTGGCAGTATCAATGAGCCAGGCTGAACTTTGTCTCACCTGATGGTAACTATAACTATTTAAGGACTAAATTTCAGCAACATGTACATTGATATGTGACCTCCTGAGAGCTGGATTTTGTAACTTGTTTATAAAGAAATACAAATAATACAGTTTTAATGACAAACTTGCAGCATGTGTCAGGTTGCTACAAGAGCACTTGTTTTGGAAGTGTTTCAGAAATAAACTGTAACTTCAAGAAGGATGTGAATTTGCCAGTTGTTTGTAGGCTCTGGTGTCTTAGATTTACATTTTGAAATCATCACGTGGACCTTGTTTCTGTTTTTCAGTGCCTCAGTTGATTTGACCTATTCTTAAAATAGGTTTTCAAATAGTGAAGTTATTCACTGAGGATATCTTAAGGTATTTAGAGAACTTGGCTGCATTGTTCCATTGTTGAGTGGATCATCACATTAGTGTTCAGTTCTTGGCCTTGTCTCTGATTTATTATGTAATTTTGGGTATGTTATTTTCTTATTGGCAAGGTATATACCTCCTTTATGTTGAAGTCAGATAAAGTTTCTAATGTTGCCAGTACTTTTTGCAGAAAGAAGATGTTTTTACGTTATTTTAGTGTTTGCTTTAATCTTTTACAAGTTTGTTAGAATGTAGGTGGGTTTAGAGGAAAAATATCCACCAAATTATTGTAATAGGTTTTACTGTTTTCAGTCAAGGGATTCTATTAGTACAAATTCACACAAGTCAGTCATATTTAAGCAAAACACCCGTACTGTATAGTTTTGCACTTTATCTGCTTTAGACAAGTTATAGTAACACTTTCTAGCCTCATTAATTCCACCCCCACCCCCATCTGTTTGCAGACTAACAAAAAAGTTGCCCTTTTAGAGGAAGGATTTTTTATTTTATTTTTATTTTTTTTAATAATAGCAAAAGAGAGAATCTTCTATTTAAGAAGAAAAAAAAAATGTTCCGAGAGATGTTCAGGAGATCATGATGGCCCAGGAGACAGGCTGTGCATTCTCAGTGCTGGAAGCACACTAAAGAGTGCAAGCATGGCTGTTGGTTTTCCTCATCATAAGGACACTCCTAAGCAAATAATTTGCTTAAAAATGAAGGTACTGTTTAAATGATAGTGAGATGAGGGAAGCTCCCTAGTATGTCTCTTCTCCTGCCCTTTGCCTTTCTAACCTCCGTTCTGGGCACTCTCAGGCTTAGTGGCCCTGTTCGGTTGCACCTTTGCAGCGTGGCTTTTAAAGGGCTATGATTGAGTCAGTGAAACCTTGTTAGAAGCACATGTCTGTCCCAAGTCCTAAAAGACTGAGGACTAGGTAGAAGAGAGCCCTTGCCTAGTCTGTGCTAAACTCTAGGTAAAAAGATGTTCTGTAGATTGGGCAAAAGCTGTAAAGAAACAGTGGTAACAATATCAATAAAAGCAGCTTGGGGCTGTTACCCATTTGTGCAAGTTGGCAGCTTGTTGGAGCTATCTAGCTGCTAATATATGTTATAAAATATATATGTTTGGTTAAAAGAGTTTCCATTTCTCCCTGGTGGGGACTGCATCATGTTTTAATTTCTGCAGTTGTTTTCCCAAGGCAGAGATGTTAGCTGTTGATGCTTGATTGGTTCTTTGAGATTTTTTTCCACTAGTGCCTTTATTATCATCTAACTGCTAACAGTCATGAGAGGAAGAACTGCTGACTTGAAATCTGGATGGTTTTCAGTGAGTCCTTTTTCTTCTGGACAATATCACATTTATGTTCAGTTACATATTGCTGCTTATTCTGTGTTTAAGAAAAGAAGTTGTCCTGAAACTTGGTTACCACTTGCCTCTCAGGTGAACACTTTTGAGAGCATGATATACCTTTGTTCAAGTTTGTGAAAGAGCTGGATGTCCTCTTAGGCTATTTCCTCTCTTTAATATTACACCTCTTAAGGGAGAAATTATCTGAATGGGTCAGTCACTTGATTTCATACGAATCTAGATGTAAGTATCTTTTTCCCAGTATTACATGACTACCTCTACTTTGACAGTGTCCTCTATTATAAGAGAATTGCCACTGCAAGGAGCAGTCTAGCCTCAGCCATCTGAAATCCATATTTAAATTAATTCTCAAAAAAATCTTTTATCTCTTCCTTTTGAAAATCCCTTTCTAGTTTTTCCTTTTCATAACTTCATTTGGCTTGAAAAGATCTAGCCATAATTTCATGTTTTAGCATGTTGTAGCATGTCACGAAAGCAAGTCTTTTCTTTCTTTCAGAGAGATATCTCTGAAAAGCTTCTCTAAACCAAAATAGTTTTTTCTGCCTACATTTAATAAATAGATCATATGCTTTTTCAATTCAAAATTGTGGTCACAGCAGGAGGCTTTTAGTTTGTTCTGGGGAGGTCTTTGTTCTTTGTTTTAATTGTAAAATTTAGAAACTTAGCATCTTTTCCCCCCAAAAAAACCCAGCAAAACCTTCAAGTTTAAGGACTGAGCTTCTTTGACAAGCTAGATCCTAGTTTTACTGTTGTGAGCAACATTGGGATGCTACCTGATAGAGTATGGAGGTTGCTGTGTAAAGAGCATGCTTGCAGCACCAAAACATGTTTCTGGAAGTTGTGCAGTAACAGCAGGCTTAAATTTATTTTGATGTGCAAGGGGGAAGGTTTTCATACTGACTTCAGAACAGCTGATTGATCAGTTCTGCTGTCTAACTGTCCTGAAGTGTGCAGTGGCATCTTTAGGTTTGCCTTGGTCCAAGAGCCAAATGGCACAGGTGTTCTCTTTTCCTTGCTGTGTGTAAGGGGGGTTTCAGATTGTAGCCTGGATGGATTTGCTGTATTATTTTTGGGGCACTGTATTATCGTGGTGTCGTGGATGAAACACAAATTGCAAGTCATTTCAATTAAGATATTGTGAACTAGAATACAAGCACCAACATTTGCTGATGGAAAAAATCTGCAAGGGTTTATACAAGCGTACATAGATTACCTTAAAAATACAGTCAGTAAGGTATGCAATTAAATGAAAAGGGCCAGCAGGCTGCAGAATGTAGATTGTGCTGAAATGTGATAAGCTGGAAAAATATTTGCTCAATCTTGAAAAATGTCTCCTCATATCTTTAAGGAATATGGTTGGATTTTTATTTTGCTCTTGAAAGGATATGAAGTGGGGGTCTGTAAATGTAGCATGTTCTGTCCCCTAATTTATGTTGCTTTCCTTTATAATGGATATCATATTTGTATCTGCAGCTGCAGACAAAATTTAAGGATTGTGCAGTGTTATTGCATATGATTTCCTATCGCTTGAGCATTGCTTCATCTGATAATCGCACTGCATTCTGTTTCCTTAAATTTAACTAGCAGGCACAGTGTCTTGTCTGTTTAAAAGGTCTGGTAAGTGATAAGGTGTGCTGATCTGCTTAATGGAATTATGCTAAACATTCCTGAATAGAATTCTGTTCCGTCAAGGCAATCTGTTTGAATGAAGCATTTAGTAGAAATAGGATTTATGTGTTGGTACAATGAAACATTACAGCTGTTGGTATAGAAAGCCTGACCAAAAAATATTCTCTACAGTCTAAGGTAACTTAGTGTATATAAATATGCATGTCTGTTATGTATGATGAATACATACATGCAAACTTATGTGTTTATATACATCTAAAAAGAGGAAACAGTGTTGAAAAATTGAAGATAAATGCAGTCGAAGCTATCTGACAGCTATAGCTGGTCCCCTAAACTCTAATACTGAAATGTAGTTTTACATTGTGAAAAAGACATAAATAGTTTATCTTCTATATCATATACTCACTACACAATTTGCCTTTGGATTCCAATAACTGTTTTAATTCCAGACAGTATTTCAACTTAAATCACAGTATTTCTTTGTCACTGAATGGTAAAATGTTACTGCTTAGTGGAACCCAGAATCCAAATTATTTTTTTTTATGAATGAGCAAGGTAATGCACGTTGTAAATGACGTGTAACAGTTTGTTGATCACTTCAGCAATTAACTGCAGCTGAAAAAAGTCTGCTTACTCAGGCTTAGTCTTACTCTAATTCTCTGAGGAAGCTCTGGACTTTAATGAAGACAGTCCTGCAGTGAATAAACAAACTTCTAGGCTTTTGCAAAAATGAAACCAAAATAGAATACAATTTACTCATTTAATATCAAGCTGTCTCTCAAAATAGTACAGATTGTGTAAGTTTACTTTTTAACCATACTTTTTATTTAACCTAGTTCAATACCAGATGGAAATGATGCGAAGCCTTCGCCACGTAAACATTGATCATCTTCACGTTGGCTGGTACCAGTCCACATACTATGGCTCTTTTGTCACTCGTGCCCTCCTGGACTCCCAGTTCAGTTACCAGCACGCAATTGAGGAGTCTGTAGTTCTCATTTACGGTTAGTATGAGGTTTCCTTTATTATTCTTTTCCCCTCTTAATATTATTACTACTATTTTTGTATTCTGTCTTTTGCCTGTAAGAGTAGCCTGGCAGGCCTTTTCAAGTAAATACCAACCCTGTGTCTACGGCAGCCTCAGCAGCAGCTAAGTCTAGACAGGGTTTCCTTCTTTCTGTTTATTTTTCTTGCTATCAGAGCCCTGATGTGTACGTTTTGGAATGCTGGAGTAGCTGCTTCATTTTTATTCCTTCATCTCCCCTCCCTCGTCGAAGGGGCTGGTGGAACCCGACCAGATGTCTAACAAACCCCGCTTGCTAGCGTGTCTGGCTCTGTACGTGACTGACCAATCAGCGCACGAATTGCCAAGTTTTTTTTTATACCTCTGACAGAAGCATACAAAACCTGGACTGTTTCTTAGCACAAAGATTTTTTTCTTTTCTGCCTATTTAATGGTGTTTCCTCAAGCTCTCCAGACCAGATGTTCTGTGCTGTATCAGAACCGTAGGCAATTTAACAGCTTTATAGCCTCCCCCTCCCCAAACACTCACAGTTTGCCATATCTGGCAGACTTGCATATAGTTTCCAGCTGAGAAGTAAATGTAACGTCCTGAGTATCTGTCAGAAAAAATACTAATGAATACGATCAATCTTATGAGCTGCCCCAAAATTGTTTCAGTATGTTAACAATTGGATTACAGTAAAGAACAAGTTGTTAAAGTATACTTATATTGGCTGGAAACATTGCATCATCAGACCTTGATGAATTTTCCACTTGTTTCAGTCTATTTTGGTTTTCATTTTATCACCAATTGCTAAAAGTTTTACTGTGTTAAGTTTCAGACAACATGAATGTTAACACAGCTTTTATTCTCATGTTGGCATGCTACAGCCGTTATCATGCTGCAAGTGTTAAGCTTCTTTGTCCTAGGAATGTAACAGTTTGTTTAGAAAATTTCCCCCTAAATTCAGTAGAGTATGTCAAGGCAAAGCTAATCTTTTTATATACCAGTTACATTGTTATGCACGAAGCAGCAGGGCAACTTGATCTGAATTAGCTTATTGCTACTCTAAAATCACAATTTTTTTGGTATAAAGTAGAGTTTAATGATTATTTTAATTTACTGCATAATAACTGGAGGGAAAAATCTGTATTTAAATGAGGTAGCTTTTACGTAAGTTTGTGGAGAGTTCGTATTAAGAAAAGAAAATGTAATTTAGACCTTTAATAGGGAAATAATGTTGCAAGTAGAATGGGTCTAGATACCCCCATGTTCTCCAACGTACGTTTATTAGTTATCTTCACTGTGTATAGTTGGATGTATTTTATGTTCCAGTACAATAGGCTTACTACTGCTGTAGTGGCTTTTCTGTGCTGCTTGTCTGAATTTTTTTTTAATAGGACTGCTCAGTTAGTTTCCTCCTGTTTATGTCATTTAGATATTAAAAAAAAAAAAAAAGAAAACCAATCTGGGGTTAGTAATAATGCACTTCCTCTTTTTTAAATTATAGATCCCATTAAGACTGCCCAAGGGTCGTTGTCACTGAAGGCATATAGGCTGACTCCCAAACTGATGGAAGTTTGCAAAGAAAAAGACTTCTCTCCAGAAGCGTAAGTGACTTAAAAGAATGTTTCCTCATCGGTTTTGCTGGATAATTTGGGAGGCAGAGGGGTACAGAGGGTGGTGAAATACTGTATTTTAAAATCCCATGTAATAGTGTGTGCCGGGAAAACTGGCTATATATGGGTACTGACATACGTGCGCTGATGCAGTGGGCTGCAAAGGCATGAACATCTGTCTGGGCATCTGAATAAGAGCCGAAGTTGTGGAAGTTGAATTGATTTTGGAGGTGGTCGGTGAACTGGCTGTAAAGACCATGGTGAAAATGGCTGTATCTGGGAACAGGGTCAAGAATATAAAAACAGAAATGGAGAAGGAAATAGCTGGTCTGTCTTCAAAAGCTCTTTTCTTTTTCCAGAAGGAAAATTGAACAGGTATTCTGGAATAGCTGCTGTTCTGTATTTATTCCAAATTAACTCCCCCATGTGGACAGAGGCTTCTGGAGTAAAGTAGAATAATTAGTCTGTTATAAAAGATTAGCCACTTGTAATAGGTGTAGGCCTGAGTAGACTTTTTCCTCAAACAGCTTGGTATTCAACAGCAAAAGCACTTGTTAAACTTTCTTCATTGAGAAAAGATGGAAACATTTCATTGCTTGGAGTAAAATACAACATTTCCGTGATAAACAAATCTGTGTTTAGTCAAAAAAAAAGGGGGGGGGGGGCAGGGAATTAAAAGCAAAAAAACCAATATGCATACAAAGAAGTTAAGAATATATTTTCTTAAAAACTTACAGATCATGCCTGCATTTCCAGAATTTATGAAAGGTATTATTCTCTACTTATTATAAAGCAGTAATAGTAGTTTTTATATGCATATTGTTAAAAAATATACTCTGGAAATTTATTTTAATATCCACCGTGGAATTTAGTTATTCCAAAACATACACTGTTTTATTTTGCCAATCTAATTTTTGGTCAGTAAAAATTTTAATTATTCAGCTGTTGAGGAAATTGTTTTTCATTGTAGTAGTTACAATTTTAAAGGTATATCAGTGTCATGTGGTAACTAACTGCTTACTTCTATTTAAGAAACCCTGATGGCAGGGAGATCAGTGAAATATTTGGAAGGGGCAGAGTTAATCCTGTTAGTACAGTCTTTTGCTGGAGGCTTTTTCATGTAAGTAATGTATTAGCAAGCAAAGCGGCTGCTTGACTTCTGAGAGTTTTTCCTAGAGCAGCTTTTCCTAGTCTTTGTAAACGTGAGGTTTTGCCATGCAAATGCTCTCTTACCAAAACTTGACTCTTGTTTGATTGCAGAACTATGAAAATCAAGAGTTTTTACAAAATTGCCAATTGTTGGAACAGCAATTCAACAAAAAGAACAAGAAAGCTACTGGTTATATTAATAAATACTTTTTAAACTTTTTTTCACAGCTTGAAAAAGGCAAATATTGCTTATGAAAACATGTTTGAAGAAGTGCCCATTGTAATTAAGAATTCATACCTGATCAATGTGATGTTGTGGGAACTGGAAAAGAAATCTGCAGTAGCCGATAGACATGAATTGCTCAGTCTGGCTAGCAGGTAAGTACTTGTTACAATAATGGATGTATTTTTATTCGCTTTCCCAAACCACAGTTTAACACCTTGGGTGAAATCCCAGTCTCATTACAGTCCATGGAAGCTTTGCCTTGACTTTTAATGGGGTTAAGACTTTACCCTTCATGTTTTTTTGCTGAAGGAAAAAACTGTGTGGTAAAACTATAGCTTTAGATTGAAGGACTAAATTCAGTCTGTAATCCATATATACCTGTACTGCTTGAAGTGTGTAATCTTTTCAGAAGTATATGTTTCTTCAAGAAAACACTGACCTTGATAATTCAGGCAAATAGATCTGGAAATAAAAGTTGCTTTTTTAAAGTATTCCTTAAGTAATTCTAGAAATTATTTTAATAAAAAATAAAGCACATTTGTTCTACTTTGGTAGCCGGATGCATTTGAAACTAAACTAACGTAATAAAGCCTCTATCTGAGAAACTGGCAAAAATGCTCGGACTGATTGTCATGATGTCAGAAATTGTTTTAAGTTTTTGGAATGATCTTCTCATAACTTTATGTAAGGATAAGTGTTTGTTCCTGTAGTATTTTTCCCCTGAAAATACATTTATGATAACAGAGTAGGCATGACCTGTAGCAGTATGATTAGAGATTTGATGGTACTTAAATCTTACACAGCACAGTACAGTTAATTGGATTATTATTTGGCTGACCAAAATAACCATATGCACAAAATGATGCACTGTCTTGCTGAATGTAGAAACTGGACTGTAGTCACCAGTAAGTTTTTGGGGTGTAACACTTTCTTTTTCTGTCAAGGTATTGTCTGCCAAGATTCTGATCCCCTCTGACTCTGACAACCAAGCTAGCTGAATACTAGTGGCCTCTTTAGCTTTTCCTTTTTTCCACTCCCCTCTCCCCCCTCACATGTAAGGCTAATTCTGGTTAATGGACCAGTATTGCCAGTGGTCCACATGTTGCCTGAGATAGCAGAAATTTTCCACTCTATTTTCTTTACTCAGGCTTATGTGGATGTATTGAGGGATCTGATAGCTTTTAGAGAAATTGGTCAAGACAGAGCAGGTATAGTGTTGAACGCTGCCAGGGAATTCACAAATGCCACAAGAGGTACTTACTTCCTAATTTTGTCCAGTAACATTCTGACTTTTCGCCTTGGAATTAACAAAGTGGATAATTTTGCCTGAAATGTTCAATCTGCTTGACTTTGCAGGCTTTCTGTCAGGTTCTTTCCTTGGTCAAAGATCACAAAGCTTTCCCCATCTAAGGAGAGGGTGGGCACTGGATCTGAGAGATGACAGTGACTCCTTATGAGTTCTGCCACTTTACTGTGAAAAGGAGGATGGTGCTGAGCAAGTTTCCAGGTGACCTGACAGCATTTCGCTGGATTGTTCCTATGGGTTTGCTCCTGTAAAATAGGTTGGGGCTACCCAGCAGCCTGGATCCTAGCACAGGCTGTTGCTAGTCATGCAGTACAATTTTGGAAGTGGAAATTAATTTGAACAGATCACAGAGCACGTTTGAAGTTTTTAATCAGCTTTACATCTTACATAGTAACTGTTCCATAGCACTGCCCTGACTCACGATAAAATATAAGAACTGTACAAATTAATTTCCTTTCTGAAATGATGGTGTTAATAGCCTGGTGCAAGACAGGCTTTTATGTTGGTCCTTATGTAGGTAAACAGGATGAGAAGTTAAAAGGAAAAACACAAGCCTCAAAGAAAAAGGAAACATCATCATTTGTGTGTAGGAATCCTTCACAACAGGAAAAAAAAGTGATAACTTTTTTCTTAGTGAATCAGATTTTCTTTTCAGTGGCTGTTTTCTTGGAGTAGTGCAGTGCTGTTGTTGACAATGACACAGGTGGAACAGGATTCTTCATAAACCTGGTTAAAAGTGCCTTTTCAATTAAGTGTTTCTTTGAACTTACCCAGTTACTATCCCATATACTGGCAGCATTTTGTTGAGCTTATTGAAGTCTAGAATTTCCCACTAATGGGGAATTAATTCAACACATTCATCAGTTTTCAGAGGTATTTTCTGCATTATGTCTCCTGAACTGATTTTCCTGGCAGAATTCTTCTGGCTTACCTGGTCTGTTTGAGGAACGTAAGGTGCTTAGGTTAGTTTGAAGGAGAGAAAATTTTGGAAATTACCCCAGTTGGTTTATTACAAGGTTTTTATGTGTCCTATTTATATTTATTTATTGTTAATATTTGATAACTGTGTTTAGGTGCTGGGTAGGTTACATTCAATAATATCTTGCAGTGGTATAACTCAGCAGCTGGCAGATTAAAACATTTTAATGCTTGTTTATTCAAGGTAGAGTGACTTGTACTGCCTGTTGAAATACTTAACTAGTTTTTACTTGAATTCAGCTACGAAGATTTCTCTGTCAGAGCACATATTGCCTGAAGTGGGGGAGTTCAAACCTCCACTGTTTTGGAATTTTATTTTCACTTTGTATTTCCTTATTTTTGTCTTTGAAGAGTTGTGGCTAAAACACTTCAGATACCAACTTTTAATTTTGGTGCATATCTTCCTCCCTTACCTTTGCTATTGTAGAAGTAGTTGGCAGTAACTTTAAGGCTACTTTTTCTTTTTGTCTGTTCTTTCTTCTTTATTTTCTTTTTTTTTTTCTTTTCTAGGGTTTGGGGTTGGTTGGGCTTTTTTGGGGTTTGGTTGTGGGGTGTTTTTTGGTCTTTTGTGAGCATCCCTGAACCTTTTTTAATCTTCTGAAGCAATGGTTTTGGCAATGAGATTATTTACCCATAGTTCTTCTCTGGAGAGTTTGTTTCATCAGGATTCTCACATGTTCAGCCACCCACCTTGTCTGAGTTTGAAACTGTACCCATTTGAGGTACTTTGTCTGCATCTTAATATCTTTCTCCTTTTGAAGTACATTTTGATAATTGTATAAAGCAGTTTACTTTTGGGGGCATAAATTTGTGTTTCTCTTGTGAAATCTGAATTAACTGGAATATTCTGGGGAAAGAAGTTGAAGGCAGAATAGCGCAAGACTAGCAAGTAATAGCAAGCAAAGGCCTTTTGCTCAAACTGTTATCCTTCTGCTACCCTTAAGGACCAAAATGTCTTGAAGACCTTGGAGTACTGCCAGTCTTTTGATAGAGACTCAAGAATTAAAATCCTGTCAGATAATGTTCCAGATCTTCAGAGAAATAATTGCAACCAACTTTCCCATTCTCATCCATCTCTTCCCTATTCTATTGATGATCTAGCTTAAATTAAAAAAAGCTTTTTTGTGGTCTAGCTTCATAATAGGGTTGTTCTATAATATCTCAATTTGTCTCAAGCAATTTTTCTAATAGTGTGCGTCAGTGGAAGCAGACATGTGCTGAACATTTACTGCAGCAACATCTACTTGGCAGATACATTTTTTAAACGTCAGACCCAGTATGTTTGCGAAAGTGACATAAGGAGGGTTCCTTTGGCTTTTGAAAACAATATTAACCTTTATACATTGTACTCCTTATTCGGAAATCTCAATGTGCTTAATGGATTATTAAGATAATTATGAAAATCTCTAATTTGCAGATGGGGGAAGCTGACACAGAGAGGGTAAATGTGTTGCCCAAAGGCACACGTCAAAGAGTAGAAAAGGGAATGGAACTCAAGACTCCTGACTTACATATCTCATTCAAACAAAATCCTCTTAAAAAGAGCACAGGTTGAACTTGGGCTGAAATGCTGAGATGTAAACAAGTTCTGCTAAGCAGTGGGAACGTTCCTTAGAAATACTTAATCAAAAAGATGTGCTTTGCCCAGCAATACCTCTCTAATCCACCCAAAGCTGTTCCCACCAGGAGCAGAAATGTTGCACAGTGTGGCACCTTTCCCAAAAAACAGACTCTCAGGGGGACTTTGGTGGAAAGTAGCAAAAACGAGCAGCAGATACAGCATTTTCTTATGTTTCCTCCTGTTGCTCCTTCTTCTCATCTTCCTTAGCCAGGGTGCAAGCAAAATGAAATGAAATCAGATTCATTTATGGCAGTTGCAGGCAAGTTTAGGGGACCATCGTGTTTTGAATACCTCCAGCTTTCAGAATTGTTATACCTGAAAGTTAGGTGCCTGGGTGCAGCAACGATTCAGATCTTAGAGGCTGGGTGCCTCTGCTCCCTCCCAGGCCAGCACAGGTAGGTGGGCAGAGTGTGAGCTGGGGCTCACGAGCTGTGTGTAGAGACAGTTATGAGTAGGACATGGCAAGCTTAGAATGCTGTGAATTGCTGCCTCTCTTTGAAGCTCTGGTGTCTGACTGGAGGCCACGTTTTGGGTGTTTCAGACCTTTAGCGAGTGTGTGTCTCGAGTCCTTTCCTGATTAAAGATGAAGTAAATGTGGGCTTCATGTGTAGTTCCCCATTACGAATCCTACAGAAGCAGAGCCAGTTTGAGGTTATAGCCCCAGCTGCTTGCATCATTTCTCCCCACTACCCCCATTTCATCTCTACACCCCTCCCACCCTCAAAGATTTTTATTTCCTCATCTGTTTCAGAATATGGCTGTACAAATGGCTTTGTGGAATAGTCTGGTGGAAAAAGTCAGGCTCCCGCTCTTCCCTTCCAGCCTTTCCTCAGCCTCCCTAAAAAAAAAAAGAAACCCCAGCAGAGGGTGTTTTTGCATTTACAGTAGACTGTTTCACTGAGAGAGTTTGAAGTGTGCCCACGCAAACAGCTGAATCCATACAGCTGAGAGTGCTGTAATCCTTGGGCAAAGAGGGAGGGAGGGAGAGGCAGGAAGATGCTGATGCTGGAACCTCTTAAACTGGTTTTGCTGGCAACAGCAGACTGCACCTTTGCTCTCCCTGGTGGTATGAGCCTTCCCTCAGGAAGGGGGAGACATGCATTCGGGTCTCTTACCCAGATCCATATGCTAACAGGATGCCCTCATGTAGTGAGTGATCCGTGTGTGTAGCTAACGTACAGTCATTGCACTGTCCTTCTGCAGATGCTAGACCATAACACCACCAAATGCAAGGCTCGCCAGTGGGAAGAAGAAGACAGAAAGGACCATGGCTGTTATCTGCAGATGAGGCTACTCTGCTCATAGGTTTCTACTTCTCACCGTCAGAATTATTTAACCTTTGATAACTGCTAAATAAGGAGTCAAAAGTAAGCCGTGTACCAAGGAGTCAGGTTAATATCTGCCCTTTTGAGTGAAGGATTGTAGCTCATCAAATATAAGGTTGTTACAGCAAAAATTCACAGCATGAGAAATTGCTTTGCAGGTTCTACTCTCTAGTCTGTTTTATTTTGGGATTTTGCTAAGCAGGCTTGAACAGTTTCCCTTTGACAGTTTGTATTGTTGGTCTGGTTTTGGCATTTTTGATTGTGTCATCCAAGCTGTGTAGATAAGGCTCAAATGATAAATTTCTGGAAGTTTTACATGTCACTCACTACAGGGGAGTGATCCTAATAATTCTGGTGAAGGCGTTCTCTCACATTACATTATTTCTTCATTAGATGTGTAAGAATCCACATGACATATTTTTTGACTGTCCTAACTGCAGGAAAAGCTCCCTTCTGTTTTTTTTCTCCTTTTGTTATCTATATTTCTCCCCAAATAAGAACACAGTCCCCATGTGTGGACTTCCTGTTGCTTAGTATGATACCAGTTCTGCAGCTGAGTCTTTTCTCCCAGGAAGACTCACTGATACCTGAGGTTTGGTGGTGTCCTGGTGCTGTGTTAAGGTGGAACTTTTAGTTCAGTTCAGGACTGTGCTCAGATCATCATCACTGGGTGATCTCAGACCTGGCTTGTTTCGGATGAAACTAAACTGGAAATAGACTTTAGCCACTAAAAAGGCTTCAGATCACTGGACCACATCCAGTGGACACATGTGGTGTGGACATTGGTTTCTCAACACCAGCTGTTCTGCTTTGTAGATCTGTGCCTTTTGCTCTACGCTACTTGCTAATCTAAATGTAAACTCAGTTTGACTCTTTCACTGCATCAGCTGACTGAAATGCATCCACTGGAAATGCATGACTTTATTACCAGTGCCCTCAGAACAACTAATGCAGGTGCTGAGCTCCACCTTGTCTGCATATGACTATCACAGAGACTTGTAGGAAAATGGCCCTCGGTGGGGATGTGAGCAGGATTTACTGGCACTCCCCTCCCCTTCTTTTTTATTTTTAATTTTTTTACTTTTTTTGGTTGCATTTACACGTGGGGGGCGGCATTTAGGTACCTGGCAGTGACATCTTTTGAGGTCTGCTCTAGTGGAGTGCACAAGGTAAGGAGGTGCCTAAAAGAGCCTTTGGTCTAAGTAAGTGTATGATGAGTCTTATGGGCTGGAGCGATGCGATTTAATTTCCTAAATCTCACCAGAATAAGCTTCAGCTGAACAAAATTTGCTTTAACATCGTATCTGTACATTTTTACAAATTACTTCCTATTGGGCTTTCTTTTTTTTAAAAGATGAAGCAAAAAAGGGTATCAATGACTTGAGAACTGAGGAAGAAGCTGGTCCTGTATTTGCAGCATACTTATCACTTCATGTCTCAGTTCACATCTGTTTAAGTTATCTGTTTTTAGCTTTTTGTTTCCCTGGCAATGAGAGCAAACATTATACTACTGCTACTTCTAACAATAACTCTCTGTTTCTGTATTCTGCTGTACTAAGCGGGTCCCAAGGAGATTCACATAAAATTATTTTTTGTAACCAGCTATATTTCATATGGACACTATCTGTAAAATAATTATGTATTCCTGATGTCCGCATACCCTACAAGGCTATTAGTGTGTACCTACATAGGCATTTCTGATAATATCCAGTTCTAACATTAACTCTGTATAATATAAGCTCTATAAAAATCTGAAAATATGCACACCCCTAGCCAGGGCAATAGTCCACAGTTCTAAATATCGTGTGCTTGAAATGCTCAACCAAAAAAACCCAGGAAGTTTAAAAATAATTATTATGGTGGCGCCTTTCTTGCTGCTGTGTAGCTGAAGTCCTCACCGTCTGCCCCTGTATACAACTGAGATTTAAAGCTCTGGCTTGTGAATAAATTGTGGTCTGAAGTTACTGATACAGCCTTTTGTTCAGTGAGCAGGAAGCTCAGATAGTGAAGTAGCTGTCCTAGTTCTTGGATATAGGGGTGTCTTTAGCTACATTCTCAGCAGGTAACCTCTAGTGCCTCAGTATATTACAAGCTTCCTGTCTTCAGCTATGGCTTCTATGGATTTGGTTAATAATTCAGACTTTAAAAAGCATGTGTGTAGTACTACATGCGTGGTACCATTTTCACTTTATGCCTGTCTCTTCCAGTTAGATTTTCTTCGGTCCATAGGCTGTAGGATGGTGTAGGAATGCATTGCAAAAAGCATACAGTATCTCAGATAACCTGGAGGAGCAGTGACTGAAGGATATTGCTCTGACATAGAAGTGCACCAGATTTTTTAGTTGAAAGAAACTCTTATGAATAGTAGTGGATTTCTGCTAAGGAGGAGAAAGATGGAGTTTAGCTTTTGAGTCACTGGTCTTCAGCCAAGTAGGACTGGGTAAGGCTTTTATCAGAGCCAACAAACTAGGCTCTGATCAAAGGGATCAACAGAGAGCAGTGAGTATCCTTCTTTTACTGCACTGCCCTGTAAACAGTTTAGGATGAATACTGTCTCCATGGGTACCAACCTAAAAACTTCCAAAACTTTGACTTGGAAGGTATACCTTAAGTTGAACATTCCTGTAAAATACTGAATCCATTGCTAAAAGTGGTTACAATAAAAGTTGTTTAACAGACAGCATTTGTCTGGCCAAGGCAGTAGATCGCATAACTGGAACTGGACGCGCCCAGCCTAGCTGCTTCCATGTTGCCTATGGTATGGAATGTCGAGCTGGCTGGACTGGATGCAACACTCCACTCCCTCTCAACAGCTAAGATCAAGCGATGTCTGCCGAACTTCCAGGCGTGGTTTGATAGACCAGTTAATGAGATTGAGTTCTGAAGAATATTTAACTATCCCTGCAGAGGGGTAGTTAAATATCTGTGAAAGAGCTAGCAGTAACTTGAAACCAAACTCTTTGAACACATCTCCTGGAACCAGGATTGCATGTCACAAAAACATCAGGCTTTTCCTTTTAAGCATTTTACCTGCATCTGTAATATCAGTAAATCCATGCAAGGTGGTGTTTTAACTATGAGGTTCCCTGCGAAGACCGAAAGACTTAATTATGGCATTTGCAGTGTGGCAAAGTTGCTAGAGGAGGTGCCGTGTAAAGTATCATCAAATAAACATGTGAACAAAGATAACCAGGGTCTTAAAAAATTTGCAAACTGTGCCATTAGTGCAGAAATGCTGGTCAAGTGACTTGAAATGGATTTTAAATTTAAAATCTTTTTTAATAAATTTAATCTTTCATGAATGTTGTATTTCAGTAATCACCTAGGGAAGAGTCTGCAGCTGCTGATGGACAGAGTGGATGAGATGAGCCAAGACATTGTTAAATACAATACCTACCTGAGGAATGTAAGCAAACAGCAGCAGCAGAAGCACCAGGTCAGTTACATGGAAAACCTGAATGAGAAGATTTTTTTCTGACAGAATATGGTTTGGCTGGTGTTATGTAAGACAGATGAATTTGGATTTAAGCAAGATAAAATTCTTACAGAAACATATCTATTAAGTAGATCTATAAAATGTGCTAGTCCGTGGGGAATGGATTCACTTCTGCTGGCATGTAGTGTGGCTTGGTCTTCCTTTGCTGTTTTACATGTTTTTTAGTGATTTATGATAAACCAGAATCATTGATAAATATGCTGAGGACTCAGGGATTAAGGGTTTAGTACATGAAATGAAAGAGCTGAAACTACAAGTGAACTGTTCCAAAACAAACTGGTTTAATACCATCACATGTTGTCATGCATCTAGAGATAAAGAAACACAGTCCATATTTAAAAGACCGCAGACTGTTCTCTGATTAGAAATGACATTTTAGTCATGTTTTGTATCATTAGATACTGATACTAATCAGGTGATGCCAATGTCTAATTCCTGATGCTTTAAGGGCCTTTTTAAAATGCAAAGTAGTCTGAATAGAGAATACTAAGAATGGAGACCGGCTCTGGGTGGCCCTGCTTGAGCAGAGAAGTTGGACAAGGTGACCTCCAGAAGTCCCTTCCACCCTCAACTGTTCTATGCTTTGGAGATGGTGTTACTTTATTTGCTGTTGCTGCATTTGATAAAGCAATACTGTGTCTAATTATAGAAGAATGCTGGTAAATTGGAAAAAAGCACTATGAGAGTGATTTAAAAGCCTGGAAAGCAGATCTTAGTGAATGCAATTCACTTCACATAATAAATTAAGTTAATGAGTGACTTGCTTACTCAAGAAGTACCTGCATGAAAAATAAATTGAACTCTTTAATCTTGCAGACAGAGATATGACAAGATTCAGTATCGGCCAACTGAAAATGGGCCAGGCCACTTTAAAGATGAAATATTGCAGGTATTGCTACACAAAGTAGCTAATTATTAAAAAGAGCACCTGTGGTTCATGTGAAGTGCTTCATCACTGACTATTTTCAAATCAGAATTGGCTTTTTTCACTTCAGTAAAGTGTAGCTCGAACAAGGAGTATTTTAGGAAAGCAGCAGTGGTCAGTGGTCTCTTCTGGCTTTGTAATTCCTGAGGACTTAGAAGCTTCATGTTTATCTTCAGAACATTTATTTTCCTTTACTGCCTAATTTTAATACAAAGATGGCATCCACTTCAAAGGCTTTTGCTGACAACAAGGGGGTCTATTTATTTTGAAAAGCAGAGCAAAGTAGGTTCCATGGTGTCTCACTTAATTTCTTTACTAACTATAGCTGCGTTAGTAGTGGCTCATTGCAGCATAGTTAGTGGTCTTAACTTCATTTTTAAAACAGAGCAACTGTGATTAAGAGCAAGCTGTTTCAATAGAGAATAATAGGCAGACTGCTGAGAAGTGAATGGGGTAATGCAAAAAAAGAAGAAACTACATGCTATTCACATACAAATATGGGCATTTAAGATTTTATTTTTAACACTGTCCAAAAACATGTATTTGTCACTACTACTGGAAAAAAAATTACTTCATTTGAGTATGCCACCAAGTATGAACTGTTTTCAGGCTCTTATGCACAGATACATTTAAGTAACTGAGAGAAAACACCCTGTACTCTTTGGCCTGTTTATTTTAAAGATATTTTTTTCTGTGTGTTGAATACGAGGGCTTTGATAGACAAATCTTGCAACTAATTCCTTGTGAGACAGAATCTCACATACATGTTTTTGAATGTGAGAAACTTCTGAAAACAAATGTGTATCCAATAGCTGAAGAAACGGTCTGCTTTAATTTTTATAAAGTTTGAGTAATCTACATGGCAAAGGGAATCACTGAAGACAAAGCAGAATAATTTTTGCAAGCTGCTACTCTAGTATGTCTTCTGGTAATCCACAAAGAAATGGCATCAAAGTGGCAGAATAACTAAGTAACTGGAATGGAGAAATGAGCCATTATGCTTTGTTTCAGCCACCGCTTTGTTCTCAGTTTAGAGTTAATATTTTGTGGCTTAAAATACCTTGTTTAATGAGGTTGTTTTCCCCTTCTGCACTGATATTGTTTTGACCTTTAACTTGCATAAAATTGAGTATTTCTGATCTGTATAACTATTTGAGGTAGTGGCTTCTCATACCTACATATTCCAACCTTCTTTTCCTTTCTGTGTGGGGAAATAGAGGCCTTCATCTACCATGCTGTATTCTTTCCATAACCTACAGTATTCATCTCAATGAAAACCAATTTACAAATGAACCCCACATCTTCAGAACCACAGACTTTTCACTTAAGGTGCCAGCTTGTGGAGGAATTGCCTGTTACCAGTGAATTAAAATCAGTTGTGAATTGCATTTGCATTATTTGAAATAAACTGAGTTGTATTGAATAAGCATAATTTTAAAATCATACTTGCTAGTTAGACAAGAAGATCTGAAGAGAAAAGCTTTTGCTGCTGTGGAAGTCCTGTTGCATTCTGTTTCTGTCACTTTATTTTCAGTACCAGCAGAGACGTCAGCAAGAAAATATACAGCGTCAAAGCCGAGGAGAAGCCCCTCTTCCTGAGGAGGACATCAATAAACTCTTTAAACCACCACAGCCACCTCCAAGAATGGAGTCACTACTTATTGCAGGTAATGTTCTAGCAGCTTCATCAACTTGTCTTTTCATATATGAATGTTAGCTTGGGAAAAAGTGCACTTGTTCCTTTAGAAAGCATTTTAATTTTTCATTACCTTTGCCATTATGGTGTGATATTTTGGCATTAGTAGTGTTCCAAATACCACGCTTTGTTTAGACAAAGGCAATGGTTTCAACCTGTGGTATACAGCCCTAGTGTCTGAAGAATTAAATAAAGAAGCTAAGAACAACAACGTTATTGGTAGTAGGCAGCCCATGCCTCTGTTAGGAATAAAGCTCCAGACACAGTAGAATTTTTAACCATCCAGGTAAGTAACAGAGGCATTTTACTCATGCATGTATGAACATATGTAATTTTTTGAAAGCAGTCCACTGTGTTTAACCAGAATGGCTGCGTAAAGCTTTAAATTTTATATGTGGACGCTTTCTCCCTTTTATTTTACCATGGTACCCAGCTCCTGCTTGACCATCTGTGCCTCCTGGGTTGATGGGAAAGGGCAGGAGCAGCAGCCAGACCCTCTTCCCAGCTCCATTCAGAGAGGGTGAAGTAGGATTGTAAAGGAAAGCTGGAGAAATGCCCCATGGAGCAGGTTTTCTGCACAAATGGGTGTAGCAATTACTGAAGTCAATATGCTGCTCCCTGCGCTTATACCCCAGCTCGTCCCTCAACTCCAGAAGTCGGGCTGTACAGACAAGAGGCAGGAATAAGCTGCTTGGGCTAGAACTACTGATCAAAAGCTGAGCAGTTGTCTGCAGCCTTAAGTTACTGATAACATCCCCAGGTGTTGAACTGAATCCCCAGCTGAGAAGACTTTACTTTTAGTTTGTTAGATTTTACTGACTTGGGATATTTTGTTTAATTTCTATGGTCAGAGTTTTAGGGAAACTATCCCTATCTTCCTGCACCCCAAACAAAATGGAAGAATATAAGTGGAACAAAGCATAGTAATAGATATTCCCACCACCACCCCCCAGTTTCTTCAGTTTGCTGGTATGATGCAGGATGTAGCCACGCTTTGGTACAAAAGCCAGTGCCTGTCCTGTGCCTCCTGCAAGGGTGAGAACATCTGGGACCTCACAATGGCAGCAGAGAGCAGTAACCCAGAATGCCCTGCTCAGTAATCTAAATTTGGAAAATGTCATTAGAAAGCAAATTGTTTAACTGTAGCAGGCTTTTTGGATCAGTTAGCTGTTATCTTGTTTTGTACTGAGAGAAAATGAAGCCAAAGTCCTGGTCATTCGCTGGACAGAAAAGAGTGCTTTGACATTAAAAAAAAGTGCATTTGAACTACCACTCTTAAATCTTGGAGTAACCAAGAGATGATTATTTTAATATTAATACTGTTTTACACTGCTAAGAAGTGCTGCTTTTAAAAGAAATGGGGTTCTTGATTTATTATTCCTTTCAGAGTCTTTCAAAAACCCTACTGTTGTGTTAGTTTTTACCAGTTAGTGAATCTCAGCAGCATTCAAGTATTTAAACATTCAGCTTCAACATAGCTTAAAAATGCAACAGAAGTGTGTATGTGTGTACAGGTTTGTTTTATGAAAGTGATAGCTTAGGATGAGTCATCTCTTATAAGAAGAGGAATTGAAAACTATTGTACTTAAAGGAAAGAACAGTTTTCAGCCAAAGCACTCTCTCTCTTCTTATACCATAGTCAGGGGAAGAATTGGAAGCATCCCCTTCAACTTAGACGAAGTAAAGTTTGGGGATAAAGAATAAAACTTAGCTCTTTTGTCTCTGCGGCATTTAAAAACTTTTCAAATAGAGCATTAAATTGGGGTTTATTGGCCTTCTAAACAGCCTTAATTTTGATTGAACTGGCTTAATGTTTTGCTATTCCTAGCTAACAAGGGAAATAACTTGTAGCAGTGCGTGTATAAAAATGTTTTGATGGGCACGTTTGATTTGTAAAACACTGACAAGTCTTCATACCCTGATGATTCTTGAAATAGCTAGTGAAGTGAAATATTAGGTGGAAGAAAAGGCTAGGAAAATGTCAAACAGGAGTACCACAATTCTCGATCTGCTACTGAAAAATATTTGTTACAAATATTTTAAGAGGGACCGCAGATGCATAAGAACAGAACTCAAAATCAGTCTTGTAGTATTTTTAGAGCAACTGAATTGAACCATTAATGTGATTAAGCTTCTAATACTGCAGCAAGAATTGTTTATTCTTTTTATTGTCATACATCTTTTCAGAACTTGTACGTAATAGAATAATATCGAAATCAAGGTGGTTTTGAGCATGCAGCTTACCTATCCTGCAAATTTAGTTTCTTCTTCTTCCCAAACCTATTTGGGAATACTGAAAATGCAAAATTTCCATGTGTAGAGTAGTTGAGCTGTTTTGGTTGCTTCTCTCTATAATCCTGAATGATTTAGCTCTCTAAAATTTGTGTTCTAGGACATCTTTCTGAATTTGAAAGTTGACAAGGGTTTCCTCCTCTTTCCTATTGACAGGTCAAATTAATACCTACTGCCAGAATATTAAGGAGTTCAATGCACAGAACCTGGGCAAGCTTTTCATGGCACAAGCTCTCCAAGATTACAACAACTGAAGAAACTTTGCTGTTGCCCTCAACAGGAAAAGTTATTTGCAGTTTTATACTGCTCATGATTCTCTTGAAAATTCAGTATATTGGGAAAAGAGTCTTGTAAAACAGTCACCTTGGTCTGTGTAGAATTCTGCTGTAAGAAAAATAAAGGCAAATTTTAATGATATTTTACTATTTCCTTATTTGTTGGCCCTATTGGACTGGAATTTTCTGTGGTCACTCAGGTTTTCTAAGTGTTTGGCAGTTATTCATGTTTAGTCATAGCAAATAATACAGGTTTTATTTAACTTGGAATCTGAAATGAAAACAAATTATTACAAATGTTCGGTATAGCTGACTTCACAGAAGAAACCTGTGAAGATTTCTCAGTTTTAGTTGAAAACTTACAACCATAATGTGCTAGTCACTTGGAGCAGTTGCTTGTTTTTATTTTAATCTGTTTGGACAGTCTGGTGTGATGGACCTTCCATATTTCATAGGCTTCACATTTAGAACATACACACCCTAGTTTTATGTGGAGATTGATCCCCAAGCTGGTTACAGTTGGACTCAATCTTAAAGGTCTTTTCCAACCTAAATGATTCTGTGAAATCCAGGGGTGCTACTGAAGTCTTCATGACAGAAACTACAGAAGTAGCTAACCTGGAGCAGCTAGTGTGGTGCTTATGCCTACTCCGCATTAACTTTGCCATCTGGAGGTGCCTTTATTCCTGAACTCAGGCTACTTATTTCTTTAACAAGAATGTTAATTTCAAGGTTTAACATGTGGCAGCTCACGTGTGACTGTCATTGATTTCTTTTTTCTTCTTTTTTGAGTTCTTTTTTGCATGTTATTGTGTGATGTGTTCTGAGAGCCTAAAATGGCTGAAGGACTGTGGTTTGGTCTGTTCAAATAAATAACATCCTCTAAATGTGGTCCTAGCATGGGGTACTTCAGCCTCTAAGGTGAAGGTTTTGGAAAGTCAGAAGTATGTGAAAACTGGGGCTTAGACATAGAACTTATTATTTCCAGTCTAAACTATAGTGATTGCAGTACCTATGTAAATATGGGTGCAGATTTTGTTCAGACCTTGCATATCTTGCAAATTGCCAGTCTTGACCTTGGAAACTTTGGGCACCTTTGTGTTAGCTTTCATGCAGTGAACATCTCTGAGGTCAAAGATTAGTTAAGGATCCTACTACAGTGCCACATGATTGAGTTTCATTTCCTATACAAATAACATTCACTGTGAATTTTCTAGTTTTCTGAAGGACCAGATCAAGCCATTGTCTTTCCTGTCATATTCCTGACCATGCGGGTGTGTGTTGAGATAAGCAGCTTGTAGTTGGTTTTTATTTGTGCAGAACTATAATCTTTCTAAGAAAAAATGTTGATTTAGAATCCAGCCCCAATTGGTGTGAGTCTTACAGGCGAGTCTCCTGAGCTGAACGTTGTGCAACTCTTTCAAAAGTGAGGTTTGCAAAGAGGGTAAAAGGGGAGTGATTATTTTAGTTTTAATGCTGAATAAAACCAGTATTTTAGTTGGTTGATACTTGGGATTTTCACAAGGATAGGTTCAGTTCTGTTGTTACATTTACTGCCTGTCGGAGCAATCCCAGGCACAGCTACAGATTGGGCAGAGAAGAGATTCAGAGCAGCCCTGCAGAGAAGGACTTGGGGGGGTGTTTGTCGATGAAAAAATGAACATGAGCCGGTTTCAGTGTGTGCTCGCAGCCCAGAAAGCCAACCGTATCCTGGGCTGCATCAAAAGGAGAGTGACCAGCAGGTCGAGGGAGGTGATCCTGCCCCTCTACTCTGCTCTCGTGAGACCTCACTTGGAGTATTGTGTGCAGCTCTGGTGTCCTCAACATAAAAAAGGACATGGAACTGTTGGAACAAGTCCAGAGGAAGGCCACGAGGATGATGAGGGGACTGGAGCACCTCCTGTATGAAGATAGGATGAGAAAGTTGGGGCTGTTCAGCCTGGAGAAGAGAAGGCTGTGTGGAGACCTCATAGCAGCCTTCCAATATCTGAAGGGGGGCTATAGGAATGCTGGGGATGGACTCTTCATGAGGGACTGTAGTGATAGGACAAGGGGTAATGGGTTCAAACTTAAACAGGGGAAGTTTGGACTGGATCTGAGGAAGAAATTCTTTACTGTAAGGGTGGTGAGGCACTGGAATGGGTTGCCCAGGGAAGTTGTGAATGCTCCATCGCTGGTGGTGTTCAAGGCTGGATTGGACATATCCTTGGGTGGCATGGTTTAGTGGGAGGTGTCCCTGCCCATGGCAGGGGGGTTGGACCTAGATGATCTGAAGGTCCTTTCCAACCCTAACTATTCTATGATTGATTCTACTTGGTGTGCCCTTATCTCAGCATCAAGTTACAATGTGCTATTTCCATTCTGCTTTCTGTATTCTCAAAGTTGGACAAAGCTCCATCTAAACTGTAAGCGTTCTGCTGCCGACTGCCTGCACAGAGGAAGCCTGGGGTGCTGTCCCTCCTGCATAGGTTATCATGGACTTCTTCTTCTCAGCTTCATGTGATGTTCACCCAAATAATTAAACATTCTGGAAGCTAATTTTCTACTCCACTGCATCTTGTCAAAGTTTGGACATCTGTGCAGAGCTGAATAGTGTGAGTGTAAGACTGGGTGTGTTTGTGCAGATGTAAGGAACTGTGCAGAGCAATGAAGGTCTGGATGAAGTTGCAGATGTCCTTTTTGGTACTAATGAAGTCGTTGGATGGGATTGGCACTTGAACATCTGCCATCTTCACTTTCATCCTTTTTATGCTTTGCACATTTCTGATCACAATCATTCATTAATCTTGTTGTATTGCCTCATTTTTTGCCTTCTGATGAATCTGATATGACAAATCACTGGTGACAATCTGAGACATCTTTAAGAAGTAAGCACTTGATACTCAAAGAACTCCTGGTGCTCTGTTCAGAAGTCATTAGGAGCTGGTGATGCAAATAATATCGCCAGCCGAAATATGCGCAATGTGTGCAGTAAGAGGAATTGTACTGCTGTCTGCAGAACTGCTTCTCATCCAGTTTGCCAGCCCTGGGGCGAGAGATATGTCCCTCATGATTTTCTGTGCCTGTGCATTTTCTTTCCCTGGATTTTATGCCTCCTTTTAATTTTCTTCAGATTTCGCCCACAGCTTGTTGATTTTTAAGCAAAAAGAGCATACTGCTCCTTATCCAGTGCCATCTGTCATTGTGTGCTTTATTTTTCTGTGAATTCCTCTGCAAGGCTTTGCAGTTGGAAATACGCTATAAATTTTGTGATCTGAACATTAAATTCATAGTGGAAGTTACAGTCACTCGGGTGTCAGATATGGTCCTGAGTTCAACTTTCTTGTGCCCTTAGTCTTCAGCTGCAGGGTACTGAAGGAGATGGTGGTGCTGCTTCATAGGACTTGTGCAAAGGCGGCGATTCAGGAGTTTTTCATACCGACTTTACAACTGGAAGGCAGTTTATACGAAGCTGGGCCTGTGTTTTATTTTTTGATCTTTTGACTGGCAGAGCAGATTGCTGTTGACACAACTCATCGTATGCTGAGCAGTAGTGAATTGCACAGAGCTGTAAAGGATGTCTTTAAAAACAACAGCTTTGGCAAAAGGCTCCTTAGCGGAAGAGAAGTTAATGTCTTATTTCAATTAAAGCAAACATTTATATGTGAGGAAAAATGGCCAGATCCATTTTACAATGATATTAAAAGACATTAGGATGTCAGTAAAATAAACAAGGCAGGCTAGCAATGTATTTATCCAGCAGAAACACAGCCAAAGGCTTCAAAAGCTGTATAAGATGAAAATGTGTGTGACGAGTATTTCCATTCTGGTTTATAAGACTGATTTATTAATCTCACTATTACTGAGAGTAGTGTTCCTTAAATATTGTATGGTACATCAGGCTTTTGATCTTCTCTTTACTCCTTATGGATTTGAGCAGTATGCAAAAATATATCCTGTTTTCATCATTTTCATCATTCAGTGTGCGATTTCATCTCTCATATCTCAGTAGAACTGATGTAGAGTCATATCCAACAGGGCAGAAAGTTGAAAGCTGCTCAAAAGTTTCAGGGCCTCATCTCACATCCAGTGTTTGCTTGCTTGCCTATCCTGATGTTGAAACCAGAGGATTTGAAGTAGATTTTGTCTGTCACAGAATTGGTTAACTTTTCTGTTCCCAAATCTTTCACTTGGCTTCTTGAGCATTAGCAAATTTAATTTTTAGCTTGCAGATTGCATCTAAGGCAGGAAAACACATTATACAACTGGAATGCACCAGTTGCGACAGACTTGCCTCTTTCAAGATGTGGTAATAAATATGCCTAAAAGTGAAGTCTAATAATGACCAATTTATATATTTTAGGAGAAGTAGTAAGCAATACGATGATCAAGGCTCGTCTGTCTTGGAATAGACTGTAACACTTGAGCAGTTTCTGCTTTGGACCAAATGTGTGACTTCACACATATTTATTTTGGTGTTTTAGCAAAAAAAGTGTAGTCACATTAATTGCCGTAGCATTAACGCAACACAGTAGTCAGGCAAACCCGTTGTTTGTAGCTGTGGAAAAACTAGTTTCCAGAAGGATTAGCAGTTACGAGCTTTGATGATGTTAGCAGCTGGTTTACATGGACTGCAAGGTCATGTTCCGTTTAATTGTTTTTAACATGACTCCTGAAGTCATGTTCTAAGACTAGGTTTCTAGTACAGTTGAGGGGTGGGGGGGAAATCAGTTTGTACAGTGATGTATGTGAGCACAAGCAGTGGTGGACATGATTTCTTGTGGCTTTTTGGTCGCTTTAGTTCAACCACAAATAGCTGTTCACAATGACTCCTACGCGCAACAGCCACATTATATCTCCAGCTCCTTCCAGGAGTTTCTTACTTGCTGCTCCCAGCCCTGCTTGGGCTGCGTGTTGTGCAGCTCTGCTCTGGGACCTCGGTGCCTCAGCCCACCCATCTTGTTGCACTTGACCAATGAGTTTGGAAGTTGTCAGAGAGGAATTAAGAGACTGCATAAGGTCTGCTTCCTTAGAAAAGCTCAACATACCCAATCGTTTATGCTGGTTTCACTAGCTGTGGATGGTACAGGCGCTGTGTGCAGAAAGAGGAGGCTGTGCAGATCAGGGTTCTCATGGACCACCAGCATCTGTCCTGGGCTGGATAACCGGCTGCAGTTGAACAAGCTACTTGGAAATGAAAAACTTTCCCATTTGCTATTGATTTTCATAAGATTTCAATGAAATTTCTACCTGGGGAGGATATCTAGAGGTTTTATATATCTGTCAAAGGGAAGTAAGGTGATTTATAAGAAGAGAGGCTTCTGAATTGAGCACTAAACTAGCTACCTGGTCATGAAGTGAGTGGATGGTGGCTGCAAATTGCACACACTGGATAAACATCAAATCCTATAGCATTTGTTGGTGTGAATATTTCTCAAGGTATTTTTCAGCTGTCTTAAATGACTGAAGAGGTACAAATCAGGCATCTATCTGAAATTTCTGGTCTGCTTTGTAGGCAGCTGCTGCTTCCTCTCTTGGGACAACCGAAGCTTTGCTTCTCTCCAGCAGAATGTAGGAGAGCTTTCCTCACTGCAGGAGGTGAAAGGGGACCTGGGCTTTGGGCTGAGCAGTCCTAAAGGAGAAAGCCACCATACCAATAAAGAAACTCGTCCCTGTCTTGTGGCCCATTAGCCACGAGCTCTCGTTGCCACTTCCTCTGCCTGCCACCCAGGCAATATCTGGGAATTTACCACTCCTGTTACTACAGTGAGTAGTGCCGTTGGTAGACACAGGTGAGTAATGTCCTTATATTATGTACCAAGAGCAGCTCTTCTTGATAGGAGACATGTGAGCTGCTTCACTGTTCACAACTGCCTGGCAATGTAGACATGAGCCTAGTGGGAATCCTGTGTCTAAACTTGGATACAGTAGGTCCAGATAAATGCCCTGAGCAGGTCCTGGAATCCCAGCACTTCCTCCTCCAATGCAATAAGCAATGATTCTCTCTCTTTTATTTTCATAGTGTGAGGTCCTTAAGACAGAAGCTGTCAGTCATAGGCATTTAAAGTGCTTCATGTGCTCAATCCAGCCCATGCTCAGCAGGTCCTTGATATAATTTTGGAGTATAATTGCCTGATTATTACATCTTATGGGGAAAATAATACATGATTAGGCCATTAAAAGGTTGTGTGCTAAGAAACTGGATGAAGATTGCACTGACAATTCAAGTTCTTCCTGTCTCCGGAGATCTCAGATTTCCAAAGTTTAGTAAAGATTTTACATTATGAATCTGCATAGACTGTCATGCCAATGGTATTTTGAGGTTGTATTGGAAGGACAGATAAGCTGTCAGAGTCAAGAGTATGGAAAGCAGCAGCACAATGCAACTACCTGCTGTATGTACCTGACAGCAGGGAGGTGTTAATGGGCTTCTTTGCCACTTGCCAGCCAGCAAAGCAGTGTTCAGGCCAAAGTGTGTAGATGTAACCCTACCACCTAGACAAGGCTCTTCTGCCTGGCCTCTTCTTAGCACCTGTTTTTCCTTTCTTATGTCTCTTTAATTCTGTGACTAGCTCATCACGTTCATTTTCGGCCCTCCTCTGTGCTCGTTTTCAGTCTTCATCCTTGGTCATTCTTTGAGTCATCAGCAGGGTGATGATCAGAACTCTGGTACGGCTCTATGGAAGCACCGCAGCCTTCCACATAAAACTGTAGTTTTCCTACGTTCTTTTTTCCTCTTCTTTTCTGTAACCTCAGTCTTGGAAATAGCTGGATCCCTTGAGCAAAAGCTTCCCAAAAAAGATCCTATTAGTCAGACAGCTAACATCAGGAATGTTGAGCCTGAATTGTTCAAAGTTATCCTGAAGTGGAGTATTACAATGGAAAATGTTAAGTAGCCTCCACATAAATGTGGCCACTTGTGCTGCCATTAATAACCTTGGCCTTGTAGAGAATGTTCTTGTGTTAGCTAAATTAGATTAGTGAGTAAATTTTCTCCATCTTTAATGTCTATCAGATTTAAGACTTACGGGCTTAAGGCTGCTGCCACTAAAGCTGATGGTAGAACTGCTGGATTCTGTGTGAACATGGACTTTACAGGAATAATGTCTGAATTTTGCACTGTTGAAATGTGTGAGCATTAAGAATACAAGGATACAGACATTACAATGCAAAACTAAAGTTATCAGCTTTCAGACCAGACCTAAGTGTGAACATTGTGTGGCAGTTGAGTCAGTTTTAACATTAGCTTGTAAAAAGCTTTAAGAACCATTGTTTCTGGTAAAATTACATTTTTAATATTGTAGGGAAAGAAAAAAGTGTGATGGAGGGTTCAATTCCATTTTTCTGAATGTTTCCTATATCTGGAGAATTACAACTCTCGGGAGAGCATAATATAATACTTAAAGTCATATTGGTATTTAAGGTTTTATCATTGTAGTTCTGCTTGCAGCCTCTGCACCTTATTCCATCACCCTCAGATATGCCGTGGTGTTATTCAGATTTAAATAGCTTTTACCACTCTCTGGCAAGAAAGTCATTCCAGGAATATTGCCTGCATTGCTTGCTAAAAAAGCTGGTAATTCAAGCTGCTGCCCTTTTCAACTGGTGATCGCTGCTACTATTAAATAGGTAAACAAGCAGCATCCCAAGGTCTCAGCTGGCACATTGTCCCTTAGGCATAGCAATATGTGCTCTGCTCCTAAGTACAGGTGAGACACAGAGAGCTGTAAAATACTGAGCTGTTTTGTCCTGTGTTTTGTATGCACGGGGCAATTTTTTGTCCTCATGCAAGTCCGGAGTACCTTCAATGCTGTTTCATGCCGGGTTTTAGTTCCCAGAGGGCTTTTTTCCAGAGCTCAATACTGCTGTGTGAGGGCACGGGACAGAGCAGAGCTGGCTTCAGGAGGAAGCACTTCTCTTTGACTGAGAGAACTCTCCTCCTGGCCTGCTGTGACAGCCCAACTAGCTGGAGTGTTTTTGCACTGCTCTGCCATGCACAGTACACAGCCTGAGAGCTCTTCAGGGGAAATACACCGTACCCGTGAGCTGAGCCACTCTGCTCAGCCTGTGCTTCATTCCCCACAACGTGCCAGGGAGCAGACAGGGAGATGAGAGGATTCTGTATGACCATGATGGGAAGTCTGCTGCCTCCTTCCCAGTTTGAAAGCAAGAGGTGATGGCGACTGAAGCCAAGAGTTTTGCTGAGCATTCCTGGAGCCTGTTTCCAGTAGAGTGGAGCTGATGTCCCATAAAATGTGCAGGGACAGGCCTAACATCTGACCCCCAAAACACAGACTATCCACCAGCTCTTATCCACCACAGAACTCACAGCGAGCACACTCATTTTACCACCTTGCAAACTGATCAGATCAGCTGCAAATGAGCATCTCTCTTTTGGATAGCTCTGCTGAGCTACTAAAAGGGAGAATATCTCTGAATCTTGTTTGTGGCTGATTTTAATAGCAGCAGTATCATCTTGGTGTGTGGGGCTTTAATTGTGCACGTCCCATTAGTGCTAATGGAGTTACGCACCTGAAGTCCTGTGCATGGAGATGAGACTATAAATCCAGGGTTACAACCTCATTAAAGTTGTTTATTTCATGTGTAATAGCCCTTTTGCCACCAGGATACTTTAATTCATTACTTTATTTGTCCCTTTGAATGAAGTCTCCTCTTCTCAAGATCATAACTGCTTCTTCTCGCTGTGCCCTGAGATGACCGCTCATACTTTTCTCCATCTCTATTGCTCAGCATGGCAAAAAAAGCCAGGACACATCTCCTGAGAGCTATTGGGACCCTGATACAGAGAATCTACATTATTTCTCTATCTTTCAGGCCTCATCAATTCTGTACTGGTTTTCATTAGGAGTGCTGGAAGATGCTGCCTAGGTGATGCTGTTTCCCAGCACAGTTTTGTTTTTGGAAATCCAGCTGTACTCCACACTTCCCTACGGGCAGTGAGCACAGGGTGCAGTGGAAGCAGTACGCAGCGGCAGCCAGGCTCATGCTGGAGAAGGTGCGTGTGTCCATTGAGGAATGAGCTCCTGTGGCCCATGGGGCCTGGTAAAGGCTCTTAAATCAAAGCAGGGAAGAAAGAGAAGGTGGGAAAGCCAGGGGAGGATTGGGGCTTGCAGAACCAGAGGGAGCTTGCTTTCCTGAAGAACAAGTGCCAGCAGCTCATGGGATAAGAAGAGGGGTTTCCCTGAGTGTCACAAGTGAGCTCAGGTGAGGCCATCTATAAAAAGTGGTGGTATGTGAAGAGATGGAGCATGCTGATGGCAAGCAGCCCATGAGGACCATCAGGCAGAGGACATGGCTGCTCCAGTCCCACAGGAGAAGACACTTCTGACAAGTAGATACCTCATCCCCTGTGCACATCTTAGGAGGATGGATGCCTTTATCTTCTGCTGTCTTGTGGTCTTTTCAGCCTGTGAGCCCTGTTTGGCTCTGAAGGGTCATACATACAGGAATAACAGGGCCTTTTCCAATCTGTCACAAAGAGCAGGTGACAAAAATAGATAAGTTATATTCTAATGGCCTTTGTTTTAAACTTCTTATTTGGTTTCATCACAAGTGATTTTGTTTGTAGTGGTCATGAAGAGCTTTGCCATCTCCCAGCCAAGACTTTCTACAGCCGTTCATAAGCTGAGTGCCCATCACAACTTACCTTAAAAAGACTGGTTTGCCAAAGACACGAAGTCTGAACTCTCTAAAGGGGGTATAAGAGGTTTAATGGTTATTTGAGAATATTGGTCTTTTCTGGCATGGAAGGGTTGAAAAATCTGCTTTAGGCCTCTGTTTCTTGATTCAGGTTTTCATGAGTGTTGTGCTTTTGGCAGGAGGATGCTGCGGTTACTGGGAGGGCTGTGGGAAGTGAGTGCCTGTGTTTTGGCCAGCCCGGTTTGCTGGGGCCAACTTGGAAATGGGTGATGTTTCACAAACACAGGTAGGAGGGTGATCATTAGCAGGATATTCAAAGGGTGGATCGTATAGAAAAGTCTTGGAGGATAGAAAAGGGGAGCAATTAGGAAGACACAGAGCTATTTCCCTGCCCTAGCAAACTAGCTGGCTTGAAGAAATACCCATGTGTGAGGAAGACATAAAAGTCAGATGCAAATGTGGGTTTCCATATTACTGAGTGGGAAGAGTGCTGCATGGAGAAAGCTGAAACTCCATAGAAAAATCATGATGGGAGCAGACTGGAGCCAGTGATGAGCAGTGTGCTGCAAGCAGTGGGACAATGACAGTGAGCCAGGAAGAGAAAGCAGAGATTTGTGTAGAGGCAAAGCTAAATAGAAGTGAAATTGGCAGAACAGGACACTTTCTTAAGTATTAGTTATTCTCAGGTATTAGTTCACAGATGACCGTTCTGGAGAACTGGAGTGTGTCCTCACCAGTTAGGCCTGCAGGAACCACAGCCTGATCCCTTCACCAAGGCTCCCGTCCTCATTGCATCCCCCAGCACTGTCTTGTGTTTTCCAGTGATTGCAGTTTCTGTTCACGTGTGTCTCTCTTTAGGAATAAACTTCAACAGAATTGCAGAGCTTCCATTTCATTTTTGCATTCAGTTTTCACTATGCAGCCCTCTATGTTAATTCACAAGGGTAGTTATCATGGTTTGAAACACCTCGTTTGGAGATGGATCCAGATGAGGCAGCAGCAAATATAGAACTCCATGTTGTACATCAAAATAATAACCAAAATAGAACTTCTTTAACTTGTTCTTTCCATTTCCATTTTCTTACTCATTTAAGTGAATAATTCACATAAAGTTTGCCCCCAAGCACTTGCTTCACCTGAGGTTGCATGGTGCCCTGGACCCACAGAAGCCACCTCAGAGGTGTCTGAATTATGATTATTAGAGAATGCTTTGAATTCATTCAAAGTCTCAATAATCTGAGACAGCTCTGAGATTTCAGGTGTACTGAATGTTTTTGTCTGTTCCACCATATTGAGCAGCTACGACTGCCGTAGGCACGCATTCAAGATACAGCACTGCAAACACAGCCAGTATCCAGCTCTCCTCCTCCATAACCGAGGTCATCGTTTCCCAGCCATCCCTTGGTGCCCTGCAGGCAGCTGAGCCTTGCCTTGCATTCAGTTGTGTGGAAGCTGATGAAGAGCGAGGACCCTTCAGTTGAGGACCCTTCAGTGAAACTGCTGGCTCTACCCCTTTTGTGATAATCACAGACATGTATCTATTAAAAGAAACAAATTCAGACACCGTCAGTCTGTGCTTTTTGTTCTTTGGTGCTGACCTGGTTTTGTTGTTCCAGAGCTGTGCCAGTTTTTGTTGTTTTTCAGGGGTTTTATTTTTGACCAAATCAGCACAAAGTAGCAGTGGCAGTAAAAATCAGGCCATTTTGTTTTACCATCTGTCTCTGAGCCATGTTTGACATTGGCAGGAATACACAAAGGGATTCTCCTTTTTCCCTTGGAAAAGAGATTTTACTTTTTCCTGGGCACTTGGGTGTGTGCTCACAGAAATACCATCCCATAGTTTCTCTTGAAACTTTCCTAATCATGGGCTGGGTAGGGTAAATGTTTGGCAATCGACTTGGCAGGAAAGTGCTATTGGGAGCCACCACCCAGGGAGCACACCACCACCTACTGCTACACCAGATCCAGCAGTACTGGTACCACCAGGATCCAGGCTGCCATGCCACCTGGGTTGCTGGTTGCTGGCCTGGGCAAGCCCTTTGATGAGGCCACACAAGCTGGCTTTCATCTAGAGGCTACCGCCTGCAAAGGGCTTTTGAGTATCACTCACCCACTATGCAATTCATCTCAGCTGGCTTCTGCTGCATGTGTTGGACCTGATCTGGGCACCTCTCAGTGCAGTGTGTGATGATCAAGGCACCAGATGTCAGCACCTATTTCAGATGAGATGTCTGTGCCCTGATCTCTGCTGACTGCACAGAAAGCACGGGACTACTTGCTCAGGTGCACACAGACTGTCAGCGAGATGAATATAACCTCCGGTACCTCCAGTGACAACACCTTAGGATTAAGGAAGAGTCCCACCTTGTTTGTCCTGGCTCATCCGTATCTTCTGTATGCCCTTTATATGTAGCTCACAGAATCATAGAATCCATAGGTTTGGATTGGAAGGGACCTTGAAGTACCATGCAGTTCCAACCCCTTGCCTTGGGCAGGGACACCTTCCACTAGACCAGGTTGCTCAAAGCCCTGTCCAACCTGGCCTTGAACACTGCCAGGTACAGGGCAGGCACAGGTTCTCTGGGCACCCTGTTCCAGTGCCTCACCACCCTCACAAGGAAGAACTTCTTCCTCATATCTAATCTAGATCTCTCTTAGCTATTCTTTTTCAGTTTAGAGCCATTTGCCCTTGACCTATCCCTACATGTGCTTGTATGAAGTCCCTCTCCAGATTTCTTGTAGCCCCCCTTTAGGTACTGAAGGCTCCTTTAAGGTCTCCTTGGAGCCTTCTCCAGGCTGTGCAACCCCAGCTCTCTTATCCTGTTTTCTTAGGAGAGGTGGTCCAGTCCCCTGATCATCCTCGTGCCCTCCTCTGGACTTGCTCCAGCAGTTCCATATCCTTCTTAAATTGAGGGCCCCAGAGCTGAACACAAAACTCCAAGTGAGGTCTCACAAGAGCAGAGTATAGGGGCAGGATCACCTCCTTCGACCTGCTGGTCATGCTCCTTTTGATGCAGCCCAGGACATGGTTGGCTTTCTGGGCTGTGAGCGCACACTGCCAGGTCGTGCTCAGCTTCTCGTCGACCAACACCCTACATCCTTCTCTGCAGGGCTCCTCTGAATCTCTCCTCTGCCCAGTCTGTATTTGTGCTCAGGATTGCCCCAATCCCAGTGCAGGACCTGCACCAGTTGACGAGATCTATTTCTTCATCCTGGGCAAGTGTGACTCTGAACTTCTACCTGGAAGTGGGACCGGAACACCGGGGTGTCCTTGCTCAGCTGGGCCACCTTCAGCTCTACCAGCAGTTCTTTGTGTGTGAGCTCCTGTGTGCACTGATTGCCCACTGATAATCATGCTTTGAAATACAGTGCGTGCTTGTCTGAGTGAGACAGTCATGTTGGTTACATGCAGTGTATCATGTTGCCGGCTTTGTCGATATTTTTGTATAGCTACAAATATTTCCTATCAAGTTTTATTAAGTGAGACCCACATACTTCTTCCAGCTGTGACTGTGCGGTCTGTTCCTACGTAGCTGTTCACCCCGCCCTTGCTCAGCAACACTCCACAGTCCTGCTGTGGTACAGATGAAGAATTTGGGTTTGAAGTTGGCAATCTGATTCCCATTAAAGCTGTATGGAAATTTGCCACACACCTGCCTAGGAAGCTGGAATAAATAATTCAGTGCTGCACAGTGATACCTAATGGCAAACAGATAACTTGAATAACCTTGTACTGGGTTAAGCTCCTCAGTGCTCCGTCCATTCAGGACAAGAGAAAGGGAAAAAACCCATGACAGACATGGAGAGGTTAGAAAGGGCTGTGAACTTTCTCTCTCTTGGAATGCGCTTTCAGCCCTCCTGAAAGGAAGGGACTGACATCTGGTACATCTGAGGAATGCAGTGAGGAGAGCAAACTCTGAAACCCAGTGTTGCTTGCTGGGGATAGCAGCAGTGTGAAGGCAGCCGAGTTAATTGCTCCATGTTAATAACCATACAAGGCAAAAAAAGAGCATGTAAATCTTTGTGTCTGACTCCCACTTTGGGAAATACCTTTGGTCTTTAGGACCAAGTGTCGTAAGTAGAATTTAGACTCTCAATTGCATGGATCAGTTTTGCAGGGAAGGGCAGCTCCATTATATACATCTATTAACCATTAACTGTGGGAGCAGTTCTTCCACAAGCAGGACTGATTTACTCTCACTTGAACACAGCTAGGTATGAAGGAGCTGTGGGAAGAAGCTTCCAGGTTTAGGTCCAGTGCTGCTCAGGAAGTCAGTTGGTTGTACTGGTTTCCTAGTGCTTCCTCACTTTTTTTGCTACCTACGTGCTTGTGGACACCTGGTGATTGATATCTGAAGCTAGCATTGTCGATCTGTTCTTTCATTTCAAATTTTATAGCTCTGAAAGGCTGGGCATCTTGCATGAGAGGAGAATGTTTTCTTTCAGAGTTCATAAGATAATCCATGAGAAAATATTCTTAACAAATTGTGGTTTACATTTAAAAAGAACTTGATTTGCATAAAATCATATTATCCTTTTGTCTGCAAGATCTTCTAAGTATCATTTTTCCTTATTCTTGGAAGTGATATAATCCCAGCTTCAGGCTGCTGGTGATCTCTAAGTTACATTGGAGACAACATATCCCACTCAGCAAGGATGATGCACTAACTCCAATACATGGTGCAGCCTGTTAAAAAAACGATAATATAATCTTCCTAAATATATGCATAGATTAAGAATGCAGTAACTTGAACAGCTGAAGTCTGTGGCTCTGGGCTCATGACAGCTTTCTCCCTCCTGCCCTCTTGCCAAGAGAGCAGCTACAACTGCACCTCATGCACAGCAGATTGCTTCTGCTCTTTCTCACCAAACCCTAAACCATATCAGCTGCGTAGAAATACCTGTTAATCCTCTGCAGTTCTTTTATCTACAAAATTGCCATTGCAGGCCTGACCTTGAATAGGGGATGGGAAATAAATCTTGGATGGCATCAGATACGTCAACCCAAGCTGAAGACATGCTTCATTGCAGACCTGTTTGCCCTGACCTGGTTGTGGCGGGCTTCTGTCCCCATTGTGATGCTCAAGGTCCCTTGCAGGGAACAACCACCTGGGTGGAAGAATCTACTGTAGCTCTGAACACAGCCTGGCTTTCAAAGCAAGCAGAACAACTGTAGCTGCAGACAGGGAGAATTGCTGCACAGGAAGGTGTCATTCTCATAGCATTGCTTTCCAGCTCAGTAAATTCTGGGCTGATGTAAATAATGTCAGTGAATTAAACAGAAGTGGTTTCTACTATTACATAGTTATTGTAATTATTTCCAAGTTGTATGGCAAAGAGATTTTACCGACATGTCTGTCCTCAGAGGGAAACTGTAGGTAAGTCTGTGGGCTCGATTTCAGCATTTAATCTTGGGACAAGTAGGTTAACAAGTACTCTCTCAATGACATTACAGTATATTGTGTTTACGATGTCAAACTAAGGCCATTCTGATTTTTTGATTTCTATAAAACACCCCATATACTGTACTAGGAAATAGTCACTTTTTTTACATATGATGTGCCAGGTTGGTATAGCGAGACAGTTTTGGTACATTTCCAAAGAAACTAGACTTCTGGGAATTTTTATTTCATTCCTCCCAATGCAATCTGATCTACTGCTGGTCCCATGTGAAGTCAGTTTATGTACCTTTGGCCACACAGCCCCACACAATTACTAGCTGACTTTCTTGGCTCTTAGGAAAACTTTCAGGCCATTTTTTGATGTTGGCTCCAAACAAGGAGGAACAGGGAGCTTGCTGGTGCTGATGCTGGTTCTGAGCACAAATGGTGAGGACAAATCCACATCTTTTATTTAAATAGAGGGTAATTAAATAATATCCCTGACCAACATTTTTATTTTGAGTCATTATCAGATACTGGTTTCTCTGCTGGGGCGAAACGACAGTTGTGTACCCCTAAATGGAGTCTGGAACAGGTCTTGAAACAGAAAAATTTGCCTTACTAATAAAATCTATCAATCAGCTAAACAAGGGTGGTGAGGCACTGGAATGGGTTACCCAGGGAAGTTGTGAATGCTCCATTGCTGGCGGTGTTCAAGGCTGGATTGGACATAGCCTTGGGTGGCATGGTTTAGTGGAAGGTGTCCCTGCGGATGGCAGGGGGGGTGGAACTAGATGATCTTCAGGCCCTTTCCAACCCTAACTATTCTATGATTCTATGTATACCCAGTAACTCCTAGCAGGCCATGCTAACTGCTCACTGGAAAGTGATGGGATCTGTAGTACATGAAAATATTTTTTATATGCTATTATTTCTCAATCTTTGTTTGCATTTGGTGAAAACAAAGGTAAATGTTGGGGTCTTTTCACCTTTTATCTAACTACTGGATGAGCTGCATGCCTCTGGCTGCAGCTATGGTTTGTCATCATTGCACTGGAGATGCTGTGGGGTCAGGCGTTTCTTGTCCTGCTCCCAGGCCGGGGACCATGGGCAGGTTGCAGGTGTGAAGCTGAAGTCACAGCTCTGTCCTGTTCCACAGAAGCTAAACAAGCATTTCTCAATCTTTTAAAATCAAAGGACCTCCGAGTCCTCTTTGATGTGAGCACCAGGAGCCAGGGAGCGATCGGTGCCTGTAGGCAGGTGCTGACATAAGCTCCTGCCAACCGCGTGGGATGGCGTGTGTGTGTTTTGGTTTGGTTTCTTAATTATACTTCTGCAATCAGTTCATGGACCACCTTCTGGTGCCTTATGGGCTGCGGGTTGCTCATGGGCCCCACGGAGCAATGCTGAGCTGGATAACTGGTGCTTATGAACTTAGGCTGCACCAGAGGCATTATCAATGAAGGATTTATGTGCTGTTACATATATTCCCTGAAATAATCACCTGTCTCAAGTGCATTGATACTGACAAGTGTCTGAGGTACAATCTGTGTTCCTATCTAGTCCTACATGCCTTGTTTTGAAATTACCCACCTTCACTGGTGTCCTCATATAGGCTTAAGTTTAGCAATTATTTCTTTGCAATGCTCTACCTTAATTCAGACATCGCATCCAAGGGTTTAATCTAATGTGTGCATTTCAGGTGAAACATTAGAAACCTTCCAGCCTCTGTAATAATAATTTCTGTATTAAACGAAGGAATTTTTTAATTTAACATTAAAAAAATACACTTAAATAATATGGGCCAACTTCAAAGTGCCTGCAGACAGGAAATTGGAAGGTGGATGCTCTCCTTTTAGCCTATCTGAACATAAAAATAAAGTTCCAGAGGAGCTGGACTTCCAGGCCAGCTCAGGGTGGCCTTGGTTTGCTGGGCTTGCTACTTCACAGGGAACATGAGGTCCTTCCTGGGCATGAATGAAACTCTGGCAGGAGACTGGCATCAGTTGTGTGCTGCCCTGTACCCATCTTGGCTGGGTCCTTCGGGAGACGATTTTAATGTTGTGTCAAATCAGAACCTGTGGACATTGGAGTCAGTAGGCGTTAGTTGGTGGCCGCCAGTTTAAACTGAAAACCATCTCTTCCCCTGAGGAGGAGTTGACAGATGCACTGGGGGTCTGGCAGGAGAATGCATGGCTGCGACAGAGAGTGGGAAGTGCCTGATTTATACCGCTGCATTAACTGCCATTAATCCCTGTGACCGAGGCTTCGGGTAAACACTAAGAAAACGCTGCTCTTGCCTCAAAAAGACACCATGTACTAGTGTTTAATGAACAGTTTGTGACTTCAGGCTGAGACATAGTGGTCTTGTAACAATGGTGGGTTCCCCCTCCCCGCATCCACCTACATGTGGGGCAGTTCCCACAGCAATAGAAGGTGAAGATAGCCCAGAAAAGGCAGGTAATGATACAATAATGATAAAGAAAAGGTAAATCAATTATTAGGTGTGAAAAGGTTAATAAGCAGGCAGGTCACAGTTTAGCAGCTGGACTTTCAATTTGCGTGGTCAGGCCGAGGTTTTCGGGAGTGGCTGATAGGCTGTACTACTTGATCTCTTGGGTTCTGTGGGTAACTGGCTGAAGTGATAAATCTGGCTACACCGCAGTAGAGCTCAACCCTGCTTCTGAACAGCCACTGTAAAAACACTTGGGGCATGTGCTGCATTTTAAACATTGATGTTGTGGCTGGTTTGTTTCGTTGCTGTTTCAAAACACTGGAAGAGACAAGGCAACAGGATAATACAGTTCTCCGTCTCTCTTTTGCTTGTTCCTAATCTTAAAGAGATTTCTTTTTTTTCAGTCATAAATAGCATTCTTTTAATTTTCTTTTAATTTTGTCTGCCGCTTTGGATGTCAGACCTCATTTCTATACTCAGCGTAAACACACATTCCTTAAAATAGAGGGATCCTGCTATTTTGCCTCAGGCACTTTGCAGCCCATTCCTGGTTATAGCAACAGCAAATCTACTCGAAGAGCAATACCCTGCTGCCCTGCCAAGTACATGACCTGCAGCGGAGCTGGTGCAGGCAGCACTGGACTGCGCTGTCCTTATACCCTGCCTGTATGTACCTAAGGAGAACCAATTTTTTGGCCAAAAGAGGGGATGGGAAAAATGATGGTGCAGCAATTTTCTTGTATGGCTCTTGATGCAGATTATTTTCTTTACGCATCATTTCCTGTGAGTGCAGAAGAATCTCAGGTTTCATTTTGTATTAGAAGATGGTCATTTTCTAAGTAATGCTTTGAGTTTGTGGAAGAAAAGCCGAGAGGAAGACTTCAAGGCTTAAAACCCAAAAGGTGGACAAGAAGAAACCCATGGGGTATTATTATTAAGACAAACAAACAAGCTAACCAGCTAACCAACCCAGCAAATAGAGGCTGTCTGGCCTGGTTTCTGAGCGGGGCTGGCTGTGGTGCTCACGTCTGTCTCTTGTACCAACACTGTTGATACTCCCTCTGTTCCTCCTCCTCCTCCTTGTCTTCTAAATTTGTGAATGATATTTTTATAACTGCCTCTTCTTGGATGTGTTTGGTGAAGGCAGAGATGAGGAGAACACCATCATCTGGCCTGCCCTGGGCTCGGTTGTGTTTCCCTGTGCATGTTTCTTGCTTGCCAGCCATGCTGCATGCCTCCCTGATTGCCTCTGTTCTGGGTCAGTGGGTGTCAGTGGCTTGGGAGGGTGCCAGGTCCTCGTCAGGCTGCACTGCCTGGTCAGGACACTTTTACACATATGTCTTACATCGATCTAATTGTCCCCTGCCCCGGCAAAGCTGACAGCCTGCAGACCTCCCAGGGTGTCCACTTCCCTGCTCTGTGGCTTTCCTTCCATCATTTCCTATACTATGTCTATCTCTTTCACTGCTAGAAGAGCTCAAGACGGAGTTGGAAATGGAGATACTGTGTTTTTATTAAGAGGATCTGGTATTGTTATTTACTTTCCCCATGGTTCCTATACTAATGGCTGCCGCAGCTCATGTTTTATTTCAGTCTGACATTTGACAATTTATTTAAGAGTAATGATGTTTAATTTCAAACTTCGCCTGAAAATATCCACAAGGTCTGTCTATGTTAGAGTTGCCAAAACCAGTAGCCCCATGGAAGTGATTCTGCTGCAGCTCCTTGTCCCACATACGTATGTACACAGCCTAAAAGTAACACCAAGTAAAGCAGATAGAAATAGACAAACGCAGATAGCACAAATGACCTAATTCTGTCCCTTTGCCTCGCTCAGCAGGATTGAGGTCCATTAGCAGGAATATATAGATGTACATATATACAAGGTGGACCCATCCAGCAGCTGGGCTCAGCCCAGATCTCAGCCTCCCCAGTTGCTGGCACCTGCGCATGTGAAGTCCCAAGACTACAGCCCCACTCCAGTTGCTGCACTCAGACCCCCTTGCCCACACATGCACATAGAAGAGAGAGTCCCACGCCTGTAAAAGAGTTAGAAATGGAGTTATTTAAGAAGATAGGACAGGCTGCTTTATGGCCAGGCAAACATATTGACCAGACACCTTTTTATGTGCAGCTGGCCCCTTTGATGCCCTTCTCCCTCTATTTCCCCATATCTGTTCTTCCACAAAGCACACTAATCTCTCCCTTTCTCAGTCTTTGGTTCCTCCTTAAACATCCCATAATAAGTCTTGCATAATGCCAGCATGCTCAGGGACCCCAAAGTCTGTGCAGCACCCCAGAGAGCTTCCCCATGGACACACAGTGCTGCGTCTCACCCAACCAGTGGGGCTGATGCTCCCCTGGGACAGCACTGGGTGCCTGGAACAGGGTTTTGTGTCTCTGATCAGGGCTTCCCCACTGCCTCTGTGGTCTTTGTTGTGGGAGGGGTGAGCCCTTCACCATATCCAGAAACACGAGAGATTAGCCCTGGGTCAGCCTTGACTAAGGCATGTTCAGAAATGCCTGCATGACTTAGCAGCCTTTTGTCTATCCTTGATACTTAGGAACATAAAACTCATAAAAAAATGGTTGCTCTTCGTGGTTCCAAGTTGCTTCCAAAACAGGGGGCTGAGGCTTTTCTCTGGATTATTTGTTCCTGGTATTGTACAAGCCATCGATATTGTACTATGAAAACTGCTCCCCACATAACAATTTAATGGTGAAACTGCAGCACATAGAATCATAGAATGGTTAGGGTTGGAAAGGACCACTTATTTTAGAAAGGTAGAGAATTTGAGTCAAGACTTGATAAATAATGAAAAATGCATCACGCCATTTAGAAACTTGTTCCAGTAGCAACTTTGTTCTAACAGTGATTTGTCAAAACCCACTGTCTAAAACCTGATTGAAATGGGTTGCACTGATTGACAGAGTTGTAGTCAACAACATTCAACTTAGAAATAAGAGGATATTTTATTCCCTGTGTGCTTGTTAGATTAAAGAGCTCTCAAGGATCAGAAGAAGTGTCTCTGTCTAAGGAGCAGAGGCATCTGTGAATAGTAGGGGTGTAATTTTCTACCTACCTCCAGTTACGCTCTCTTGTGATCCATCTGTCTGGGAAGCTAGCAGGAATTGTGTTTTATAATTACTGCTTGTTAAAAATATCATCTTCTTTGGAAGTTTAGAAAAGGAAATCTCAAAAAACCCTCAAAAATGAAAGCAAAGCTACCTTTAGAAAAAACTTTTAATGAGAAGAAGATTAAAAATGGGAACACTTTACACAAAGAATTGATTTGAAAGAAAAAAATAACCCCAAACAACTCATGTAAAGCATTTAAATGATAAAAGAAATGTGCATACTTATGAAAATGTTTTCTCTCAAGAAAGTGCATTAAATGTTTAGATGAAGATGTCTCAGTATAATTGCAGGTTTGCATCCAGAGGTGTCCTTTGCCTGTTCAGGTGCAAGAGTGAACTCCAAGTTTGACCTTCAAGGTAACAGCTGTGCTCAACTCCCTTCATCTGGGAGCAAAGCGGTGCATCTAATTGACAGGAAAGACAGATGCATTTGCTAATGGGATATGGGTCTCCTTAAATAAGTGCCTAATTTCCTCATAGAGCTGGATTTAGGCAGGAAGAGCAGGTGCCTCACAATCCCAGTTTTCCCTTTGGCCCGGTGAGAAGGGGCATGGCTGCCCCCCTTGCAATCTATATACCGGGATTTCCGTCCCACAGGAAGAATGAGTTGTGGCTGAGTTACATGTCTGGACCTAGGACCTGGAAGTTGTTTCTGGGCTCCTGCTATGGGTATACACAGGACTGACATTCTGGAGGTCTCTGAAGGCACTTCATTTCCATAATAAATATATAAGGAATTAGGATAACCATGCAATAATGTTAATGCATTAATTATGTGGATTTGATCCCACCTGTACCAGTCTTCACCTCAGTGCCACTGTGAAATGTTTAAGCAAGAAAGAGGATTATCAGGTAGCAGGGACTGAAAACTCATGTGCTATCTTAGTGATTGCAGTGGCAGAACTCAGTATACATGCTGATTTAACATCAGAATTTGTCATCTATTTATTGATGAAGTTATGGTATTTTGATACATATCCTGTTCTTATCCTTGTTCTGGCATCACCATTTACTTCTATGAAAACCTAGGTGTCCCCAGCCCAGTTGAACCATGTGTTTGAGAAAACCGATTCAGTTGATACTGTCTACTTTTCCCAGTTTATTCCTAGTTGCTTCTGCTTTCCTTTCTTGGTTCCTGGTCACTCAGATTTGGAATTGGTCATTGTGAGTTATAGAATTATAGCATTTTTTGTGTGCCTTCTGTTACAGGAGCTGACCCATCTATACCAATAACAACCTGAGAAGCCGCTTAAATCCTGTTGGACTTGCCCCTTCTTGTGGTGTTATGTGCCAAAGATGCTCTCTGGGATGAACAAGATCACTCTTCATGTCCAGGCGTATACAGACAGACTGGCAGATGCTGGGTTGGCATACATTGCACCACCACAGAGGTTTGGGTTTATGCAACCAGAAATGGGAGACACAACAGTGAAATGACCAACCATGGTTCATGACCATGGACTAATTGTTGGTTTTAAACTAAGGCCACATAAGCCCCAGTGTTGCATGTCTCCAGCATGGCACCTTCAATGACGCCGTACAAATTTCCATGACCTAACGATGTAGTCTAGTACCTGCGTGGCTATTCCTTGCTCTGCAGATGGTCAACATGGGAGGGAGAAAGGGTGGATTGGGTGAATTGGCACTGGCACAGGTTGCCAAAAGAAGTGGTAAATGCTCCATCCCTGGCAGTGTTCAAGGCTGGGTTGGACAGAGCCTTGGGTGGCATGGTTTAGTGGGAGGTATCCCTGCCCATGGCAGGGGGGTTGGAACTAGATGATCTTAAGGCCCTTTCCAACCCTATCTATTCTATGATTCTATGATTTTCAGACCAGAGTTCAAGTTGGCATGTCAGCATTAGAATGAATAACCTGAAGCCTGCATAGGCAGGGAAAGAATTAAAAACCGGACTTCCACTTTGGACATTGAGAGAAATCGTGGCTTTTACTACATCCTTCTGCCCAGCAAGTATAGTAACAAACTGGGCGGATGAGGATCTCTCTCTGTTTGTAGAGACTGAAAATTATGGCATTTGCACAGCAATAAACTGCTGTGGAAATAAAAACAGCTCTCAGATGTTTACTGCTGGCAAACAGGGGGATCCTGAAAAAAAAGATCACTTAAGGATTTATGCTTTGTGGTGGACACACTGACAGGAAAACATATTTTTAAGAAGGCCAGTATTCTTACCTGATACCATGGGCAGGCTGTGCTTATGCTTTCACCTGCTGGACTGTATTTCACACCCTCTGCAGAGGCAGTGCACTTTGCAGAATGAGAGCGTGACAACTTCTCTCTCATCTTTTGCCTTGGTGGTTCATTAAAAGGAGGAAGAATAAGTACATCTGGAAAGTGACTGGCTAAATCAGCCAGGAGCCAAAGAATTGGGGGCGGGGGGGTGTGATAAAGTACAATTTGTGGGTAACTTTGCTAACATCTCCAATTGCTCATCCCATCCCAGTTACTTTTAGACGCAATTCAGGTGTCACCCCTGGGGATCCCTGTGCACTGAACGGACTATTTTTCCTAAGGAAAGTCTATAATCATAATACTCCTTAAGCTGTCCTGTATGTATCTTGAGTCCTTGGGGAGCCTCCAGAGGCAAGCGCCTGGCTGTAACACTCTTGGGATTTCCTCCTCTGGGCCATGAGCACGTAGCTCTCCCAGGGCTCTATGCGGTTTTTCAGGCTGTGAGGGTGTGGGATGATGGGAATGGGCACACTGCCCTGTGGGAGCACTGGGCACAGCATGGCCCATAGATGCCGAGTCTTTCTGGTGGTCAGGGTGCCCGAGGAGGGGCTGTAAGACCTCCCTGTGGCTGTGGCTGGAAGCGGAGAGGCAATTTCTGCATCCAGAAGGGAGACAGCTTTGCATAAGGAAATAATCTCATAAGACAGAGTGATGAATTTGTGTGCATGTATATCCCCGTTCACTGCTGGAGGCAGTCCAAGCTACGTGTCTGTGTGCCATAGGCCCTTTGCGGCTCAGAGCAAACAGAGGATCACTTTCAGCGTACGTGGTGTGGAACCGTCCTCCTGGCATGAGGCATCCCCAGGTCATGGGTCGTTTCCCAAGCTAGGTGTTTCAACTTAAGAAACCTCAGGAACAAGACTTTGATTTTTGCTGATTTATGCTAGCAAAAGCTCTGGAGAAGAAATAGTTGATTTTGTGCTGATATGCTAAATTAATTCAATTTGCTAATGGCAGAGCTTTATCGGTGAAAGCCCTCTTTTTCTAGTGTAACCCAGGCAACCTGCCTGTGCTGCTGTTGTCTAGCAAGCCTCCTTCTACACAAGTGAGACCTGATGTGAAGGGGTGCTCAGGATCCATCCAGTGCCTTCTGCTCTTGCATGGAGGGGTCTAGCAGAATATATCCATGTGCTTCAGCCCAGGAATGTGCTGCAATGAGAAACAGAGCAGGAGCACGTGGATGACCATGCCAGCACCATATGCAGCAAGGGTGAAGCTGTTTGCCCCAAGCTGGCAGCAGGAATAGAGCTGCTGCGGGGCATGGGACAGACTGAGCCATCTCTGTTCCCCACACCGCGGCCACCCCAGCCTCTTTCTTTCCCAGTAGTTACGTCAGAGCCTGTGCACTTTGCCAGTAGGTTTGATAGGGCTGACTAAAAGCACCATTTTCCTGGTAAAACAAACACAGACTCCTTTTTAAAAACACCTTTTGATACTTTATGAGCGGGGCTGGTATATGTAACCTATCAAGCCCAACATATGGCTTATTATGACATTTAGCTGATTAAAATAGTCTAGACATAAACTTGAGATTTCAGAAATGTTTAAGCTAAGTCCGAAATACATTTTAATGTACAGTAGATGTATACTGCAATTTGGGCCACCTGTGTCCCTGTAGGAATTATGGAGCAGGAAGTACTTTTGACTCAAGAAGTGTGTCTGAAAATTGAGGCTGTAAATTAACAACAGCTTGTCTATTAGATTATTTCACCCATAAAGGAGTCTGTATATTTCTAAATGCCTCGTGATTTTCAGTACCTTGCTGTTGTTTCTTTTATTAAAGAATGAGTTTGGCAACAGTCCGGGCTTCTAGGTTGGTGCACATTTTTAGAATATTGTGGAATAAATAGCAGCCAGACGGTGGTGAAGCATACCTGTGGCTGCAACAGGAGGAAGCCCCAGGTTGGCCTGTTAGTGGGCACGGTGGTGCCGGTGTCCCCTGGCATCCAGGAGACTCAGCCCAGCTCACTGCAGACACTGAGTCTCCTGCGTGTTGGCCATTTCAAAGCTGAAGGCAGGGCACAGTGTGTACATTACTGTTAGCCATGCCTGCAATGGCCACATAATTTACCTCTTTGTCAGCTTCCCGGTCGTGCTGCATAACTTCACGTCATCATCTTACTCGACCTGGCTTTCTTCTTTATTTTAACTCTCTTCCAAGAGTTCAGTCTATTTACGGTTGTTCAGTTGTCTCTGGAAAGGCCAGAATGGGAAACTTAGGCAAAAAGAAGTAAGAGTCCTGCCACACGATCTGTCCCAAGCTTTCCTGCAGTAGTTCTCAAAGGGGGGAGTAATGAATCTTGAAGGCTGTGGATAGGGAGACATCTGTGCATTCTCTTAGCAAGCGGCATGAGAGTAAGGCTGAACAGAACATTGGCCTTTGGGAGACAGGGCTGGGACAGAGGCAGCAATGCCTACAGGGAAATTTCCATGAGAAGGATGTTATTGGACAGAATATGCATCCTAGCCCCCATAAATTGCTATGTAATTCCCATTTTGCTGAGCAGTTCTGCCACATAAGTTAGGCTTAATGACTTGCACAGAGCATGAGAGAGTGGTCTACATGGGGGTGATTATTTTGGCAAAGGGCCTTGTTATGTTCAGGCTGGTCATTATGGAGAGGGCTAGATACATTACTCCTCTGTGGTTCATCGTCAGGAGAGGTCTGTACCCCCTGCTTGGACATCCTCCTCCTGCTGAATGAATAACACATTGGCTGAGGTACAAGATCCTGTGACACAAACAAATGTTTGGTCCACAAGAAAAATGAAACCTTGGGTGACAACTCATGGAAACTCTTGGAGAGCAGAGGGCTGTGGTTTGGTAGCTAGTACTCCCATGGTCCTGCAGTGCCCTATCTGCAAGGTGGGTCAGTAGGCAATGAGCAATTGGAGGTGGTGGAGGATGTGTCCTTGCTCTGGACCAGGGCTAAGGTGCAAGTATCATTTATCCAGCCAGTGTTACCTGATGGTGGAAGGGTCTTGCCTGCCTGCAGAGGTCTCCCTGTTGCATTAGAGCTAGTGGCTGCCTACAGCAGGGACACCCTGTCCAGCAGGCCTTCCAATATGCGCGAGCATGCTGAGTGCAGAGCACAGGTTATCTGAGGGGCTGTGGACAGAAACCTACTGCAAGCTGAGTCATGGCAGACACACGTGCACAAACTCAAATCTCAATCTCCCCTCCTCTTCCCTGGTTTCTCCCTTTTGCAGTCACCTTGCCTTGCTGGCTTGGCATTGCCCCCATCCCTGCTCTTCCAGGCTTGGTCCATCTGGCACGCTGGTTGCTAAATCACTGGTAGGCAGGCTTGCCAGGACACTTGGCTCCAGCTGTCCGCCCAAAGGCCTCTTGCTTGCCTTTTAATCCATGAATGAAAGCAAGCCAGGCAGAGGGGAATATTCTGGCTTTGCTGCAGGGTGCTTGGTGTGCCTGTGTCAAGCACATAACATAGTTCCTTCTTTGCACGTGCAGAGTTGGGTCAAACCGGCCGCTGCAGGCTGCATCCGGAGCCTGCTCGAGCCATGGCTCAGTGAGATGGGGCCACCAGGCAGGCGAAGGACCCCCATGCCAGGGGTGAGGCTGAGGAGCAGGGCAGCACTGAGGAGAGGGAGCAGTTGTCACTCTGGATCAGCTTCTCCCATCCCAGAATGCAGCATATTAAAGTAATTAAGAAAAGCTCTGCTCAACGCGGGGATTTTGAGGGGAAATATGAATGTAAGGATACAGCATTCCTCGATCAGAGGGGAGAAATAGCAGAGGGTAAATTAAACACAGCTGGAATGAGCATAAGAAATAGATTAATTCCAAGAGAATTTTTTTTTTCTTTCCGTTCTTTACAAATTATAGGAGCTAGGAAAACTAGCACTTCTTAATTCCACTTGGTATGCAACCCTTTAATCCTCTAGCCTGCCAGCCAGCGTGCACTGCATTCAAGTGCAAGCCATTCACCCCACAAACCCTTAACTGGGGACATCTCTGCTCTCCCCCATGTTCCCTGCACATATCCTTCTCACCTCCTCTTGTGCTGCAGTGAGAACAAATACTGGAGGCAGGGGAACACTGGAAAATATTATCAGGAAATTATATTGCTGGTAATGTTGTGACACTGGTTCAGCGCAATGAACAGTGCTTATTTGGAACAGGAAAGCCAGATTTTCCTCCAAATATGCTTGTCAGAGTGAGGATCATCCCTCAGTTCTGATGCTGCACAGCACCCGACAAAACAGTGCATTGGTCCATGGCACAAGGAGGTGTTGGTCCGTGGCTCAGGTTTAGTTTCATGCAATATATGTGATAAATAATAGTGGGGTTTGCGGACTGAGGCTCGCAAGCTGTTGGTGCTATGGCAAGTGCCCAGCTCCTTTTGGTTTTGGGCACCTTATAACAAGGTTGTGCAGGACCTGTGAAATCCTGAGCTTTGCATGAGTGCTCCTGGCTTATAGGAGAAGAGAGAAACCAGAGCAAACAGGAAAAATATAACTGTGTCGGTGTCAGTATTGCTGCACATGGCTCTTACTACTGCTGGATACCAAGTGGCTGGGGAAGCCCATCTGACCACTGCTTCAGAACAGGGACAAGGTCCACTTCAGTGCCTATAGTGTATGCTGGGAGGATAGCTGAGCCCAGGGATCTGAGTCCAGAGATGCTGGGAGGAGGGAGCTGGTGCCTGAAGCTGCCCAAGTATGGACATGGTCCCCTGCCCTCTGCATGAGGGCAGCCCTGGGCACTCCCCGCAGCAGAATGCATGGGCCCTCCAGCTCAGCCGACTGCCGGCTCCCATCCTGCTCCTCCATCCCTCTGTCTTCTGGGGGTTTGCCTCTCCTGGGGTGTCTGTCCTTGGGTTTGCAGCTGGGCTGTTGGATATCGCCCCACTGCTGTGGGGAGGGTCAGCCCCACAGCTCTGCCTGTGGCACCCTCCCAGGGACGGCTGGGCTGCAGTGGCTTTGGCTTAAAAAAGACGGAAGATAAAAGAGCCAGGAAGAGGAAACTGCTGGGTGCTTATTGTGGGCACTGCAGAAGCAGGAAAGGGTTTGAAAGAACAGACGAAGCCTGTTTCCATAACGTACAAATTGGTACATTAACCAGTGCTGGACAAGAAATGCAAGTTATGGCTGGCGCTTGGCTCTTACCTCATATAGCTGCCGGGTAAAAGCATAAAGGATAGCCTTGACTTTGAATCTCTTGGCTTCTTTTAACTTGTATTGCAGCCATTCTATTAAGTAAATACATGTTTTCTTCTGGGAAGATATTTTCTTTTTTTTTTTTTTCCCCTCTGGCAATGACAGTTTTTGTTGGTTTTTTTTTGTTTAATAAAGTAACACATGGTCATAAATTGTGTATCATTTACCTCAACTACATGGATGACTTTGTTGGAACTTGTCCAGTCGTCAGTTAAAGATATATTTAAGCAGGTTTAAAATACAGTATGTATTTAAATTGAGGTGAATAATCCTTGAGGCATTTTGAAGATGATGTTTAAGAAAAGTCTGCTCACAGTGTATTTTGGTATCTTCTCCCTCACCCCACAGTTAAGTATAATGTCTTCAGTGATGCACTCAGGTTGTCATAAATGTTAAACTCAGCAGGTATATACAGAGTTCCATGCAAGAGCACACTGTAGATAAAATACCCTCTGTGAGGTCTGGAGCCACAAATGCATTTCCCAGTGTTCCAGGGTACCTCATAGGCTCTGCTGGGTTTCTGGAGCAGCATGTTTTGAGCTGTGCTGGGGTATTCAGGCATCCTCATGCTCTTCATGCTGCCCTCTTCATACGTGCCTCTCCCTTTCCCTGTCCTCTGCCCTGGCCTTCCCATTACTACTCTGCTTTCCCTCCAGGGCTACTGCCTTGAGAAGGGCAGAGCCATTGCACTATTCCAAGCCAGCTGGCAAGCTGTGTTATGCATGTATACATACAGATGTTATTTCCTAGGAGAAGGGCTTTGATGCCTTAAAGCTGTTTTCTGGGGTTTGTTTTTTTTTTTTTTTTTGTATCAGCTGAGCAGTATAAAGTAGCATTAAAAGAGGAGAAGAGCTGAGACTGCTCTTCTGGAGTGAATGGATATAAATGTGATGTGATGTAGCAACTGCTATATCTTGGCACGTTAGACTCTGTCTCTTCCACTTCCCCGAAGACGCTGATTTTGCTGCTTCCTGCTCAGTATGGTGGGTGCCCCAGAACCCTTCCAGAGCAATCAGAGGGAGATTTTGCAATACCGGCAGGAAGTTTAAATGATGTTCAAAGCACGCATTATGGACTTCAAACAAAGCTGTGCAGATAATCTAGGCTGCAGGACTGTAATTAGATAGAGGAAAATGTATGCTGTGATAAACCCAGCTGCTGTTCTCATAGCATGTGATTGATACAGTGGGCACAAGGCCAGGAACAGAGGTCATAGCCATGGTTAAAATGCCTCCTAAAATGTATCAGATATGACGTGCTTCTTCAGGATGATGAAACACTGGTTTGGATTCTCCTCTCACTTCATTTGAAGAGGCCAGGGAATATCTGTCCCAAACAGGTTGCTTGTTTCCCCTGCAAAACCTAGTTAGAGGCTTTTCAAGACCATGTCTGAATACAAGCTGTGCAAAATATGGGTAAACAGAAGAGGTCCTGATGAGACGACCCATTTACAGCAGCATAAATTCTGCATATTTGATCCAAAATAACCTTCTATGGTGGCTAAAATCATCGAGTGGATCTTGATCAACAGCCTGGACCTTGCAACTCCTTCATGACCTTTTTGATATGACATGGAGACCTCCAAATAGATGGGGTATGTCCAATATTTAAGACATACTATAATCTACACTCTTGTAAAGAGCAGGCAAAAACTCCATCCCTGGCAGAATTTTGGACTAAAATAAATGTGAGAGTCACAGTGAGATCACTGAGAGACATTCAAATTGAAGATCTTATTTCTCCAGTCAGACTTACAGTCATTGCCAGGTTGCAGTAAAATAGATTAAAAAGAAAAGCTTGACATTTAGCATCAGAACTGAAAATGAAGCAGTCATGCTCTTCTCTTATCTCTGATATAGGCTTGCCTTGGCAAACTTGACACGTCATCTAGTGTGCTGATGTCTCAGTTTTGCCATGTGCAAAATGGTGATATCTATTTCATTTCCTGAAGGGGCATGGGAGATGCACATTTAGCAGCTGATAAATGTAAATCTTATATTTGGAAAAAAACCGCATGTTTAAGTGCATAAAAATTCAGTGATAAAGCAGTGAATTAAAAAATCTGATTACCGGGAAGTCAAGGGCTGTGTGAGACCTGCATGCCTTAGGTCAGCAGTGAAATGAGATGGTAGGACTTTATTTCTGGTTTTAAAATTTCTCCCCCCTCTTCTCTGATACTCTCATTTTTATAAAAAAACTCTAAATTATATCTTAGGGTTTTGAAATAGCATCAAAGGCATAGCTGGAACAGTTATAAATAGCTGTATCTTTTCTTGAAGGTGGTGTCCAAGTTTATTTCAGGTTTTGAGGTAGCGAAGCACTGCAGGCCACAGCCTGTGGATGCTGCATGATCCTGGCTCCCTGGAAAGGTCTGTATTTACCCTCCTCACTCTCTCACTTACCCAGACCCTCCATGGCGACCCCACTTTGTTGTTTCACCCCCCTGGTAGCCTGTGCTACCCACCCTGGGGACGCTGATGCATGTGCTGGCTTGTCCCTACGCCTCACACCTCTGCCAGCCACTGTTTGCTGCCCCAACTCTCCTCTTGTTACTCCCATTGGACTCTCCCTTTCCCCTGGATTCAGACCCACAGGCAGAGCCCAATTTCCTTGTGTGTTATCTCTCTAGAAAAGACCTAACCCCTCTGAGTGGGTCTGGAGGCTCCATAACCCTGTGCTTAGGCATCACTGCAGGGGCGCAGATACCTCCGTGGCCAGGGCACTGGCTCCGTGCAGCAGACGAGCATGTAGCAAGCTGTGGATGGAGGGCAGATGTCATGCCAGACAACAGGGCAAAGCCTCTCCTTTGAAGAAAAGCACTGGAGAGCCATGGATGTTGATCTGCAGAAGGGCCTTGGATGCTCCCTGTAGCCTGGGGTAAGGCAGGTCCCTGGGGATGGATCAGGAAGAGCAGTGGGATGGCATCTTGTGGTGCAGCAGCACAGGGGACAGGCAGCTGAGACTAAAACCCAGCGTTTCTTGGCTCTGAATTCATGGAATGAACTGTAACCACCAGCCTATAAATGAGAACATCCAAACAAACAAACAGAAATAAAATCAAATGCAAAAAGAAAAAAAAAATATACAGGATGGTGCTGCTTTGACTCTGGGCCCTGTCGTCTTCTAGGACTGATGAAGCGACTGGGTGGTTCTTCAGATTCCTGTGGTCTGAACACACACCCTAGTCATCACTGAGATGAGCTCGGAAAAAAACAGTAATGAAAGAGGGCTCTGATTTATTTCCTGATAAAATAACCTTTGCTCTCAAAGGCTAACATTTCAGCTCCAGCTTGCAGAGAATGACCTTTTATTTCCATCCATCAAAGCCTACATCGTGCTGGATAGCCAGAGAGTATTCTTCGCACGCAGCCATGTGTTGGCCAACGAAGGAAAATTGCTACCTATAATATTTTTTTTCTCTGAGGCAGGAGAAAAAGGAGGGGGACTGAAGTCTGTATTAAAGGCTGGAATAATTACTATCCATTACAAACTTGTGACTACAGTATGAGGAAAATTGCTTAAAAGTACTGTGCAAGCCAAAATTTTTCACTGCAGTGTAAATAATCTTTGCGGTTTTTGCGGCCTTTGATCTGATCATCATCCAAATAATTCCTGTTTATTTTTGCCCAGGTAGACATCTTGAATGAGTATTCAGGGGCTTTCTGCTCTGCCACAGTGTTAGAGCTGTACCAATGTTTTTGCCCATTACAGTTGTCATTTTGGTGTGAGGTAAGAGCCTGCAGTCTTGATTGAGACTGACAAGAGTAAAAGTTAAGATTTCCAGTTCACACAGACAATTTCACACCATGATGTGCTGCAAGTGGCTGTAGGGAGCAGTCAGTGTCAGGAAGTTAAAAGCAAGGCAGATATTTATTTGCAATCAAAACCTTAGCTGAGCTTGATACATGAAGAGCCAGAGGCACCTGCTCTGTAAAGGAACTGGTTGAAATAATGAGGTTTTTTCTACAAAAAAGAGCTATATCAATCCCATTTTTCTGAAAGTAGATTTTTTCTATGTCAGTGACTGTACTTAGGTATGACAAAGCAGAGGGTCTTGCAGTGTTTATGTGATCACCAGAACTAGCAGTCCTGAGCAGCAAGCCCTAGTGTATGATGGATCAGCGTTCACATGGCTGAATGCCTTGGTACTCCCTACATCTGAGAGAACTGGCTGGGAGTGCCAGCTTACAGCCGAGGGTAATGCCAGGGTTTCCTCTGGGTTATGATGGTGGATTTATAGAGGTTTTGGAGCCCTCTGAGATGGCACATTGCACAGAGCTCTGCTTTGTTAGCCTTGAGTCTTTCTAGGTTGGCAGAGCCTCTCTGCCACACGGGTTTGCTGGTGTTTACAAAGCTCTGTGAAGAGGCAATGTTGCAAGAAGCAGCTTGTGTGTGTGTAAAAAGCAGCAAGGGACTGTTTTTCTGTGAAGGTGGATACGGGATGTCCATGCATGCTTGCACTGCATGCCATACAGTGTGTGGGAACAAATATTTCTACATACAGAGATCAGCGCACAGAAGTGAAAGGCAGAAGGAGTGCAAAGGCCATGACCCAAAGTCCCTGGAAGTCATCAGGGACTTCCTTTTTTGTGAGGACCTAAGCTTTGCTTGGTCCTGGGAGAGCTTATGCTATCACAGGCTCACAGAGGAGGTCCAGAAAGGATGGGATGAAGGGGAGGGAAAAGGCTTTAGTGCAGATTACTGGAGTGCTGCTTCCATAGGTCATCACCACTGCATACACACACACACACTGCAGAAAGCACAAGCTTATTTCCTTTGAGCTAAAAAGAGTAGCATTTCAGCATTTCATAGCTGGCATGTATTATAGATGTTTCCCATGGGGACCAGGCACTACAGAGAGGTGAGCAGAGTTACTGACTAGAGGTCAGTCTCCTGTGTGGGTGTCTCTAGCACCAGTCAGTGGAAGTTTTAAGGGCTGAGTATCCTCACCACAATCAGTTAACGCTTTGATAAGGCAAGCTAATGTGGGTTTTATTATGAGATAATATAACAACAGAATAGGCCATCCAGCTATTAGCATATCTACTTTGGCTGTAAGGAAACATTCACAGCCCAAAACAGGAGCTGGAAAAGAATTGCAGAACAGCAGTAAAGTGCTATAATTCCCTCGTTTTCAAGTTCTGGTGTTAAGGACCTACAGGATTATTCTCCAATTCTTAGCTAACCAGTCCTCCCAGCTCTTGCTGTAAGCAGTTTTCACGTAACCTGACTTTCCCTCTAAGTGTACCCTCCATCCACAAGGACCCCATAAAAAGTATTAGGCAAAGATTAAACATTATAAGCATATAACCAGCTCATAAAATGAGTTTTAAATGCTAAGCATGAAAGGGTGAATTTGCCTAAGGGGGTTGCTCTGAGCTCCATTGGCTAAGGGAAACTTGTTTCTCAAGAGACATATTTATCACTATGGTTTATTTGTATTACAAGAGGCACCACTGGAGACTTCATTGTGTGAAGTACAGCTCAGACATCCAGTAGGAAATCAATTGCCCCTGAATACTTATGTCAAAACTGATAGGAGAGGCCTAGGCCAATAATAAAGGAAGGCTTTCTATCCCCATTTCATAGCTGGGAAACTCAGGATCTGCAGGATGAATGGGTTTGCCCAGTGCATGATGGTGGTCGTGTAAAAGCCAAGGAGCTCAGCCCAACCCTACAGTATGTCCCACTGCCAACCCTTAGGAGGGTCAGCCCCTGTCTTGACTTGAAGGTGATCAGTACAAGGCCTGAGCCCTCTGCACCGTACCCACCATAGTCTTCCTATGACAGACTGCTTCTATGATCTAGATCAAATGCAGACAAGGTAGAATAAAGATCCTGTCAACATTTTCTTCCTCCACAATTGCAGCTGATGACCTAGAAATTAGCTGGAGAAGCAAAAATGCTGTGCTGTTTGTGTGATTTACACACCCTGAAAAGAGAAAAGGCCACAAAAAGTTTACCAGAAGATAATGCATTTTTTTCATGGGTGATTTGAGATCAAGGATGGAGGGGGGGAAAAAAAGAAGATCCCAAATGGAAAAAGACCTGTTTGTAGTCCTTAATAGCTGACCAGGTTTTTCAGGCCTGCCCAACATGTGAGAGCTTTCCCAGAATAATTTAGTTTACACCTGACTCCTCAACAAACAGCCTTTATATCTCTAGCATTTGCAACCAGAGAAGCACTGAAAACTGCATATGTCAAAAGAAGAGTTAAATTTTGCATTAAATTCCAAGCCTTTCCTTTCCTCTAGGCAAGCTAACATTTTCTATCATCATCTAAGCCGAGTTTGTTTTCATGTTTCATTTTCTTTCTGTATTGATGTATTAGTCTGGTAGACTGAATGTTCTCAGAGGGTGGACTTTTGTGCAAGTTTCATTAAAAATATTTCACAATACGTCTCAAGAATGTGATCTGTGCTTTTGTGCTGATTGAAAATGGTACAGCAGCCTGTTAAAGCATATTCTTTTATATTTCATCAGAACTTATATGTTTTAAATGGAAATCTCGACTATTACGTTTCTCTGTGGAGATTAAAGAGAGTTTTTTTCAAACTGTCAGTACAATTGCTTTGTGCTTGCTTCTCTTGTCAGATGTATCTCAGTAAATAAGGAGAAATTCTCCTGAAATCAGTGGAATTATTCCATTGAAAAACTTCAATGCATGATTTAGCAAGGGCCCTTGTTTTTATTATGTATCAGCCAGGCTGTCTGAGCTGTCCCAGAGCTGGCTGTTAGTAGCGTATATTTAACCAGAATATTAATGAAGGGAAAAGTCTAAGTATTTGCAGCTAATGTATTTCTTTAAAAACGTACAATAGGAAACAACATGTTCCACATTACCACTTACCTCCTCTAAGGCCAGAGTTGTTCTAATGGGTAAACTGTGTGAGAAATTATGTTACATACCACCATGGAGCCTCATGTATCTTTAAGCAATCTGAAATTCTTTAAATGCGCAAAGCAAAATGCTGTGTATTGTAACAAGCTGTGCTGTACCATACGATTTCCTCTCAAGTCACAAAGAGATGAATAATTCACTAGGGTGCTTTTTAATTTCTAAATGAAATACTTCAGTGCTGTTCATTTTAATAGATATTACTGAAGATGTTTGGTATCCACGTCTTCTTATCATTGCATCAGAGTATATATTTTGCTTGTTTTGTCTCCCTGATTTGTGTTGTTTGGTTTTGGTTTCTGAAGCCATTCAGAATCTTGAGATTTCTTATGCTTGTCAGCTGCCATATCACCTCAAACGCTCATCTTTTTCCTTCTGCTCATTACATGTATGGAAATCTCCAAAAACACATGCAGTAGGAAACAGTGTCATGTATTCAGATCCTGACCCTCCCCTCCTGGTTTAGCCTGGAACCAAAGGGCTCTTGTAATGCCGGAGAAAATTTTCACTGCTGGACTTTTCTCAGGAGCTGGGTTGCTTATTCTACCTTCTTGATTAACTCATAATTATGGTGATTATGCTCAGCTCATCCAAAATTTTCCTATAGAAGAGCTTAATCTGAAAACAGTTGTCTTTCCTCTCCTTTAACAATATGCAAGTATTAGTACAGCCCGCAGGTGCAAACTTTTGCTAAGCCAATCTTAAAGGAGGTGGGGACTTAAAAGATAATGCAAAGTCTCCTCTGTCCATTTCTCCTGCGTTATATAAACAGCAGAGAACAAAGGCTTAGAGCTCATTATCTTTGTCCTCATCTCTTTGCTGAGTAGATCTGATTGGAAAATGGAATTTCTTTTCATGAGATATTTGACTCGTCCGAATTTGTTTTTGTTGTCAATGAGAAACTTAGTTCTCCATTTTCTCACAGAACGTTCATTAAAAAATGAGAAGGAGAATAATTAGGAAATGTCACATTTTTTCATTTTCTTTATGGGAAGCGTATTTTGCTAATATGGATATATTTTATTTTGATATGCTGAAGGTGTTTAGCTCTTCAGAAAGAAACAAGAAGAGAGGCTGACTTCTTTCTTTCTGATCTCTTTGGAGACTGGCTTGCTTGTCCAAATGAGATTTTTTTATTAAAACAAAGCCCATTTTTCCAAAGAAAACTGTTCTGTGGAAATGTTTATTAATCCCAACTTGCTTTTGCTGTTGCTGACTATTGCTCAAACTGCATCATGGCTGCAGTTTTCAGTCAGTAAGTGAACTGATCTCTATACCTCTACCTGAATGTGTGTATATGTGTAGCACATGGACATACGTGTAAGGACAGGACTAACTTCTGCCCTCAGCTATGTATGTAAATCCCAGTGGAGATTTCCATCAACATTGTGCGTGTATGAATGAAAGCAGAATTTGGCTCAGGATTTGCAATCAATATATAAGGCTTACTGAGTGATTTGAGATGCTTGGAGAAAGCTGTTACATAAATGTTAGTCATTATTATTTGTAATAATTACCTACAACTGTAACTATGGCAAACCTCCATATAAAAACATCTAAACCCTGACATATGGCTTCTGTGCTTCAGCTCCAGATTCCACCAATGTGCACAATAAACTCTTTCTTTAAAAGCGTGTGCCTAAAGGGAACATGTAAACCCTGGCACATGATAGCAGCCACAGCGACAAGGACAGAATTATGCCATCTTTATTAGTAGCAGCAGTCTGACTCTCACAGAAAGAAATGGGTGTTGGATCGGACCCTATCATGTGAACAACATGCTCCTGAGATGCATTACAGCCATGGGCAACATAGGCAGCAAATTAAATTCAGGTTGTAACTGGGTCAGGGCTGAAGAACATTTTGTAACCACATTTTTCCAATGTGGCTGTAGATTAGCCGGATGCTTATTTTGGGGATGTCTTCATTCTCCTTGGTCTTACTTTTAAACTAAATAATTAATAATTACAAAAAAACCCAAACCAAAACAACCAAAAACCCCCACAAACATCCTCCCAAGACAAATAAAACCTTCCAAGTGTCCTCTTACCTTTTCTAGCTTTTCCCATATCTGACATGGTTACTACAGCCATTTAAAAGAAGAAACACAGAAACTGTTGAGCAGCACACAATGCTGCTACTCAATAGTCTCAGGAGGAAGCGAGGAATATGGCATCTGACTGAAACTGCTTGGGAATTTAGGCAAACAGCCTGTAATTGCCAAATTGATTTTGGCCAGGAGGCTAGGGCTAACACCCACAATAAGTATAAAGTGCCATGGGATCTTTAATGACCCCGCTGCTTTGGATACAGTTTTACGTTTATTTAATGCACATTTTATTTTTGTGAATAATATAGTACATAAAATATATACAGTCAGGAAATGCCAAACATTGCCAGTTTCCCAAAGGCAATTTCAGAGCTTGCAGAGAGCACTCAGGCCTCGATTCATGATTGTGTTAAACTTTGCTTATATGAGGTAATCCAATATTTTATTCATTAAAGTGCACCATGCACCTAAGAAGAATTAAACAAATGCTTTACTATGCACTAAAACTGTTCTTCCCCCTTCAGTGAGGAAGAAGCAGGAGTACTTCTTGGACCCCTGGATGTTGTGCAGTCAGGGAGGCTATGGATGCTCACTCTGCTGGCCTCGCAGCAGCCCTCTGGATCTGCAGCTGAGTCCTTGCTAGAAAAGTCAGAGCAAAGACTCCTGGAGAGGGCAGAGGGAAACTTGTGTAATGAGCTACCTGGGATTCTGAAAGCCATTGGGGTCTTCACTGCTGGGGAGCTTTTACCCAAAGACAGGGGGTGGGGATCCTGCCTTGCCTTATGTTGCTTTGAGGCTGGCAATAGCTGAAGAGAGATGGCAAGTGCCATACTGAGGAGGAGTGACACGTAGAAGTCACCCACACAAAGTAAGGTAGCAATAACTAATTAGTAACTAAATGGGGTAAACATCTGCATCTCTTCATTCAGAGTGGTATCTTCTACAGGCTGCTTGGCTTGCGGGTTTGCCACTGAGTAACTATGATGAGATTTCAGGGTTTCCTCTGTCTTCAGGTCAGCTGTAACAGCCCTTTGTGTTATACTGATGGTAATTTTGCTTGGGTGAAAACAGACCAAGATTTCCAAAAATAGATTACTAAATTTAGGCTCAATGGAGTTTATATGTAGACACTTAACTCAGTGATCTGATTAAAAAAAAAGCAATCTGAGTGCCCAAGGTCTCCCAAAGTTGTCAGATCTGTAGCCAGGCAAACGCAGAAAGCTATAATCAGGTCAGTGCAATTATGTACATATTTGTAATTTTAAAGATTATGCTTCTATTTTGGTAATGACTGGGGTTTAAAACAGCCTTTTGTATTCACTTTTTTTATATTTTTTTTTAAGGAAAATGGTGGTGATGGTTTCCTGAAATCCAGATCAGGGAAAGACCACAGTCTAGTTCACCTATAGCATCCTGAATCTTCATGCTGCTCAGCACAATGCACAGTGTCTGGAGTCAGTGTCTGAAGTAGATCTTCATCTGCTTCTAAATATGGAACTTCTTATCAGCACCAAGAGATGCTCAAACAGTCTGCACTCAACAGGTGGGTCAGATGTGACTGCAAACTCCAGAATAATGTTTCATACGTCCACATAATTTTTGATGCATGAATTCCAGTGCTTCTAGAAGAATATTAGCAATGAGATGTGGAATATTTTTGGGACACAAGTGAGCACTCTCCTGAAAGACACCCCAGTATGGGTAACCTAAACTTTCTCTATAAGATTTCTCTCATAAAAAAGATTCTACAGAATGATGAAAATGTCGTCTTGTGGCTTGGATTAATAACAGTAAAGAAGGGTCTCTTTTTTCCCCCCTCTGGGGGTACTGAGTGAAGGTTTTTCTTGTCAGTCCCCATTACTGGCACAGAGCAACTGTGGTCTTTGAACACCATTTGTAGTTGTAAAGAATCACAGACTTACAATACCCGAGATGCACTTCTGACGTGGATGTGCCATTTGGAAGGCATCTGTCCTGCAGAGCCTCACCATCTGACCTTTCACTGAAGACTTTGCTGTCTGATAACAACTGTATCCAAACCAACCTGATGCACACAAATGTGTGTGTGTGTGTGATCCGTTTACGCCCATGTTTTGCTGTTGCTCTTTGCAGCCACTCTTTGTCCACCAATCTCTGCGGGCTGCTGGGCAGAGGGAGCATTGACAGGGCCTCCTCCATGGCCAGCCGCTGGAGCAGCTCTCTGATGGAGGCTTGCTTCTCACATCTCCTTTCTAAGGAGACCTTCTTGCGCTGGACTCAATCTCTGGTTAGGACTCTGTGGCATGCTGCACAGAGGAGGTCAGGGTAGGTAATCTTAATAATTCATTTGGCCTAAAAGTCTATTACTCTCCTCTGTTTCGTTAGTCACAGCCCCGGGAGCATTAAGACGGGGTGTTGCCATGATGATGTCTGGTGTCAGGAGACTCATACCAGGAAATGAAGGCCAAGACTGTCAATTTCTAAATTTGATATAAAGCAAAAGGGTGTTTCTGTAAAAATGATCAAAGCAGGGACTGATCTGGTGTGGGTATTTAAAAAAGTGCCTTTGGAGCAAACAAGCTGCAGGCACCCCTCACACGGTAGTGATGCTTGGAACAGATCATTCCCCTTTTTTAAATGTCACGTCTCCAATATATCATTCAGCAGGAGATCCTCCTAATTAGTTTAGACTTTTCTCTCATGGGTCACACCCTTTATCACTTCCCACTCCGTGTGACTTGACTTATGGAACACTTGGCTTCAGACGCAGTCTCAATCCTGCTCTTTGCATGCTATTTGCACACAAATTACTTACATCCCCGTATTAGTCATTCTTCTGTTTCAGTGATACATTTTTTGCATGTTGTGAGTCTGAGGCAGACGAAGTATCGTTTGGCTATGTGAAATCACCCCCAGAGTGGGAATAAGTCCTAGCTCTTGATTAAAAAGTAACACTTCAATGCATGTCAAACACTATGGCTCAAGTCAGCTCAACCTGAGCTGATTTTGTTCCTCTGTGCAGCCCAGGTCTCCATATGAACATGTTTGTTCCCTGAAGCATTGGAAACACAGCATGAAAAGGCACATTCTGTGTTTCTTATGTCATTTGCATGAAGTGTCTTGGGACAGCAGATAATACCTGTGCCTTTCCAAGGGAATGCCTTAATCACTGCACTGAAGCACCAATTTCCAAACCAGCAATGTCAGCAGTGGGATGATTGGAAGACTCCTGTGCCAACCAGCCCTTAGTCTGTTGGATGGGGTGTCTGCTGCGATATGAGTTTGAAGATTTTTGGCTACAAGGCTGGGTGTGAACCAAGGTAAGTGAACAAGGCAGCTACTACTGAAAAAAAAGACACTACTTCTTTCCTGTTCTTCCTTCTACTTTATTTTGGTGTAGAGCCAAAAATGTCAGCACGCTATATCAAGCTCAGCTATATGGTCAGAGCATTGCAATTAACATGGCTATCAGAAGGGACATAGCCCAGGTGATTACAATACCAGGATCCTAGCTGGGGTTAGGAAAAAATGTGCACACAGATCCTGAGAAAGCAGAAGGTCTTCCAAGCAAATACAACATTTATGGTAGCCGTGGAGCTCTATTGTCAGTAAAATAATTTACATCCAGGACAGGGGTATCGCATCAGTGGAAATAAGTGCCTGACTTATCAGGAGCTGAGGGGCAGCAGAGATGAGATTCACTGTGTTAAGTGCTATGCTACAGCCCCAGCATCTGGGCCTCTGCTCTTCTGAAGTCCTGTGGTACAGGGCTCAACCCAGCCCCTGAGTGTGGGGAAAGCCTTGGGAATGTGAACAGAAAGTACGATGCATGCAGTGCTGTAAAACAACAGGCACATAAAAGGATTTAAAAGTGCGGGGCTTTTCATACTGTGATTTTGGGGAGCCCTCACTGAAGGTTTTTAAGCACTCAGGCTGGCAGTACTGGTAACACTATGTAACAGGAACTGGAAATGGGCCTTCCTTACAAAATCACTACTTTGAGATAGCTGTTCACCAGAAACAGCTGGATGTAATTCTTCATCTTTCACTGGAAACAGCTATTCCATTTTAGGACGAGTGCGTGGAGGGGAAGGTGGCTCCGCAGCTCGTCTCTTCTTGTTCTTCACGGCTGACTGCAGAGCAGCGATGGGCTCTCCTCTGTCATTCAGGTGAAATTATAAGGAGGTAACTACATCCAAAGGCTTGGTGGATCTCTGCTCTGCCTGCAATGCCAAAACTTGCCCGAGGCTCAGAGTTTTCATCTCTGGGAAAAATTAGGAGGTCTTGACAAATAATTGTAACATGCTGTTATAGAGATTCACAGGAAGGAATGACAAAATCCCCAAATGATTGGGTATTCTGTTCCTTTGTAACATTTTGCTTTTATTAATGAAAATTGTGTGCACATACGTTATTCAGTGGCCAGTTTTCTGCATCCTATGTTTTAGTCCCTTGTAACATGCATAAGAATTAATATATTCTGCTTTCACCTCTTCTGTCTTCACACGCAAAAACTTTCTGGAAAAGAAGAGAGGCATTAAGCTATAGAAAATCTGCATAAATTCATGCAAATTTTTCTCACGTTTCAACTGATGAGGGTTCCTATCATAAGAGTTTACCTTCTGTTTTGGCTTCAAATGGATCCCGTCATGCAGAGCAAAACTCAGCAGAAAGAACAAAGTTTTCCACCCCAGATGGTAAATTGGTCCAGTTTCACTTGAAGCTTGGCTTCTTTGCAAATGTTGTTGCACTTGGCCTTGTAGATTATAATGAAATTTCAAACTAGGATTGTTTCACTATGTGAATTAAGTATTAGGCATATTCCATTCCTGGATGGAGTAGGAATTTCCAGGCAATTACTTCTCTTATCTCCAGGGGCTACTGTGATATTTGGAGCTTAAAACATGGAGATTGTCTCTATTGGGCTTTCACTCTTCCCACTGCTGGCACTGAGGTAATACAGAAGGGAAGGATTGAAAACATCCCTCCACTAACACCATGTGGAACAATGCTAAGCCTCCTGGACAGGAATGGGGACACTGCATTGAGGGGCTGGTGCAAGAGTTGGCTTGGAAAGTGATGGGGTGGAGAAAGGAAGGTGGACATCCAAAACTTTTGGGATTGGGAATGGGAGGGGCAACTGGAATGGGGGTGGAGGTGGGATAACTCCTGAAATTAATTATATGGAAGGTGGGGTGAGGACAGCATAGGGTGAGCAGTGATCTGAATGCAGAGCAGAAGGTCTGCAGCTACTTAGTGCCTCTGGTAACCGCATCTCACTGGGACACCCAGAAGGGTTTTGTTTAGAGGCAGTACGGATTGGTGAAAGAGCACAGGTCTTTGTTTTTGTATGTAATAATTTATACACAATAGTTACATAGCAGTCCGGAGGAAGCCTTGATCCGGGCCACACTTTTGTTTGCTGGCAGGAATTTCATCCCTGGCTTCAGTGCCAGAGATGATAGTAACACTTTTTTGACTTTTGCATTTGCAATTCTAAGTTTTGGGATAGGAAATTGGGTCTTGTTCTTCTTGGACATTGAGGAGCCAGAAGATGCCAAGATATTTCTAAGCCCCAGAAGTAGAAGCTATAGAAATGAATCAGAAACCAAGCCAAAAGCTTCTCTTTTGGACAACTGCAGCTGCTGCTTTCCTTGATCCTAAGCAGACACTTCTGAATAGGCTGTCCTGAGCACTTTCCGTTTCATCTGGCATATGGGGTTGAGATTTTGTACCAGAGTTGCACTGATTTTAGCCAAAGTTTTATATTTTCTTTTGCCAAGATTCAGATCCTCTCTGAGATTCTTATCCAGCCAGCTCTCCTGCAGGTGCCAGGACATGACTGGATGCTTTAAAGGCTTACTCTTTCTTATAAATGACATGCCGGCCAAGCTCCATCACTGCTCCAAGAAGTCCAGAAGAACTCACAGCATCTTAGGGAAAAAGGGCTGAAGGGATGTGATGTGGATCAGTGCATCTCCTGCCTCAAGCCCCTGTGGCTATGCTGTTCACAAAGGGTAATATTTTCAGAAGCACTGAACTCCCATTTTCAGTCACCAGCTCCCTTTGTTACATTGGAAGTAGAGACTTGGGCAGGCTAATTGTCTTGAACAAGTGTGTGTTCATCAGCTGCTGAGACTACTTACATCTCTGTTTTCAGGGGATTTTTTGTGCAGCCACATGCAAGATTTAAAATACTTCTTTTAAAACCAGAAATGCACATTGCATGCCCTATATTTAGCTATAAGATAGTTCTGTTTGGATGAGATAAATCAACATCAAAGCTCCTGTAAATTATCTCCAATAAAATGGTGAGTTATGTCATTAAAACATTAGGATTGTGTTCCTATTTTCTGTTGTTCATAGTTCAAGTCATGGCTATTTACCATCAAAACATGCCCTAAGATTCAGTCATTAGCTGCCTACTTGTTATTTGGAGTTATGTTCATCCTGCTGCTTACAAATGTTAAATGTTTTTAAGTGCAAGGAATACATAATGCAATGGAAAATTTCACATCCTATCTGACTAATACCCAAAACCTTTTGATTTGAAAGGTCACAGAACAAGTGTGGTGCAATGTACCTCTCACAGATTCTTCAGTGTTTGCCTGCGGTTTAACTTCCAGCCTCTCTATTGTTGTGCTACTTTCTAAGCACCATTTCCCCAGTGCCTCTGGAAGACACTCCCTCCGCAGCCTTACCCCTGCTCCTCCTTATTCCTGCTTCCTTGAAAGGCTTCAACTCACTTGGGTTGAGGTGACAACATAATGAAGCTGCTGATGGTCAGGTTTCAGAAAACTATCAAGCACGTTATGAGAAACAATCACTAAAACACAAGCACTTAGAGGAGGCAGAGATAAAAGAGTCCTGTTTTCTTGGCAGCTGGTGTAGATGTTCTGCAATGACTGATGATATGACTGTTATCTTGACACCATACTCTCCCATGTTGAAACTGTTTATGGGAAACAAACACCATGTGAAAAACAGATTGCCAGACACTAAGTAAATCACTCTGATGAGGAACGAGTCAAGTACTGCCAGTTTTACCCACACTGTCATTGTTATGATGTAACACATTCCTCATGACTGATATTGTATCCAAATTAGGGCACAAAACCTTCTCTTGATCAGTTAACTGAAATTCTCTGCCTTGTAACAACAACGGCACACACATGCACGTGCTTGCTCACTCACACACGCACACGAGTTAGTTCAAGCGACATTCCACGCTAGAGGAGGATTAAGAAGGTGGGCAGTAATAACACAAACTGTAAATTTTAGCCCCTGCCCTCTTTCATAAGCTGTTGCAATGTTCTAAGTAAGTTCTGCTTGTAATGATTAATAAACATTTGGTGTGCTAAGCATATGGAAAAATCATCCCATCTGGACCATTTAAAACTAGGACGTAGACTTTATCTTTGTTTATTTCATCCTTAGCTAAAAGGCTTACTATGAATTGCAATAATCCAAGAAGCCAACCATGGAAGACAGACAAGCTCTTTAGATAAAACCAAAAAGGCAAATTTTCTAACCAAGGACCAGATGTATTTTTGGGTATTGCCCTTGTACATATTTAGCTGAGCTTTTCAAGTGGTGAAGATTTGCATGTTTGTTTTGCAATACTAATGAATATGTTTTAGATTTACATTTTAGAAAATGGAAACTTTTATCTTCTTGGGGCTTTGTAAGTTAATGATTTCCAGAAGATAGTTTGGTATCCTCTTTTAACCCTTCACCATTGAAAACATATCACTTTCCGAGGCACAAGGATCCAGGGCAGGCCTGCTGAACTAAACCCGGGAGATATATGTGACTCTTTCTATTGTTTATTTCTGGAATTACATAAAATGTGGGTTTTTAATTTTCAATCTAGTGAAAACATATGTAAATGTCAAATTATTTTAAAACTAACTTAATGTGAATCGTGGGGTAGGCATTACCATACACATGATCCTTTAATCAGATAAATAAGGAAAATACTTGTGGAAAAATATAGTTTTAAGACACAGTATCTTCCATGAGTGGGTTATTTTCCACCAAGATAAAGATTGGTTTAGTGTAGTGAGGAAAATGTGCTGTATAACAACATTTTTACTTCTAGCAGAGAGAGCAAGGTTGCAGTTTCATGACATAGCTTTTCACCCTTTGATTTTCTTTTGAGAGGTTAGGAAAGAAAGTAATTAATGAATAAAATATAATTTTTCAAAGGCTTACCCTCACTGGCAATTTCCATTTGACAAGAGCCCTATCAGAAATGAAAAATTCTTCCTTAGGGAACAACAGAGCATTTTAATACAAGAGATAACTAGAGTTTCGAACTTCGGGTGGTTGACAAAGCAGTCTGAAACAGCCTTTCTTCCAAGTCTTTCCAATTATTCATGCAAAATATGATAGGAAACTAAATGTGATCTTGAAAGAAGATGTTGCTGCTTCTTCTAATGTTATGAAATGTTGTAAACCCCTACCTTTCTAAGATGCTTAAGTAAAGGTCTAGTGCGAAGCCAGGTCCTGGCCTGGAAGGCTGTGTTGTCTACATTGCAGAGAAACTCAAGTCCTGTTCAGTGAAAACACTCCTGGTATAAGCAGCTTGTTTCCCAGGTACCTGTGGAACAGACTTAGCAGGCCATTCACACGTGTGCAAATGTCTGTCTGTCTGTCAATTTGTATATATGCACAGATGATTATTAGGTCCATGGCTGCATTTGAGGAGCTCCTAGGATCCGGCTGAGATCCCAGCCACAGTATGGAAGTCATTCAGTAAAGTAGCATGCTTGTAACCTCTGTTTGCTTTCAAAGAAACCCTCGCTGCTGAGTGCTCTTGGCACACAGCACTGTGTGCAAGTGGCCAGTGGTAACATCTCAGCACAGAGTCCCCAGGAGCTGGAACATCCAGCTCCAATGAGCTATTTAACCCCCACCTTGGTATTGGTATGGTGACATGGCTACTGGTGGGGACGTCCTGGGTTTCTGCAGCACTCTTAACAGCTGCAGTGCATACAGGTAGGTTAATGTGTTCTCAGATTTGCTTTCCATACCCATGTCATGTTAACAGTAAACTTCATATCTCAGCTGGGATAAACTAGTGTTACTACCCACGCAACTCCTGTGCAGAACTAAAGACCTGACAGTGTGTGTGAAGGCAGGAAGTGGGAAAGGTTTCTTTCCAGGTCCGTGTAGCTCTACTTGGTAGATCAGTTTAGGCAGGGGGTCTTACAGCCATCAGGTGGCTTAGACTAGACAACTACAGGGCCCGGAAGCCACACTGGGGACCTTTCTTGAATTATGTTGCTTCAGCTCTGTCCCTTCTCACCAGCATGGACACTGAGGACTTGGCTGTGCACAGCAGTGGGGGGCACACAGCTGCCAGTGATGTGTTCATGGGCCCTCAATCAGGTGTCCCTCTTGGAAAAGGCAGAGCCATGGAGAGAAATGTCCTGTGGGCAGAAGTGACCGCACAGCCACTGGCAGGACCATGCTGACTAATCCCCATACATTGACTTATAGGCAGTTTAAGCTGCTGAGTGGCCCAGCTCAGGTTTTATTTCAGGTACCGTATTGTGGAGCAGGCACCCTAACCTCGGGGCAGTGGTGTGTTTTTAACAGAGCCTTTTGGTGACGCTGGTCTTCCGTCACTGTACCAACTCTAACGACTACACAGGCATCTTCTTGTTTGCTCTAGGTGAAAATAAGGTCAAAGCAAATTGAATAATCCCTGTTTACTTTGCTACTGTTTTTCCTTTTTCAATATCTGTAACATTAATACCTCCATTTCCATCAACATATGCATCAGTATGAGTACTGCTGGTGAACCGACAACCATGCTCTGCTGAAGCAGTACTAATACTGTATTCTAACATTGCAGATGTAAATTTGCATTAAGTTGAGAGTGGCTCATGCACCAAGAGGCAGAGAGTTGTTCATCATCTGCTTTTCAGGGAACAGGAGCCTTGCCCAGACTGGAAAAGTGGTCATGGTGCAGTCAACATGAACTAAGTGAGCTTGACTTAAATTCATCCCATTTCTTGGTGTGGATGCAGGACGAATTGTCTTGGCCTGAATTAGTCAATATTAATTTAATAGAACCTAAACATTGCTTTTCCTCTAGGCTGGGCAAAGCCGACCTGTTGCCTACAGACCTTTCACTGTCTAACCTTCAGTGCTTACAGGATGTGACACTCTATTTATTTCATCTTACTACATTTTTCCACAGGACTCCTGATTCCTACAGTGCATCTGTGATGGATAGAGAATGAAGCAGGCCTATGTCACGTATGAAGCAGGAAGAAGTGGGATAGTCTTGTGGTTAAGGTAATTGGCTGTGATCTAAGAGAAGTAGATTTATCTCTGGTTCTGTCATAGAGTTCCTGTGGGAAGCTGCACAAAAGTCTCCCCCCAAATTTTTGAAAGTAGCTGCTAATATTTTCTTCATTATTTTCTGGGAATTCCATGTAGGGCATTGAAGCCAGCTGAAGTCAATAAAACCTGCAGATGTGGGGCTGCTCTGAGAATTCCAGGTCTTGGATGGTTGGCACTGTACATTGAGAACCAGAGGTGAAGAAAGAAGGTCTTTAAGGTCTAAGTTCAGGCCCCCTCAGTTATATTGCATCTTGCCCAAGGCAGCTATAGCAATGGTCAGACAGTGCTAAAGCAGATTTCTCCCCCTCAGCTGCATGGAGACTAGAATCCATGAGAGCTGAGAGATCTGAAATCTCTTTTGACTTGAGATGCTACTGTAATTGCAACACCAAAGATAAACACCAGTGGTACCTGTTTGGATGTAGACCTCCATCTTCTAACCTCATTTCCCTTCTGCACAATGATACAGGTATAAAGATAACTTTCTTCACATGGATGTGGTGGCTACATCTACAACAGTAAATTCAACAGGAAGACTGTATGCAAACTACCAAATGAGAATGGTTCTTGATCTCTGATCCCTCTGAACTGTGCCTAGGAATGGCTTGGGAAAATGCTGCATGTCCCATCCTGTATCCATGCCAAGGACCATTCCAGTAAAGCAACAGCAGCAATGATAGGGTTATGATATCCAGGACTGCCCCCTGGCATTATTTGTTTTCCTACTATGAAAGAAGTTTCTAGCTACCAAAGGGAACCAATAAAGTAATATGTCCTCAACCCTCTGCATGACAAAATATGTGTTTTTCTAGCATAGGCTAGAAATTACATTTCATTCTTTGTTCAGCTCCAGGTGTGAGGAGCACATGGGTGGCAGGAGGAAGCAGGACTGAAATGAGTCAGTCTTTGACAACTCTGATTCTAGGTGGTAATTAACTTTTTTCACCAGCCAGCATCAAATAGAGCCACCTCAAGACACCTAAGCAAACCTGAGCAGGTGTCCAGCTTTCCAACAGTCCCTTCTTTTACCCGACTTAGTAAGGTAAAGCTTACATGCAGGCAGAAACTCAACCTTAATTCTCATACCTACATGTGCCTGGAGCTGCAGCCTAATTACTGCAGCTAGACCTGAGCCATCCTCTGAGTTGATAGATGTAACCCATCTTGGGAAACCATATGTTCTGCCTGTCCTAGGAGTCATGCTTTGAGTTAAAATGTATGTCTAGCCCTACTTAGTGCCAGAACGCAGGCAGCCCGTGCATCTGCCTCGTGTGTAGTGCATTAAGTCCCGCAGAGAGGCAGGAAATATTAGTGGGAGTACCATGCTGAACTGACAGGGCTGTGCAGTGTCTAGATGGAGCTGGCAAGCATCCTGCCAGCCTGAAGGCCAGGGGAACTCGAATGAGAGAGCTTCTGCCATACATACGACCCATAGTATCAGTTTAGCTTAATGGTGTAGCAAGCCTCCAGTCAGGATCATGCCTTCACATAAATCTGGCTGTTTTTTGCTGTTTTGTTTGGTTAGTTGGGTTTTCAAAGCATATTTTCTGGTGAGCAATCAGTAAGCACTTCCCAGTCTGCTTGTTGGGATTCTCCAGCCCAGACCTTAACGAGCATCATTGGATGGGTAAAGGTGACTGAAAGGCACTTTGCAGCCTTAGCCGCATGGTCACCTTGAAACTTTGAGTAACAAACTTGGCATGATTCTGTACAGGATAATGACCAAATTTTGTCCCAGGTTACATCGACTCAGCCTGCCTGAAGATCCCAAAAGAATGATTGTACTGATGGAATTTGGGGTTTGCTCTTTGGCCACAATCAGCCTGCTCCTCAAATAGGAGTTTTCCATTGACTTCAATGAAAGTGGGATCTTATTAATATTTTTTCCATAGAATTAAAAAAAGCCAAACAAAATCTTGCAGTCTCCTTTTATTCCATTTTCAGGCAAAACCTTCACTGTAAATCAACCAAAAGGTTTACCAGAGAAAGAGCCATTGGAAGTGTCCCATCCCCATGATATTATTTGTAGTGGCCATTTCTCACAGTATGTTCAATACTGAAAATTTACTGCACCGAATTATACTTCATTATACACTTTTAAAACTTGGTTCTTCAGACTGTATGAGTGAAAAGTTGGCATAAAAACTGCAAGCCCAGATTTTATTTTATTTTGGTTTTTTTTAAGAAAAAAGATATTACTGATTTATAGGGAGAAAAAACCCCACACATGTAGAGTTCCATGGACCTTTTCATTCCCAGATTCTGGACCAAAGCAGGTTTAATTTTAATATGGAAACTGATTTTTGTTAATCTTTTTGCAAGCTCCAGTGTTACCAGTTCCTATGAGGCTTGGTAATTCTGATATCCATTCCAAGGGTGTTTCCTGTAACTTGGGGCTTTCTTGAGACGTGCTGAGTGCAGTCAGCTTTGATTTGTTAATACACTGGGACCTGATGTTCTGGATAAAACTGACAGAGAAAAAAGCTCTGTTTCTCAGCTTGTGACAAGCCTGTTTTCCACCCCACTCCAGCAGCAGCTATTTCAGGTGTACAGCTGCATTTGCTGCTGTCAGAACAGTAACATAATAATTTTGCAAGGAGAATGTCTTTGTTGGGCTGGAGTTAGTCCCTGGGCTAGACAGGAGGCAACCTGATCTTTTGTGACTTTGGCTGGAGGTGGGTACCTATACAGCAGGTCAGACCTTAATAAGCTTTGCAAGACCAGTGGCAGAGTTAGGTGGCTCTCAGATGACATGTCTGGAATGAACATGAGTTGGGAGAGCTCTTCCTGACCTATTTGGGTGAATGAAGGATTATCCCCGTATATATGTTTCATAGGAAAAAGAGCCTGACACTGACCGCAAATCATTAATAAAGAAGGTTGAGGCCATGTTTGTCTTTATCAGATCTCACTCTGGGAAAGACAAAGTTCATTTTTGCTCTGGCTTAAAAGCTGTTTGCAATGGCCTGAGAAAATGTCCTTTTTATTCTGATGCTATACCTTGCAATAGGCATTAGTTTTCCGGTTCAAAACCTGATAAAAAAAAACCCGGGGGGTTTCTGTGAATAAAATTCCCATGAGAATATTGTGCAGTTAGGGGAATACACAGTCAACTGGGGTTGTTTTGCATCCAAGGAGATAGAACAATATGGAACTATTCTCACTTTTTCTGGAACTTTTCTCACTGAGAGAACTTTAGAAAAATCCATCTAATTTATTGGGCTCCTTGGGCCTGGGGACCACACAACAAGCTGCAATATTTAACATATCATAGCAGCAGCACAATACCATATAAAAATAACACAATAAATGATTAATAGACTAACTCTCTCAAACTCGTTCCTTCCGATTATTTCTTTACAATTAAAACAAGTTGGTAGGGTACTTTCAAAAGAATAAGTGATTGCTTTCTGAAGCTATCCACTGCTGGCATTTGTTTAAGTTTATGAAAGCAGGAGCTCTGTTGGCTGTCTGCTCAGCGCTGTGTTGTGCAGTATAGACAGCCCTCTTGGTTTCCAGACATACCTTTGCAGTGCTCGCTCCCACAGGGCCAAATGCAGGAAGCATGGCTTGTGCCTGCTGCACTGTGGCAAAACCCTCCCAATAAATTAGTGCCACTCATTTCTAGCAATAAAAGTTGGACAGCTTTGGGGCAGAGCTTGCTCCAAGCTAGCCTGTGTCTGGCTCGAGGATTGAGCTAGTACAGAAAAGGCTAGGAAGCTCTTCCCTCTCAGTTTAAAGAAATCTGGAGAGATAAACCTGGACGTCCCAAAGGTTCAAGAAAGTGAAATGTAAGAACATGGATAATTCAAATACATTTATATTTCATTATTTTGTCCAAAAATGTGTCACTGCCATTAGCACTGAGCTGCAAGGATACGTATGTGATAACAGTATGGATCTTCACTGTGGGCAAATTAACAGAGGACTATGGACTATGGTACATGTACATATCCCAGGAACTTTCATAGAATCATAGAATGGTTTGAGTTGGAAAGGACCTTAAGATAATCCAGTTCCAACACCCCTGCCATGGGCAGAGATGCCTCACACTAAACCATGTCACCCAAGGATTTGTCCAACCTGACCTTGAACACCACCAGGAATGGAGCATTCACAGCTTCCTTGGACAACCCATTCCAGTGCCTCACTACCCTTATGGTAAAGAACTTCTTCCTTACATCTAATCTCAACTTCCCCTGCATAAGTTTAAACCCATTAACCCTTTCATAGCAACAGTAGATGCAATATACTCCAGGATATAACATTGTTTTATGGGAGGTACTGTTGCTTGAGGGCTTAGTGGGGGCTTAGGGACAGTCCTGCCATTGTGCAATTTCTCTGTCTGCCTCTTTAGTGTGCAGAACAGGATGTGACCTAGACATCCCCAGTTGCCATTTCCTTTGGGCTTATAGAAATAACATGGAGTTCATCTGAACAACCAGACCCAGGTGCAGCTGCACCCTCCTGTCATGCCCTGGTGTCATGCATCTTGCAATGGTGTCTTGCAAGGCACAATCCCTCTACCAGAAGGAAACCCATGTGCTGAGAAAGGAAGGAAATGTGCTGTGCTCCAGCAGGTCTGTTGGTCTGGATAACAACGATTGCAACACAATGTGGGAAAACCATCTGCCTTGCAATGGAGACACATCTGTTACAATACATGGATTAAAAACTTCAGAACAATGAAAGCAACTTCTCTGGAAACATGCATGTGGTGGATTGACCAGGCTAAATGCCAGGTGCCCACCACAGCCACTCTATCACTGTCCTCCTTAGCTGAGCTGAGAGAAAACACAAAGAAATACTTGTGGGTTGAGATAAGGACAGGGAGAGATCACTTGCCAATTACTGTCACAGGAAAAACAGATTTGACTTAGGGAAGTTAGTTTCATTTATTACCCATCAAATCAGAATAGGATAATGAAAAATAAAACCAAGCCTTAAAAACATCTTCCCCTCACCCCTCCCTTCTTCCTAGGCTCAACTTGGTTCCCAATTTTCTCTACCCATTCCCCTCCAGCTCTCTGCAGCTGCAATTGCTCCTGGCAGTAACTTTTTCTCCTTCTTAAATACTTTATGTTATAATTGATGGGCTCAGCCCTTGGCCAGTGGTGGATCCACCTTGGATTCATCTAGCATTGGCTCTATTGGATATGGGGAAAGCTTCTATCAGCTTTTCACAGAAGCCAGCCCTGTAGCTCCCTGTTACCAAAACCTTGCCACACAAACCCAATACCATTGCCACAAACTGCTGCTACTTTGTGGAAACCAGCTGTGGTTAGAAATTCCCACAACAGTCCAGGCCATTGCTTCTTGGGGGTTGGAGAAGCTTGAGGTGATGAGGTTCCTAGAATATGTGTAGGTATGAGCAACTGCCAGGACACATGCTCCCCTTTTCCCCCTTGAAATATCCCTGAGTACATCAGTGGTGCAACAGAGGCACTGGCAGCCCTCAGGCAGTGGCTGACAAGCGATAATGTGATTCACGGAGGAAAGCATTCAGAGGCACACACTGGATGCAGAGTTTTGAGAAGGTGTTAGCAGGGATTTTGCACAATGCTTCTAGGAAAGAATTGCACTTTCAAATAAGTACTTTTGTGATGCTGATGAATATGGGGAGTTTAACGCTATGAGGGAAAGAAAAACAAATGTTTTGTCATCCTTTCCCCATTGCTCTCCACATAATTGTCTTGACTGCGGTCATAGTTTTGACCCTTCTGCTTGAGACCTTCCCAGCAAAAGCTCCAGTGTTGCCACTTTTTTTTCACCCAGAAGGGTGCTCTCTTCTTTTCAGAGCCTAAAGACTCCCTTGGGATGGCCACAGTCAGGAGGGACTTCCTGTGGTGAGGGCATATGACTGTAATGGATTTACTTATCTCATTCTGCTGATAGAAATATCTGGTCCTGACCTGCACCCTGTTTCACCTGACTTCAGTCCTCTGAAATTCATGCTTCCTTCTGTTTCCTAATGAGGATCTCTGTTCCTGCAGGTCCTGGGGAGTGAGATGCACCCAATCACTAAACACTGAAGGTGTAAAAATGGTGCTTTTTGCTGACTCCAGGCAGGACAACTAGAGTTTAGTGCATTGCCTCTATGGTAAGCTAAATGTACCTGTTCCCATATGGAGCATGTCAGGAAAAGAAGTTTTTCCAGCAGAAGATGTGATTTTAGAAAGGTACAGGGGAAGTGGAGCCAGTGATCGATTCCATGTCAGTGAGCTGATTTTGAAATCATGGCTACAGCGTCCAGCACGCAGTGCTGTGGGGACAGATATTTGCCGAGCAGCTATCATGGGTAAAACAGAGCAGAAGTAGTTCACAGTGCCTTAATGTTGGTGACCCCAGATGCATACTGTGTTTGATAACTTGTCCTCCTACAACTCCCTTGTGTGTGAAGAGCACAAGTGTATGAAGAGGGTTGTGTCTGTAGCTGTAGGATTTGCCCAACCCCTAGTCCCAGAGGGTTTAAAGACTGCATTTCTTGCTGACTACAGGCAGGAACAAGGGATTAGTGCATGTTTCTGCTCCTTGTAAGCTTGTATGTCCTCACATACAGAGCCTGGAAGAGAAATGAAACCTCCTGATGTGAATTTGCCTTGCTGCTGCTCTGTACAGACTGGAGCTCCGTGGTGCCTATACTTTGAGATGAAAAAAAGCAGGTGATGGTGGTAGCAGGGTGCCAAGCCTGAAGTAACACACCTAGCCTCTCAGCAGGGCTTACCAGTGCTGGCTGGTTCCTTACTAACATGGTCATGCAACTTTCTTGGCTCCAAATACCAGCAGAGCAAGCTTGCATCAGCCCGCAGTGCACTCTGTCAACAAGACTTTCTAGTGCATGTTGAGCTTCAGATAAAATCTTGAAGGTGTTGGATGTCTTCCTGGGATGTGTTAGATATCCTCTGCTCCCACTCACATCATTGGGAACTGAGCAGCATCTCACTGCCACTGATTCCCCGTATTGCATCATTGGAAGTTCATCATGCCAGTGTGTAATACTTCTGTACAGAATGAATAACACATTATTTGATTGCACAATGAAGTGTGGATGGGTTTGATTTCCTGGGCAGAATCAGCTCCTTTTCTGAGCTGGTTTGTGCAGTCTCTGTCAGTGTTGTAGAGAGATGTGCTGACGTGGATGCCCGTTGATTCCCTGGTCTTAAGGGTGAGACTGAAGAACTGTGGCCTCATCACAGTCACAAAACTTTGGAGAGAAAGACAATTCCTGTCTGCAGGAATAGCTCCCCTTGTCTCCCTACTATGATACTGAACACAAATAGATGTTTATTTTAACATGAGGTCAAAATTAACAGGAGTGTAGTCTAAAATCGCTTTAGATTAATACTGAATACTACAGAATACTACAGATGTTGCTGGCTGTTCACTAGTAAGGTGACATGAATCATAGAATTATAGAATAGTTAGGGTTGGAAAGGACCTTAAGATCATCGAGTTCCAACCCCCCTGCCACCCGCAGGGACACCTCCCACTAAACCATGCCACCTAAGGCTTTGTCCAGCCTGGCCTTGAACACTGCCAGGGATGGAGCATTCACAGCTTCCTTGGGCAGCCCATTCCAGTGTCTCACCACCCTTACAGTAAAGAACTTCCTCCTTATATTCAATCTAAACTTCCTTGTTTAAGTTTTACCCAGTTACCCCTTGTCCTATCACTACAATCCCTAATGAAGAGTCCATCCCCAGCATCCTTATAGGCCCCCTTCAGATATTGGAAGGCTGCTGTGAGGTCTCCACTCAGCCTTCTCTTCTTCAGGCTGAACAGGAATCTCATAGTCCTCCATCTCATAGCTTGCTAGTTGGTGTTATTTACTCTGCTTAATGCAGGTGAGGGCGACAACAGTTTAATTCCCTCTGTCAGACAGTATGTTGACCTCTAATATGTGCAGTGGATGATGTCAAACAGAAGTGCCAACAAAGGCGTCTGCTACAGGGTTCAGGAAGTCATTACAGATCTTGGCATCCTCTGGTTATCTAAGATAGAAAGTCAGACTAATCACACAGAGAGCAGACACTCAGAGGCACACTGACAGAAAAATTTAGTTCTTGCTGCTCTGTCTACTTTTGCCCCTGCCTCATCCCAGAGAGTCAGAGGAGATCTCTTGCCCATCTCTCCAACATCAAGTTAACTAGAAGGAGCAAAGACTGAGATACCCTATTTCTCCGTGTCAGGAGTTATGCACTTCCAGAGGGGCACAGAACTATTCCATGGTGTCAAGGGCTTTTTTTTTTTCTTTTTTCCTTTTCTTAATGGCTACTGTATATCTAGATCTAGGTTCCTCATGTGGAAAAGTGTCATAGAACATTGTTTATGAAGTGTCATACATTTTTTTATTTGTGAAAAACACATTAATTGGCTTTTTACTGTTGTAATGAACCTGTTTTACATTAAAAAGAGCCCCATCTTTAAAAAGAAGAAATTCATAAGCTGTTTGCTGAAGTTGGTGTTTCATTATGGGTGACTATGTTTGTACACAGCTGGTGAAACTGACTCCACTATAATTTTTCAGGGACAGGGTGATGGGAGTATGTGATTCTGAAAAGATGAGAAGCCAAGGCTCTGGGAGGAGGACCAAGCTCTTAGGAAAGGGAAACATCTTTGTTTCTGAGATGCTGTGTGCATTAGCACTATTCCCATGAAGACTCTTACTTTCCTGTCAATGTTAAAGTGTGAGAGGTTTTGTTACTTAGCTGGTGATAAGGAAATCATTCTTTCCTGCAGCATACATAGACCGACTTAAGGAGCTTTCACTGGTATCTGCTACAAAAACTACCAACATATGGGCACATACACACAAATGCACACCCAGACCCACACAAACACAAATATATACATGCAAACAACTCTCAGCCAACTGAACAGACAAAAATAATTCCGTCTGTTATGCCATAGCTGTTATATCTTTGCCTTCTTTTCAACAGGGATAAAAACCTGTAAGTTAGTATTTTTCAAAGTGTAACAGGCCTCAAGCAATGATGGCACTTGTTACAAGTTGTGCCAGACAGTCATCATCCTCAAGCACACAGCTCTAGCTGGTTTCAGATAAATACACAGGAAAAGGCTCTACTATTTATATTAGTCTTACATACCACAACAGGCACGGGGACATGTTAGGGAAAACAGTGTGGCCTGAGAAACCAAGACTCAGGTACCTGCCTCTCCTCCCTGTGACACCCAATGGTTTCAGGTGAGTTGGTTTCAGGTGAGTCACTTCAGCTCTCCTCCTTTCCCCTTTTCAGCTGTCTCCTTCGTTTATGTTCAACAGTGCAAAAGTGAATCCAGTAAATCTTTTGCTGCTTACTTTTACAGACATACCACTCAGACTGTGGATCCCAGTTCTCAAGTGTGGTGTTTAGCCAGTCACCATCAATTCTTCCAGGCCTAGATGATGCCATGAAATAAGGTTTTGCACAGCAACTCCAGCCTTTAGGAAGAGCACATTATACACCCTTGATGAAGATGCTTTAGGCAAGTTAGCAGCCTTTGCTTCCCTCTTCACCCTCAGAGGAGATTCAGCCCACACAATATTTGAGTTGCCCACTGAAAGTGCCTCGTTCAGGTAATTCAGCTATCTAAAGAAATGTGATAAAGTGCTACCTCTAAATAAGGCAAATTATTTATGCTAAATAAGCTCCCTCTTATGTTTTTACCATGGGTGGAGTGGCAGAATGCTTTAAAGTCTTCACTCCGCTGAATCAAAACCATATTGATAATATAGAAACCAGAGCCTGCACCAAGCTTTTTGTTAGCTAAGGAACAGAAAACATTTGTTTTTATGCCACCTCACTGGAAAATGCCATCATTTATAGTGGTGCTACAGTATTTTGCAATGGAGAAAGACCAGTAACATAAATTAGCTACTAATTTTACTGTGGATGAGGCAATTATTTTAAATAATTTGTGGTCAAGGTTGCTTGCCACTGCACTTTTATTCAAACTCATTTGAAGTAATGCTTTCTTAACCTCACTAAATAAAACTGGGAAAACCAGAAAGCAATAGATCTTCATTAGACTCCTATGTATATGTGTCAGCCAAATCATTATCATTACCAAATCCATCAGGCGTATCTAACCTTGGTCCAGCATTTAGATTTAACAAGATCATTAACTGTTGCATTTGCATCGTTATTGAAGTTACCTGAACCACCTTTTTTTGGGCCATCCTTTTGTTGATGAATCATATATTACTAGTTCAAGACTGAAGGCAAGACTGTGCTCTTGTTGCTTGAATTCCTGAAAAGTTGTGTATGAATGCCTATTCAAGTATGACCCAGATTTCTCCGTTTTTCTTTTAGGTAATAGCATCTTTTAGGGAAAAAAATTATAATCTTTGTGAACTAATCAGAGAAAAAGTGCTAGGCAAATCTGAACACATTTGCAAGATTGATACGTATGAACAAGAGGATCAAGAGAGAAATGTCTATAGTTCTTGAATGGAACAGATGAATTGATGTTTGCTAAAGAAAGTAAGTTTACCCTCAAAATTCACTCAGTGGAAGGAAAAAGATACAATGTCTAGCAACAGACAAGTCTGGCTAAAAGTCAGTTATTCTGTAGAAACTGTAAAACTGAAAGAGAAATGTACTGAAAGTGCAATACAAGCCAAGTAAGGATGAGTATAAAAGAATAGCACAAGTACGCAGACAAAATGAGAAAGACCAACAAACAAAATAAGGTAATAAAAAGATAACATGAAAACACTGTATAACTTCCTCAGCAGTAAGAGGAGGACCAGAGAAAACATTGGCCAGCTAATAAATGGGACAGGAAAGCTAATAACAAAACATGCCAAAAAGGTCAAAGTGTTTAATGCCTTTTATTGCTTCAGTCTTCATTAAAAAGCCTGACTGTAATCAGATGGTTGACACAGTTAACACCAGCCACAAAAGAGTAAGAACTCAGGCAAGAATAGGGAGAGAAATGTTTAGAAACTGCTTAAATAAATTAGATTTTCTCAGATCAGTCAGGCCTGTAATTCACCCTGGGTTACTTAGGGAACTGGCTGAAAAATCCTGAAGGCCATGGTAATTATCTTTGAGAATTTAGATGATGCTGGGCTAGAAAAAGGCTAACAGAGTGCCTATTAAAAAAAAAAGAAAAAGAGACATAGAGTCCCAGTCGACACAACTTTCATTTCCCAGAAATGAACAAGGTTCAAATGATTGCAAGACAGCAAAGCGATAAGTAGTTATCAACATGATTTGTCAAGACCAGATCATATCAAACCAGCCTGTTTGTTTGTTTTTCCTGTGATGGGGTAACAAGTCATGAGGATAAGCAAGAATTTAGTGAAGTTTTTGACACCACCTCAAATGGCATTTTCATAAGCACCCAGGGAATTGTGGTCTGAATCATGGGCCTCTGGCTTCGCTGGGCTCAATGGACAACACTGAAAAACATGCTGCATTGCTTTCCATGTCAGCTTTGTTTTGACGGTCTCATAAGCACTCTTCTGCCCAGAAGTCATTGCTTCAGGACCACTGTTTCTTGACAAGGCTGCTGCAAAATACCCACAGTATGTCTTGAAAAATGAGAGCCAAGAACCTGTTCTCAGCAGTTCAGTATTACACTGAAAGGATTTATTGGTAAGGCTCTGTAAAAGACTGTCCTGGGGTCCAGATGCACTGTTACCATTACAGTAAGTTAACTGATGGACTAGAGAGCACACATCACTCTAAGCACTGACAAGTTGCAAGTGTTTTGGAGCACAGGCCTGAGAAATTGGAGAAATGTCCTAAAAGAAATAGGGTAAAGCAGAATATAAACTGGCATGCAGATAAGCTAAATGCCTCCCTGAACACTTGATGGGTAATGAGAGGAGAGGTAGCAAAGATCTGGGAATTGTAGTGGATCATAAGTTCAGCATGAGTCAGTAATGGCATCCTGTTGTGAAAGAAGCAAATATTATTCTGGGATATATAAACAGCAGAGTTGTACAAAAGACATATGAGGTAATCCTTCCATTGTAAAGCCTCCAGTAGGGAGCTGATTCTACTTTTGGGTACCACACTTCAGGAAAGATTGCAGAAAGTGCAAGAGAGAGAAATGAGCCTGATCAGAGGTCTAGAAAACATGCTCTGCAGGGGCAAGTGTCTAGAAATATATCTACTTAATCTATGTAGAGAAGGCTGGTGAGAACTGTGCCTGCTAGGCTTTGAATAAATAAAATGCTGCTTTGGTAATAAACCTTTCTGTCTCTGCTCATTGTGGATAATACAAGAAGTTTTAAACTTAACAAAGATTTAAGTCGACTATTAGGAAAGTCTTTTCTCTGGAATAGATTCTTTCAGAGGGAGTAGTATCCCTCTAATGGAGACCATTAAGACCAGACTGGTGAAATGCCTGCCAGGAATGCTGCAGGTAAATCTGGTCTTACCTTGGACAGATTGATGGATTATCCCAATTTTCTTCATTTCTATGGTAATGGGTTGTTTTATTAAAAAAAAACCAAATAAAAAACAAACAAACAAAAAAAAAAAACTGTGTTCAGATTGGTACATATTTACCATAAACAATCTCCATACTTGTCATGAATATGAACTATGAAGATGCAGTGTGTGATATTAAACTTGTTGGTGTGTAAATCAATGTGTAAGTCAAGCATGTGGTTAGTCTAAGCGCATCCACTTCTTTTGGTAAACTCCCAATTTCTTTCATTCAAAAAGCCATTACTGACAAAGGATGGCCATAGGCGCAGGGTGCCTCTGAGCATCTGTCCTGACCCTGAGTCCTGGGTCTTCCTCATCCAGAGGAAGGGGAGAGGAAAATGGTGTCAGCATTGTCAGGGGATGTCCTAATCACCTCCACCATCCTGGCCTTGTAGGCTGGCATCGTGGTGGAGTTGGTGAGGTGGAGGAGGACACCCCTGCCTTTCCTTGCTGCACTGCAGAAATATCAAGCAACCTTTGAAGAGGCTGTGTGATCATGAATGGAATGGTAGCTAATGTTAGCCACCTCACTGTGGGTGCACATGTCATGCAATGCATATTCCTGCACCCTGCAGAGTGAATCAGTCCTAGTCTCCTCTCAGGCTACCACTCCTGGTCCTACTATCCATGGCTGGGGTTGGGTTTTGGGGTTGCAGAGGGGCAGAGTCAGTACACTTCAGTGATCCAGTCAAATGGTAACCCACGGAAACAGGATTAACCTGGTCAAGGGAGATGGGTAACCTCACCTAGTACTTGTGCAGGCACTATGTCTAGAGAGAACAAAAGGGCAGAAAACTGAAGCCAGGTGGAGATAAATGCGCTGGGTTGCTTCTTTTAGTGGGAGTCTGCAATTAGATAAGACTAAAGTGACATGGAACAGCAAGTACCCTCATATTGGCCTGAAAAGATAGACTTAGGTCTTGTACATGGCTAAAAAATGTAAGCCAGGAGCCATAACATCCAGCTCAGTAGGCAGAGTCATGTTGTTTTGCTCTTTATTCTAGTGGATGATGCCAACGCTTGGTTGTTTACTTGGATTGCTTTTATCTTATCCAATGTATTTTGCTTTGGGCAAAGATACAGGCAGTAAGTCTATAAAAGGGCCTAGGTGTTGCAACACCGAGTGTTGGAGCCCTTAACTGTTAGAAGCTGTGCCATGTAGTGGAATCCTGAGCCCCATCTGAAATACCCAGGCTCCCTAAACAAAGCGTGGGGTTTAACACAATGATTTATCTCTGAGCATCACATGGGAATGTGTCTCTGCCATTTAGCCATTTATTATTTCCCAGCCAGGAAAGTTGGAGAGGAGGGAACAGTGTCTCATGCGACTTGGGAGAACCTTACACCCACTGAATAACAAGCAGCAATGGGGGAAGGGGTAAAGGGAAGCCGAACAGTTTGGAAACAGCCTAAAGGCAGAAATTTGTCACAGAAACTCTTTGGCATGAATTCCTCAACAACCATTAGGCTGATGGAGGAGAGGGGTTCCTAAATGGTTTGTGAGCAGAAGGCAGAGTGCTAAGCTATTTACATAATTTATTCATAACAGTTTGTTCAGCCGGCTCTACCAAGAGCGTGGATACTGGACACTTTAAATTTTCCTCATGGGATAAGTAAATCTGGCTAAGCTGAGCCCAAGGTTACTGACCTTCAGGGGCCTTTCTGTTTCCCTCCATGAGCTTTGGATCAAGTGCTGGGGCTTGATCTCATGCACTGATTTTGTACCCATACAGAGGGAAAGCTGATCACTTGCACATCCAGCTCACTACTGGACTTCTGTTGCTTTCTTTTGTCTTTGTATTCACCCCCAGCATTGTTAGTACCCCAAGCTCTCAGTGCATCCTCTGGGAATACAGCATCAGCAACCACCAGCTATGAAATATTCTCAGATGCCTGTGACTGCCTAAGCCTATTCAGGGTAGTGCTGTTCTGCAGGCACACAGGAAAGATAAAACTGCACCATGCAGCAAGTGAATCCCACATTGTGCTGGGCACAGGAAGTTCCCTCACTGCCGCACCACTCCCTTCCACTTTCTCTTTTTTGCTACGCAAAAGCTCATGGAAATGAATTAGATGCTTGTATCGAGCATTTCAATGGGACAGAAACTCAGTAATATTACCTGTCAGTGGGTCTCTGGGGAGCAAAAAGGTCTCTGACAAGTCCTGCTGAATCTTGAGCAATCTGTGCACGGTGTTGGCACGGCAACCCACAGATACAAATTCCATGTGTCATTTGTCTGGGGACTAGCCTCTCTCCAACCTTCAGCCTGGAGCTCAACACCGGCCAAGTGTCTACTTAATCTGAGTCACTGAATTGCTGGAAGGGACTACAGGGTTAAACTGGGATAACCTAATTAAGCTGATAAAAGGCTATTCAGTAAGAGATGCAAGTGCCCAGCATCGCCCAGGTTTTAGCCCACATACTCTTGAGTCCTGAATTGAACTTAATCTAAAAGAATAAAGGGTAGGCACTGGAAATTCCCCAAAAACTTGGAAAGACACCCAGTGTGATCTTAGTCTCTGCAAGAGCTGGAAAGATTTATTTTAGAAAGAGGTTTGGATGGTTAAATATTGTTTGGAAGTGTGGTTTCTTTTTGTATGTACAATGGTTTTTTTCTTAGTTCCTTTCCAGTTCTATAATCCTCTATTTCTTCAGTGTAATTAGGCTGTTGCTTTCAAAAGGCTGCTGATTGTGTCTCATATATGTGTGAATTCATTATGCACTGACTTAGCTCTCTGGTCTCTGTGTTAAGTATGTCGCCCCTGCAGTAAAATTCCTGACCTGCGCCCAAAGGAGCTTTGCAGGCTGAGGTATTTGCATGTCGCAATGGACTGAGGAATAGGTTAACTCAGCAGGCTCTTGGCTCTGAAGCTTCAAGCCTGGGAGCCCCAACTGATGGCTCTGGAGTCACTCCCAACTCCCTCTATCCCATGTCAGAGTCTTCTTGCTCAGGCCAGTCCCATAACAGGAGCTGATTTACTCACAGGGGTCTGTCAGGAGTGTGTCTTGGGTAGTATCTGAGGTCCAAGTGCTCAGCAGATGTACTCCACTGTCTCTTGCAAGATCATCTAAAAGATAAGACTTCACAGTGCTCTGATGTTTATGTGTTCTGTTTCACATAAAAATCTTACCATATAAGCAGTGGAAAAAAAAGAGTTTCTGGTGCCAGCATGGCATAATTACCCTGGAATAACGGTCCCTGAGAATCTGTATAAGGGTTCTTAGGCTCTAAGTCCTGCTTTTGTGGATACTGTATGAGAACAAGCTGGAACTGGGGTTTTGAGAGTTTTTACAGCTCCGTGAGTCTTTGTAAAGCCTGGCATGATTGGTTGCTGCAGAGCCATAGGTCTTACAGTCATGGGCTCTCAGAGCTGCCATTGCTTTTCTGATGGAACTCTGCCTTTTGGAAGTGATGGCTTTCAGGTCACCTCAAGTCTGCCTTTGATATTCTGAAACTTTGAGATCATTTGGGCTGAGAAAATCACTATTTTTGATAGAACTTTGTTTTGCCCCTAAACTTCTGACTAGCAGTACTTCAGAGCAGTACACATTTACTGGGGAAGAGTGTTTGAGGGAAATAAAAGCTTCCCATTTGGCTTGTCATTTGGAGGAATGCCTTGTCAAAGCACAACTTCCTTGCCCATCACAGTCTTCACTGTGTGTGGCCTGCTATACCCTCACAGGTCCCATTAAATATGACAAGTGTACAAGTGCTGTTAAGTCACGTCTCCTCTCAGTACTTTTCAATTTGCAAAGATATACAGAGAAGATACCATTCCTTAATGTGTCTTTCGTATCACTAAGTCCTTGAAGTGCAGAATACAAACAAGTATGGATATATATTATAAAATATTCTAAAAAGCTCCCGAATTTTTTTTCTGGGAAGTGATCACTGGTGTAGTAATGCACAGAAACTAAAGAAGTTTAAATCCGGATTATGGTCAGGAGAAGGGAAAAAAGCAAAGAAAATTGCATTCCTTTGTCTTCTACATACAGTCATTCATAGGAAATTTGTTTACTTGGTCTCTGCTTAGGTTAATGTGAATTTTTTCCTTAAAAAATGAGTATTCATTCATTTGTTGGAGAAAGTCAAAGTCAATGTTAATGAGATTGCTCCCACCATGCAGGGAGGTACTGTAGCTGAAATGAACGTTATCAAACATAAGCACCGTCTATGGATACCAGGCTCCTATTCCATGTTGGCCTCACAACTTTCAAACTGTTACTTGTTTTAGTGGTTAAGCAATCAGCTAAAGTGACAATATCTTCTTGAAGACAGCTTGACAATCTAGCAACTTCTATTACCATGTTACTACTAAAATGCACAGCGTGAATCAGCACAGAGTACAAAAAAAAAAAAAAATACAAAAACTTTGTATTTTCGTGATAGTGATAAAGTATATCACTATGTAAATACAGTGTATAAATTCTTCTCAGTCCTTCAGTACCAAGAGGAGGAGAGTGATGGACAGCCACAAAAGGAAATATTCGTATCATAACGGTGCCTATTTTCTTTTATGGAGCTCATTTATAATGTCTACAGAAATTAATAGCACGGCAGTGGAAAGACGGATGTGGGCAGCAACTGCCATTCCTGTTACTATATCAGCCTTCAGTCTGATAATTAAATAATCAGTTTCTAGGAATCTGAGCCATGCCTTTTAGAAGGGAAAGGCTCTCAGGTTCTTGCTGGACAAGAATGTAGTGGGATCTCTGGACTCAGGATTGAACTATGCTTGACTTGCAGCCAAAAGCCAATTTTGGTAGCAAATTTTTTTTCTATGAGTAGAAAAAAGTAATCAAAAGGTTTAGGTTTACAATGAAATTTCTACTAGGAAATTGCACTTTTAACCTCAGATTCTCAGCGTTTAAGAAGTTGCTCAGAAGAAGCTGATCGTACGAAAACCTGGGAGATAGGTGAGATCAGACCTATCTATCACACCAGAGATGCACTCCTGCTCTACCTGACATCTTTCAGGATGGTCTTCCTCCTGAGTTGTGACTAGTGCAGGTGTAACAGGTTTGCCTGGTCTGCTGGCCAGCTGCTTGGGTGGGGGATGCCAAGGAAAAGAAGAAGAAACATGACATTGCAATCACAACCAGGATAAAACTCCCAGGGTCCCTGCAGAGAAGGCATCTTCTTCCGGCACAGCCAGCAGCACAGCCACTCCCCTGACTCATGAGTGCACTCATAGGAGGGCATGCCCATGATTGCGTATACAGAAGTGTTTCCATCACATGATCTGTTGTTCATTCCCAGTGTCATGGTCCAGTGTGAATCATCCAGAAAGCTGAGAGGCTTGGGAGATGGTACGCTCGAGCCTTTGGGGACTTGGAATGGCTACACACATTTTCCTTTCTTGGTCATGGTCATATGGAGGGTGATTCAGCTGTCTAAATGTAATACCCTTTCAAGGACTCCAGGGTATCTAACCTATTCAAGTGAAGCTGTCATGTCTGAGTCTCACAGCAGGCCCATATCCTTCTTCCCGAATCAGCAACTGGGGGTCAGTGTGTACTTTTGTGTACCTCAAATGCTGGGATTTGACACCTCTCTATATAACTGAATTGCATCCTTATATTAATCAGTTCTTATTTTTATTTTTTTTTTTTTTGGGAATGTAGATATTGCTCCCTACAGTGACAAGAAGTCTCTGTAACTTTAAGAAGTCCAGTAACTGGAAGGCTCTGGCTTAGGAGTCTTTTGAATATCTTCATAACACTAGACATTGGTGAGAGGAGAGACATAGGGCCAGTACCACTAACAGCCTTACAAATTTAACGGTCCCACTTCAGATAGCACAGCTAGTTTAGCTATTTATGCAGGGTCTTGCCTCGTCCTGCCAGTGCTTGGAAAGACTCAGGATGTGAGGGCATTGGCACTGCCTACTTTTGTTGCAGGAAGCACAGAGTATGGATCTTTGGTCTGCTTCAGGGCAACTGGTTTGGGGTCCAGGTGCTGGTGCTAGTTAATAAGGCCTGCAGGAAGTTCGAAGGGTTTCAGCACGTGTCCAGCCCCTAGATAGAATGCTTTGACTATGTCTGGACTGATTGATTAGTCAACATGGCGAGTTGTGTCATATAAGCTCACCATTTAGGACGTCTACTCACACCAGGGTATCTTGCCTGGGCTTCCCACAGTTCACACACCTCTAGACTTTTAATGACCAGGCACCTAAGTCCAGATAGCTTGTCAATGAGGCTTAGGCACAGAAGTCAATTAGGTCATGCAAAAAGAGTATGGCAAGTAATGTTTAGTGTATTTCGAAAGTTCTGCAGTATACACACTCATAGGGAAGTGGCATAACTTCTCAGTGTCGGGTTCGAACTCAAACAGGGGAAGTTTAAGTTAGATATAAGGAAGAAGTTCTTTACTGTGAGGGTGGTGAAGTACTGGAATGGGTTGCCCAGGGAAGTTGTGAATTCTCCATCCCTGGCAGTGTTCAAGGTCAGGTTGGACAGAGCCTTGGGCAATATGGTCTAGGATGAGGCATCCCTGCCCATGGCAGGGGTGTTAGAACTAGATGATCTTAAGGTCCTTTCCAACCCTAACCGTTCTATGATTCTATGATTCTATAACCACAGTTGTTTCTCTGTGTTTGTGCCATTGTGCTGCCTTAGTGAGAGTAGTGAAAATACGACATCATAAACTTATTCCTAGGGTAGTGTTGAATGACTCTGGTCAGCCCATTCTCTGGATGTTAAGAGAAGAGAAACTGCCTTTGTTACCTGTTCTAGCCAGTTTAATGCCATCACAAACCACATCACCTCATTCATTTTGCTGTATGGAACTTCCTGTCCATCTGTGCTTTTGTGTACTGGTGCAAATGAGGTATAAAAGTAGTTCTGTTCTTCAGAGGTACATAGAAAAGATATGAAAGGCCTTGAGACACTGACAAACTGAAGTAATGAAGGCTGAAACTGAAACATTAGCTGAATTCATGCTTGATGTTCAAAAGCTTGCATCAGGACTTGAGATCATTTGTAGAAATTATTATGTTATATTCTTCCCAATGGAAATTACATTATGCAGGATAGTGCCATTATACTTGTCTTTCAAACAGGAGAGAAAAGGATATAGTTTACAAATGGAAGCTTCCAAAGGCAATACTTTCATATGAGGAAGACCATGGAAATCTGGCAAGTGGTGGAGGTCTCTCAGAACGAGCATACCATGGACTGTCCTCAAACAGTGTTGATGATGTTCTCCATAAACTCAGATACCCTTGTGAGATGCACATCATCTCCCAGTAGGACTGGAGGATGTGAAATCTGGAGCATTTCCTATGGAAGAGAATATTCAGAGTTCAGTGAGGCCTGAAGTGATCCAGATTAAAACCTATGGAAGCTCAAAGGTTGGAATTATTATCAAAGGAAAGAACAAAGGATGAGAGATTGAATCTCTGTTGTGATGCAGCAAGCAAATACTTGCTCTATCTTGTTAGCAATGACGTTCAGAAACTTAGCTAATAATAGCCCAGCCTTTATATCAGAGAAATCAATCCCCATGGACTGAGCTATCACCAGATCTGATTTGTGTATGTTTAGAACTGCCAGTAAAAATTATATGAACCAAATGAAATGTGAAATATGGCAGACTGTCAGATCCCTCTTTTCCTATTGCCACATCCTGGTAAAAGAATGCTACTGGTAAGGTACTTTTTCAGTCACCTAAATACTGTCTCATGTACACTTTCTTATAAGGATACTTCAGCAGTGAAAAATAACTTTAGTCAGAGAGCTAATGGTTGTCATAATATGACATTATGTTGTTTAACACAGATGATGACAAGCGTTTTTGCTGAACTATCTGGCTTATATCTACTATGAGTAATCAGTTGTGGAAATGTCAGAGTAGATAGAGGAATGCGGTAAGGAAGAAAAAGTTAAGTATCAATCATGTTCAAAAGTCTGAGCCAAAACAAGTGAACAAACAAACTAACCAAAAACCCACAAGTGAGCTTTGAAATGTGGTGAGACAAGACTATGTTTGATAATGCTATTCGCATATCTTCTGTAGAGAGAATCAAACTTCTTGGGTGACATGGTTTAGTGTGAGTTGTCCCTGCCCATGGCAGGGGGGTTGGAACTAGATGATCTTCAGGTCCTTTCCAACCCTAACTATTCTATGATTCTATGATTCTATAATGATCAGAAGAGTTGGGGGAAATATAAGAAGATGAGGACCAGCTGTTTCCTGAACCCTCAATGGGACATCAGCAAAATTTTAGGGGTCTAATTCCAAAACAGTGAGTCTGGAAACCCTGTTGCCTGACACTTAAGCACTGAAGCATGAGGGTTCCCTTGATTTTTACTTTATAGATCTCCAGATGGTAAGAACTGCTCTAATCTTGACAGAGCTTAGCAGCTCAGCACAGTGTTCACATTAATCGTGCTCATTGAAATCATTAACAGTCACTGGATAAAATATAGACAGAGATCGCAGTGGTGACTGGTACTCTGGTCCACTGCTCTCCACCAACACTGCACAGCAGTGTCCAACTTGCTGTTGTCTCCCCCCACTTGCCCCTAAACTTCTACCTTTCAGTCTTGACCCACATATAACCTCTCTGTTAGTGCATACCACAAGGAGATGAAAGCTTAAATCCCTCCATCAGGGAAGAAGCTGAAATTGTATGTCTGAGTTCTGAGGAACATGCCTGGCTGTTGCAGAAAGCTTTGCCTCCACTTCTTGTGTGTTTCAAAAGGACAGAGTGGGTTGGCTGCCTGTGTCTAGTGTGATGGTCTGGTGTCTACTGATGGTGAAGTACCTGAGGTCAAGGACTCTTTGCTCCTTACAGAGGTTTATCTCAGTTGCAGATGCACACCTGAATTAAAGGGAAAAGTGACATTTCAGATAGCACCTTGTATTGGGTTTCTGTGTCAAGGTTTTGTTAAGGGCGGGACTACAGGGCTTCTTGTGAGAAGATATCAAAAGTTCCCCTGTGTTTGTTCTATCTTCCCAATAGAGTCAGCGCCACCAGGCTGCAGGATGGACCTGCTGCTGGAGGAGGTTGAGCCCATCAGTGACAGTTGTAGTGCCTCTGGGATAACATAGTTAAGAAGGGGAACAAAAACTCCTGCTCAATGACAACTGCAGTGGAAAAGATGAGAGAGAATATGTGAGAGAAACAGTCCTGCAGTCACCAAGGTCAGGGCAGAAGGAGGCATAGGAAGTGCTCCAGGCACCAAAGCAGAGAATCCCCTGCTGCCCAGGGTGCAGACCATGGTGAGGCAGGCTATGTCCCTGCAGCTCCTGGAGGGACACTCCACCATGGTGGAACAGATACCCACCTGCAGCTCCTGGAGGACCCAGGAAAGATGGGGGAAAGATGTTTTTAAGGTTCAGTTTTATTTCTCATTATCCTACTCTGATCTGATTGGTAATAAACTGAAGCAATTTCCCCAAGTCAAGTCTGTTTTACCTGTCATAGTAACAGGTCTCTCCCTGCCTTTATCTTGACTCAAGAGCCATTCATTGTATTTTCTCTCTCCTGTTCCAGCCAAGCAAGGCAGTGATAGAGTGGCTGTAGTGGGCACCTGGCAACCAAAGAGGGTCAACCCACCATACAACTCCAGAACTCCTCTTGGCTAGGTGGGCATCCAACAGTTGGACTGAGATGGACATACATCCCTGTGCTCCTGGACTTTAAAGACTCCTACTCCCAACAGTGTCTGGGGCTGGCCAGGCATGTGTACTTACAAGCTTTCTCCAGCCAGTGAGATTGGGAGATGGAAAATGGCTCAGAGCAAGGAGTCACTGGATGTGAGCTGTTTGATGAGCAGACCTCAAAGCCAGCCAGAGAGAGCAGTTGTCCTGATGGGCTGCTTTTAAGCTGCTGATGAGTCATATCCATAAGATACTGGTGGGGCTGGAGCTGGGGTGGACTTGTGCAGAGAGCAATGGGAAAAACAGAAGGAGTGGTTGGGAGAGCTCCTTTCACGAACTGTGTTCTGTATACAGCACTCTGTTTTTTCCAGTGTGTATCTATCCATATCTCTATTTATAACTCCCTCTATAACCAGATTGCAATTCTGCAGCGAAGTGCACCTGAAAAGATAATAGTTTTAATTTCCTGCCCACTGTGCTTATTCAGCTCTCCACAGTCAGGAAGTCTTAGCACTATGGCTAACAGATCAACATGTACAAATGAAGAAACTTTTATAAAAAACAAAATGACAAAATATAGACTGTAAATATAGTCTTCCAGATACTGAACCCCTTCAAGGGTATGTTACCTGGTATGTTGTGCTGTCCTTTTTACTTATTAATATCACCTTTGTTTTCCGGTTCCTTTTGGAATAATGAGCAAGCCCTGTATCTCCTTTCAGTGAACCTTGGTGAGGCCTTTCTGTTGGGGCTGCACTCTTGAGTCATCCTCAGCTTCCTCCAGTATCCTGCTTTGCTACAGGACAGAGACAGATCTTCTTATGGTAGTTCCATCTCATGGCTCCTCATGGCTGCCTCTCTCCAGATACTCTGCCCCAGCTAATATTAGGATAGTCCAGGTTCTTATTCACTTTTCCCTTTCACACAGCCTTGTCTTGGTCCTATTTTTTCTAGCCAGACAGCTGTAGAGGTGACCCTTCACATTGTCCTGAACATGCTGCATTCAAAAGGGTACTGAGGTTATTAGGAATGAAACTTCTGGGAGCCCAGACAGCAAGCAGAGGCTATGATCTTCCCGGTCTTTATTCCCATTTATTTCTTTTCTTGTTTGTTTCATAAAAAATAAACAAAAATCCCAAACCCCAAACAAAACCAACACATCTTTTTCCTTTTTTTCATGTCAGGCAATAGGGAAACTCTTCTGAGCTTATTCAAAACTTGAAAACAATTTGACCTCAGTCTCCTACTACAGATATGTCTAGACTAGAATTTGCTCTGTTGTAACTTGTGTTTATTAGCTGTTTGCCAATTAACTAGTAGAGTTGGTGAAGACACTTGCAGTTGTAAAAGCTAATCTCCACATTCCAAGATGTGTTGCAGCAATCAGACTTCTGTGGTTTGCCTTTGGTTGTGCACTCAGATAACTCACAAGCATTTGCCTCATGGTATGAGCACCCATGGACTGTTTAGACTTTCATTTGTAAGTATGTAAACTAACTTGAGGTAAATGCAAATCAACTAAGTGGGGCCACACACCAAACCCCGTGTAATAACTGTGTATTCTAATTTCAAATTGAACTTAAAAAGTGGTTAGTATAAGCCCTAGGTAGTCACGGTGCTGAAGAATGAGAGTTGTATCGAATGCTTCACCCTGAAGAATGAGCTTGAGGAGTCCATGGGCAGAGGAAGAACAGCCTGCTGGATGGCCTCCCAGGGAGAAAGTGGGAAGGTGGCTGCTCAGTGGAAAACCAGGAAGAGGAATAGTACGCAAGTCTTCCCACAGTGGATAACAAATGCCTACTATAACCCAGTGGTTTGAAGAAGCAGATCAAGAAATGGTATAATCTGTTCATAGATAAGTAACTGGCCCTCACAGTCTGTTTCATTTAATACTAAAAATCAGAACAGGAACCAATGTCCTAATGTAAAAGGGTCCAAAAAATCAACCATTATTTTTTTCTATAGGGAAGGTGATGAACCATAGGGTTGCCATTGAGAGTATTTGTGATGGTAATGCGTGACCAGCATGTTTTGGAATGGTACAGCTTGATTACAAAGTGAGATTTACTTTACCTCACTGGCATCAAACAAATATTTAAGAGTAAAACTAACAGCCAAACATAGCTGGTACAGAAAGTACTGAAAAAAGACGGGTTATAATGTACATACTCTTCCAATAAATGTTTGTAATATGACAAATCAAGCATCCTCAGCCATTTGTTTTTATTCTGTAGAGAATAATTAGAGGATAAGATGTTAAGAAGTCTATACAAGGCAATAAATGGTTTTCATGGATGCTTAAACACCAAAGGAAAGTGAAAGTATTTGACAACTGCAGCCATCATTTATGGAATCCAACAGTCCCTCCCTTCCTCCACTGTAGGCCCTGTCATTATTATATGATGAGTCACAGGTTGATTCATAAGATTAAAAAAGAGAAAGAAAATTAGTACTTTATTTTGCTTTGTTTTGTTTTTTACCTGATGAGATTTTGGAAGACCAGTGCAAAGTCGACACAAAAGCAGAACTCAAATTTGTGCCTTAGGAATATAAACTCTGGGATACCAGATGAGGGGAGTGAAAGGTGAAGCACCCAGTGGGGAGCTGAGGAGCTGAGAAAGGCCAGTGGTGACTAGGCGTGATGCTAAATTATGAAAGTCAAATTAAGATAACCTCTCCTAGAGGAAACGTGGTACAGGTGCCTTCTCTCTGTTTGCATCCTTCGGCCCCTGCTCAGCCATTGCCCCATGAGCCGTGATTTTTCCCTTTTCCTTCTGACAGCAGCTGGAGGAAAGAAGAGTTTTACTGTCTTGGGAATGTGAGGAACATCACCATTTGGGAGAAGGAGAGGAAAAGAGAAGCAGTCAGACTGTCTGCTCCCACACTGCAGGGGCACCATGCAGGTAGCACTGAGGGGTGGTTTGGCAGAGGAGTACAGCCATCACGCAAGCAGTGCCCCTAGCAGCTGCTTCCTCTGCCATGCCTGCAGCCTGATACTGCCTTACATCCCTGCTTTCTCAGAAATAATTGCCCAAAGACAGCTAAAATCAATTAGCTGATCAAGGGAGTGACCTGTGTGGAAACTCAGTGATGTATCTGAACTCAGACTATGTCAATAAAAGCTTCAGTCATAGCACAAGCTGAGCCAAAAGTGAGGTACATTTTCCCATAACTTCATGCACAGCCAATTCCTTAAAACTGAACAGCCATGTTCAGCCCACTTTAGGGCGTAGTCTTTTCCACCCTGACTACATATTTCTATGGCAACTCCTCTTGCCAGACATGTCTGTGTATATATGTGTGTATGTAAATAAATAATAGATAAGGTACTAGTAAATGGTGCTAGAACCACGCCAGTTCCTCTGTTGTGTTGCAGAAATCTCCCATTGCATGTTGCCAGTGGAGGAACTCTCCATGCAGGTCTGTAGAGTCTTCCTTTAACAAAGACTCAGAGCAAAGTGTGTTGGGTTCTTTTGTCTTGAAACCCTTGTTGTGGTTTACCAGCAGCAGAGTCGCTGCACCAGGCTGACAGGGAGCAGTACATCCCCCTTGCGATGCCAAGAGGGAAAACCAGAGCTTCTCTGAAGCTTAATGCACAAACCAGGCAGTGGTTGCAGTTTTGGACAGAGTAAGTGAGTCAGTCAACGTGGTCACTCTGTGCAATGCAATAAGGAAGAACCACTTCCTAATTTGCTAGCTTTTGGAGCTGGTATGTAAAGTAAGGCAGCTTTTCTGTCTCTAATAAAAAAATAATCAGGAGAAAAAACCATTTTCTCCTCTATTTCCATATAGCTTGGCCCCATGTATCCCCCTTCTTACCGGACAAGGTTGGAGTTGAATGATCGAGCCAGGACATGTCTGACTGTATGGCATTCTTTTTTAACTTGGCTATTTTTTTTAACTTTCTTTGCTTTTCTTGCTTCCCATTTTCCAAAGCATAATGGTCTGAGAAGTAACAGGCTCTGTCATGCCTTTAAGATGCTAAAAACTTTCCACTTGCCTCAGAAGTCTGCATCTTAATGAACAGGCCTTAGACAGCAAGATCCAAAAAGCACTGAGCTGTAAAATGTGGAGATGAAGCAGAATTTGGCACTGATGTAGGGGCTTATACCTCATTGTGAGTGCAATCCCCCCACTGCAGCCCACCTCATCTACTCACATTTCTGAGAAACTGGAGGCACTTGAAGTTGCAGCAGAAAACGTCTTCCTTAATTTCTGTTGCAGCTTTTGCCCTGAGGTCTCTTCCTTTTGGCTGAGCTAAACAGGCAGGTAACTGCTTTTCTGCCTGCAGCCATTTATAATTCACAAAGTAGGTGCTCCTCAGCCTCACTCCCCCGAGGGGCATCCTATGGGATGTGTTTCCAGACCGCACCTCTCTGCTGAATTCTGGAAAAAAGCATTGCAGTTTTGGCTGCTTCACATAGAAATGCTATAAACCCACAGATAAAGAGAAGATCTCTGTTCTGTGTATGTTAATGTTAAGAAAACAGAGAGGATTTGGAAGACCTGAGATGGATATTTTTTACTTCTTTTTTTTGTGTGCAGTAATTCTCCAGAACCAAGATCATAGGCGTTGTTGGAGATTTAACACTCTCCTCTTTTCAGCTGATTATCCTTGCAATTATGCATTTGGATGAGGCTACCTTCTCATCTTCTCCTGTCCCCATGTCTGAAACACGTGCGGCTGGATCCCAGCATCATGGGGCATGGCAGTGAGGCCATGGCAGCCGAGGCCAAGCCTTTGGCGGAGGTGGCTGTAGGATGGCACCCGCAGACAAGGGACACCCAGGCTGTGACTCCCCATCGCTTTCAGGCAGCTCAGCTCAGCCAAGGCGACGTTGCCTCTGGGTGTACACAGTAGCAGAGCTTAGAGATTTAAAGCAAATCTTCAGCGCCTACAGCCTCTCAGGTGCCTAAACAAGTCAGGTGAAGTTTGTTTTGGCTCTCTCTCCTCTAGGTAGGCATCTAAGTTCTGCATAAGTTGCACTTTAGGTGCCTTGCTGTTTTCTTTGGATTTTGCCCTCAGCTGTGAGCGGGAGCACAGGTTTGCTCTGGCACGTGCTGCAGTAGGACAATGTCACCCATTGAGTACGTCCCAGAAATCCACTCCCTGCTGCCTTCTCTTCCCTCCCAGCTCTTAAAGCTCTTAAATGACTGTGATTACGAAACTCTACCTACTGTTCTGTTACCGCTCCCTTGCAACCAAGCCTTAACTCAAATTCCTGGTTTTTTGATCCAGTTTAAATCTACATCTGCCATAATCATTCTCTCACTATTAAAAACTCTACTCTCTGCTCAGTTTCTACACCCTTCCCATAGATATACATGAGGGTGGTTCTTCAGTCTGGGTTATTTGTTTGCTTTAATAATAAACCCAATAAAAGTGCCACTCTCCACTTTGAGATGCCACCATCCACCCCAGGCTGCTGCAGAGCTGAGGAGCAGCCAGGATGGAGGGTTGAAGGGATCTCCTTACTTTAGGATTTGGGTCTGGTATGACACAGGCCACAAAACCTGGGCTTATACGATAACAGTCTACATTTGTTTAATGATGGTTCCTTCTCCCTGCAGTTGAGGATCTCTATAATCTTTATTTTACCCTAATTAGTTTTCTCTCCTCTCTGCTTTCATGGTTGACCTTTTCCATCAAGTCTTACAGAACAGATGAATTGCCTGTGAAACTGAGGTTGTTCAGCCATTATCCCCTATAACTGTGCTCCTTTCCTCTTCCCCAGGGAAGCAAACCCATTGAAGCAAGCTGTTTAAGATATTTGTAAGGGAAACTGTGAAGTATTTGCCTTGTTTTTCAATTTAAATATTCTGGCACACAGCATAGGCCAATTAAAGCCCCATTTTCATGGATATTTTATATGCCCTCCTTGCATAGATGCACATACAATGTAAGTCACTACTTGCTTTAGATATAAGTGGTGCACCGTAATAATCACTTATCATCGCTAGTCAAAAATAACTCTAAACAGATTCAGACTTTTTTTTGCAGGGACAAACACTACTTACTGAGGGAAGAGAGGATGGAGGGCTTTGCCACATGGGAAGTGGCAAATTGGGGCTTGTGATTCAAGCAGAAGTTATTTTTATTGTTGTTATTTCTGCACAAGTCCAACAACTGAAGCAATAATTTGGAAATAATTCAAGATCGAGAGGATTTTTGATGGATTTAAAATGAAGACAGTTATTATGGTACCAGATGCCATTGACACATAACTGCAGCAAACTGATAGAATAGTGTCTCACCCCTGGAAACTGCATTTGGCGTGGGAACCTTCAGCAGGGGTGCTAAAGAGTCAGAGGAATTGTGAAAGAAATGGCTACAGAAAATGGCAGATTTCACAGAGTGGTACAGAAAGCACTGGAGACTTTCCTCCTAACATCCAAGTGTGCTGTTCTCTTGCAAATTGTTTCTATTCCTCAGTGTGCTTCTCTGGGGACTAGCTTCTAGAATTCGGTAGAGGAAAACCATGGTAACGTTAGAATGGCTGTTTTGCAGTTTATATTGCTGGTAAATACAGTAATTGCTTGGTATGATTTCTATTTGTTCTTTGTGAATATAATGATATGTTTTTACAGATAGCAACAGATTTATATATAGGCTAAATGACTTAATTAAGAAAAGTAGCTTCCTCTGCCCCAAATATCTCAGTACTGAAAGATTTATTCATGGAAGTAGGCAAAATAAAATCACATTAGTAGACAGTTCACCATACCTTAGAGATTCAAAATTATATATATATACCTTTTTATCCTGAAAAATGACTGGAGATGTGAAATTATGCACAGGTATGATTCCATCATCATTAAGAGGAAACCAGCCTCATTTAACAGTGGGCACAAGGGGATAAGCATTTTATTCAGCCAAAAGAACATGGCAGATAAATTAGAGCTCCCTGAATTTGATCAGGACAAGGAGCATGTTTCATCTTGTGAAAGGCTGTGTAATATCTTTAATAACCACAGGAATGAAGATTTTACTCATATATTTCATGTAGAGCTTCACCTCCATCAGGGAGGGAGAGTTCAAAACCAGCCCATGGGGAAGAGGAATATTCTGATTAACGTTGTTGCTGCATTTCCCTCCAAGGCTGTGGCTGAGTGGAGCAGCACTGAGATGCGAGACCAACAAAGAATTCAGTGTCTCCCAGAAAACCCTGTACCATTATAGTAAAATTACTCCTTGCAAGATAAATAAGGTATTCCAGTTAAAGCGCCATTTGGTCAGGGCTGCTGCTGGCACAGGAGTGCCAGACAGGGATCCCAGCACTTCACACCCATAACCAGCATCGTCACAGTGCTGGCAGAAGGCTGCAGTGTGGCTCTGGCCTCAGATGCCAAACGAGACCAAGAATAGCACTGGGTGGTTCGTTGTGTGCCACACTGGAAAAAAAAAATTGCATTTAAATCCAATGTTTTCCAAAAGTAGCTAAACCCAGGAGGTTATAAATTATTAACCTGTGAGGCAGAAGGTTTAGGAGACTGCCACTTGTGTGTCCTGGAATAGTTTCTGCTACCTTTTTGGGATGAAGCAGAACCTTTCATTTAGCTATTGCTTTCCAGCTGAATTTGCAGCAGCTGCAGTTTATCTGATACTTGCAGAGCATTTTTCCTCTAGAAAAAAAATTGAGGGAACAACCTACTTTTTTTAACTCATTCTGTAACTTTTTGTGGTGTTAGCAGGATTTTCATTATTTTTAGGTTTGACGCATTAACTCTCTAACTGACACATCATAGAATCATAGAATAGTTAGGGTTGGAAAGGACCTTAAGATCATCTAGTTCCAACACCCCTGCCATGGGCAGGGACACCTCACACTAAACCATGCCACCCAAGCCTCTGTCCAACCTGGCCTTGAACACCACCAACGGTGGAGCATTCACAGCTTCCCTTGGCAACCCATTCCAGTGCCTCACCACCCTTACAGTAAAGAGTTTCTTCCTCATATACAATCTAAACTACTCCTGTTTAAGTTTGAACCCATTACCCCTTGTCCTCTCACTACAGTCCCTAATGAAGAGTCCCTCCCCAGCATCCCTATAGGCCCCCTTCAGATACTGGAAGGCTGCTAGGAGGTCTCCACGCAGCCTTCCCTTCTCCAGGCTGAACAGCCCCAACTTTCTCAGCCCATCTTCATACGGGAGGTGCTCCAGTCCCCTCATCATCCTGGTGGCCCTCCTCTGGACTTGTTCCAGCAGTTCCATGTCCTTTTTATGTTGAGGAAACCAGAACTGCACACAATACTCCAAGTGAGGTCTCACAAGAGCAGGAGGGAGGAGAAAGATGTAATCTGTGGTTAGAAACAGCCAAAACTAAGATGCAGAGGCTACTTAATACTATAATTAGTGCTTCTTTTTTACCCTCTGAAGTAAATTATGTTAAAAAAAAATAAAAAATTTGATGGAGAAATGTATGTATCTGCTCTAATTTGCCTGCTAATGTCTAACATAAATTTCTCTTTCTTTAAAAGCATAAATTTTTAGTTCCGTACTTGATTTGTGTGCTACTGGTTTATGAAGGCAAAATACATAAGCAGAGAAAAGGCAGATACTGATGAAAATCCAACTTGTATATATTTAACTTGAACTCCTGTTTGCAATGTGGGCAACTTAAGGCAACTGCAAGCACCTGCCAGGGTGGGGTTGTTACAGCTCCATACCTGCCATGCTGTCCCTAGAAATGATTGCATGTGATTATGGATATTTATGGGTATGAAGGATATATACATATATACATGCATGTATGTATGTATGTATGAAGAAAGGAAAGCATGAATGTAAGCTTTATGACAAGTAACATCCGATTTACTTTTATTTGCATATACTGTGTATTAGAATTAGTATTCTAATAGTATTAATATACTGTGTATAGGATTAGACACAATAAATAATACCAATGAATTGTGGAACGGTACACCTGAAATTAAGACAGCTTCAGAGGTACAAAACCAAGAATTTAATTGCATTAGAGACGGAATGGAGTAGTTCAATCAGTCAAATATTCTTTTACTATTTTGCAATTTGGTATTACTTTCTGTTTACTTCTATTTGCCTTTGCTTTCTGAATTTTTAATTGCTAATTTTTAAATTCAGGCTGAACCAAATGGTCCAAACTGTTAGAAAAGAAAGTATAATATGTAAGAAATATGGCTACACAGCATATTTGAGGAAATGCAGATCAAGGTCCAATTATTGGTACACACAGGTGTATCTGTCTTTATCAGCACATCCTGTTTGGGCTATCTTCCCACAAACAGCTTCGGCATTAGTCTCACAGAAGCAATGTATCATTCCCTTCCTCTGTTTATTTTTGGCAACTACAAATACCATAGAGGATATTTGTTTTTGTAATACCGTAATGATGAAATAGATTTACTGGCTGCAGTCACAGAAATGCTAAGCAGATATTAATTTGTTTAAACTCTGCAGCTTTGTTGTAAAAATTCAGAACTGTCATGGACAAATTGTTGGGAAAATTTGGACATTTGGGTTCATGGTTATGGGATACTTTTATAGCACCCAAAAATGCGTGGGTGATAGTGTGGATACAGCTACAGAACAACCAGAAGAGAAGTTGTTACTAGTGCCAAGGGCTTCGTGGTGTGAAGAAGGTCCCCACAGAAGTGTTCCCCCAGGACTAGTAGAACAAGCTGACTTCACACTCTGGAAGGGATTTCCCATTTGGGCCTTCTTCAACAGAAGGTGCATATGTTAGGCAAGGTAGCTATGTGCCAGAGGAAAGAAATCACTGAGAAGTTTTAACTTTTCAGCACCTAAGATGGAACCATATCCCCACGTTTGGGGTTCAGCTGTATGATGCCTCTCTTCTGTCAGGATGTTTTTTTTGGCATTACCTTTCTTAATGGAAAGATGCACCTTTGATGTGGCAAAGACAAAGAAAAGACACAGTCCCAGATCACGACTGATAACCATCATTTCTTTACCTATGAGCCCAGACTCACCCTATCTAACTGTAAGCACTTAATGAAAGTGCTTGCAAGTCTGTACAGAAAATGAATATCCTTCTGCAGAGAGACCTACAGCAGCAGGGTTTCTCATTTGTGCTCCTTGAGTAAAGCCCTTAAAGTGGAAGGGATTGAAAGCAGGTTCATGTCACAAGGAAGCCATGAGTAGCAGGTCAGACCTGCAGTCCTTCTGAGATCTGCTTTATTTCTGCCTCTCTGCACTGAGCAGGCTCATCCTGTGAGCAAATCAACCCTAAGCTGAAGATGCAGAGGGATACAAGAAAAGAACAGCATGCTGCTCCATCTGCTTTGCTTGCAGTGCTACCACATATGTTTTTTCCTCACTTTTTGGAGTCTAACAAGCCCAAGAGATGCTAGATACTGCTCAGATGAGCTGTTTTGATCGGTCACCTTCTGCTTGTCTGCACCTCAAGTGCTAAGTTTCTCCTCCTGATTTGCCTCTAGTAATTAGGTCAATCAGCATCATCCAAATTTTTTCCTCAAAAGAAACAAAATCAAGGTGAGCAAGGCAACTTTTAAAAGAAAGGGTGGCATAAAAATTAGGATTTATCTGCCCTTTTTTGCTTAATCTCTACTATTTTTATCCCAGCCTCTATATTGTGGACAATATTCTTCCATCACATTACAAAGGACTCTGTTGTACATGCTATACCTATGGATTTACACCACATTGAATACGTAATTTTGTTTTGTTTCTGCTCTTTCACTAAACATTTTCATTGCTGTTTTTTGTTTTTTTTTAACCTTGCCATTAGATGCAGTTATTGATGAGGGAGAAGCAGGCAGACATCTCCAGCTGCTTCAGCCATAAAATAAACTTCATTTTCCAGCTTATTAACTGTGACTTGAAGGGTACTTCTTGCAGTTACCTGTTTGAAGATGCTATACTGTCTGTAGAAAGTATTAAAACATTGGAGTTTCTTTCTGATTCCTCTCTTGAATAACCTGTTAGAATTTGTTGGGACTCTGATAACAAAATGGGTTCTTTTTATCATATACGTAAAAAGTCACCTTACCAACGCACTGATTTTCACAGAAATGCAGGGGTTTTGACCAAATTGTCTTTTTCTTCAGATTGGTGACTTGGATCTACCCTGCAAGTGCTGATGTTGCTATTGCCTGTCTCTTCCTTTTTCAGGTGAATAGTGTCAAACATCCTTGGCTTTGTCCCACTGGGGAACTGGAAAATATTCTGCTTGAAGGGGAAATTTGTCTCTTCCTCCAAGTTTATATTCATAAAATAAATGATAATGGAAACTGAGGAGTACATACTTCAGGCCAACACTAGAGATTTTCAAGAATTTTTCTAAATTACACCTGCAGATACACAGGGGGTTATTTAGTTATGTAGGAACAGTATAGAGTATTAGCTGGAAAGAAAGAGTCCACAGCTTTAACTACTATGCAGAGAAGCAAAAAAAGACGGCTCTTGTTCATAGGGCTTGTGGTGTACATGGCTTTTGAGAGATGACTGGTTGTTAGGGGCAAGCAGAATAAAATTGAAACAGTACCAGCATTTGATATCCAGTAGATTTGGAAAGTAGAAAGAATAATTTCTATCATCAAAATTAGGATACAGTATAATTCAGGCCTTATTTTTCCTTCAGGTCATTTGTACATGTGTGCTTATTTGCAGGTGGGTAGTATTTGGCATAGAAAAATCTTTGTTTATTTTGGTGAAAATAGGATTTTAAAAAGAGTCTTCAGAAAGGCCACCGCAGAAGCAAGAGGAGTTGCGTTTTTTGGACTGTGCTGGGTTGATTTTATTTTTTTTTATACTGGACTTCTGAATTTCACATTTGAATAATTTAGGGTTTAATTGCTATTTGTTTTGTCATTTATAATGTTAACATCAGCCAGCACATATTAGATGTGCTATTGCCTGTCATCTCTGAGTGACAGGGTTGAAATATCGAGTTGACATTAATAAGTGATCCCATTTTGCAATCCTGTAAACACATGTTTAGCTTTACATCCTTCAACGCACAAGTCACATGGATAAGTATCTGCTGTGTCAGTGCCTCAAGATTATTTTCTTCAGACAATGAACGGCAGTTGCCCAGAAAATTTTTTATGTTGCTCCGGTATCATAATCTATTGCCATTTTACTAGTGTTTGCTTTCAATGCACAGTTTGCTGGCACTGAAAAAATTGAAAACAGGATTTTAAACACAAGTACAGATTATATCTGCTCTAACAACTTATCTCCACAATAAATATATACAAATTTCAGAATTCATCACTCTGTAATTTTCAGCTGGTGCTTAAAGTAATTACACATTCTGTGGTGATAACACATTCAAGGTCTGTTGTTTTTTTATGATACCACAAGCTGGCGAGACACCTAGATCGGGCGTGTTAATGCTAATTGGCAGATAAAGCATAAATCTGAGGGAGTCTGGATTCCTGCCTTTTTGCCAGTTTTTTTGTTGATTGGAAACCGAATTCTTTTTATCCTAGCTTTGCTATTCAAAAATGCCAGGCAATTCACTGCTGTCTTTCCTCTGCTCATTTTAATCCATCAGTTGTGTTATTCCTTTAATGCCTTGTTGTTTGTTTCTAATGCAGTAGACTAAATCGGTTTTCTTTTTAACTGCCTTTTAAAATCAATCATACAGGACTTCCTAATGCAAAAAACAATTGGCTCTGATGACATAGCTGTAACACTGATGAGGTTTTTGTTTCTTGTTTATTTATAGAGGTGCATAGCCTAGTGATATTCGCAACAATAAACTTCATTTGAAATATAATAGTTTTCCTGCTTGTCAATGACCAACAACCAATATTTTGTTATTGCCTCTATAGTTCTTATATCAAATATTTTAAGCTTTCTGGAAATTCATCTCCCTTCAACAGTGCAAATCCTACTCCAAGACCTCATTCCTAAATATCCTGTGGTCTGAGAATGCTCACCCTATATTCTTTATTATCCTTATTTTTATTCTGCAAGTAAATATAATTTAACAATGGATGAAGGACTCCAGACACTGCTCTGAGGCATGCATGGCATGGATTTTCTTGTAAATAGGTTGGTAACTTATCACAAAAATAAAAAGTTGGAAGTTTTTTTTTGAAGACAGGCTTTTTGTGAACTTAGCCCTGATCCTCATAAAAAACACCAGTCTGTAACTGAAGGACAATGTGATCCCACTAGGTACAGGTGAATGTGAAAAGGCAAAGTCATGAAGTAATAGTAGATGATCATAGAAGACAAAATGACACAAAGTTTATAGATAATTGTAAGCAATCAAGGCATAATACTTGTAAAAGTTATTGCCTGCTGACGGAAGAAGATCCATTGATGGCTACTGTAAATATTGGTATAGATCCAACACATACATAAGGAAGTCCCTGTTGGATATTTCTTGCTGAGAAATACACTGAGGAATACCGTGGCGAAAAACACTCTGTATTTGTTTAATTTCTTATATTTTTCCAGTGAAATATCCACTGATGGCTACAGTTGGACAGAGGAAAGTGAGAAAGGTGAGCTTCAGAGCTGGCCAGTGTGCATGCTCCTACACTTATGACCCCTTGTCAGCTGAGGGGCAGTAGCTGAGTTTGTATACATCCTATTGTTACTGAAATGACAAAAAAAAAAACCCACCTTCTTCTCCCCAAAAAAGAAACAAAAACCAAAACAACAAAACAACCAAAATGCTCATGAGAATAATTCATCTTCAAAAGATGGAGCAACTTCCAGCTGTCAGTTGAACTAAACCAGCTTGTGATTGAACAAACTAATGCTCACTATAGCACATAAATGCATATGCTCCTTTCAAGCAGCAGCAGTCTTGAATATCTTTCTTCTTTTCTGAGGCAGTACCTTGTAATGGTAGAGTTGGCATGAAATAGTTGCCCTTGGCTGCAGAAAGTTTGCCTCAGATAATACACAATGTGATAAAAAAGAAAATAGAGGTTTAAAGTTGCTAATAGACCTAGTGCATGTCATTTTATAGTATGCAGACTTTAAGAAGGTTGTCAAAAGCTACTTTATCTTAAGCCCTTAATTTTTATTGTTAATTCATCGTGTAGTATTTTCAGCAGGGTTTAAGTCTCTTTGTGATCCATAGGTGGTAACATCAGGCAGATCTACCAAAGTATTTAAGTGTTAATTTGCAGAGCTGTGGATGCCAGCAGACAAATGTCCTATCCATTTATCCATTGTTCAGGGGAGATCAAATCTTCAGGAAGTGTGAAAGCACCTGCCAGAATTGCAGGCTTTGGGTGGCAGCAAGGGAGCATCCTCATTGCAGTGCAGAAAAAGCTGTACAGCCAGCTTTGTTTGTCTTTGACGCTGAAGCCCTCTATATGTTTGCACTGTAAAGCAATTGCTGTTCAGTGGATTGAATGTTATATACCATTTATAGGTAAGTGTACACACCCACTATGTCTATCCAAACCAAATTCCTCAAGTGTTTTTGTCTGGTAGAGCGTCATTTGGTCTTGGTTGTGCTTTCTGTGGTCTCTCAGTGGCTCCTCTGAGCACAGGACTGTGACTTGCAGTATACTTGCCACCTGTGGTATAACTCAACTGTCCTTTATTTGGTCCATGACCTCATATACAAGACAAAGACCATGGCTTTATGCTATGTTCTTGTGCTGGTTGCAGATAATCCTGGATTCCATGCAAGGGAGGTCTTAGTTGTGCGAGTAAGCTCAGTGCAGACAAAGTTATGTTGTAGTGAATGTAAATGGAATTTCTTAAAAGTCTCATTCTGTCAGGGTTTCAGAAATACCAGTGATACTTGGATGCCAGTATTTGCAAGAAATGAACTTACCTCACCATGGTATTTTGTTCTTTTATTTCTCCAGAAGATGGAAGAACATTTAGTTACAACTAAGCAGATGTCAATTCAGTTTGTTTTTGGCGTGCTTGCTTGATATGAGATTTTAACAAAAATATACCTTCCCTAAAAATTTTTACACAGTTGATAGGTGCAGGTTCAATTAAATAATTTAATTGACATAGTATTTTATTATCTTTTTTTTACCAGCCAGCACCATGCTGTCAGTTACGGTTTCACTGCATTAGATGAACCTATTCCTTTCTCCAGACTGTTGGCAGCTTGCTTTATACAATTCTAAATAATGCCTAGTGCTCTGTTCCCTAGGCAGTATATATTTATGTAATATTTAAGCCGCATGTAGAATAGGGTTACTGCAAAGAAGTAGGAAGTGATTATCTTACCATTACCTACAATGGGTGGAAACCATCAAATTTAAATTATCATAATAAAAACTCAAGGATTTTGTGTTTCTTATGGAACTCGGCCAAATTTTGAGGCAGAATTAATAGTGAGAACTGTTCTTTCAGTGGCATATTGAACTGCAGAGCTGAAAAGGCTCACAAGAGTCTAATCTATCCCTTCTGAGCCAGGCAGACCCAAATAGGCTTCACTGAATGGATGTCCTGAACAAGAGTCTAGAACACTGCGCTATACAATACTTTCATATTTCTTTTTGTGAGCTGTGCCTCTACAAGGAGATTCAACTATCTTACTGTAAAACATGGTATATTAGGTTTTCTGGGACCCATTTTCATTTGGACACTAAGGCAAAACATTGTTGTTCTTGAAGACGTAGTCCATGTTCCTTCCTGCATTTCAGCCTGTGTATTACTCTGTGTTGTGGTTTAAACCCAGCTGACAGCTAAGCTCCACACTGCCACTCACTTCCCATCCCATGTAATGGGATAGGGGAGAATATCAGAAGGGTTAAAGTGAGAAAACTTGTGAGTTGAGATAAAGACTGTTTGATTCGTAAAACAAAAGTGTATGAGCAGGCAAAGCCAAAGAAAGAATTCATTCACCACTTGGCAGGTGTTCAGCCTTCTCCAGGAAAGCAGGGCTCCATAACTACTTCTTCCCCCAGCATTATATACTGAAAACAATGCTGTATGGTATGTAATATCCCTTGGACCAGTTGGGGTCAGCTGTCTTGCTGTCCTGGCTGTCCCCCCTTCCAACTTCTTGTGCACCCCCAGCCTACTCGCTGGTGGGGTGAGGAGCAGAAAAGCTCTTGGCTCTGTGTAAGCACTGCTCAGCAGTAACAAAAACATCCCTGTATTATCAACACCATTTCCAGTGCAAATCCAAAACATATGTCCATACTAGCTACTGTGAAGAAAATTAACTCTACCCCAACTGAAACCAGCACACTCTGGGGAAACATCCCTGAAAGATGGAAAGAAGTCCTTTCCATGGAGTGAAATCAAAACCTAAGTGTTGCTGGCTGTCCTGACAGGCAAGACGCAAATGCCATTATCAATACATAGGCATACAGTGGAAATAAGACCCACACCAAGAGGAACAGAGCCATCTATGGCAAACGGTGTCTACAGCCAGCTATACCTGAGCCTCTCTTCAGGTAAACCACAGATACCAACCAAGTTCTGCAGGATCTGGAATTATATAGACACATTCAGAAACTGTTAAGAATATGAATAGACACTGGTCTTTTATGTAAAACCCTTCCTCAGAAGACTCTAACACACTTTGTAGAGGTGGGTAGTGCTATTATCAGGTTGTGCATTAGGAACCCTTTGCTTGTGAAGCATTTCAGAAAGCATGGGTATAAATTAAATCAGTGGAGTTTCGACATTTGACTAGGTTCTGAAAACAGAAATACAACTTAGAACAATAATATTTGTGAAATAAAATCTATGAACATAGTTTCTGATATGATGACTATGCTGTGCACCTTTTTCTGGTCAGGACTTGAGCATGTTTGTAATGGAAGCAAGATTTTAACAGGTGAAAGACGCTAATGTTACTGGTGCTCAACAGAAATCAGAAACTGATGTTACAGTGTTGGTTGAAGAATTGTACTGGCAAATAATTGGACATTGTCCCCTGGATGATTATTTTCTCTCTGCTATGTGTCATGGTTTTAGCCCAGCTGACAACCCAGAACCATGCAGCCGCTCGCTCACTCCCCCTCCTTCCTCCCCCTGCTCCTGGAGGGATGGGGAGGAGAATCAAAAGAATGTAACTCCCATGGGTTGAGATAAGAACATTCCAGTAACTAAGGTATAACATGAACCACTGCTGCTACCACCAACAATAACAATGATACGGGAAATAACAAGGGAAGAGAATACAACCGCTCATCACCCGCCAACTGATACCCAGCCTGACCGAACAGTGATGTAGCCCCTGTGGGTAACTGCCCCCAGTTTATATAGTGGGCACAATGTGCTGTGGTATGGAATGCCTCTTTGATCAGTTTGGGTCAGGTGTCCTGTCTCTGCTTCCTCCCAGCTTCCCCTCCTCGCTGGCAGAGCATGAGACTCAGAAAGTCCTTGGTCAGAGAAACATTACTGAGCAGCAACTAAAAACATCAGTGTTATCAGCCCTGTTCCCAGGCTGGAAGTCAAAAACACAGTACTGCACCAGCTACTAAGAAGGAGAAAAATGACTGCTACTGCTGAACCCAGGGCACTATGTTAGATGGCTCCACCTACTCTAACTTCTGATTGAAACAAATTATACCTCAGGTACTTGCAATGGACCTGTTTTCTTTGGAAGCTGCTGTTTAATGGTGATCTGTGTGTAACAAATAATCTCCCTAAAATAGTGGTATATCAATAAGTTGACTTTTTCTGCTTTCAGTACACACTGAAATTACCAGAAGAGCACTAGAAACGGTAAAATTCTTTTGGTTTTAACTGACACACCAGTGCTGTTTATCAGGAAGAGGATATGTGTATTGTCTTTTGTACATTAAAAGAAGACGTTTGTGCCTATATGTTTTCAGAAGCAAGAACAAGTTTATCAGGAAAATCAGGTCAGGCATAAGGATTAATTAGAGTGGAATAGGATGTGACAAACTTAATGAGAGGTTTTATGGGAGACAAAGGTAGAATTTATTTTAAAACAAACTGATTTCACTCCCAAACAAGTATTCTCTCATGTTTCAATAAAAGAGACTCCCATGAGGATCACTCATGAGGGACATGGGTGGTAGAAGACACCAGTCACTGAGTCATCTTTACCTTTTGATTGACAACAGCAAACTGTTTTTTGGAAAAGTCTTTTATACTCCTCAGGAGTCAGCAGTTGTTATAGGGTGACATTTTACCTCAGAATCATGCTCCATATATCTTAGTCACAGCTGCTGTTGGTTTTATTCCCTGGTTTCGGATACCTTTATGGCTACCTAGCTTCTTCTTGGGACAGCAAGAAGAGGCATGGCACAGACAGAGGGCTGTAGCCTCTTGCTACCACTGTGTAGGTCTCCTGTTGGTAACTCATATGTGCTGGGGCTTTTTACTTCACTTGAAGGCAGAATGGGTGTTTTACAAATGGGATTAGGACCAGAATTAAATGAAGCTTCTGAAAACATGCTAAATTTTGAAGTGCTTACTGTATTTGGTATTTTAAGGCAGGTCTAACTTGCACCTGGAGTGATGGGTTTTGTATTTAGCTTTTTCTTTTTTTGCTAAACACTTCTATTTGATTTACCCTGCTTAAAATTTATCCTTGACCTCTTTCTTATTGACAATTAAATCTTTCATTACTGTCAATATCACAGATTATAACTATATAAGATTGCATATATATATATCAGATAATGATTGTACAAGCTTTCCCACCCATCTAGGGAAGACTGTCACCTCAGTGGCTAAGAAACCTGAGGCAGTGACAGTGGAGCTGTCACCTAGACAAGCTGCTGCTGTAATCCCTTGGTGAACCCAGCCTAGGCCCAAGAATCTCAGATTTATATTGGTTATTTAAGTAGTGAAAGAAATTTAACCAGAGCTTTTTTTTTACAGCAATACCTAGCATGTTTGTGTTTCACAGGAAAGGGCTGAATTCATGTCTGGCTTTAGTACTGTTTGAAACTGAAGGCACAGCCTCCAGGTTCATACACACAGATAACATGTAGAATATAGTACCTAAGTTGCTGTTATTTCATTTGATATTAAATTGAATGTAGCATGAAAATTGTCACAGTGAGAAATGCTGTGTACAATATACCCACATACTGGTGTGAACCCTAGTGAAATAAATTCCCACATTTTGTTCCATTTCATTAAATCATTCCTGGTAAGTGGTCCCTCCGTGATCACTGCCATTGATGGAAGCAGTGCTGGGAACTGCTGCTCTGAAAACCCATTCAAATTACAGGAAAAGGGAGAAATTGTGCCTGTGGCTTCTGCCTTAACTTGTAATCAGAGGGTCTGTAGGGTTTCTTCTACACCTTTATCTAGCATACTAGGTACAGAGGAAACAGTAGACAACTGTAATTCTGATACTGTGGTCTGGACAGTCACAGAAAATGGTCTTTCATGCTCTAGCAAGCCATATGAAGTGTTGTGAGTTAATCAATTATATGAAGTTTCACTACTTATTAGTGGAAAAATTATTCATGTCAACAATGGCTCAGTCACCCAAATATATGTGAGTCTCTTAGGTGGTGAAAATCGCTTAACCCTGCAATGGAACCTGGCAAGTGGGGATGAAAGGCAGGTACACTGAACATGGGGATGAAAGTGAGACAACAAACGACGAATGAGGTCTCCTCAGGACTAATCTTCCTGGATGCCTTCCAAAGTCTGAAGGCTCAGACCATCACAGGTTGCATCTGAAACAAGTTCTGTCAGATCATTGCATTAGTTTACCTCATACTTTATTTTCCTTTTACTTGGCTTTGATGTGCAGCCCTTGGCTATGATGCTAATTCTACCTACAAAGCAAGAAAAGGAAATAGTCCACCTGACACCAAGAGGGGTATATTTCCAACTGTAAAGTCAAGTAAATCAATGCCAAGGCTCAGAACCAGTTTCTGTCCTGTGGACAGAGTTCTGAAACAGGAATATGTTCATTGTGTTCTCCTGTCACTCACTGAAAAGGAAAAGCAGTGTTTTGTAAGCATGACATACCCTGTTATCTTCCCCAAGTGATGAGCTCATCCAGATTACTCCAAGGGGATACTTACATTTTATCAGTGGCGCCTTGTTTCACAATTTCCAGTTTCTTTCTAGAAGATACAATAAAAGATTTATGTCTGAAGGACTATGATGTGGTTTCCATCTAAGAGCAAAACAATTCCTTCTAAAAAAATACCATATCCCCAAATGATTTCATAATTGCAAACAGTGTTGATGAGCTCTGTGGCTTAAATGAGTTTATAACATATTTGCTGTGTTTTCTAGTGAATATTTTTTTATGTGCTTAGTAAGGAAAATAATTAAAATCCCCCTGCCAATTCAAATTGACACAAAATAAATGTGATCCATTAGTTGATGTCTACTGTAATAACTAATTTTTCTCATTTAATTCCAATTTTTTTCCCAAAGATTTTTTCTGCCCCCTCCTTCCCCTCCCCCCCCCCCCCGACCTCTTTATGTGTGTGTTAAATAGTTTCAGGTCTGAAAGTCAACCATGTTTCTCATTATCAGACATCAGAAAGGCTTTTTTCTCTTTGTGTTTTCATGCCACTTAAGGATAAGCAAGTCTCAGAATACTGCACGTTTTTGAAGTGTGGGTAAAATTCACATCTTCTGTTCTCAGTGCACAAAGCTTATCTGCACTGCAGATCTCAATTGCATATCCTGTTCTCATCCCCTGTGTTGGGCTCAGGTTGTTACCACCATGATTTCCACATGCAGAATATTCATGATTCCTGCAGTGTGGACAGGAGAATTGGCCTGTATCAGTAATGCTCAAATGCAGAGAGATATTTTATAGAATGTCTTGGTTGAAAAGAATTTCTGAATCCAAGCCGCTATCAGAGAAGAAACACCAGATATTGATTTAAAACAAAAGAGAAGATTTTAGGCTACACCATCTAGTTGTTACAATTATTTTCTCAAACTGAATTATGGTTGTGGTCTTACTACTTTGATTATTCTAGTTCTTTTTTCACTAGAATTTGACATGAGAAATATGTTATATTTTAGCTAGTCTGTGATAATGTCTGTTGATTGTACTTGAAAAGCTTCTTGGAAATAATTTACTGTGTACCAGCTCTGATTTGAGTTAAGCTGTTCCCTTATTCTTACTGTTACATACAGTAGAACAGAATGTCTTATTGTTTTTCAGAAACAGCTGTCCTAGAACAAATCTGTGTTTCTCTTTATTCAGGAAATCTATCATCTAAGAGTAGGTACTCTGAGGACTAAATTAAGGCAGAGCTTGTAAGTGGCTGTTCTCAGTATTACCTTGAAGCAGGGAATTCTTCAGCCTAGTAAGAAAGGGCATTTAACCTGCAAAGGTTATGTTGTGATGTTAACATGCGCTGGATAATTTTCAACCTTTGTATCCCCATGTTATACACAAGAGACACTAACCATTCTGATCCGGATAAGGGTCTGAGTTTTGCAGAATTTTCCAGACCTTCAAGCTTTGTTTTTCATCAATAACTTCACCAGGTCCCCTTTATATCCTCTTTGTTTAATTTGTGCCTACATTTATGCCTAGCTTTTAAGCTAGGATAGCACCATTAACTGCTGTCAGAACGGATAAAATGAAAGGAGGGTTTAACTTCAGATGTGAAGAATTTAGCAAAAAAGGAATGGACCCCCCATCCATTTTAGTGATTTTAGTGATTTAGTGCAGCAGCTTGTGAAGCCCAGGCTTGGCAAGGTGCTGTCGCCTAGGGAAATGATTTCTCTGGGACATAGCAGATTCAGGTAAGGCTTAGATAGATTGGTTGTGTGATGTGCTAACACAGTAGCATCTCTTTGGTAGTTCAGACCTGGAGGGTGCTTTATAACTTACAAAAGAAACAAGGAAAGCTATGGTTCAAGATAGAGTGGGAAAAGAATAGTGAGTTAGACTACAGACTTTAGAAAAAAAGCCATTAAAGCTTTTCAGCTTCTTATTATAACTCCCAGAATGCTGCATGCCTTTGCATTCAGATTTCTCATTCATGTAATCAGGACTGCAATGGGAATGGAAACAACAGAACATGAATCCACGGAAACAAAGGCATTTGTATTATTCTGTGTGGCCCTCAGAAGCTGAAGTTTGGATATAATTATGACTCAAATGAAAAGGCATTAACAAAGAAAATGAAATATTTCGTCTCCAATCTGTTCCAAAGAAAGCTTTTATGATTGCAAAGTGCATAGATAGCTTTGGCCACTGGTCTTCAGAACACTTTAAAACACAGATTATTTACCCTTACAAACTGATCTATCTTTACTGGCATCTGAAAAAATTAGATTAAAGATGTCTATTATTTAGACAATCTGTCAAAATCAAGTAGAAAGAAAATGAATTGACAGTGTCATTAAGGATAAAGCTGTGTTATAGGGAAAATTAGGATGATGTTGTTCTATGAGGAGGTGTATTATGGATCTACTTTGCTCTTCAAGGATTATTGAGGTGTGTATGTAAGAGACACTTACAACAAAGAGTTTTAAAATAATCTCTGCTTTTAAGTGCCTACACAAGGGACTTTGATTCATTCTGCCCAGTCTTAGGTACTTACGTGAACTATCTAACCTGGGGGTGTAACTGCCCTCATGTCCCATGATGATCCAGAGAGGCATAGGTACTTGAAGAAAATGATTCAACACTGAGAAATGACCACAACACCAAGAAACTGGTCTTAGAGAAGTGAATCCATTTCACGTATTTTTTTTATCTTGTGTAGTTTAATTGGCATCAATATAAATGCAGAGCAGCACCTTCAGTTTTGAGACTCCCCCTTTGCTATTGAATACCCATTATTTCAGGATTGGATGCTGTTTCGTTTGCTCCCAATGTAGAGAACTGAGGGTTAGCTCCTGTTCAGAAGAGTCTGCAATACTGCATGGAAACTGGGTGTTGAACTGGACATCCAGAAAGAAAAACTGACTTAGAAACTTTGAACTTAAAGTATTTCAAGTACCTTGAATATATAGTGTTAAATAGTTAGGAAATAAAAAAAAAAAACAACCCTTCCAGGGTCATAGTGCTTAGGTCCTTGCTTTAATACATATAATGTTTGTTACAATACTTTTTATACACTGTCTGGGCATGGCTACTGATTGGTCATAGCCATCTTGCTCGGGTAAAGGCTGTATTCAAGTAACGTTTTCAGATCCAGTTTTGAACCACAGAATAATGAATTCTGAAGTGTCCTTGCTAAGTCTGCACTGAGATTCACAGTTATGCAATACCAAACAGGGGATACATCTGCTTGGTCCTTTGCAGACACAGCTATACCTGTTCCCCTTTCACATGCAGCCAGCTGAACATCAGCCATCCCCTGTCTGGAAGGCAAGCAGTTACCGTAAATTCTGTAGAGAAACAGACCCAGACTAATGAAGCTTTGCAGCTTCTGGATCAGCACTTGCTTGCATCCAGCTGGCTTGAGGCACTCATAGGTTTGACTGCAAAAGGTTGTAAAGATGTACCATACCCTGCAGTCAGACCGATTTCAACACTTGCTTCAGTTGTGGCCCCAGTGCTGGTTTGGAGGGCAGCCTTCTGGAAACTGTTCATTGTTATTCAAGTAATACACTAATTTCCTGCATACAGCAATATTTTGCATATTGAGACTTAGGATCTTTTTTCAGATTAGCCCTGACTTTCTGAGAGAATGCAAACAAGGTGCTTTATTTCCTTGTTCTGTGGTTTCCTCACTTATAACAATGGCGGCAGGTACCAGCCTCTCATAAGACACCCTGAGAACAGTCAGTGAGAATTCCCGCATTGGTGGATAATGGGAAGTCTAATTGAGTTTTATCTATAAAGTGTTTTGTCATCCTGTGATAAAGGCTGTTGACTGCAAGTTATTATTAAAATAATATTAATTTATATTTATAATTAGAGATATTAAATATTAACTAATTATTACTTCTGATTTAAATGATGCTTTTCTTATATTTAATGCTCAGTGTTATTCTCTTTTCTAGTAGTGTTACAAGCCCAGCTTGGAAGGGTGAGAATTTTCCTTTCCAGAAGCTGCCCTAGTGTTACTGGGTGGAGGCTCTGTGCCATGCCAGATTACATAAAGTGGTGTCAGAATTGGACTGCACTCACCCTTGCTGATTTCAAACACAGAGCTGCCACTGGCGCATTCACAGTTTATGCCAGGAGACCAGTCTGAGTTAGTAACCACTATTTGTCTTGTGCTTCAGACTGGGCATCCAAATGATTCAGTCCATACATCAGCTGGGTGACACAGTGTTTGAGGTGACTGGCCAGAGGAACTTGCTGGTTTGTAGAAACAGGGTCCCAGATTGTTACCTTGCATGCTTTGGGGCGAATAACTCCTCTAGGAGCCTTTGCCCGGTGGGACTCCAGACAGTGACATTCAGCGGTGCAATGTGTTGTCTTCTGGAAAACAGCCATTTCTGGATGAATCTTCAGAAAGAAAAGTTGCAGGAATGCCATTTCTCATCAGCTGGTGTCACTGCTTGGAGCCAGATGTTAGCAGCTGGGTGTGGTAGTACAAAATGGGCTAGGAAGGAAAGAAGAAAAAGTTTAATGGGAAGCATTAACTTTCTGGCTAAGCTAAGGGCAAGTACAGCAATCCCTTGTTTACAACAATAACTACTGGAAGTTGCAGAAATAGATCTCTGACATTTTAAAGCTCTGTGTTTACTCTGTTTGTTCAGACAAGAGATAATGTCATGTGCTTATTTTGCCCTAAACACTCCTAATAAAGACTCAGCATTTCAGCTATTGGCAAGAAATAGAAGAACATGAAGCATCTTTTAAATATTCAAACATCAGGGTGTTGGAATTATTCAGCTGCCTGTAATTGTACTTTTTATTTCTTAAACATTCTTCATAGTAAATGTCTTGATTTATGCATGTGTGATAAACTGGTTACTGGAAATCTCAAAAGTAAGACAATTTGCCTTTTCTGTCTCTTTCCAAAATAACCCAGCCTCTGGGAACTGGGAATGTTTACAGTGAACAACGAGGACTATATTAAAAAGTAAAAATATAAATAAGGAAGTGCTAAATGGCCTTTGGAAACACAGCACACAATGCGCACACAGTTCTTCCATGTTTTAGGAGGATAGACATTCCCTTTTCCTGTGAATATCTGAGCATCTCATAGTGGCTAGTGAGTCAGAAGTAGGGTAATTCTGGCAGGACTAGTTTGGAGAGCTAGAAAGGAGTCACTAAGAGTTAAGAACCTAAATATGTACCAGACCCTGGGCTGGAGATGAAAACAATCAGAAAAGGTTGTGAGTGTTGCTGCACCAAGATCCCATGCACTTGCTTGTTAAGTGAATGTACAGCTCCCAGTTAGAGACCCAAACAGCTTATGTAATTAAGAGAGTTGGGGCTTCAGAGCGGGATCTCAAACAGCCACAGACCCATTTTGTTAACTGGCTAGCAGGATATTGTGAGTCCTGTGTTTGGGCTAGAGGATGCTGTCATCTCTAGCTTTCTGGAGTGAGGAGCCTAAGAATAGATATGCTTTGAAACACAGAGCAGAGATCTTTCATGCTTTTAGAAGAGAGCTGCTGTGGGACAGTGCTCCTTTTCATTATTATTTATTATTCAGCTCAGTGGTTAGTACACTCATTCAGGATGTGGGTGACCCAAGTTGAGTTCCTTCCTCTGCCTGAGGGGCTGTAAACTCACATCCCATACTTCCTTGGAGAGTGCCATAACCACTAGCCAATGGACTATTCTTAGGGTGGGGGACACTTAGTCCATCCTCTTGAAGTGGCTCCTCTTTGCATGCTACCCTTTTTCTACAGCTCAAGGACCAGTTAAATACAGCATGCAAAAAGAAGCAGCTTCAGCAGGAAGGCTTCTCAGAACCCCTCTCTTCCCATCATTTCTTTAAATTTAGCCCACAGCAGAGATTTGAGATTGTTTCCCTGAAAAGTGGGATGTTTGAGTTTGATTACCCTAGGGCTGAGTTGTAAAACCTATCTTCCATGTTGTGTGGAAGCACTCTAATCAGTTAGCCATAAAAGAACAACCCCTTTGGGGGATCGAGCTCTAAACAGCTTTTCAGTGCCAGGAAATTTGTGGTCAGAACCCTAGTGACAAGACTGCCCAAGTATATAGGTTCAAATGTATTTCAATAGACAATTCATCATCCGTAGAGGAATGCATTTTGCTTTTGACATCTAGGAGGGTAGTACTTTAAGACTAGCATTTTCTAGATTAAAAATTACAGTACTGATTTAAACCTGAAACACTCATTATATTTGGCTTATTGCCCTGCTATATTGATCTGTAGATGGCAGGTGCTGCATGATAACTTCTTTGAAAATCTTCCCCTGATCCTACGCTACTTAGGAAAGAGCATTTCTAAGCATCAAGCATGAGGCAGAAGAGTGGCAGACTCTGGTCTCAGGTACCATTAGGGTAGCCTAGATTAGGGAATTTCAGTGTGTTTATCCTGGGTTAGTCAAGATGCATCTAACAGCAGAATGAATGTCTACTCCAGGAAACACAAATCAAAAGGATTTGAAGAAAAAGTACTTGCTGGCTGGGATAAATCCAGGGTCCACACTGGAGATGACTCAGTTTCAGCACTGATTTGAGGAAGAAGAAACTCAACCCTTTCCAGTACTGGGGTCACAGCACTGCTCTTGAGAGCACAGTCCAACATGGCAAGTGGGGTGGCAGCCAAAACCCCCAGTCTCTGCTTGCTGCAGAATAGAAGTCAGGAAGACTTTGTATATGGGTGTTTGTAACACCAGGAAAGAGTCTGTTGGAGTCATAATGGCAGCCTGATGGAGCTTGATTTGGACCTTAGGAAATCAAAGACCCCAATCTGTACTTTACCTCCTGACTGCATTTAGCATAAATGAATCCTCGTTTCCAAGGAGCCTTGGCCTGCCAACTGCATGAAAGCTTCACTATGTCTGGGAAACCATGCGTGGATCAGATAGAGCCCACTTGAAAGCTAGATAACTTTTCTTGCAATTCAATTACATTGAGTTGCTCTATCTCAAGCATACCTGCTGTTCTTAAACTACTCAGTTACAAGACTTAGAGGAGATAGATAGATTTTTTTATCATGTAAGCAAATAGAATATACATCATGTATGCCAGAGAGCTGAGGCTTTGTCATTGTTTTTAAATACCTTTTTCTCTGATGGCTTGCATTTTTATCTGCAAACTGTCCCTAAAATAAGGACCCGTCTAATTGATAGCTGATGCCCAGCATAGTTCGTATTGTTTGAACAGCTGTTCTAATGAACCAGAGTGCAGTTGATAAGCCATTGGGCAACTTACTGAGCTTGTTAAAACAGTGATAAATAGCGTATCACTTGTTGCAGCCAAATGAGTCTCACTTCTTAGGGCAGCTGAGGCAAAGCCAAGTGCAATCTAATCCAAGCCCTGATCTGTATCTTATTTGAAAGTTTAGATGTGTTATTATCATAGTTTGAAATTGCCCTTGATAAGGGTCTACTTACTGTGAATTTATAGGCCTGTTGTTCCTACCACATTTATAACCTCATCAAGGTAGGGTTACATTTTTTTCCCTTTTCTCGCTTCATGAAGAAGTCTCCAGGGGATCATTTCCAAGCAATCAAATTTAGTTACTTCATACAATGGCAGGTGAAATTAGTGCAAAGTAACAGGAGCTAGATTAATGTGATTTCAGGAAATAATCCATAAAAATCTTATGAGGCCTTTAGCAGGTTGTAAATTGGATTTTAGGCACAGGGAGAGAGAAAGAAAGTGAAAGATCCTGAGCAAAATAATCAGAGGTAATGAGAAGCACTAACATTTTAACACTTTATGTTGAAATAAAATACCAGAGTAAAAAAACATAAAATTGACTAACAGTGACATTTTTTAATTACATGAATGATTAAAATTGTGATTATAAATGTAAATAAATGCTTTCTGTTTTTTTCATGAAAAAAATAATCCATGTATCATAAAAGAGCTGCAAATTAATAAAAAATAAATAGATGAAAAGAAAGGAAAAATGTCAAACAGTTGCCCATCCCATCGCTGCGATGGGGAACTGATTTTTTTTTATAATCTAAGCATTGTCACCATGCACTGATAAAGATTTGTAGTGGAGAGCAACAGGTTTGGTGTCTTCAGTTTGAGGGGTGACCAGCATGTGCTAATTTAAAAAGATGTATTTTCAAGTATTTCCTACATTTTCTGGACCCCATTTAGTCCTTCTTTCACTGGGAATGAGAAACAGATTTTTTGACAAATTATGTGCAATTCTATATTATAGTTGCTTTATGGGTAGTTCAAGGCAAAATAAGAAATGACTGAATCAGCTTGGGATTTTGATCAAAGCACATCCTTTCTGATATACTCCACACAATTTTCTTATCTGGAAAAAATCCTTGATATCTTACTGGAAGTGTCCAATCAGATAACTAAGAGAATGGTTGGTTGAATTTTATCCTCTCATCACCAATATTTAGGAAAGAAAGGTCCTGCTTTAAAATGTGGGTCACTTTTCTGAGCAGGGAAAGGGCAAATCCGCGCCCCACAGCCAGCATGTGCAGAAAACACAAAGGAAGAAAAAGCTCTTTGATTGTGCCTTCGTTAACAAATCAAGCAGATCACAAGCTGCTGGTCACTTTTCGAGAAGTGCATGCATTCATATGGCTAAATTATTTTTCTTCTCCCTAAGAAACGAGTTGATCCCTTACACATGCTACCCCCTAACAGTGTGCTGGCATCAGATAGTGTAATGATAGCTGGAACAGACCAAAACTGTGCCAGGGTACACCAACATGTGAACAGCGATGATGATCTTGAGCCAGATCTCTGGGATCTCTTATTTTACTGCCATACGCTGCTGATGTAACTACTCTGTCCTGATTGTAGATGGCCTAAAGTTAGCTGTCTAGGGCTTTTATACAGAAAAAAATATTTGCAGGTTGTGATGGATCTGTTCCATAGATGAGCAGCTAAAGAGAATGAAAGACCCTTTGATTACACAGAAAGCTAATATGCTGTCGTGGTTTAAGACTAACTCATGCAGACTCTCTCTCTCACTCACTTCCCCCTCTTTCTTCCCCCCGCTCCCGGAGGGATGGGAAGGAGAATCGAAAAGAATGCAACTCCCACAGGTTGAGGTAAGAACAGTTCAGTAACTAAAGTATAACACAGATCACTACTGCTACCACCAATAATAATAATGACAAGGCAAATGCAAGGAAAGAATACAATTCTCACCACCTAATACCAAGCCCAACCACGTAGTGCGCCCCCACCCTTCCGGGTCTCTGCTCTCTGCTTTTACATCCTGGGCATGACGTGCTGTGATATGGAATAACCTCTTTGGTCAGTTTGGGTCAGGTGTCCTGTCTCTGCTTCCTCCCGGCTCCCCTCCTCCCTGGCAGAGCATGAAACTCAGAAAGTCCTTGGCCAGACCAAAACATCACTAAGCAGTAACTGAAACACTGGTGTTATCAGCACTGTTCCCAGGCCCAAAATCAAAAACACAGCACTACACCAGCTACCAAGGAGGAGAAAAATGACTGCTGCTGCTGAACCCATGACATATATGTAACCTAGTTTTAGACATCTGACTTTAAATGCCTTGCATTACAAGAGATAAACCTTACTATACCTGTTCTGAAAGGTGATTTCTTGAAATTTCATGGACCATGAAAATAAACTAATACTCAAGGTTTCTGTGATCTGCAAAAATCTACATTCCCCTCATTGTCCTTTAATGAAGAGGGATGGTCTTTAGACGGGAAATCCTTTCATAGAGGCCCTGAGTTTTTTATTGTAGCCTTGTAGGGATTAAGAGCAGGACTTCACAATCAGAGCTGTTGTTAGCTGTAGAAGCCATGCGAAGCAAAGGCAGGGAAGAGGAGCTGGTGACACAGACCCTCCAGGTTCAGCTTTGCCTGTGGAGCTACTTCCAAAGAGGTTTGCAGGGAGCCCATGTTCCGATTGATGCCCAGAATGCACATTAATCTGACCCATTCCTGAAAACAGATTCCACCTGCAGCAAACAGCAAAAGTTTGGGTCAGCCTTTAAGGTATACTTATTTATTTCTCATTCAGCCTCATCTACAAGCCAGGGCTTTACTGGTGCACAGTTTGTCTGTGAAGGTTAATTTTGTTGTATAGAGAGATATATACCTTGGAGAGGATTTGATTGTGAAGGTATAAAATTGATTTTCTTTCCTACACAGTAATAATTTTATAGATATAAAGATATGAAATGTACTTTTTATGCCAGGGTAAGTGTAACCATACCAGAGAGGGCAGGAAGGGTTATGCAGTTCATTTGCTGGGTTAGTACGTACTGAGCAGCATTTCCATTAATCTCAAGAGGTTCAAGTATTTACCATTCACAAAGAATGCTATTAATATCTGAATGCATGTTGGAGATGAACAAGAATCAGCAGAGCATGTGCAAGAGAGAATAGTTGAGCTTTTGTGAGATCTGGACCTTGAAGATATCTGCAAGTAGTGAGGAATGCCGGTCTGCTAATGAGGGAAAGGCGCAAAGCACATCATTGAAAGCTTATAATAGCTGCATCACAGTACAGGAAACTAAATAAACTAGCTGAGAATTATAGTAATGGACCTAAATACTGCCGGCTGTTTAATATAATTTTATGAAATTATTTGAGAAATACTGTCCTTTCTTTCCTCTGTTGGAAGAGATTTGCTTTCAGCTAGAAGCTGAGAAACCAATTTTGAAACTCCCTCTGCTTCCCTTCAGCCCAGGAATGGTTTTCCTCGGGAAGAAGGGCACAGCAAACACCACTGGGCCAGAGCTGAGGCATGAAATCAGCATCTTCTTGATGAAATCCATATTACTGGCAGCCATGTGGAGCACTGAGAACCATCTGCCAGAAAGTCCCTGATGGTCAGAAGGGCCCTCCTGAAAACCAGAAAGGGGATTCAGATGCATGCAAGAAAGGAAGGAGAAAGGAACTGAATGTACTCTGATTAATCTGAGCCTAGGAAGGAGCCATGAGTGAAAGATGTCAAATAAACCAACTGCTGCAAGAGGGCAACGCAGTTCAAACAGCTTAAGGCAGGCTACGGAAAGCTTCACTGACAGGATTGGCAGCCGTGTTTTTCTGAGTCAGGAGGATCTGGGACACTAAACTGAAGTCATTATGGCCAGTGCCATACCCCCAGCCTGTTCTCCTGCTTCTTGTTTTATTTCAGAACTGCTAGCCTTTCAAGTAGCAAATTTTCTTGTGAGGTAGGGGTTTAGCCTTCAGAAAAGATGTTTAACTGCAAAACATAAAAGGAGAGATAATTGAATTTTCCAGTTTAGATTTGATCTAATTGCAGAGTTGATGAGAATGTGAAATGGTAGAAATTTCCAGAAGACTAAAACAAGCCTTCATGCTAATTTAAATTAAAAGAAGAAAATTCTGAAGACTTTCTGGGACATTGCTGTTTAGAGGAAAGAACAAAGAAGAATCTGCGGGGTACGCTTTTAGAATAAAACAGGTAAAGAATGCTATCTGAAAATAAAAGACACTATGCAAGAGCAGTGGAGCCATTAGTCTTTGAGCTATTACATCTGGCATATTTTGTGATGCCCTTATTTTTCAAGGGGAGAAAGAACAACACAGGTCTTTCTTTCATTTGTACTGCTTCAGTGAGGAATCTTAAGCTGTGGACTTTTTCAGACTAACACACATTTTCTACTGGGCAGGCAGATTGCTTGGGCAAAGCACTTCTGTCCATGTAGTTTATATGAGACTGGAATTTATTAGCACAGTGTTTTTAAAGTGCAATAAAATGCAGCACTTAGATCTCTCTGGGGATCTGTATTATGTTGTATTGTGACTTAAAAAGAAGTGCTGTCACATTGTGTTGTACCACCCAACTTGCAAGAGCAACCGTGTTTAGGTAGCTAGAGAAAATACTTTGGTTTCTGGAGGAGAGTCCCTGTTTCCAGCAGACCAAACCTGCAGCACAGTTGAAAGAGGGGTCTTCCTAACCAAGGAATCGATCTCCCTGCCTGAAAAGCTTGATATTCCCCAGCCAATGTGGTGGGTGTCCTCCTCTCAAAAAGTGCAGGGGAGGAGGAAATAACACAGGCAGTTCCTCTGCTGGCAGCACTTCAGCTACTTAGTGGTGTGTGATGCCTGTTTGAATGAAAACTTCCCTGAACTTCCCTTCTAACCTCAAGAGTTTATCATCTGGGTGGTTTGCCCCAGTCAGTAAGATGTGCTGCTAGAAGCCAGATCACACTGGTGGCTTCTCAGTCAGGCCTTGTGGCTCTGTGACAAACTGGTGGCACACGTCTCTTTTCCCCTGCGTTAGAAGAAAAGTCTTGGATATGCTGCCTGTGTGCAAAACCGAAGTTGAGGTTTAGAGCCATTAGATCGCAGTGGTATTGAGACTCCCTGGATGATGTCCATGTGGAAGAGGTTTTATTCTGGATGTGAGGAATTTAGCTGCCCCGGGTGAATCAGCATTGTACTCGGGGCTGGGTTTCCTTAGTCCTTTGGTGGTTCAGCCTTCAGTTCTACCTTTAGGTTTTAGCTTTACCTGAATAGAATTAAACTATTATTAAGAAAGGGAAAGTTGTGTTTGGAGAACTCCAGTCTAAAGCATTTCAACAAGTATCAAAAAATAGGAATGCTATTTGAAGAAAATCTATTTGTGGGTTAGTTCCTGCACTGTAATTGCCCTGAAATAAGTAGAACTTACCAGTGTTACAGATTCTGTTTCAAGATCAAGAATTATTTTGGTTGAAAGCAGAATATTTTTTCCTTTTTTCTTCAGAACTATTGAGGTGGTTAGTTGAAGTGTTTCTCTTTGTGAAGATGGAATGGTTTCATTTTTTTACAGTTCTGTTATTAACTGTAGTATTCTAATATAAGTGCAAGTATATTATATATGCATATGTATATATGAGTATCAGTGGCTGACCTTGATGAAATGAAACTACAGCCAAAAGGTTATCTAGGTTAGCTTTGCTTCAGCTTTGCTTCAGCTGTGTCTGCCTTGGTAGGTTTGACTTCACTTTTTAATGAAAATGCTGAAGAAATAAGATAATGGATGCTTATTTCCTTATTAAAGTCGTAGTGGAAGAAATGAACTTTCTTCTCATTTGCTTCCTCCCTGAGAAACTGAATATTCCTATATAAACTTCTCAGCAGGAAAGCATTTAGCAAACCTCTGTCCTGGACCCTAGTTTTTATTTGTTAAGGAACCCTGGAGATTTCACTTAACTTTACCTCCGTATTGTTTTCCAGCTGCCTTCTCCCTCACCTATTTTACTGAGTTCTTCAAGTAGAGAACATCTGCCAGCATGCAGCATATATCCAGCATATATCGTAGCCCTAATTAGTGTACTCTTCCTTTTTCCCTTGGCAGATACCTGTTGGAAAGGAAGTACAAGTTAGCTTTCACTGGTGACTGTGTGAGTGGTTTTGTGTCATTGCAAGCTGTGATTCACGATATCAGTGAAATTTAGCTGCAGCAGCTGAAGATGAAGTGTGCATACATGCCTGCATAAGTTTGTCCTCGCAACCTTTTGAGCCACGATAACTGAAGCCACTGCAGATCAAGAACCCTGTTAGCAGGAGCCTAAATTAGTGTGGATCCACTGCAGGGGAATTTTGTAAGTCCCATTTTTGAAGGGATTGTTATTAGGATTCTAGTTTTGTTGCAAGAAATGTCAAGGGAGCCAGTATTTTTTCTGTGTTTACATCCCTCTGCGTCTCTGAGACCACAGAACATTGCAGCAAACATCATTAAATGTTTTATATTAATTCCTTCTCCTAGCTTTGTCAGCTCCAGAGGATATGGAGCATAGGAAGTCTGAGGACATTTTCGTCAGCACACTGCATGACCAACCATCCGGCTACACTGTTGTTAATTTTCACTCTCCTTTGGAGTATAAAGTATTGGCCCCAGTAAGATACGGGGCATAACAGGCCAATGGCTATGTAAGTCGTATCTTCTTAAATTCCTCTTAGTTATCCCTGCTGGGATATAGTGGACAAGTAAAAGGAATAACATTGTACAGCGGCAGCATGTTCATCCTTTTTGGACTTGTTTGAACTGTTAGATCTTTCAATTGTCATCAGTGTGTGAACATGGTATATAATTACACCTGTTCAAGGAAGTATGAATAGGTCTGAACAATTTCAGTGTTCTGTTACAAGGGGTAACGGGTTCAAACTTAAACAGGGTATGTTTAGATTGGATATGAGGAAGAAATTCTTTACTGTAAGGGTGGTGAGGCACTGGAATGGGTTGCCCAGGGAAGTTGTGAATGCTCCATCATTGGAGGTGTTCAAGGCCGGGTTGGACATAGCCTTGGGTGGCATGGTTTAGTGGGAAATTTCCCTGCGGATGGCAGGCGTGTTGGAACTAGATGATCTTAAGGTCTTTTCCAACCCTAACTATTCTATGATTCTATGATTTGGGAACTATTTATATATTCAGACATACCCCCTCAAGATTGTACAATTAAGATGTAAGCATGCCAGGGAACAAAAATAAGATAAGAATTCAGCTGTAGCACAAACTGGTCCATAAGTAAGCAAAATCTTAATATGTGGAGAATCAGGCAACCTTAATAATATGTGGCTTTACCAGCTGTTCCTTTAATTAAAACATGGAATTTAGCACACATTAGTGGTAAGGTTTTAATCATCTAAACAGAGAAATAGAAATCACTATGGACATGGTTATATTTATACAGAATCAAAAATGAAATTGTCTCAAACTTACCCTTCTCTGCCAACAGCAACAATAACAGAAAATCATCTGTGTCCTGAGGTTAAATACTCAGTCTTTCAGCCTGAAATGTGAATGTTTTGGCAGTGGTGTAAGTCTATTAAAGGAGAGGTTTTGTTCGAGATTGTTTTGGAACCTAAGCTATTTGGAGCTCTATTAGGTACCATTATAATGGAAGAGTGTGTGGCAGATGTTCAAAAGCAACAAGGTTGCCACATCTTACCAGGGTATTGCTCATCAGCTGAGCGATGGTAACTGGCTAGTTGCACAAACTTACCCTCCCTGGTTGTAAAGTAAAACCTATTAGCTTAAATAATGAGTCATTAAACCAGAGTAACTCACTGCTTTTGCTTGTATACCCATAATCACAGACTGTGCTGGAGCTTAAGTTTTAACTGCTGGGCACTACCGGTAAACTTTGGAGATTATTCAGAGTGATTTAGTATCCAAAGTCACATTTTCAAAGGTACCACATGGGTTCCACTAGCTTAGAGGTTTAGCCCACCCATGTCTAAGCACCCACACCATGTTTGAGGAGGAGACCTTTTCCTTCTCAAGAGGGAGCTCAAGCCATTCAGGCCAGGAGGAAAGTGATGAGAAAAAGCTCTGAGGTTGCTTGAGGGGAAGCGAAGAAGTGGAGGAAATGACGCAGAGGATCCTGGCCAACTTGTGTGGTTGGTGAACTTTGTGGAAAGATCTGGGGAGTCTCCAGTTTCTCATTCAAGGGAAATATTCACCCAGCATTTCCCTGCTTTGTTATACCACAGCTTTGGTTTCTAAATCATTCAGACACTTTGGAAAATGCTGCCCTAAATGTCCACTCCTACTTGTTAAAATCAGTGGGTATCAAAGATTTTTGGTGAGAATGGCAGAGAGGGCCCTTAAGAAGTTGTACTCTCCTTACTTGTGACATGAACAGAGCCTGTTGTGTGAATGTGGTGTTGTGTTCATTTCGAGGCCATCTATTATTCTCTGGGTAATAGAAAATACCATTTATTTCCATTTATGCAGACCATAAATCAACATGATATTAGCAGCATGTGATCTAATGTTGCACAGTGTGCATCAATACGAGAAGAACAAATCTGTTCAAAGTTTTGGAACACATAAATGTCCCTTTTTCACTCCCTTTTACTCCTTCCCATTGTTTTAAAACCATTTAAATAAGACCTTCTACAATCATTACAGGGTGGGCTTTTTCTCTCTGGGGAAGAAAAGCAGCATTGCTGGAAACTGCTCTCTTCTAGGTTGCAGGGGAGGAAGCTTTTTAACATCTCTCTGGTTTTCTATTATCAGGAGGACAAATATGCTGCAAATCAACCTCCCAGATGTGGCAAAAAATGATGACATTTAATAACAAACCACTGTATCCAAACTGGGAGGCTTTCAGTTATATACTGGTTTTAATACTGTGAATCCATCTACTACAAAATAGAAGAGAATAATGTCTGGTCATTGGTATAGTTTGTGGATCATTCAATGCTGTTGCTTAAAAAGGAACATATTTGGGTGCCTTTGAGATTAAGGAGCCAAAGTTAGCACTCTGATACTTTTGAGGTGACATAGCACATTCTTCAGGGTGTATATACCTGATGGCTCCAGTGACTTCCAATCAGATTGTAACGCCTGTCCCAAAATTGGCAGGTTCTTTGAACATGACTTGAAAGATAACTATATAACTCCAAACTGTTGTAAGCTCAGGCTTGAGCTTACTTGAGCTAGACCTGTGTTCAGGACTGAGCTTCTCCTTCCCATTGTGTCCCATGGACCACACATGCCTACATGGCTTGACTGCTTTCTAACTGGATATAGAAGGATAAGATGTCTCTCTCAATTGCTCTGTCTCTCAGTAGCTCTGAAATGAGGCAAAAGTCTGGTCCTGATTTCATGCTGGAAATAGTGCAAAGAGTTCTGAGGGAAATCTGCTTAAAAAGTTGCCTGAAGAATACAAAGGTGCTTAGTGCATGCCTGGGTGATGAGTAGTTGTATGGCAGAGTGGCAATGGGGAGGAAAGGACAACAGCATTTTGTAGGTATCTGCATTGACCAGCTATTGTAGTGTATGTATCTATCTTTCCATGGCATAGAGAGGTAGAACAGTGCTATCAGCAATTTATGTGTTGCCCTACACAGTATAGATTTATGTGATACATTTAAGGGCTCACAAAGACTCAGAATGAAGGAGGACTGAACCAGAAGCTCCTCGATTCTCTCAGGATAGTCTAATCACTTGATCGTTTTCTGTTTCTGGAGACATGAGTAAAACTACACACTTATCTTGGACCATCCATGTACTTTAAGACACCATTCTGTCAAGTGAGCTTAAAAAAATGGTTTTTGGACTGCTTTGAGGTTGATAATGATACCAAAGAGATAGTGAAGCATTTCACAGCAGATAAGGTTTTATTTATATTATTGATCATTATGTGAGTTTGAGGGGGTCAGTGAATAGAAAGTCCTGATGTGCCAGGAGCTGTATACATAATGAGGTGACTTAACAAATATACAAGTGCATGCATTTATAGCACTCCCTAAATAGGCTTCGTTAATCTCACTGAAATGTAGTTAATCAAGACAACCCAAAGACTTCTATCGTCCCTTATTTCTGACTAATAAAATCCACTTAATTTCTCTGGTGGTGCTCTCTATTTCATTCCACAGCATTCTTTAATATTCACAGCAGGGTGAAGGGTTCATATCGTTGTTTCAGCTAATTGGTACTGCAATAAAAGGATATGAGACAGAAAAGGATCCTAGAGGAGAATGTTGTAAAAAGAGCATCAGGGCAAAAACTCTAAATTGGCATGCCTGGTACCAAACACCTGTAGCCTCTAATTTAGAGCCTCTCCAGTGCCTCTGGGGTGCTCCAAGGGGAGATTTAAAACATTCTTATCACACCTGGCTGTGGACAAGTTCTCCTCCCTGTGCTTTGTGCTCAACAAATACAGCTAAATAGACATTCTGTGATTTTATGGGGCACGGGGTGAAAGATGAAGTCCTGAGTTTGTACCTCTTCTTTCCTGTTAGATTTTCTGGACTGATCCCACAGGAAAAAACCCCAAATAAACACTGAAAATCTTATTGTTAACTTAGCTTTGAGTCTGGTTGATGTATGTTTCTGACAGGTGCAGGAAAGTCTCCAACACATGAAGGCTGACAAAACCCCAATAATTCCTTATGATTCTTCTATCCTTACTGATGGCCCTGTAAGGCTTCCAAACAACGCAAGCCTTTCCCTGATATTTCCAAGCACAAAAATCTTGCCTGGCAAAAGTTTGAGAATTCTGGAAGTTTATCTGTCCTTGGGTAATTTTTGCCCATGAAAGTCATGCACTGTCGGTCTGACACACTGATTTCATGGCACATGGTTGCATACGTCTGTATAGAAATTGTATGTAAATATGCTGGGGGACACACAAGAGCAGCAAATTGTGGGGTTTTATTTATCCTCTAGTACTCTTCCCACAGTGCCCTAAAGGACAATGGGGCTAAGCTAATCAGAAAGAGACCATCTTTTTGTGCGTTCTGAGATGTATTTCTTCTCTTGGGAAGATCTCCATCTTTTAGCCAAGGTAGCTGGACTGCACAGTTGAGCCTCAGCAGCTGAGTGTTATAGCTGGGGTCATGAAGTAAAACAGAGCTTTTAACTCAGTCATTAACTGTCAGGAAACACATGATCTGAATGTCAGTATTGATACTATAAAATGTGAAAGTATTAAAAATGTAAAGAAGAAAAGTGATTTCACCTTTCTCTGTGGTGAGACATTAAAATCTTGTCTCTCAATTCTGTGCTGGCATTTTCTTCTTTTCTTTTGAGTAACTTGATCTTCCTTATGGAAGAATAGGTCTTTTCTGATAGTACGTCCTACTTGTAGCTTTTTAGAATTTACAAATTGAAGTGTTACCCACGCAATCTTAGCTACTGCTGGTGGAACTCCTTTGGTTGCTCATCTGCATAATTTTTGTTTCCTTTTTGTTGCTAAAAGCATATATGTTTTGCCTCCATTGACAGAGAGAATAGCAAAAATACACCCAAATGAATAGTCCAGTGGCCTAAGGAGTCTGGATTGCTGAAACCTGCTTGCAGCTAACACTTTGAGGAATACCCAAGATGAAACAGGCACGAGTTTGCCAACTGATTGTGTTGTGGTTAGGGTAGAATGCTTTATGTCTCATTTTCTTATCCAAAAAATGTGGATTATAATATCTGAAGTGTAGATTACACTGCTGCAAGGTGTTTTGATCTGCACTTGTAATGAGAGAAATGTGAAGAGCTAATGGCAGCTGAGTAATCATCTCAAATTCCTGACATGACTGGACTGCTGCTTCTGTGCAGCAATCATTGGCCTCCCCAAATGACAGAAATGAGTCAGCTCTGGGGGACGTGCATCATCTTTTCTATGAGAAAGCCTGAGTTCGCCATTGTGTTACCTTACTGACACAAAATGATGCCTCAAAAGCTGTCTCTAAATGTATTCTTGCTCCTGACAGATCACACATGGTGATAGGGCTTTGTTAGGATATGTTGAGAAAAATAAGGCAGTTGCTTGAATTGGTGGTAAAATGATTTTTGACAAATAGCAGTATGTTTTACACATGTATAGCTGGACTGTGCAACACACTTTCCTGGGCCAAAGATTTGGCAGACTCGGGAAAGACTGGACATTTGTGTGGATGAGAAGATCATCCCAAGCTGCAATAGAACCAGCATGGAGATAATTAGCAAGATGAACAATTTATAATGGCATTAAGCTTATAAATTTTGTGGGAATGGAGTTTTCTTTGTCTGCCAACAATTTTCTGGCAACTTCTTGCAAAGCATGCAGTATTGACTACTGTTTTCCATCATTTGATTTGATGGTATGAAACCTAGTCTGACAGTTGCTTCTATGTTTTTATACGTTTAAGTTTTAGGTGTTGAAGAAAGAAATTTTACAGGTATCCAAAGAGATCTCCAAATAACAAATGTGATGGCCAGCACATGCTTTATTCTCCTTGCTGCTACAGGACCTCCCGACACTTTGAACCTGATTTGTAAGCTTAAGCTTCACAGTCTCAAAAAACCCAGTTTGCTGTGCTTATCACACAAACTGGGTTGTATCTTGATTTTTGTGGCTTACCTTGCTGCAGTGGGCTCAGGGTGAAGCAGCCATACAGGGCTCCTGCTCATTGTGTGTTTTCCACTCATAGACCTACTCAAGAAGCTCAGGGTTCTCATTCACTTCTGATAATAACTGCTGGGGAGCAGGGGGAAAGTCTGCTTGGAATGGGTTAGCAACTGCTATTAAAGTATCAGTAAACTGCACTGTGACCATTAAAGACCCTTTGTCCAGAAATCCTGAAGATTTTTCCAGACCTGAAGAAGTGCAAGTGTGTCTTAAAGCCTCCTTTGTACTCTGTGATAAAAGCTTCTCTGGATACAAGTAAGAACCTATTTCTTAGTGTTCAACCTAAGAAAAAGTGCTTTAAAAAGGCAAGGAAATACAATATTGCAGAAAACATCACAAGCTGTGATCATAATCTAGTTTCAGTTTGCCTTTAGTCACAACTATTTTTCTTCCAGCTTCAAACTTTGGCATTTCATAGACATGGACTTTACAGCCAAACTTTTCCAGTGTGAACCTATCTGTAGTTCGAGATATTTATGGTGATGTTGAAATCTTACTGTACTGGTGAATGAACAGTAGCATATTTTGTAGGAATAATGAAATCTCAGCAACATGAGACCTCAATAAAGCATATTGTTGTTAAATCTTTGCTGACTGCAGTTTCTACGTGTGAATTATAAGGTGTGCGGATAAGTAAAGTGCGAATTAATGAGGTTTCGCTGTGTTGAAATGAAACTGTGGTGGGACATGAGCTAAGAAATATGATGTTACTTACTATTTTGTATTCAAGAAATTATGTTTTTTGAGAAGCTGCCAGTCAGAGCATGGGTGGCTACACTGAGGGCATCTTTGAAACCAGATTTTTGTATGTATATTCCTGGGATAGATTTTTATTCATCAATTCTATTGCTATTAACCAAGGAGAAGGCAGAATAAACTAAATCTATATTAAAACCTAGGAGGAAAAGATCCATGAGCAAAAAACTTTCAAAAAGCCCTTATCTGCTTGGTGTACTCAACTAAAAAGACCGTAGGGAAGATCTACTCTCTTCTCGGCATTCCTTCTCTGGTTTTGCCATGGAGTGTCACCTGTATTCTCACTGCTCAACAAACTGCTGGCCAGGGATGCTGCAGGGCAAGCGCGAATGCCTTAAGTGAGGTAATCTCATCTGCAGCTTGCTCAGCACCTCCTTATCTGTCACTGGGATACATCGCATCAGTCATGCTCTCAGGTGGTGGAAGAGAGCATTACTGTGACGCACTGACCTTCTGACTGTGTGAGAAGTTGTGTGCAGAGCATAACCTCTTGATGGAAAAACTTCCACGTGAACATAAAGTTTTAGTAAGAAGTAACAGATGCTGCTGCATCCTTGCATAGCTTGGAGGTGCATTTCCAGGATAGGTGTCTCACTGTCTTCTCCAGGCTTTTTGCTGTCACAGCCATCATCACACCACCAGATTGCTCATGTGGAGAGAGAATTCAGAGCAAACTCAAGCCCATATGGTCAACAGCTTTCACAACCTTCCCCTATCCATCCTCTATTCACTGCTTTGCCTTTTCCAGCCTCCTTTTACCTGTGGCAAAACCAGTCATCATGTTACTCTGCCAATCCTTTATTGCTATCTTTACCACTTCACCACCTGGAGACAGCTCTGTCTGAGCTGATGTTGAAGCTTGTAGATATATTTGGCACAAAAACCTCCACAACCTGAGAACTCCGCAGCTTCTTTCTTCCAGGCTGTGTATGTGGGGTGAAACAGAGCCAGGAGTAGAGTAGCTGAAGTGCATTGGCTCTTATTTAAACATGCTGGCTTAAATTTTATTTGCTTATTTGTTTCTTGACAGTGGGACAACCCACCACAGTTGAATTTTTTAGGTGAAGTAGGGCATAGGAAATGACATGAATGCTTCTGTTGAAGAACATAGAATCATAGAATAATAGAATCATAGAATAGTTAGGGTTGGAAAGGACCTTAAGATCATCTAGTTCCAACACCCCTCCCAGGGGCAGGGAAACCTACCACCAAACCATGCCACTCAAGGCTCTGACCAACCTGGCCGTGAGCACTGCCAGTGATGGAGCATTCAAAGCTTCCCTTGGCAACCCATTCCAGTGCCTCACCACCCGTACAGTAAAGAGCTTCTTCCTCATAGCCAATCTAAACTTCTCCTGCTTAAGTTTGAACCCGTTACCCCTTGTCCTATCACTACAGTCCCTAACAAAGAGTCCATCCCCAGCATCCCTATAGTCCCCCTTCAGATACTGGAAGGCTGCTCTGAGGTCTCCACGTAGCCTTCTCTTCTCCAGGCTCAACAGCCCCAACTTTCTCAGCCTATCTTCATACGGGACATGCTCCAGTCCCCTGATCATCCTCGTGGCCCTCCTCTGGACTTGTTCCAACAGTTCCATGTCCTTTCATGTTGAGGACACCAGAACTGCACACAATACTCTAAGTGAGGTCTCACAAGAGCAGAGTAGAGGGGCAGGATCACCTCCTTTGACCTGCTGGTCACTCTCCTTTTCATGCAGCCCAGGATACGGTTGGCTTTCTGGGCTGCGAGCGCACAATGAAGCCTGCTCATGGTCATTTTTTCATTGACCAACACCCCCAAGTCCTTCTGCACAGGGCTGCTCTGAATCTCTTCTCTGCCCAAACTGTAGCTGTGCCTGGGATTGCTCTGACCCAGGTGTACGACCTTGCACTTGGCATGGTTAAACATCATCAGGTTGGTATCAGCCTACCTCACAAGCATGTCAAGGTCCCTCTGGATGGCATTCCTTCCCTCCAGTGTATCAACCGAACCATGTAGCTTGGTGTCATCAGCAAACTTACTGAGGGTGCACTCAATCCCACTGTCCATGTCAGTGACAAAGGTGTTGAACAAGACCGGTCCCAACACCGATCCCCCTGAGGGACACCACTCGTTACTAGTCTCCAGCTGGACCCTGAGCCATTGACCACAACTCTTTGCGTGTGGCCATTCAGCCAGTTCTTTATCCACCAAGTGGTCCACCTATCAAATTGATGACTCTCCAACTTAGAGACAAGGATATTGTGGAGGACAGTGTCAAAGGCTTTGCACAAGTCCAGGTAGACGACATCAACCGCTCTACCCCTGTCCGTCAGTTTCGTAGCCCCATCACAGAAGGCCACCAAGTTGGTCAGGCAGGATTTCTCCTTAGTGAAGCCATGCTGGCTGTCCTCAAGCACCTTGTTGTTTTTCATGTGCCTTAGCATGCCTTCCACGAAAACCCGCTCCAAGATTTTGCCAGGCACAGAGGTGAAACTGACTGGTCTGTAGTTACCCACCTCATCCATTTTCTTCTTTGTGAAAATGGGGTTATATTTCCCTTTTTCCAGTCATCGGGAACTTCACCTGACTGCCACGATTTTTCAAATATGATGGACAGTTGCTTAGCAACTTCATTTGCCAGCTCCTTCAGGACCTGTGGATGGATTTCATCAGGTCCCATGGGCTTGTGTATATTCAGGTTCTTAAGATGTTCTTGAACCAGATCCTCTCCTACAGTGGACCCAGGGTCTTCATTCTCACTGTCCCTGTGTCTGCCTTCCACGACTTGGGTGGATCGGTCAGAGCATTTGCCAGTGAAGATCAAAGGAAAGAAGTCCTTAAGAACCTCAGCCTTCTCCAAATCCAGGGTAACCAGTTCTCCTGATAGCTTTCTGGAGGGGGTCCATGTTGTTCCTAGTCTGTCTTTTATTTGCTACGTACCTATAGAAACCTTTCTTGTTATCCTTAACATCCCTAGCCAAGTTTAATTCTAAGTGGGCCTTAGCATTCCTCACCTGGTCCCTAGCTTCCCACACAACATCCCTGTATTCTTCTCAGGCTGCCTGTTCTTGTTTCCACCTTTTATAAGCCTCTTTTTTCCTATGAATTTTCCTCAGCAGCTCCTAATCCATCCAAGGAGGTCTCCTGGCACTTCTGCAGCACTTCTTTCTACTTGGGATACAACACTCCTGAGCTTGTAGTAGGTGATCCTTGAATATCAACTAACAGTCTTGGGCCCCCTGCCCTCGAGGGCTATATCCCATGGAACCTTACTAAGCAAGCCTAAGAGGCCAAAGTCTGCTCTCTTGAAGTCCAGGGCAGTGAGCTTGCTGCACGCTCTTCTCACTGTCCTGAGGATCTCGAGTTCGACCATCTCATGATCACTGCAATCAAGGCTGCCCTGGAGCGTCACATTTCCAACCAGCTTCCCTGTTGGTGAGGACGAGGTCAAGCATGGCACCTCTCCTTGCTGGCTCCTCTTGTACTTGCAGAAAGAAGTTGCCTTCCACACAATAGAGGAACCTCTTGGATTGCCTGTGCCGGGCCGTACTGTCCCTCCAACAGATAAACGGGCTGGAGGAACATCTCTGTCCCCAGCAGATGCTGAAGAGAAACTGCTTACCAGTTAAAAGTTTTTCCTCATGACATTTTGCAACGTTGATCAAAATATAGTGAGCATTTGTGCAGAGCTCTAATATTTTGTCTCACTTGGTATTTCTCTTTGTGCCCATAAGCAATTTCACAGGTAATAAGCATACAGGTTAAGCTTTATAGGAATCATACGCAATTTTACATGTGCATATTTGGTTTGGGACATGAGCAGAGGGACAGCACAGCAAATGGCTAAGGAAGTGCTGAGAGCTCACACATCCTGTACAAGCATCCCTAAGAAGGTGAGTGATCGCCAGCCATGTAATCACCCTCATGCACTCTGCTCCTTCACATAAAATGCACATGCATGTGTGGGCACAGGTGTGCTCTTCTACAAGCATTCCTCCAAACTTTATTTGGAAAATAATTTCTCTTTGCTTTTCTGTCTGAGTGATGTTGCTTTTTGTGGATGAAAAAGAACAGAGGGAGGCTTGGCTTTGGAGTGGAAGTAGGACAGTTTGAATGCTTTGGGATCTGTGTTGGTGTTAATGGGTAGCTGAACAGTTCACCTGGCATATGTCTTTGTGATTGCTGGAGTAAGTTTGCAAGCAGGTTAGTTTCTGCATGAGTTTTCACTTTAATAAATGCTATTTCTTTTTTTTTTCTTTGTTTGTTTACATGATTTTCTGGTTTGCTTCCATCAACTGAGTGAGTTTCTTACCTGGCTTTGTGTTTTCCCATGTCGACATAATACTACCTTCTACTACCTTCTGGGCAAGGCTATCTGGCTTTAAGATAGACCTAAAAAATCAGATGCTTTTAAGGGTTAATTAGGTTAAGCATAACACAGTTTGTCTGTTGTGTTTGTCTCAAGTTTTGAAGTCAGTTAATTCTGTGCAACATCTGAAACTACTTTTTACTTCGAACCAGACTGCATCTATTTGAATTAAACAGTATGTACGTGGCCTTTTCCCACAGGTCTGCTTTATCAATATCTGCTTTCTCTGGATTTGGATTTTGGATGAAGCAGCAGTGTCTGAAATCAATTTCACATTGAGTTTGAGTAAGAGTGAGGGTTCTGCAGAAAAGCAATTTTCCTCCCATTCTGCCATACCACACTCCCATCCCATCCCAATCCCATTCCATCCCATCCAATTCCAATCCCATCTCACCCTGTAACATCTCATCTCTTGCACAAGATGAGCATTCATGTTCCAGAGTAGTCAGAGAGATCATAGAGTAGATTCAGATGATTATTTATTGGTTTTTAAAGCTTCTTCTGTGCACCAGAGAGCTGACAGAGAACTTCACACAAACTTTGACTGGCTGCAGCTGCCATTAGACTGCACCCTCAGAAAACTGTTCAGAAGCTGAGGCATATTGGGCACAAGGTCATTCCTATGAGTGTCACATCTAAATATCAGCCAGTGCTTGAAGAAGTACCAGAAACTTCTCAGTAAAGTTTATTACTTGTCTCCTCCTAAAATCTCCTGCCCCAAACCATGAATGAGTTGGTTTGCAGCCCATCACCCTTTTGCCATCCTTCGTGAGTTTTTTTTCCTCATGGCATAGTGTACATGTCACAAAGCCCTCTTACTTGTGGTACACTCCCCCTGTAGCAGGTGGCGCCTATATGGGTAAAGATAAATTCAGCAGAGGTTGCAGGATGAAAACACATGGTCTTGTGGCATGCCAAAGCAATACAAACACTGCAAAGGTTATCAGCCTGCCAGCACTAAATTGCTTCCAATTAATTTTACAGAACTGCCACAATAAGACTGGAGTTTTCATATACTTCTCTTTCCCAAAGACCTCAGCTGACATGCCATAGACAATGCTAATCAGGTATTAAAAGGCACAAGCCAAATCCATAGATGTTTAGCAGGATGAGTGCTTTCAAACAAGCATGACTCACTTCTCAAGCATGGCTCTCGCCTGTTGAAAATCCTTTCTGAGGGAAACACCTCTTTGGAGACATTTAAAGAGGTCCCCAGAGACATTTAAAACTCAAAGCAAAGTAGAAAGACAAAGCAGTAGAAAGTGTACTGCTGGGAACAATCCTGCATTGGCATGGGGTTTTGGTCTAAATGACCTAATAGGTCCTTTCTGCCTTTAATTTCTATGATTTTATGACTGGAAATAACTTCTAACTTAAGAGGATTTAGATGGCAGGCATGGGCATGCATTATTTACAGCCAAACCTAACGTAACTGCTATATTATGGAGTGTGGGAGCAGAGGTAGTGGGTGAGGGATTGTGCAGGTATACATAGAGAGGAAAGCACGGGATTAGGCAGCAGTGGTAGACCTGGTATAATGGGAATAGTTTTATTTGCAAAAGGGGTACTTCTAATTACAAGAGATGTGTAAAAGTCCTAACTACCACAGGTAATTTCTGATATGTTTTACAGTAATTTCCCAGCTTGTTGACTTCTTAACCTTTCCAGGCTCTGGCAGTGGTCGTTTTAAAGGTATATACATGAGGATGCTTAATTTTACTTTCTTTGAGAGAATGTTGCAGGGTTTCCTCAGATAGAGATAGAGCTCCCACAGCTCTTTAGTTTGTTTTGCATATTTGGGAGGGACTGCAAGTTAAAAAGAAACTGCTGTGCCAAATTGTGACCTACAGATCATGCTCTGGACAAACCAGCTTGTAAATGCTTGCAGAGAATGGTTTTCTCCTCTGCACTTGTCTGTTCCCTTCTTATCAGGCATTCTTGACATTTACAGGTGATTTTCTCCCTGACATACTCATGGAGCAGGGTTATCTATGCACACTTCTCTTCTTTGTGTACAGGAACAGGAGTTGAGGAAAAGGAGGACTGGCACAATGAGGGAAATCTGTATGTGGCATGTATGTGGTCCCAGCTAAGGGATGTGCACTGACTTTGTGATTATGTGGCCATAAAAATTACATAGCTTATTTAATCAAGTAGCATCTGCTCTGGTGTCTTCATTTTCTTTATTATAAAAAGAAAAAAGACATCACTAATTATCAGCTAGACATGTGGAGCTAATTACTATGACTTTGAGGTTCTGTTTTTTGCTTCCTGACTTTTATGTTATCCCTTTAAATGCTTCTGCTCAAAATGCACTTTTTATGTATGTGTGGAACTGGGAAACTTTGTAATAGCTAAACTGAAAAAGAAGTATTTTGATTTCCTGTTTTTTTGTGTGCACATCAACTGAGACACTCCTACGTAAGGATCCTGAAAATGCAGCAGGATTAACCTTCCTCACTATCCCCCTTTTATTCTGCAAAGGGAGGGAGTGTGGGATCAGGATCTTGTGGATGGGACTGGAATTCCAGGGACATAGAGTCTAGCTCTGACTGTAGTGTGATCTTGGGTAAGTCATTTAATCTCTATCTGCCTTAGTTTCTCTTTCTGGAAAATAAAAAAGAAAAAAACAATAAAATTGCAATCTTTTCTTAAGAGAACTGCTGTGATGTTTAATTTGTGTTTGCAAAGTGCTTGCATCCTTAAAATAAGAATAGAACAGAAGATTAAGTAACTATTAATATGAGTCTCACCAGAATAGGTGTTTTAGCTTACTCCTAGAATTCACTAAAATGTTGGATTTTCCATATGTTGCAGTTTGATTGAAAGACCAATCCTCCTCTCCTTCCCTTTAGCTTCATTAACCTGTTCTGAAAAAGGAGAACAAAGAATCAATTGAAATATGTAGGACTGGAAATTTTAGCATACGACAGCACTTAACTACAGTCTGCAGAATATTTAAAGCGTGGTTCCACTCTGAAATTGGCAAGCTGAGGCAATACCTATCTGGAGCATTAAAGCTGTTGGATGTTGCATTTTCTTCTGTAGAAACAGAATTTGCAACATTTGATGTTTATTGCTCTCCATGATTTCTGTATGAGAATTGTTCAGCTGACAAATAAAAGGAGGAAGCTGCCCAAATGTCAGCTATGCCAGCTTGTCCTGAGACCCCAAACTAGAGCTGTGTCTCTTCTGTGCATTGACAGTGGCAGTAAATGTTCTGATATTCAGATTAATTGCATTCCCAGAGCTCTTTTACTTACTTACCTTCAAATGCAGTTCTTCTGACAGACTTCATTGGGTCTGTGCAAGGGTAAATGAATGTAGCGTAGTGGGCAGTTGTGTGGATGAAACATAGGTGGAAGTTGTATAAAAAATGCCCGTTTCTGGTCAGACCAAATAGAAACCATAGGATCCTGACCCCACTTTTACAACAGAAATATGTCATTTTTACTGTTACGTGTTTCATCCTGTAAGTTTAATGAAAGTGTTGTACTTCTGCTTTTTTCTGCTCCTTTCAGTTTTGTCTGAATTTTGTCCCATTCATCTGCAGGGCTGCTGCCCCTTTGTTTTCACTGTTTGTAATTTATAAAGCCTTCTAGAGATTTTGCCCACAAAGAAAGGACTAGATGCACCTGCATCAGGGAAATACTCCGTTTCAGTCAGTCTTTCAATGTGTTTTCATTGTTCAGCTACTGCTGGCTGTAGGCAACAACAGGGAAAGGGGCACATTCATAAAACCTATTAGGATAATTTTCTTATTGTTTTCTCTTTCTTTTCTTCTTAGTTTGTAGAGTTTGCAAATCATTATAAGTTACTCTACATGTTTATATACCTACACATTCAAATTTTTATTGGATACAGAAAACTTTTCTCCCCTATGTGTATAAATCTATAAGGGCAGCATAAGGAGTGGAAAACATGACAGGTCTGGAGGATCTATGAATGTAAGAATGCTGCAAGTTGGGAGAAGAAAAGAGTGTAAAAATGCTTCTTTCTTAATACATCCTACCTCTTCAGTGATCTTGAGCACAGCATACACTAGAATTGAGTGACAGCTTCTTATCACTCTTCAAGTAGTCAACCTAGTCCTCTACCACATGGCACATTTATCTTGGCCACCTACCACATCTTTAATATTATTAGCTCTCTGATAATTTATAGTGTAAACTGCAAAACATTTCACTCAAGAGAAGGACTCAGTGCTACAGGAACACATTTTGATGCCCGGAGTACCCGAAATATATATATATATATATATATATATATATATATATATATATATTTGTTTGTTTGTTTGTTTTTTTGTTCATTTTTCCCTTGAAAACACCCTGAAACTCTTTTTTTCCCCACTTTTTTTCACTGACTGGCATTAACTTGCTAGACAGTTGCCAGTTGCTCACTAACACTGCATTTCACTGAAAACGTGACATCACCTAGCGTCAAACCTGGGATTTTCTACAGATCACAAACATCTTAAAATCAAATCCTCATTGCCCTGGTGGTAAAAACAAAACAAAAAGAAAGAAAAAAGAAAAGAAAGAATAAAAGAAAAAAGAATAGAAAAAGAAACAAAAAAAGAGTATCTGTGTTGCTCATGATTGCCTGAACCTCAGTGCAGGCAGCAGTTTCTATAGGTTGTAGCAGTTAAGTTCTGTTTAGTGTTGAACCATTTTGACGTTACATATTGTAAAAGATGCCTGTACCAGTTAAGAATTTGATTACTGTGGCTGAAAAAATTGTGTTTATAATCTCAGAAGAAGAAGACGATGACCTGGGAAGTTACATGGCCATCGTTTCAGTTTCCAGCTCTCTCCACGGGGGAGCTCTCTGGTAAGGGATATTGGGTGAATCACTGTCTGCTAGGCTGGCTCATAACTCAGTTATATAGAAAAATGGTACTTTGTGGCCTTGAAGAAGAGGCAAAGATTAATTTTCAAGGGATTAAACTGTCCTAAACCCATGTTTGGTTCTATTACAGTTTTCTCTATGGTCTTTTTACTGCCCTTCAGCACACACTCATAAAAAATTATCCAGTCAGCTTTACTTCTCTGAAAATTTCTTTCCCATTGACAAAGCAAGAACAGCTATTGCCTGTTATCCATAAAATGTTTCTGCAGCCTTCTCAAGTAGATATTCACATTCAACATTTCATTATTGCTGCTGTAAATATTGTGTAAATATATTTCAGTGTTCAAAAATAAACATCTTTGATAGATTTAAGCTTAGTTATCTCAACTGACAAACTGAAACTAGATCCACATAGATATGAAAATGGTGTGACTATGCTACAGTGTCTATGGAGCCAATTCATTCCTTAAAATGTTAATTGTTCATTCTGGTATGAGACCATACAAAGAACAATAGCATATCTTCTGATGGAAAGAACAGCTTTTATATCAAATGACCTTCCGGAAGCTGAATACAGAACCCAGAACAAGCCCTTTGGCGAGAGCTCAGATGTTCTTGTATTCCTCCTCAAGGAAATCAGGTCTTCTGGTTTTAATACTTTCTCTTTCCAAATTTCCAGACTCAATACATTTATGGTTCTGAATATTCCAGATCATCTGGAATAGGTTTAAAGAACAGATTGGGGAATGGAGCAGATTAAGACAAGCAATCGCTTATCCCACAGAGCAGCCCCACAATATTCTCTGTTTCTAAAACCGTTTGAATTTCATCAGTTTAACTATTTTCAAACTAGCACAGCTATGTTATTGTAAAGCCCTTAACAGGTAGATCTTAAGAGTTCTAAGAATGGTCTATATCAATGTAAGATTTAGTTGGTTTTGCTTACCCAGTAAGAAAAAAGAAAGTAAGCACACAATGTGTGTATGTGTGCATGTGTGCTTTGAAATTTTTACTGGTTTTTGCCAAATTATGTAAAATAAAATGAAACAATAGTAGTGGGTTTAGATTTTGCATAAATCTGCTTGAATTTTTTGGTAAATGAGTTTTAAAATAGGATAAATACAAACTCTTAAAAGAATGCCCAAACCATTTAAAAAGCATCCAGGATACTTTAGCTTCCTCCACACTGTTTTTCTATGTATCTTAAATGTGGAAGGCATGTTTTTTACAGCAAAGTTTGCTGAATAAAGACATTATATCCTTGGAAGATTTTAATTGAAAGACTGGTTAATCATAAGTTTTTCGAATGATTCATTCAAGCTTTAGTCTATTGTCAGATGTGGTTTGGAAAATTCCCACCTTTGCTTATGATGTATGTCTGAACCAGAGGCAACCAACCGAAAAGCATAGGAAATTCAAATTAAGTAACAATGCTAATTTCATGCTTCTGAGAGACTGCTAGAGATTGGAAGGAAAAAAAAATTACTTTTTGTGCCACATGTGTCATTATCCTTTTAAGTATTTTGATTCCAAAGGGAAGAATGGGAGGAAGAACACATTTCTTTGCACTTGAGCTCTGTAACATTTGCCCTTCTCCCATTACATACCAGTGAAGCTGGAAACGAAGAGGTAAGTAGAAACCTTATGCTGTATGTATCTGGTGCAGATTTACTGAGAGAATTGTTATCACTCCCTTGTTTGCATTGACAAAGGTGGTACTGCCTGCAGGAGTAAGTAACATAGTTTTAGACATATGAACCCCATGTCTCCCTTCCTAGCCCATTTCCAAGCTTCTCATTTAGCTTGGGATGCTCCTGCCTCAGCACATTACTCACTGCAGGAGGGGCTGCCTTGCATCCCAGTCCCCCACTCTGTGTTTGGGTTTTCACTGGGAGAGAACAGAGAGGAAAAAATACATGTGTATGTTCAGCCCGTGTTGATTGATCGTTCCTTAGCTATGAAACAATTTTCTGTACCAATTATGTCTTTGCAGATGACAGAAGCCATTTAGTCTAATGACCATAATAATTAATTTTCATTATAAATCAGATTAGTTAACGATGCTGAAGTCTACATTCTTTGCAGAACTAAAGCACAGTATCTTATGTGTGCTCTCAGAACATATAATTTGCTATATAAGCTACCGCTTTATATATTTGTGCCTCAATAGAAATAGCACTGACTGCCTTTGACCTCCAGGGTTCAGTGGGGAGTACTACTTTCCTCATGTTAGCTTTTCGCTAATAGGTTTCCATTTGCAGCCATGGGGACAAGGAACCTAAGGCTGAAGATTCACCAACTTATGTCAGTGGGCAACATGCCTTAAGCTATTATTTTTTCTCATTCACTGTAGAAAGTTATGACGGAGCAGACAGTACTCTTGGACAAGGTAGTGCTCTTTTGTTTTATTTTGAGTATAATATTCTTGCTAATTTTTTCTAAACTTGTGGTCCTGTGGTCACTTTAATCCACATAAAGGCAATGTGTAAGACATCTAAATGGGTAGTAAACAAACACTCCAATCTCAGTATTACTTTATTTTGATTTGTGTACCATTTTGTCTTTTGCAAAAGAGCCTATGAGCTTTCTTCGGAAAGCTCACAGGCTTCTTGGATTAGAAAAAGCAAGAGGCATTCTCCGCAGCAATTTTGCAGGAAAGCTGAATTTATTATTTCAGGAAAAAAAACTACTAAAACTAATCAAATACCTCACTGATGTGTTTGACTTGATTCGTTCTCAGAGTCTGTGTGTTGAGCTGAATCAATAGCTTTTATTAATGGCAAATACGCACTGAAGCATGTGGATTATCAGCGTGCAGCTTGTGGCTTTTAATGATTTTAATTTGGGGTATTAACTACCCATTATTTTTGGTGTTAAATGAGCCACCACATCATGTGATGCTGTTCTCTAAGTGAATGCTCGTAGTCATGCAAAGCATTGTCAAAGCATAGATCAACAAACTATGACTGGTAACATACAGTGAATCATCTGGTTTGCACATAAGTAGAGGGGGAGCAAAGCCTTGTATATTTAACCTAAGCCACTGTCCCTTGCATTTCTGATGGGCTCAATGAATGCACTTTGGAACTATGTTCTCTCCACTTGCTTCACTGAAAGAACTGTATTGGGTCCAAAATATGTCTTTTTTTAAAAAAAAAAAAGATTTAGAAAGGAAAGTCAGGGGAAGAAAGTAAAGACCTACGAGAAAATTAATGGCACTTCATTGACAGGCTGACATTTCCCAGAAAAATGAAAAAAGAGAGAGAGAGGCAAGTAGATACCCAAACTGGAAACATAGTAAGGGACAAGAGAGCTGAAGGGAAGTTTCACAGATAATATGAAAAGGAGTTGAGAACCATTTTTACTGGAGGTGATGCAGCTACTCAGGGTATAGAGATGACCTGGAAAACCTGTGCCCAACTAAAAAAAGTTAGGAGATACCATTTCATTACAAGTGCTTCATTTCTATTCTTGCCATTAGCTCATAACTGATTAAAATAATATTACGTGAGCTGGCAAAGCCTTGTCAGTTCCTCTTTGTACAAATACTGCTAAATGTGGTGTTCTTCTCTGGCAATAACCTACTCATACCCAGCTCCTAGATTAATTTATAGACTTAATTTTTAATCCATGTATTCCATTAAAATTGGATTTGTTAAAAGAACATCCCTGTCAGGATTGTGGTATATACCCTACATTACAGAACTACATTTAGACTTTGAATATATTGGGCTATTTAGAATCCTGGTTTCTCAGATATCTTCAGAAAGGGAGTAAGAGTGAAAACAATACCGGATTGCAGATCTGCAATTGTCGGTGGTACTGTGTCTTGGCAGAGCTGGAGGCAATTCGTACATCATCTTGTACAGGTGTAATGCGACTGCAGCACTGCTGGCTCAGCTGCTGGATGCAACCAGCCCCAGCTACCGCGCAGGTACGGCACGGCTCAGGCGATCTGGAAAACCTCTTCTTACATTTTAACTAACTGCGGCTTGTATAATAAAGAAATTGGTTTCAAGTTGTTAATTTTAGCCCCAAAATATTTTGCTGGCCTGCAGTTGGGAAGTGTTTTTTTAACTAAAATAAAAAAAAAAAAAATGGAGGAATGTAAGGACATAAATTGAACTTGGTTGATTTTACCAATATTTAGTTTTTAATACAGAAAAGTCTCTGCCATAATTACGAAAATTGATAGAGCTTTTGAGATATATACTATTAAATTTGTCTCGGAAGGTACCCTATATTTATTCTGTGATACATGTCTGTGCTCTACAAATAAGGGGCTTCTGGGGACAGAGAAAGAACTGAGTGCAGAGTGTACTTTTTCACTGTAGGGGAAAAGCAAAAGCAGTAGAACTCACTTTATTTCTTCCACTTCAAAACCTTTGACTGTTCCTTTATTTGTTTTAAATACTAGTAAAGAAGTTTTTAGAATTTTCTTTCCCTTTCTCTGCTGTTAAAAGATGTTACTAGAGAAAAAAAAAAAAAAACAAACAAAAACAAAACAGGGAAAAAGGCAGTAAAAAGCCAAGTTTCTCCCTCCCCCTCCCCACCCTCCCGGAAAAAATTGCAGTTTTTCATAAAGGAATCTTTTGTATCTGTTTGTAAATAGGGTCTCAATTCTGATCACTGTAAAATCAAAAGGAGGTTGAGTCTGATGTCGGTGCATTCAGTATTTTGAGTTTATTCCAGATGTGGTCACCAAAAGGCTGAAATATTCCTTCTCCTCCCAGACCCTCTCTGTGGCTCTCATTTGTGAATGCCGTAGCCTCTTAAGCATCCCTTGCTGTGCTTTGGAAAAGAGGCATACAGAAAAAGGATGTTTTAACTGAAAAAGTAGGTTCAAACCTTACAGAAACAAGTGACAACTTGATCTGTCTGTAACTTAGTTACCTCATCTGTAAAGTACTCTTTTATATTAACTTTTATACCACAGCCATTGCTACTGGAGTTGAATGTCTGCCAACTGTACATTAAGCTATATGACTATGCATCATTCAAATGATGTTGGTTCTTTCATCCTTTTCTTATAGAAGAATGTGTGCACACAGTTTTGGGGTTTGGGGTTGCCACTTGCCTGAGTTTCCAGTTGGCTTGGATGATTCTGATCTTGCTATTGCTATCAGCAATGCCAGGCCTGCTCAGACGGGTCTGCAATGCGAAGCAGCTGTTGCTCTGGGCACCTGGTGTGTGTTTGGAGATGGCACCATCGCCTGTGTTTAGTCAAGTTTCTAAGATGTGTTTTATTTCAGATAAACATCTCTATATTTACATTAGAGAAGGTAGAGCAAAGAACCGAGGCTTGTGTTTGAAGCAGGAGGTGGTTGCATTTGTCATGAGCTTTATTTTATTGGTGGAACGAATTCAACACTTCCATCCTCACAAAGTATTCCCCTGCAGGAAACAACATGTTGTCCTTCTAGGAAAGAACTTGCTCCTAGGGAATGAAGGTCTTGACCATGCTTTATATCTTTTAGGTTGGGACAGTCATTCAGATGTGGTGGGCTCAGCCCATCGCATGCCCAGGCCCACCTCACGGTGATGCTGCACTGATAACATCCATTAATGGCTGTAGGTGGTTAAGGTACTTCAAAATAGCTGAGATGGCCAGACATGTTTTTTACATGAAGGGAGACTGCAAATACAAACAATCTGTATTCTGACCATGCAGCACAAGTTTGATGAAGTACCAAGAGACAGAGAAGTGAATTAGGAGTGAGATGACAGCCAGAATAGCTTTGCTTTTACTCATATGTGTTTCAACATTAATGTCATTTTAGCACACACACACACATGCCCATTCTCTAACTTACACTTTCTGAATAAAAAAATCTAGGCATTGCTCCAAACCTTACGCCACAGTCTTCACTTGAGTGAAATTGCCAATTTCTGCAATGGGTGCTTTTATGGAACTTGATTTTTAGGACTGAACTGCTGCACAATATCTCTTTTCTGGATTTTCTTCTGTTAGGGAACATCCTTTTTTGCCTATCTGGCATAGCTATTGTGAGTTATATTTACTGACTGGAAACTTGGCAAGACCAATATTTGTTCTTGGTAACAAGATACTACCCACAGCTTCTACTTACGGGGCTCTATAGCAACCAGGTGGAACATACATCATTAGTTTACTGAATAACGAATATACTTTAAATCATGATTCAAAAATGCTCAGTTACAGTATATTAAATTAGAAAAAAAAAGTTTAATGTAAAACCAGCTTTCCATAGTAGAATTAACAGAATCAAAATAGGCTTTTTATCAAATTCATTGAAACTAATTCAACTTTCCAAGAACTAAAAATTGGTTTCCTGTCTTGACTGTTTCGGAATTACTTACTGTCATCTGTTTCAGACGTTAAAGGATATGATTTAATATCAGCAATAAGGCCTCTGTTCCTACTTTGGCAGGTGTTAATTATTTAAACACTACTCATTTAAATTTGTTTCCAGTTACTCTTTTGAGTTATTTTCTTTACATGTTTCTTCATGTGTATTTTCTGCATGCAGAAATAAAACCAGGGGGAAGTCCTGCAATCAGTAGTTCTCCACTGTTCAATCTGTCCTTAGATAGGCAGGTAGGGATGGAGGGAAATTTCATGTGTTATGGTCTTCAGTGATGGAATATAATATATTATACATCATTTTTATCTTCTTTGTAATAATAAAAAGTTGTTCTCTCAGGCAGAGTGCTCTGGTTTCTGCATACTAATGGCTGTACTCTGTGCAAATGATTTTGAAATGGGTCACAGTTGCTGGGAGCATTCATTGGGATTGGAACAATATAGACAGACTTTATTGGGAAAAAATGGGAAAAAAGTCTCCAAAATAACTTCAGTGTTTCCTCCACACATAGGATCCCATCAGTTGGTTTACTTACAGTGACAAAAACACAGCTGTTTGATTATTGTCTGTTTCTGTCCAGCTTCCTATTCATAATGATGAAAAAGTGATGATGGCTCCCTTGTTGTATATGCCTGAATTTTCATCTACCATCATCATGTTGGAGTCATCCTGCCTTTTTTTTCTTATTTAATTTTTGTCTTGCTTTACAATACTGCACTAGAGAAACACGAACTCTCAGTGCAGTACAACAGACCTCCATCTGGTGTGAAGTGAAATTCTCATTCTGCAACAGATAACTTGTAATTTAATACAGAATTCTTGTCAGTAGAATAACATAGGGGAAAGCTAGACCAGAGGGAAAGCCAGGCATAAGAGAGGGAATTTTATGCACCACTGGGACATGAGAAGCTGACAAGTATGGTTATTTCAGTTCTACAAGGCAAGTCATTTCATCCTGGTAATAAATGGAAAAGGTGGGTGTTTGTTTAGATTTAGGCCACTTGGTAATGATTTTAACACTCAGCCAAGCCTCCTGCCAAGACAAGCACTCCAAGGCCAAAATCTGTAATGAACTCTCATCTTCTCAATTATAGATTCAGCCCTGACCAAAGCGATATCCAATATTCCGCTCCCCGCTCTGTGTGCGCAGGGACGTGCTGATGGACGTGCAAGAAGCGTGGCTCTGCATGGCTCCTGCAGCTCAATGAGACTCTGCAGCCCACCCCGCAGCCGTGCTGGGGCACCAGCACCTGCCACCTCCCCTTCTCTCTTTTCCTTCCCCCCCTCCCTGTTTTATGGAAAGAGTGAGTGCAGAGAGAAATAGTGTCAGTGATGCTGAGGGGGAGAAAGGGGGAAGGATAGGATGGAGGGACCATCCTCCCTCTGCCTCTGGGACCCTCCCAGCCCCTGCCAGCGGGTAGGAGAATAAACCAGTGCAGCCAGCTTTGCTTTTGCAGCTCTTCATAGTGATTTTGTTGGCAGGTCTGTGCCGACTGGTTGAGCTTGGCCATGGCATTCGAAGATCTGTGATGCTGTGCTAGGGATACATGGTTCTGCAGCATGTCCACCTGTTTCTTGCTGTTACTTTAAGAGATCTTTAGTATCTTCTTCTCACTTGCACTTGCCACCAAGCTCCCTCTTTCTGATGCTCGTCCAGCAAAAAATAGAGAAGGTAACTTTCTTTCCAAGACTTATATTTCATAATTCATCCTTCTGGCCTCATTCCTCAGCTTGTTTTCTGCTGGCATTTCCCATTGCTTTTGCTTGTTTTTCCACAGGTTGTTACATATGTCGTTGTAGTAGTATATTATTTTTCATCTATATTGAAATGAAGACATCTTGAACTCACCTGCCTACTGACTGGTCCAAGTCCATCTTTGTCTTCTCTCTTATAACCCCATAAACATTCACCTCTTTCATGCCAACTCGCACTGACCTCATAGAACCATGGCACATGTTTAGAAGCTGGAGACACTAGTATTCAAAAGGACTTTTTATTTGGAGAATTGGAGATATATATATATATATATATATATATATATATATATATATATATATATATATATATATATATATATATATATATATATATATCAGGGATAAAAATGTACCTGGAATTGTGGGGTTTAAGGAGTGGAATATCTGATGCAGCTTTTGCACGGTGTTTGGGGTTTGTGCAAAAAAGTACAAACAGGGGCTCTATGCTGCTGCTGTGTATGCTTGCTTTATACAGTTTCATCTTGTGATGTGCTGCTGAACTAAAAGGATCACTAGTGCTTTTTTCAGTAGACTTGTCAGTTAATTGTCCACCTTCTTGCCAGAAGGCGAGATGTGAAGAGGAGAAGAAACATGGTAAGATACAGAAGAAAGAGCAAAGTATGTGACATACAGAGGGAGTAGAAGAATGTCTTTCCATCACGGAAGCAGTGACTGTGGTTAATTCAGAAAGTAACAGCAAAAAAAAAAAAAGAACCCAACCAAAAAGGGGAAATAAAAGCCAAAGACCCAGACTAGGTCTGTGTTACTCAGAAATTCTGATTTTTTGCTTGGAACAATGAGTCTGTTGCAGCAAGAAAGTCTTCCTTAAGCCTTTGTGTTTCCCTAAATAGTAAAAGCTCCCTTTGTATGGCTTTGTGTTATTCATTTATACTGTGTTGCAGTTTTTTTGTGCTGTTAAACAGCTGGCAGTGGGTGACAGGATTCCAGAGGATAAGTACTATGTACATACAGTACCTAATCTGGGCGGTCCAGTTGTCCAGTCATCAGTCATAGGTAATCAGGCTTTATAGCTCTACTCATGAGTTCAGTGTGACTCCTGAACAATTAAGAATCAGAAGGTTCGGTCTCTTGTTCATTATAAACAATGTAGAATGTGTTTGGCAAAACTCTACATGAAAAATGAAAAGAAAGATTATTGTAATTGTTATTCGTATTCTCAGATTAAATCTGGTTTTAGTTCCTTTTTCTTCTAGTTACTTGCTTGTGTACAGCTATCTTGGCAGAAGGCATTAAATTGTATGTAGGTTAATTACTTAATGTTTCTGAATTGCTTTGAACATGAAGTGAGTGCCAAGTATTACTAATATTATGTGAAACAACATTATAATAAGCTGGGGGTTTCATCTTCAGCTTCTTTTATCATGCATTAGTACATAAGCTTTGTTTGGTGCTATATATAGATTGTACATATAATTATTTGAATTCAGTACAGCTTGAATTCCTTTCCCTCCCTCACTGTAAAAGGAGAGAGAATTAAAATGTAAAGAAACAAACACTCAGAGAGAACTTTCTTTACCATGACCCATGACTGAAAAGGGTATACAGGGAACCCCAATCCCAGGGAAGAGCAGTGCAGTCATCTAACCTGAAAATGAATTTGTTGTAGAAAAATATGTATAATTAGGTTCTAAAAATATCAAATTCTTCTTCTAACAAGCTGATCAACAATCTGATTGCTGTCATTGCTTGGAAGTTACGGATTATTTTGTGCAAACTCAAATTGTGAAAATCGTGTTTTCAGAAGTAAGGTTAAATTTACATTGTTTTTTCCCTCGTCTAAATACTTCCGTGTATTAATTAACTAACTTTTTGAAGGCTCTTAAGTGTGAATCACTGAGGTCTGCATTTTGGAAAAAATTTTGTTTTTCTGAGAAGCCCAGTAACATTACAGACAGAAATATTCTGTTCCAAAATAATGTTACATGACACTGATATGCCTTACAGCTTAATCACAGATGGAAACTCTGTTGAAAGTATTTGCCTTTTTCATGTGATTTACAGATTTACCAACAACAACCAGCAGTAGACCTGTACTTGCCTATGGCTCTTCAGTTGTTAATGTTTTGGGTAAGTTTAGGAATTTCTATGGCTCTTTGGATGTGTATAAGTTGCTTTTATTGTGCTGGTGGTCAGACTGCTATAATGGTATGACCCTTTTATTTAGCAGTAGGAAATCGAAGCGTTCATTCACATTACTTTGAGGCTTGGATTGGTTCCACCTCAGTAGTGTACATTTTACAATCTAAATAAATATTACTTCATTTACCATCAGGCCTTATACCTTCCCTGTGACCTATCAACATATCTCAGGCTATAGAGTAAGGGCATTTCCCAGCAGCTGGTATTCAGCATATACAGACACTTGTCCAAAGGTATGGTTTAGACATTCTAAATAAAATTAGGTTTTTTTTTTTTCCCCAAGAAAACCATTTTGTTAATCAGACATGTTTCCTTTCCATGAAAACATTGACTTTTTGTCAGAATTAAGGAAAAATAATCCTATGAAAAACTTTTTGAAAAAACTATTAAATTTTTTCAAAATGTGTTCATGGGCAGAGTCACCTTTTTTTGATCAATATTAATATTAAGATTAATGTCTAGTTTTAAGACATGAAAAGCTAGAGCATGTGTCTAGCAGACTAATACTGTTTGTGCAAGTAAAATTGTTTCCCTATCCAGGCTCTGAAAATGAAGGCCTGTGTGGTTTTAGCCTCTCATACAAAGAGCAACTTAAGGGTTTATAATTAAATCAGACTATACGGCATGTTGTCCTAGTGTATTGAAACAAAAATATAAACGTGAAAACCCAACACATCATAAATAAAATTAATTATATCCAAAAATAATTAAAATATATGTCATGAATTAAAAAAAATATAAACATTTCTCTTGTTAACTTGAAACCTAACTTGAGCAATGCAGTTTCTTTTTCTTTGGTTTCCATGAACATAGGATTTTATGAGTACTGATATCAAATTACAACATTTTATCTGAAAGTGCAACATAAGATCTGTCTGGGAAGTCAGTAAGATGTCATTCATTATTGTTTCACCTTGGGGACTGGATATTCAAGTTGAGAAAATAAACACTCAATATATGTTCCATCCATATGACAGGACCTTCTGTTATAGCTTCTTTTCTGATATACAGCACCTACCTGACCCCAGCTAAAGGAAACCCTATCAGATTCACTCACGTTGTAACTTATTCATAAAATACCCAAAATATTTTACTCCCTGGAGCTGCTCTTAAAAAAACCAAAATGTTTCAAAGTATATTTTCCTGTTGAGTATTGATATGTTAAGTCCTGCTTCTATTTTAAAAGCTTGGTAAATGTTTAATGTCAGTTTTGTCTGATCTTGTATGTTTATAAATTGTGTTCTGTAGATTCATTTCCTCTGGCAGCATTGTAAAGTTTTGCTAGCAAAGGGATGAAAGAGGTCAAATTTAAATTCCTTGGCAATTTCCCTTCTTGCCTATCACTTTAACAGGCTTTATACTATGTCATGAAAATCCCATGTTTTAACTGACTTCTTACTTATGTATGAAGAATTTCAGGCACCTCTCAAAGCTTTACTGATCCTTTTATGTCAGGAAGGTGTTTCCAGGATAGCAGTGCCAGCTGAACAGGTCACACTACCTTTCCTCTTATCTCTGCTGTTGGAGAGCTGGCATTCCAGACCAAAAGAAATCTCTTTTTCCTTCTCTTTTTTGAGGGTATGCGTTTGCTCCCCTGCACCGCAGCATCCTGGAGAAGAGAAAATATTTAGCTAAGGAGGAAGATGCCATGCACTTGGTCTTTACTTTCAGCCAAATGTAAGAATGAATTCTAGTCCACCAAAAAAGCCATAGAGATGTGGCTGAGCTGCCTGTACCCATTTTCCCCCCATGTTGGCAATGACAGATCACACCAACCTCTTACCTGTGAGGAACTCTTGTCCTGAAACCAAACAACCCATTATATGGCAGAGATCTCATCCAGAAAATCCTGCCTTACATATACAGATGTTGAGTCTAAAAATGCCCTTAATATTTATGGGAACTGTTTGCATTATACTTTAAACAAACTGCTGCTGTCTAGTTTAAAGCTGCATTTGCATCCACAGAAGTAGTTAGGTGCCGAAGTCCTAGGTAGGTGCTTTGCTTGTCTGGTCACGTCAATCTTCCCTGCCATACTGTTCTTCTCTGCTCAGGTACCACCAGCTGTGCCCTGGAAAGAGACCTCATAAAGAAAAACACATGTCAGAAAAAGGTTAAAACTCCTGGGCTGTTTGAGACAAATGGAGAAAAAGAAACTAATGAGATAGGCTAAACTTTAATGGAATTTAGATAGACTTTTCAGAGAATCTAATTGAATTGAATAACGTACAAATGGCAGAAGCTTTAAAAAAGATTTAAACATGATTTTTTTTTTAAATATTAACAGGCCAAATTACTAAGTCAAATAAAGTAAGGGATCTAAAAATAATGGGAAAAATATTATTTCTACAATCAGATATTGCTTCACACTATCCATGCAGCTAAGAGTAGAAGTCCTAACAGAAGGTCTGTTATCAGCACATTTGAGTGTGTGAAACACAATATTAGAATAAACTGTACAATTTAGGTAGATTTTGCTTTAACTCTATCACAAAATGGAGTAATTTTCCACGAGATTTTTGAAATTAAGCAGAGAAACTCCGCAAAAACCAGAAATGTACTTCAGATTTTGTGCTACCTAACTGGGTGAGAATCACCATATTCATAGGTAAGCATCATTGTGATTTGTAGTGCAAGAGAGAAATTCCAAATGAAAATTCCCTGCATTAAAATCCCCATTAAATTAGCTATTAATTTAATGCAGCAAATAAAAAGCAGGCAGAACCCCCAAATGACACCACATGTGTGCACATTTTACTGCAGCCTAATACACTGTCTGAAAATTTTAGTGACTGAATTACTAGCAACAATTCCTGAGACTTTGGAACAGTTGCCGTCAGTTGCCTGACACCAGGAGAAGATAGCCACTGGAAAGGCTTTCAGAATGTAATGGCAGCAAGGAGTCTAATAAAGTGATTGTAAATGGTCTGTTTGGTGAGGTGAATGAAACCAGGTATGGAGTGAGAATATGAAAAGCACGTTCTGCTCTTACCTCCCTCCGCCCCCCCCCCATGATTGAGAAAGACGTAAACATAACTATCAAAATAAGTGGGGACAGTTTATTAAGACAAATTAACAGAAAGTTCAGACTTCGATATATTTTCATTGAAATATGCCAAAAACGATCAAATGCATACATTTGATCTTGGAATTACATTTCTGGTGAGGGCAGCATGAGTATGAATTTAAAGTAACATATTCTAACACGCTCTGACAGCAAGGTTACCTCCCTTCCAAGGGAAAACCAGCCCTTTGAAGGACACCTTCCCATAAACGGGGAAAAAAAGTGGAGCCAGAGCATTACATTCCAAATGTAATTTATCTTATTTACATACACACAGCAGTTCTGGGAGAGGGGAAGCTAACCGTAAAGGGGCAAATGCTTCTTCCAGGGCTACCGCTAGCATGAACACATAACTTCATAACAGTCAAGTCTTTGCTAGAGTATCCTCAACAGCTTTTATTGCCTTTCCTGCAAATGCCACCAAGGATTGAATTTTAAATAGAAATCATAACCATAATATGGACATCTGCTTGTATTCCTAGAAGAACGTGCCACTTGGTGATATTAGACGTAGGCATTTTTGTGCTACAATTCAGTCTACATCATCCCTCTGAATTTCCAGGAAATGTTTTCACCAACATATTAAAGAAAAATGAATGAAAGAGGAGCAAAAATGCCATGTGTGAGGGTTTGGATTCTTTTTTCCAGTTTAGATTTCAGGCGCCTTATAGGGAATAATAAGCAGCAAAGGAATGTTTCAGTCTGGGGGTGAAAAGAAGTTGCAGTATATTGGAAAGAAGGATGTGGTTAAAACAAACACCTAGAAGGCAGCAGATAACAGTTCTACTCCCAGATCTGGCAGAAGTGCTCTTTTTGACCTTGCACCAAAGAATTTCCTTACTTTCAGACCAGTTTCTCTGCAAAACAGGGGTGATAACAGTGCTTAATTGCCTGCCCTGACAGAGGAACAGGGAAGGTTTTATTTGTACTTGTTACAAGCCTTCAGAACCTGAGAGAGATTAAAACTGGATCAGTTTGGACCTGCAGATGTAAGTATTTTCTTCAAGTAAAATATTTCATTTATAGTGTTAGGTTTATTTCACTATAATTATTCATATTTAAAAAATAACCAGCTTTTGGACTGATTTGCTCAGTACTGCAGGTAATTAACTGACTCCATTACTTGAAAAATTTATTTTCTGTTTATACAGTAAATAAAAATAAAAGAGTAACACTTCTTCTGTCTTGCATATGACCAAAAAGTTTAATTTCTAATAGAAGATTTTAACATTAATAGTGTGATCCTGGTATGTTGATAGAAAGAATTAGAGAAAAAGAAAGATGCTTTTTGCACCTTCTAAAATAACTTAGAGGAATGCTTTGACTGTTTTTCAAAAATAAGCACACATTGAAAGTAGCATTTCCCTATTTTTCTTCCAATGAGTTCTGGAGCTGAGAAATCCCCTAGGCAAGACTTTCAACTTGCTTCCTTCCATCATGTAGCAACGAAGCGTTGCTGAGGCCTGCAGAGCCTTCCAGCTCATTTAAAGAACGAGAAGACTATTATCTGGTATGATTCAGCATGCATCAGACAAACTATCTCACCTCTTTCTGGCTTTTAATATTGGATTTTTTCAGCTCTTGTCCTTGGAACCATGTCCCACACAGGTTCTCCAGGCTTAGGAGTCTGGCCCAACAGTACTCACCCTCAACTGAAGTAATGTTTACACATAATAATATCCGTTTAAATCATGAAATGCCTATTGTGAAAACAATAGGCATATTCAATCACTGTATCCCAGAACAAATGTGAGAAATATTCCTATCAGAGCTTAATAGGTATAATTTTGGTAGCGATACGGTAATATATAGCAGCTTTCCCCGGATGGCTGTGTAAAACAAAGAAGTGGTTGTCAGGCTTTCAGAATCAGATGTTAATGATATTTCATGTCTTTGTTGAGTCTGTGGAAAGCAGCTACTGCACCTAAAAGGGAAATGACTTCCATACCAATCTCCCCCAGCCAAAGTCGTTCAGATTGGGAAAACTGGATGAGGTCCATATTTATACTTCGGAAAGAGGTGTAAAAGAAGATTTCAAGACAGTATTGACTGAGCTGTCTCCCAGTCTTTTTACCCAAAGTTATATCTTATCATTGTGATGAAAGTTTCTACTTCAGTATATTATGGTCTCTTTCTTTTTTTTTTTTTTTTTCTTTTCCTTTCTCTCTTTTTCTTTTTTTCAAACATATACAAGGAAAGAATGTAATGTAAGCAAAACTCCAATGTGTTTCTGGCAAATAAGGAGTGTTTTCTACATCTCATATATTTTTGGAAGCATTTGAATCCAAAAGTAATAACGTCTTCCAAATCAGGAAGAAGGCTTTTTATTAGACTGATGCCTGCACACAGCAGAAAGAGGGCTGTCTGCCCCAGCGCTGCAGCAAGCAGGGACTGGTGCTCTGTCTGAGCTAGTCTGGAGGACTGGAGCAAGTCAAAAGAAGGGTTTCTGTAGCTTTATTGCTGCAACTTCATTTTGCTGTCCTACTGTATGTCTTCACTTCTGCAAACTTTCTTTCATTTGTTTTAAGAAGAGATCTTAATTCCAATGCAAAATCCATTCAGAAAAGAGGGCCCCTCAGCACTATATTCCAGCTGGTGGGGATTAGCTCAGTTCTTTTACCGGATACGTATCATTTTAATCTTAAGCCTTTAGACACTGTACAACATACTATTAAGTCTGTTACCAAATAAAACACTAAAAGGCTGATTCACTAAGGGTTACACACCCTTCGCAAGGAAAAAGCTAACATTTACAAAGGGATAACTGCCAAAAATCACTTAAATTTCATGTCTTTCCTATTTATTAAATCCCACATCCACCATGTGTACAGTAACTTCCTTCGGATATGCCCCTGAGAGAAGTGCAAGTCAAAATAAAGGGGAAGTTGCCCCCCACTAAAATGTGTCACTGGCTCTACAGAGTGATTTATATTGATTTACATCAGCAAATCTGAAAAATGAGAGTTATGTTGTTCAGGTATAAAATAAAACCTTCCAGAATGTGTGAATCATGTACTTCCATGATAACAAGCAATACATTTCCTATAGGAGTTAGTGGTTAGGGTATGAAATTGGGGCATTAGCAGACTAAAGGTGTCATTTGCTAATGATCTTGTGAAAGTCATTGTGACTGCAGTTCCTCAGATGGATGCTTAAAGCAATATTGCAGTGCTTGGTTATTTGGGGAAATGTGGGTGACAGAACTTCTGGACCTTGAACCACTCACTTGGGTTCTTAATAGCAAATACAGATGCTTGACTTCACTTCCTGTGGAGCTTCTTAAACGATGCCTTATCTGTCTGTCAAGGGTGAAGCAAAACCCTCTGATATTTATAAAGTGCTTTGGCTGAAGGGAGCAATCTAAATGTGAACTATGATAAAAAATGTTTATTGGCTAGCCTGTTTTTCTGACACAGGTTCAGAAGTATTTCACCACATTATTTTAGAGAGTCATTTGAAGTTAATCACCTTAGCTCATTGTGTTAAATTCATGTCTACGCTGATGTGAACATCTTAGGGTACAAAGTCACCTCAGGATGTCATTAGGTGTGGCCCTGGCAACAGCAGTGTGAATAAAAGTGCATTGATAGTCTGTGTCCTACTGTTTGAGTAACACAAATGATTTAAATTTTCTTCCAGGGGATTGGGCTGTTGTTGTTTTCAGTAAGAAATAACTCATCTGTTTTGGAAAACACTGTTTAATGTATAATGGAATATTCCACTAGCACTGACTGGTAGAGCTGTGCCATGCCAGCCAGCCAGCCAGCCCCGGAAGCATGACTGGCCAGGGTGACTGCAAAACAGGGTCCAAGCATCCCACTGATGCTGGATTTGGTGCCCCCTGACTGCTATTTTCCACAGTCCCAGCTGTATGAAAAGAAACTGTTCCTAGGTGCGTTGGTTAGGAAAATTAAAAACCTGAATGTACGTTACAATTGTGTTTTTTGTTAGAGGATAAACTGGCGTAGAGTAATAGTATATAGAATTTATGAAGCCTTTTTGCATTCAAGATATTTGAGTAAGATAAATGCTAAAATCACCATATGCATTAAGCCCTGGGATAACGTACTTTTAATCCTATTGTGCAGATACAGAAGTTGAACTAGAGACAAAGATTTTTGTCTGGGAACTGAGGTAAAGATTTTTGTCTCAGCCAGGATTATAGTTAGGAGGTTTTATTTAGTAGCCCTATGCTCAGGCTATGTAATTCTCCCTAGCTAGATTTTATGTCAGGGGTCTTGGTGACTTCATTAAGGCCTATTTTGAGGGATCATATGATTTTTGTTAAAATGTCAGTATTCACATATTAAAGAAAAATGTTTTGAGGCCATATATTGTGGGAAAAATCTGTAAATGAAAAGTATCACTCATATGTAGCCTGAAGGCTCCAAGGACCACTAGACAATGAAAAAAACAGTCAAACCCAAGAAGTGCTTGTTTATGTAACAGTCATGATTTTTAACAGAATTTTGTGATTTTAGGGGATCCAACTCATGATTTTTCAGGACTTGGCAATATTTTTAGCCTGCAGTGGAGAATTTGCATCTGATGACCAAGTTCCCTTGTCACTTCACATACAGTTAGTTTATTTTGGAGGATCATCAGATAGAAATTCTGTTACATGTTAACAGCATTGCCAAGCTCAAGGATTCAAAAATAATGAGCTAGTTTATTCTACATGGCAAAGTGATTAGTGAGAGAAAATGCAACAACAACAACCCAACAAATGCTCTTAATATTGATTCCGTTGTCTCTTCTCTGTGAGACCTTTAACAATGCCATGGTTCAGTACCACCACTAGAGCTGTCCTATTTATCTTCAGGAATGAGAATGATCTCTGAAGACTAAAGACAAAAAATATGGGCCTCGCTTTGTAGTATCCATAAGATGTTTTAAGGGGGTAATGCAACGAGAGACATTTACAAACCAAGCTGGTCTATATAGTCATTGTTGCTGCAGAAATAGGAGGAGCAGCACCTGGGAGCTTCCATTGGTATATGACTATATTTATAGAAACACCATTAGGGGGAGCTCTGTAATAGACTTAATTCCAGTGTTTTACAGCTTGCTCACCTTGAAAACCACCACCTTCACTTTTCTTATTAGTAGTAAACAAATAGTGTTGATACATTAGTCTTTATGGTACTTCCACCTCTTCTTCATCATCGCCATTGAGAGTGGCAGACACTATGGTGCTGAAGTTGCCATAAAGACCAATGCAGAAGAGAATGTCAGAATAAACAGGATAAATTAAGTGGATTCTTGAATAGAAGTTGCTGTGATCAGCTGTGTGATTCTGCTGTTTTCTTTAATAGTCCAATTCAATTGCAGTCTTGCTGTAAGTATCGGTGGCCCTTAAATATGGCCCATCTTGAACAAACTTTGCCTTTATCATCAAAAACCTGCTGCTATAGAGGTCTTGCTGTGAATTTCTCAGGAAGCCATCCATTCAGCTGACATCTCTTCTGCTCTGAAATGTCCTCTATTGAATCCTATTATGTGAAAGCGAATGGGCTAAAGAATTGCACTTAATATGTATACGATACATCATATGATACAGGATGTGGTATGGTCCATCAGTCACAGAGCCAGCAGTCAGATGCATTATTTTTTCATAATAGAAAGCCTTGCCTGCATTTTTAGAAAGACAGAATGACTTTTAGCTTTCTGTAAAGTGCTGAACTTAGAGATTGTGTTTTGAAGAGCTCTATATGACCTGCAGTAAAGCTGCAAATAAAGAATGAGGATACATAACAACTTGGATTTATATTCCTAAATAAGATGCAGTGACCAGTAACAACAAAATGGAGGGATAGAATTATCTCCATTTCATCTGTCTGGAGGAAAAAATTCCACATAGCTAGGCAAGATGCTGAGGCGAACCAGTATTTTAGCATATCATGAGCATTGCAGAGTAATGGAAAACATTCAGTTTTTCTAAAGGATAACAAGGGAATAATTAGTTAAGCAAAAGAAAACTTTATCCCAAAATCCAAATAACAGTTTGGCACAGTAAAACCAAATTCATTGCTGAGATTATCTCTGTTTAAGCTACAAAATGCTTTTAGTTTTTAATTTGGCTTAATGTTCTTGTAGATCAGAATATAGGAGAGCCTAGGAATTAACTTTTCATACTTTTCTTATGCTGACTTGAGGAACTTCTTAAGTACTTTTAAAAATTTGCAAAACCCTCCCTCTATTGCTGAAAATATGATGTGAATGAATGCTAATGAATTCATTCCCAAAGAAGTAGGTTCAAGTCATTGCTGTACTGTTGCCAGGTTCTGTAAAACTGCCTGGCAAAAAGTATGCAAAAGCAGTTCATGCAACACTGCTGTGGCCCTTTGTATAACAACGCTCACATTTAAAAGAGTAAACTTTGTCCTCTTTTGTACTAGGACAAAGTAAGAGAAATAGAGATATAATAGCGTGAATATTACCAGAATGTCTTCTGAGAAGCATATTTTCATCATGAAGCTTCTAAGCGTTTATATGACTTTCACTCTATTGATCCTGGGTTATCTAGGTCCTAACTAAGAAATATGCTTCCATGAAACCCTACAAGAAACAAGCTACCAGAACCACCGGTTTCCAAAATTTAAAAAACAGCATGTACTGTTCTATCCTGCTGGGATATGAACTTGCTCACAGTGTATAATGTTTCATTTTGTTGATGTCTCTTCTGCTCTTTCTCTGGGCCATTACTACCTTCAAAGATCATAGAATCAGTCAGGTTGGAAAAGATCTTTAAGATTATCAAGTCCAACCATTACCCCACGACTGGCAAGACCACCACTAAACCATGTCACTAAGGACCACATCTACACTGTTTTTAAATGCTTCCAGGGACACTGATTCCACCTCTTCCCCAGGCAGCCTGTTCCAATGCCTGACCACCCACTCGATAAAGAAATTTTTGCTAATAACTAGTCTAAACCTTCCCTGGTGCAGCTTGAGACTGTTACCTCTTGCTCCATAGCTTGTTACTTGGAAGAAGAGACAGACCCCACCTCACTACAACCTCCTTTCAGGTAGTTGTAGAGAATGTTCAGGTCCCCTGAGCCTTCTCTTCTCCAGACTAAACCACCCAGCTCCCTCAGCTGTTCCTCATCACACTTGTGCTCCAGACCCTTCACCAGCTCTGCTGCCCTTCTCTGGCCCTGCTCTAGCACCTCAGTGTCTTTCCTGTATTGAGGGGCCAGAACTGAACACAGGGTTCTAGGTGCAGCCTCGCCAGTGCCCAATAAAGGGGGATGATCTCTGCCCTGGTCCTGCTCGCCACACTACTGCTGATATAGGCCAGTGCTTCATCACACTCTTTGCAAGGCTAGATTATGAGCTCCTTGGGGCAGGGAATTATATCTTTCTCTAGTTATATTTTAGTTGCTAAGTGAGCCCATGGATGTCACAGAAAAACAATGATAAATATTAGAGTACTAAAGTACTTTTTGCATTGTGAAGGGAATGGAATGAAATAAAATGAATGAAAGTATATTGGACCTGAAATTGAGCCAGTCATGATTCTTCTTCCATACTGTTGCAACCAAGAGCCATGAGAGAAGAAAGACACAGGGAGTGATGGAAAGTGAGAACTGGACCTGGTAAGAGCATGCCTCAGGACACACTGCCTGGATATGTCACCAGCAGTGACCATTGAGAAGCATGCCAAAAAGTATTAAACAGGCATTAGTTTAAATGCTGACCCAGAAGCCAGAAGACATGAGAAAAAGATGTGATGATGGAAACTTCAGGGGCTGTAATTAGTAGGTGAAGGCAACTCAAACTGAATTAGGATGCAAAGAAGAGCTGGATACAGTAACCTCTTGAGATCTCCACCATCAGTTGCTGTCAGCAAGGAATTTGTGACCAGCAGAGCTGGAAGGGCATTTTGGAAGATGCATGATGCTCCTGCCAGAGTTAGTTCTTCACAGCCCTCACTTTAGGGATCTGCCCTCAATCTTGCAAGGTAGGCATGCCAATTTGTGGAGAAGGTCTGGCACAAATGTACTTGCAAAATTCAGTAGCTATTAATTACGACAAAAAAGCAAAATAACTTCTATGCCTTCTGCCTCTATCCAAAATACACTTGAGGGTTTTGAATATCTTTTTCTATTCCAATTTCAGATTCTTTTAGGAAGACCTCTGAACTGCTTGATTATAATTGATTGGTTCCTTATACACTTTGTGGTAAAGGGTTTCATGACTAAATGATCTCTAAAGTTAATAGAAATCCCTGTTTCTCCAATTTTTCCTGTTGCTGTCTGCTGCCAATCTGAAGTCTTGAATCCATGTTGATTTAGCTTCAACTATGGGAACATTTTGAAGCTAAACTAAAAAAAAGTTAGCTTATTCCACAATACATGTGAAATCTCAGAATGCTCAGATCTTGGTCATCAACATAATCTCTGCAAATAGGACTCCAGAAGAAGACAGAATATGGATTCAGGCTAGAATTTAGTTGCTGATACAGTGCAATTTGCAGCAGATGAAAGAGACAAAAAGGGAAGGCTGCAATGTTATGAAATGATTATGGCAAACTGTCTTTTCCTCTTTGAGGAATGAGAGAGGAACAAATACTGCACAAGTGCAATCAGCATTGCCCAAGAAGTGAGGTACTCACTTTGAGGGAACAAAAAAGAGTTACTTCAGAAAATTCCTATAGAACCCGTAAGTGGAAACTAAACTTCTTGTGATGTCCACTCTACCTGCTTTCACCTGGGAAATTTCCACTCCATGGAATGGGAGAGAAGATTCTTTTTATGTGCCCTTATACTATACACCACAAATCTGGATTCTGTTGTATAAAAACCATAACACTTGTTCCAAAAATAAAACAGCCTTTGAGGTAGTTATGGGAACAATTCTGCAAAACTATTTTGTAGGAGATATACTGACCCAGTTAGAAGGATCCTTTCACCAGGTTTTGAAAATGTGGCCAGTGATTTTGTGAACATAAGCAATTAATTCAATTAAAGCAGCGGTTAAACATCTTTATTTTTATGGAATGTGACATAAGATTTTTGTGGGATTCATAGTTGGTCTAAATCTCACGTTCCATACTGCATGCAAATGGGTTTCTTTTGCATATGATTTGCAAATGGCATAACTGTTACGTGCAGACATGCTCAAAAATTCACCACTACTAACATTCCTTCTAGACAGTAAAAATCTCAAGAAATTCCAACCAGAGTTGTCTCATCAGTGTTAGTTTAAAATTTAGTACTTTGTACAGGCAGTAGAGAAACTGTTTCCAGGAGCATTTTTGCTGAGATAAGTGTATAAACTCCTCTCACTAATCACCCAAAGACTTTCTTGAATTTCAAATATTTTTTGAAAAAATGTCCATCAAAAAAACCCAGTCTTGGTGAGAATTTGAAATCTTTTGATCTGATCCAGGAGTAACTTTTTTTTTAATATTTTCTAACAAATTTTGAACTCTTAAATTTTCAGAAAATACTAGCCAAGCTCTGAATAGTCTCATAGTGATTAATCCAATGAGAATAGTTATTTGTTTTATAATAAATTAGAAATGCAGAAATTTCTCATGATTCCACAGGTCTGTTTCTTCTAATTTCTAAAATTGCACTGTTCACTGATATGTTAACTTTTTAAAGACAATCATAGTTGTAATAAATGTAATGAAACTTGTCAGCAACCTTCTGTTATGTCAGTAAAATTACATGTTCTTTGACCAAGCCGCAAGTCCCATCATTTTTAACTTAGAATGTCAAATTAAGAGGGTATTGTGGGCTGGGAAGAATATGTTTTCCATGTAAAGATTATTTTTATACCACAATGTTTATTGCTTGAATAAAATAATGCAAAAGCATTTCACAAAATGGAATTTTAAAGTTTTGTCTTCTCTATTCCTTGCGTGTGAAGCAGCAAGCAGCCTGCTTTGCCATTCCACTGCACCCTAAGGGTAAATGAACCAAGAAAACTTTGAATGTCAGTGAAGCTTCAAAGGAGATAGCTATTGTATTCCATTTTTCTTACATTCGGGCAGTGTGATCCTGACTTTAAGAATTTTGACGTGGTCTCTATGTGGCCGTTCCCTGTCTTTTAAGGATTTCAGAGGGGAGTATTCTGAATAATTTGACAGGGTAGAGAGGTATCAAACCAGGCTTTTTTCTTAATCATGATCAGAATGGTTTGATGTGTTATAGATTGGTTTTATATGAGATTTGGTGGGAAGTGAGCTATTCACCCTGCCAAAGGCACAAGGCCAGATGGCTCTCAGGTCATGTTAGGCATGGCTGGCTGAAAATAACTTTGCTTCCTTCTTGGACTTTTCCAGGAATGCTCCTCATTTCTAGCAAAAAAAGTCCAGGGCTGTGTAGTATCAAGCACCTCATTCACTCATACTTACTTTGACTGAAAAATATTCTGTTGTTCAAGAAGTCTCATAAAAATACACTGGACTAAAATCTTTCAGAAAAAAATCTGGATGAGGATGAATGAATGGATGGATGGATGAAAGGATGGATGGATAGAGGTATTGATAAAGGCAGACTGCTAGAAGCCAGGTCTGGAGTGATGTCGACATTGTTTTAATTTCCTGTCCTGGGCTGAACAGTCTCTCCCTTTTCTTTCTCCTTTTGTCCCAAATATCTCACATACATGGATTTTACATCAAGGTAATTGGCTTTGGTGGCCTAAGCCCCCTGATGTCTGTAAATTCTGTTCAAGATTTATGAGGTTGCAACTCAGATTAGAAACTGTATTCAAGAATAGCATTTATCATGCAGAGATATGAATGGATTCATTTCTCAAGAAAATTAGATGGCTGAATTGAAAATGTTTTCTTCTACTACTACAGTAATAGAGAAAGAGGGTTGGTATGCTCATTCAAAATTATGTCCTCTGAATTAAATTTTTTAATACATTTTCCAATACATGATAATTTTATCTGTCATCACATCAAATAGCTTTAATGTTATTCACTTAACATCATTCAAGAAACAACTTAACTAACGTCTCCGACAGAGAATTCATCTTCTGTTATTTCTCCAGCTGTATTTTCCTTCTTACAATCCCCAAAATGACTCTAATGCTGACTCCTCCTACTAAATTACAATATCCAAACAATTTAAATTAGTATGTCATGAGATTGGAGTCGTTTTGTGTTTGACCTAATTATTAAAATTACTTTCTGAGAACTAATGGCATAATTACTCTTATAATTAGTAAAATAAAGAACCTGTAACTGCTCAGACTGGGAGCAGCTGATACGATCAAGCTTTAAATTGAAAAAATCCAAAATTTTCTTGCCCATCGTCTGTAGCTCAGTACATTTCAAAGGGAAGGCTCATACATGCCTGCAATGACTATGTTTAAACAATTAAATCTTGTCTCCACCTTAGCATTTGATTCATTACTCACTGATGAACCCTTGTCCCTACTTGCCTGTTACTGGGAAAACATACAGCAGCGTCTACTATAGATACCAAAACATACTTGCCACGGCACTAGTGATACTGCCCTGTGATAAAACAGGTATGGTAGGCTAAGCGAAACTGAAAAAGGGCTCAAGTTAGACGCTGACCTTCATTAGGCAGAGCTCTGAGCTGGCAGCCCAGGGCTGCTGCCTGCAAAGCTCATTGCCCGGTGGAACCCCCAGGCATCCACATAAGGCATCTCTTCCCAGCATCCCAAGTTGCTGCCACAGATATGCTACGTGGCTATTCTGGTGACAGGGGGGAGAAAGCTGGGATGAGGAGAATTAGGAATCTTTGCTTGTTACCCTGTTCTTCTCACCCTTTCTCCTCTCACTTCCTATACCATTAGAGAGACAAGGCTGCCCACCTTTCTGGTGCCCAATGGGACCTTCTTGAAGTAGCAGACCCTGGATGCACAGTTTGGGGTATGATTCATGTATATAAACTGTTGCATCTTATGCCCTTTTGTGCAGTTTTGCTCCAGAGAAAATATATCACTCATGTTTGGCTGGTTTGACTATGGATGTCACAGGCATGGTTGTCTCTCAGATTAGGTAGACCTCCTGAGGAAAAGTTCATTTCCATTTTACTTATTGTGTCTTATACCCATTCTAGAAGAGCTTTCATGTTTCTTGCTAGTATAATGCAATATAGAATCATAGAATCATAGAATAGTTAGGGTTGGAAAGGACCTTAAGATCATCTAGGTCCAACCTCCCTGCCATGGGCAGGGACACCTCACACTAAACCATGCCATCCAAGGCTATGTCCAACCTGGCCTTGAACACCACCAGTGATGGAGCATTCACAACTTCCCTGGGCAGCCTATTCCAGTGCCTCACCAGTAAAGAACTTCTTCCTCATGTCCAATCTAAACTTCCCCTGTTTAAGTTTGAATCCGTTACCCCTTGTCCTGTCACTACAGTTCCTCATGAAGAGTCCCTCCCCAGCATCCCTATAGGCCCCCTTCAGATACTGGAAGGCTGCTATGAGGTCTCCACGCAGCCTTCTCTTCTCCAGGCTGAACAGCCCCAACTTTCTCAGCCTATCTTCATACGGGAGGTGCTTTACTCCCCTGATCATCCTCATGGCCCTCCTTTGGACTTCTTCCAACAGTTCCGTGTCCTTTTTCTGTTGAGGAAACCAGAACTGCACACAATACTCCAAGTAAGGTCTCATGAGAGCAGAGTAGAGGGGCAGGATCACCTCCCTCGACCTACTGGTCACGCTCCTCTTGATGCAGCCCAGGATACGGTTGGCTTTCTGGGCTGCAAGCGCACACTGAAGCCGGCTCATGTTCATTTTTTCATCGACCAAAACCCCCAAGTCCTTCTCTGCAGGACTGCTCTGCATCTCTTCCCTGCCCAACCTGTAGCTGTGCCTGGGATTGCTCTGACCCAGGTGTATGACCTTGCACTTGTAATGGTTAAACTTCATCAGGTTGGCATCAGCCCACCTCACAAGCGTGTCAAGGTCCCTCTGGATGGCATTCCTTCCCTCCAGAGTATCAACCAAACCACACATCTTGGTGTCATCGGCAAACTTGCTGAGGGTGCACTCAATCCCACTGTCAAAGATGTTGAACAAGACCGGTCCCAGTACCGATGCAGACTTTTTTGTCATTGGATGAATGGTGGAACCCCCTTCTGCTGTATTGCATTTCTAATCTGTTTATTTTGTTAAGTAATCCATCAGTGAAAGGTGCATACCTCTCATTTTGATGCTAGAATTCCTAAGAGCTTCAAGTGGATGGCATTGTGTTTTGCAGCATTTTTTTTTTTTGATTTGCAGCCCTGAAGTGTCAGCAAATGTACTTCGAATATTCTGTTATATTTCAGCAGGAAACGAACACCAAGCCATTGCATCAGTGTTCAATCAGAGTAAACAGGATATCTGCTCATGAACAATTTACTGTGTTAATATTTTGGGCTCAGTTTTCACTTACCATGGAAGTTATGTGCATCTTTGCTTCGAACATGTGTGACCAAAAAAATCCATAATGAGTGACACAGAATTATGTTGTGCCCTACAAAGTAACCTGTACATTTCGATTTGTACATAAATTATTCAAGTGTCAGCGACAGAGATTGTGACAACATGCAAAAAATGTATAAATTCCCCAAAAAAGAGAGTGAAAATTGTGTAAATAAACAGTCTTTACTGTTAATAATACAGAAATTATTTTCCAAAAAGGTGTATATAACTCAAAATGGTCTTGGATCCTCCTAAATGCACAGTACAGCTTTTTCTTCTGTAGCTGGTTTCAGTCAGACATAAAATGACCAACAAACACAGAGAGCAAAAGTAAAACCCTGAGCTGAATGAGATGATTTACCCACATTATCGTATAAAGAAAAAATAACAAATGTACTAATAAGTTGCTAATTTGCTTTTTCTTTTCATACTGATGTCCCGAGTAAGACATAAAAAGTGCTTCTCAAAATTCAAATTATGAAGGAATTGTTACCCTAATTAATAATTAAAATGCTTTCTATATCCAAAAACATGCAACAGAAGATGTTGAGACCTGCACCATCATGAACAGAAGTGAAATTCTCTTACACAGAAAAGCTAAGAAGGGCTGCCACGAGGCTGGACAAAGAGGAGAGCCTCCAGACTATTTAAAGACATTAGTATTTCAAAAGACAGGACAGGCTAGGTGGCTTTCCACCACAGAGCGAGGCAGTGACTGGAAAAGCAGCAAGAATCCCGGTTTCCTGCCTTCCCAGGGTCTCTGTTGCCATCACAAGAACAATCTGCCTTAAAGAGCTATTTATGGTCCTTGCTAATGGGTCATCTTTTGCTGCAGGGCCTCAGACCTTGATCACATGTGGCTGCTAAAATTTGCTTTTGGTTTTTTCTGTAAAGATGGAAAGATATGGGAAAATGTGCACAAATATAGCTCCCTGATCTGCACCATGGAATTCTGTTAATTTTAGCCTTTATTAGTAAACAGTTTATTTCTGAGAGGAGGACAGGGCACTCGATATAATGGCATGAATCCAGCCATTGGAAGGTTATCTTTGACATATTTTTCTTAGTGTATATGGCATATTTTCCACTGTGTATATGGCATATAAATATTGGAAATGGAAAATATGACTGAAACAAATACTAATTTCTACACACTGTGAAATTTGTGTTTTTAGGAGCAAATGAAAATGGAGACATATCTGGAAAGACTTTTGTCTCAATTGCTTTTGTGCTTAACACCTTGGGCATGCTTTTTTTTCTGAATTAAGCTATATTAAAATCCTACATAAATCTGTAATCATATGGTTGTAAACTTAAAAAGTACCACTTTTATTTCATGTTGTCACGTACTGTTAAAAATGACCATTGTTGTAAGGTGTTGGATCATAACACATTGCAGGGTCCAAGGAAAATATACTTGGGACTTCAGTACAGCATTAGTTTATCAGACATGCACAGCTGTTTTCACTAAGAAGGTAACCCTTAAAGCCATGCATGGAAATAGAACTTAATAAGCAAAATGAAACAAAAACTACCACATTCTCATTTTTAAAACAAAATCCAGGTAGCCTTTTCAAGAAGCCATAGAAGCTATAGGTACTCCTTTTAAATTGTTTGAACTTTGGACTATTAATTAAAATCAATCTGACTGATTACAGTAATAAAAAAGAAGACAAACAGCACATAAATAACAGTGCTTCTGACTTCCAGCTGGAGTAAAATACATATAAACAGCATATTAAAACCGCGGATACTGGGGATGTGCTGATGTCAGATAATGCTTCAGACATACTGCTTTGAGAACTTGCTGGAGAGGTTAGGAAACCTGCCACTGCCCACCCCGCTCCATGCTACTTCCATTCTCTGCTCCAGGCTATACATGTCCAGGAATATGTTTCCCAAAAGACTTGTGGCTTTAAGCTTTAAACAAGTTTTAAGCAATTGTTATCCTAAAACCATGCTTTTGAGGTTCACCAGTCACAAGAAGACTTAAACGAGCTTTTGTAGCTAGGATAATAATGTTTCTTTTACGTGGTCTTTTTACAGCATCTTTCCCTTGAGAGCTAAACCCTTCCAGTGATTAAGAAAGGATCCCATGCTGCCTTTCCTTCCTATCGTCTTCCATTTTCAACAAAGAACTCCCTTGTTTCTGTTTCATTCTGCGTGTAAGGGAGTGGAAATGCCGTGTGCCTCAAACATGTCAGAAAAGTTCATGTCATCAAAAGGAGTTTGACATTTTGATCCCAAAGTGACTGCATCTCCAGTCATGTCTTGCAGGAAGGAAGTCCATTGTCTGTGACCAGCTTCTGCACATCTCCAGCACTCAGGGTATTTCTGCTGCTGCTCTAAAACGGAATTTAGAACAGTTCTCCTGGGGAAACAAGTCACAGAAAGGAGAGCTACCCTAGGTGCCTTGATCCACTCACAAAAAATGCTTGAGTATCTACCTCAACGATGCTTCCAGCTTCCCATGTGCGATCCTGTTAAGTAAAAGCTATTATGACCTATGTGATGGCCAGATACAGTAGCGCCATTTTCCTCCAAGGGAGCCAAAAGGCTGATGACACTAGCAAAGGGTGGTAGGGATAAGTGGGCTGGGTCGAAGAGCTGGAGAGAACTACTGAGGTGTTCTCCTTACAGATGTTATTAATGAGAAAATCAGTGGTGGCTTCAGGTACATCACAGCCTATTTCCACCCAATGAAATTCATGGAGGAGTAGTTTACATTTTGAACTCAGCAACTTGTATATCCTTCAGGCTGCAGATTAGAATTTTTGAGGTTATAAAAAGTTTGTTGGTTATAAAAATATTCTCTTTCATAAGACTGGAGAAGAAATTGTCTGTTTCCAAATGGAAAATTTTTGTAATGGTAGGAGAGATTGTTCAGAGCATCAGATAAACAAAAGACAAGGGTTAAAAACAATGAATGAATTGTCTGAAAGGGAAAGAAAATCAAAAACAGAGGGTTCAGGCCCACCGTGGGGCACAGTTCTGCTCTTCCCATCCTGTGGGCATGAAGGATTGTAGCCAGCAAAGGTTTATGCTGCTGTGTGTCTCACTGCTCCCCTTTCTCCCTCAAATCAGAATGATTTCTTGGGTACTATTTCTCCTTCCCTTCTCCAGGAGGGTTTTCCAAAAACCACACAAAGCAGAGACTTCATGGGAGCTTGTTGGTTACTTAGAGCTCCTACAGGGCTTAGAGAACTGAAAGCTTCCAGATATGGCTTAGCATGTAGGATGAGTTTAGCATCACTATAAATGGTTTCTGAGCATTCTTATCAAACACACCCTGGCAGGTCTCATATGCTGCAGCAGCCAGAGCAGCAGAATAGCTATCATATGGCTCTGCTTGGGAGGGACTAGAAACAGAGCTTTTTGACTTTAACTTTTCCCTTATGAATTTGTTTTAGTTTTGCGTGAAGAAAATTGTGTTTAAAAAATGAGTATATTTAATTATAGATATATTCAACCAAGACCTAATGGATATTTTTGCTGACAAGACACTTTCACCTCAATATTTAAAATAATCTAAATATACAATTTGCTTCCAGTACTTCAAAACCTGCTGACTGTTGACTGTTTCAAATGTGCCTTTCTCACTCATACAGACGGAGTTTTGTATTAGCTATCATGTATTTAAAAATGTGCTTTCCCCCCACTATCAGACAGGCTGCATCGATGGCTCTGAGTGTACACAAGTTTGCCAGAAACTGAAGGTCTGGGCGGTTGAACTTTCCTCCCAATCCACGTGGAGAGCAAATCCCATCTTCCCAATGGAAGGATCAGGCAGAAATTCCATAAGCACAAACTCACGAATACCCTGTGCAGAAATAATCCACAGAGAGGGCGGTTTGGCTTTTGTTGCATTCTTAGCTGGTCAACCACAATAGCGCCAAGGATTTCTTGCCAGCTCTCACACGCTTCCCTGACACAGCTTCTTTCACATTCTTGCTCATTTACCTCTTATCTGCTATCTAAAAAACCTTAAAGAAACTCACAGAGGTGGAAAAAAACCTCTATATTTATTTAAATAAAGCAAGGGTGGAAATTGTCAAGTCTGCACTGCAACATAAGCAAGGCAAGTGACTTTAAGGTCACGGGGAATCCTCGCCAGCTCTTCAGCTCTCATGGCATCTGCCCCAACCTCAATGGGATTTACCCCTCTTTTTCTAGCTCCTCTGCCATCCTCTGTAATAGTACCAGAGAATCAGAGAGAAGTCTAATTAAATGTATATTATTGTTCATTCATATTTAAATATTATTCCAAGTAGCAGCTGAATTATCCTTGACTGCCTTCCATTTTATGATCACACTATGCTTTATAGGCAGAAAAAGGCATCAGTTCACAAGGTTTCTTCTATTGATTTGAGACTAGATTACCTTTATTTGGTTTCCTATTATGTCAGAAAAGTTCCTTTGAGACCTGTGATGTAAACCTGATTTAACCTGCATGAGTGCTCTCGGGCGACACCTCTGGTGGTCAGAACTCTTCCTCCACCCTCCTGCAAGCACAAGTGGTCTGACCTCAGGTATTTGTTCACTTGGCTGTCCTGCTCCTCAGACTAAGGAGGCAGAGATTGCTCGGCCCAAGAGTGGTGTCTTGCGTATCTGCAGCAGGTCCACAGAAGTGCATTCCAGGGTGGCAGAGTGCTCCCACATATAGTGACAATGATGATAGAAAGGGTGGGCCCAGAAGGTCAGAAGATGTGATCATTGCAGTCTATAAGCCATGCACACAAGGCTCTAAGTGCCCCGACCCATGTATCAGCTCTTGCTCCTGGAATGAATGATTCCCTTAGGGAATAATGCTGTGTAAAGAAGAGATATAGAGTGTGCAGCGTCTGGGCTGGCCAGGACATGGGCTTGTAATATAGATGCTTTTGCAACATTTATATACGCCTGTTTTCTTGCCAGCTCTACAGAGTGCCAGAATTTTGCCCTAAACATTTAATGAAACCATTGAGATTTATAATCAGAAAAAGCAGAAAAGAAAATAAGAAAGGGAGGAGGGAAGAGGAAGAGAGAAAAATGTACAAAAGGCATCTGATTAAACCAGTGATAATTACTGATATTGCTCCTCTCTGAGCCAGGATCACACTTCAAAATAAAAAGTGGAAGATAATTTTGTTAATAATTTTAATCAGCTTCCTTTTCATGAAGGATCAGAGAACACTAATAGGCGGTTTTTCAAAAGACAGCTGATTCGTAACACCATCAACTCAATAACTGAAACAAGAGACCTATTCTCTCTCCTATTTGTCTGAAGTAACGGGTTCCTCCAGACTAGGAACAATAGACAGAGATTGAAAAGCCTTGATTTGACCTAAATGAAAGATATTCTTCTCTAGCAGATGCTTTATCCTGTAGCTTGTTTTTTTTCTCTCTGCCCAATGGGCTTTACAACCATGTTGTCCTGTTTGCTTTCAGTCTTTGTTCCCTTTCCTGATACCAAGTTGAAGCCTGGCTGACTTAAGCAGTTCAGGGTATTCTTTGAGAGGAATTTACTCAGGTTTCCTTGGCAACAGGAACCACAAGAAGCTCAGAAAGGCAAATTTTTGAGTGAGGCTTTTTCTTTTCCTTTTAGCTGTTCTCATGTAGGCGTGAAGGAGAGGGGAGCTGGTTAGGTTCAGATTAATCAGGTAAATTGCAGCGAAAAGATACGTGTATACTTAGCTCATTTCTGAATCAGGCATAAAAATGCAAAGCTATCACTGCTTTTAATGTTCTTGCTGTTTGTCTCCCAAGTATCCCAAATAATCTTTATACCTTTAAAGATTTAAAAAAAAAATACAATGTGATCTGCATGATTTCATTTAACTTTTATATAGGAACTAATGCCCCCTATTTTTAAAAGCTACATGTCTTAAGAACTGGCTGGATAGCCGCACACAAAGAGTTGTGCTCAACGGCTCAATGTCCAGCTGGAGACCAGTAACAAGTGGTGTCCCCCAGGGATTGGTGTTGGGACCGGTCTTGTTCAACACCTTTGTCACTGACGTGGACAGTGGGATTGAGTGCACCCTCAGCAAGTTTGCCAATGACACCAAGATGTGTGGTTTGGTTGATACTCTGGAGGGAAGGAATGCCATCCAGAGGGACCTTGACATGCTTGTGAGGTGGGCTGATGCCAACCTGATGAAGTTTAACCATGACAAGTGCAAGGTCATACACCTAGGTCAGAGCAATCCCAGGCACAGCTACAGGTTGGGCAGGGAAGAGATGCAGAGCAGTCCTGCAGAGAAGGACTTGGGGGTTTTGGTCGATGAGAAAATGAACATAAGCCGGCTTCAGAGTGCGCTTGCAGCCCAGAAAGCCAACCGTATCCTGGGCTGCATCAAGAGGAGCGTGACCAGTAGGTCGAGGGAGGTGATCCTGCCCCTCTACTCTGCTCTCATGAGACCTCACTTGGAGTATTGTGTGCAGTTCTGGTTTCCTCAACATAAAAAGGACACGGAACTGTTGGAAGAAGTCCAAAGGAGGGCCATGAGGATGATCAGGGGAGTAAAGCATCTCCCGTATGAAGATAGGCTGAGAAAGTTGGGGCTGTTCAGCCTGGAGAAGAGAAGGCTGCGTGGAGACCTCATAGCAGCCTTCCAGTATCTGAAGGGGGCCTATAGGGATGCTGGGGAGGGACTCTTCATTAGGGACTGTAGTGAGAGGACAAGGGGTAACGGGTTCAAGCTTAAGCAGGGGAAGGTTAGATTGGATCTGAGGAAGAAACTCTTTACTGTAAGGGTGGTGAGGCACTGGAATGGGCTGCCCAGGGAAGTTGTGAATGCTCCATTGCTGGCAGTGTTCAAGGCTGGATTGGACATAGCCTTGGGTGACATGGTTTAGTGTGAGGTGTCCCTGCGGATGGCAGGGGGGTTGGAACTAGATGATCTTCAGGTCCTTTCCAACCCTAACTATTCTATGATCCTATATTAGTGGGCATTTCTATATAATTGCTTCCTGCCACTGTTTTCTTTTACTGAGAAAAGGCATGCAATGTCATTGCAGATGTCCTACAAGCTTGGTGTAAACATGGTGCTCTAAATCATGTGTAGCACAATAAATCATGTGCCTGCCATTATTTTAATGCTTTGCAAATCTTTGCATTTGTTTTTCTCTGGAGTTGGAGGAAACACAGTAGGAAGCAATGTTGTGAAATCCTGAAGAATTTCATTGTCAGTAGAGCTGCTTGAGAAATTACACTCCTCTTTCAGAATAATTCAGTGCAAAAGGAAACATTTTGTTTAAATTTTGTTACAGAGAGTTTTTATTGACAACCTAAATGTTCAGTTTTCTTGTTGAAAGTGCCCAAATGAAAAATATTTTTCTTTCACCTAATTTATTAATGCAGACACCTGGACCAAAAAAAAAAAAAAAGCCCCAGATCAGCCCAAAACCACCTCCCCCAAACTTCAAAATATTCAGCCAGAGGTAGTTTTTATTTCTAAAAATGGTTTCCCCTCTCTGTCCTCATTGCCGCCACCCCAGTAATTTCTCCATTTTCTGCTACAGAAAAATTTGGAAAACAATGTTGCTCTGGTTACTAAACGCAGTGTGGAATATTAGCTGTTATTCTCCTCTTTCAGCCATATTCAAGTTTTTTTTTCAGGTTCCAATAGATAATCCTCCTTTTTTGAGGGGGGAGGAAATTGAAAACTTTCTGAAACAAAATCCTTTTGTGTAAACTTTCCATCACTGGCATCAGCCAGAGGCAGGTTTTTTGGTTAGTATTAAAAGCATGGACAAAATTTCATCCATCTTTCTACAGGCTTTCAGAGTTTACAAGCAGAACAAAGATAAAATAATAAACCACTCAGCTTTTCCTTTAAATTCTCATCAGACTTATTTTATGTGACACTGAGGCAAAACTTCTGCTTTACAGAATGCAATCTGTGCTTTTTCAGCTCAGACTGCAAGGACTGGGAGGCAAAATGCCTGTTTCTTCTTGCCTCCTCAGAAAACCGATTGTTTTCACCTCGTTTGAATTCTTCAGTGTTTGAAGAGGCTTGCTAATGCTATCTCATCATAAAAATGCTGAATGGGTTAACTGACTCATGCCTTGCAGAGTGTACTTCTAAGAGCATACTGCTTCTGGCTTCATCACTCCTGCTATGGATATGGAGAGACAGGGTGCAAAATTATTAGGAAAGACTGCACCATGAATTTAGCATGTGGCTGATAATAGCAGGCAATTGATGTTATGTAATTGCTACTTTTTGATTTTATTAGTGATCATTTATCTAAATGCAAAAATTGGCGGATTTTGTAGTTTCTCAGACATAAATTGGTTATAACTCATTCAGCAGTAGAGATCACTTAGATGATGCCCAAAATGCATATACGTACATACATACATACACATATATATATCTCAAATGTTCTTATTACATTGAGATCCCTGCGCCAGTATTTTTTGCTGGACTTAAAAACTGAACTGCCTCAGGTTCAGAGTCTGATATATACTATTAAGGACACTTAACTAAAGAAATACTTCTCACTGACACAGGGGCTTAGCAGATTAATGAATTAACCTGTAATACCTTCTCCTTCTAAGGGCTGGCTCAAGTTTTGCTGCTGTTACTTTGATTAGCACTATCTCCCCTTATGCTGAGACAGACAATTCTATATATCGACTGTGTTGGCATTTCTTACTGCTGTGAGAGAAGCAGAGAAAAAATCCTGCCTTGTAAAGTTTGTATCGATCCAAAAAGTAAAATTGTAAACATAACCAAAAGAGCTGTATTCTGAAAGGAAAAACAGGGTTGTTAATGGTGTGGAACAACTGATGCTGTATCCAGCCCATCTTTCTTCCTTTAAATATATAACATTGCTAATGTAAGTTGTTGAATCTACTTTATATCAGCAATAGTCCTCTGAAACTGGGTCATTTCATGCCATTATTGATATTATAAACCATGTTGGTTTATGTTATTAACTGCCCTCTGTTTACCTCAGGTTGTTAATCAGAAAGCTAGTCATTAAGGGCTGGCAACACATGATTTCTCTAGGATTATTGCTAACATTTCTGCTGCAGTCAGGAGGGTTTTTCTGGCTTAGCTCAGCAATGAGGAAGTCTGTAGCTGATCAAATGTGCTCTTGCATGCAAGTGTCACCGCAACTGATGGGAATTAATATGAAAGGCAAAATCTAATACAGAAAACATTACTTTAAACCCATGCTCCAATTCAATACAAATATTGGAAAAGAAAACATTATTCTAGAGCACACAGCTCTGATTCTGACTGACCTACTCACAATTATAAATGGCAAGCTGGGAGATATCCCATTCTGCCTCACTTGAATTGTCATCTTTAATTAAAGAAGTTCTATGTTATGGATGCATTTCTCAGAGAAATGTCTCTCAGAGTCTTGGGGAAGGGAGGAGAGGGAGCCTGAGAGAAGTGTTTTGGCTGTCTATTTGTTGTTTTCCCTGTACACATTTAAGTGGTTAGTGTTGCAGCATTTAGAGTTTGGCCCCAAAAATTCTTTTGGGCATTCGCTGGTCTTAGCTCCAAGGCTAGGATTTTGTGAATGCTTTAAGTAGACTTCCACTTCGGAGGTAGCTTGTGCCTTGTACTGCTACTTAGAAAGGCATTCGTACTGGTCCTGAGTTCTGGATGTTATTGAGAGATTTTGTATTTAGTTGCTGGTAGCTAATGTACTGTTATTTCCATTTTGCAGATGGAATTTGAGCCCTACAAACCAGCATTCAAGAAAATATTTGTCTGGACTTCTGTTTAGCAACATTTCAAGAGCCTGAATTCGGTGATGTTTTGTAAGAAACCTCGATTAATGTGTGGAGACATCTTTAGTATACAAAGTTTCAGGTGGAAATGTTATAATGATTCTAAAACTGTGCTCCTGGTAATGTTTGGTCGGGTCCTTACCTTCGCTGCACTGATTTCTTACCTCCTGCTGAAGGCTTTTTTTGAAGTTCAGAAAAGAAAAATGTGTTTATTTTAGTCTTGCAGTGCTGAATATGCCCAGAGCTAAACTGACTTACTCAAGTTGGGTACGGCAGTGATGGTGCCTGCTGTCACATCCATGAACCAGTGATCAGATGAGTCATCTGCAACCTCAGTTTCTTGGAGCCTTGTTGGCTTTAGCAGGCCTCCAGATGCACCACTCATGAACCTACATCCCTTTGCACAGGTGAGTAGAGTCCACCCTTCCTGTTGAATGTGGACAATTATACAGGAATGCATTAGACATGAACATTCACAAAACAAACGGCAGAGATATAAGCAACTCTCCCCAGGTGCCCCTTTACCTCTGAATTCTTCTTTTTTTTTTTTTTAATTGATTAAAATACTAAAAAAACCCCAAAACCCAGTTGTATCTGCATTGAAGATGGAGGAATCCCTTCCATTTCATCAGCCAGTTCATGTGGGTAAAGTTTTCTTTTAAAAATAAGTCAAGTTTCTATCTGAAACAAGACAATGGAAGACAGCAGAATATGATTGTGTTATCTGAAGTAAAACTATACTGTGAAGAACCTTGTCTTATTCCCAGAAAAGATGTGATCAATGTCAGTGTGACACCATACTCTTTTCATCTTTTAAGGAAAAGATGTCTGGATTCTAAGAGCATGGGCCCTTGGTCTAACTTTGTTTCAGCTGAAGTTAAAAAACTTACAAAAAACAGCAACAAACAACTTACACTTTGTGTTGCTGTTAGGTGATGTGTATGCCACAGAGGAGCACACGGGTGATTAAGGGATTGAAGCATCCATCATATGAGGAGAAGCTGAGAGAGCTGGACTGTACAGCATTGAGAAAAGAAAGCTTGGGGGATCTTACCAATGTATATAAACACCTGGTCGGGGTGGAGGTGCGGTAAAGATGGGACCAGGATCTTTTCAATGGTGCTCAGTAACAGGACAAGAGGTAATCTGGAAGAGTTGAAATAAACCCAAGAAATTAAATTTAAATTTAAGAAAAAACTTTTTGCTGTGAAGGTCATTGAACACAGGATGAGGCTGTCCAGAGAGATTGGGGAGGTGGCCAGAAGCCATTTGAACAATGTCCATGACCACCTTGCTCCAGCTGTGTTGCTCTGAGCAGGGGTGTTGGACTGGGTGATCTCCAGAGGTGCTTGCCAGCCTCAAAGATTCTATAATTCTATCATATAAAATATGATTCTATGATATAAATTCTTATTTTTCAATTATTTCACAAGAAATTGTATGCTATATCACAATAAACCACATATAGATAGACTTTCTTTCCTGGAAATTACTCTCAATGTTTATGTATATATAGACATTCTATTTACAGTTACATTTTATTTAATTATTATTATTACACATTTTTATACAAAGCTGCACATATTTGCAAACATCTAAGCACATGAAAATGCAGCATAAAATTAGTCTTTAGCTAATAAAAGTTTTCTAAAATTTCTATATCATTCATTCACCAGTCTTTTAAAACCAGAATTTCAAATAAACAGAACATTAAGTTCCCTTGTGAAGGAACAGTTCTTTTATGCTTCATCTGCTTTTCTTCTTCATCTTAACCTTCTTCTCTTTCTTCCCCTCAGAGCTTTGACTTCCATGAGCTGCATTTTCCCAGTTCACCTTCAAGTTTTACCTGTTTGACTGGGCTACTGCATTTACCCACTTGTAGACTTTACGGAAGAACTTGGATTATATCAGACAGTATTTAATCACAGCTGAATTAGAGGAAAAAGTGAATACACTATTTTGGTCTCAGAACTAAATAGTGGCAAGGAACCAAACTAGTGACTATTCTGTTCAAAGGGCAAATCCTCAATCCTGGCACACATTTGTGAAGAGCAAAACTGATCACTCTCCTACTTCTGTATATGTAACAAGCAACTGCATTGCAAAGCCAGTGTGATAAAAGCACCTGTCTGTGTTTGGCCTTGTGCTGCCTCAAGTTCCTTGTGTTGTCTTGATCTCAGGGGTTTTGATATTACAGCTTCTCTTTAACTAGAAACACATACAACTCTGGCAGCCTATGCAGAAAAAAAATTGATAAGGTTGGGGTTTTTTCCCTGTCTTTTTTTCCCTTCCTTTTATAGGCAGTGGCAATAAAGCCTTGAATAAACAGCTCAGGAAGAGGCCCATAGGGTACTGATGATGAGGATTCGTTTTCTCCCTATTATTAATCTCCCCTGGTTTTGTAGGATTTTAGAACTCAGATGACTTTTCTTCATAGCTGAATTGGTTTCCCACTATATTACATCAGTAGCTAAACACTTTGTACTTATTATTTCTTGTTCAAATGTTCTGATCACTTAATTCACCTGTTGTGCAGATAGCTATGTTTGTTTTCTGTCTTATCACAGCTTACTTCCCCTCCATCACTTAATATAGTTCTCTAGCTTGTCATCAAATTTCCTATCTCCTGACACCAGTATTGGAATGGTTTTTACTTCTCATCAGCCTCAAATCTGTCAGCTAGAAATGGAAGGTGTTGACAGCATTTTCACTTATCCTCTCAAAGAATATTAAAACTTCTAGTAAACTGATCTGTTTCAAAAGCACACTGTTGGAAAACAAGTTATTACACATGTAGAGCTTGGCTTTAATTTTCACCATTTTATCTGGTTAAGTCATTCTCTTGGTTAATGTAATCAAATAATATTGGAAATAAAATAAATTACACTGGAGATAAAAATCACTGCTACAGATCTCACCTGTTCTCCAAAAGGATCTTTCAATAAATGCAGATATTTTTTAGTTTCCTGCTTATTTTAGAAAATAACACCTATTAACCTTTTCTAGAATAATGCAGAAAAATCACAGAATCACAGAATGGTTTGTGTTGGAAGGGACCTTAAAGCTCATCCAGTTACAACACTTTGCCACAGACAGGGGCACCTTCCACCAGACCAGGATGATCAAAGCCCCGTCTAACCTGGCCTTGAGCACTGCCAGGGATGGGGCAACCACAGCTTCTCTGGGCACCCTGTGCCAGCGCCTCAGCACCCTCACAGTAAAGGACTTCTCCCTAAGTCCACCCTCTTCCAGTTTAAAGCTATTCCCCCTTGTCCTGTTACTACATGCCCTTATAAAAAGTCCCTCTCCAGCATTCTTATAGGCACCCTTTACGTACTGGAAGGCTGCTCTAAGGTCTCTCCTGAGCCTTCTCTTCTCAAGGCTGAATGACCACATCTCTCTCAGCCTGTCTTCATAGGAGAGGTGCTCCAGCCCTCTGATAATCTGTCCAGTGCAGGTTTAAAATGCTTCTGGTGTGGTTGCTACAATACTTCAATGCCTAACTGTCCTCACAGAGAAAAAGCTTTTCCTTATATCTAGCCTGATCATATTTTGTTTCAGTTTATGCCTAATGTCTCATCCTCCAGCTATTCACCTCTGTGAAGAGTCTGGTTCCATCTTCTTGATAACTTTCACGTAAGCTGCTATTCGGCCCATCCCAAAGCCATCCTTTCTCCAGGCTGAAATAGCTCAACTCTGTCAAGTCTTCCTTAGGGTGCAAGTGCTCCCACCCTTAGCATTTGGTGGCCTTTCATTGAACTCACTTCAGTTTGCTCATAACTTAACGAAAATAGCTATTAGTTTTGTTCCTCAGTTTTTGGTACCATTATGGCTGCTTGGCTTCTTCCAGGGACAGCAGGAAGAGGCACAGACAAAGGGCTGAAAGCTCATGTCCTCACTCTTGCTATTATTGTGCAAGTCTCCTGCTGGTAACTTATTTGTGCTGGGGCCTCATTGGAGGACAGGCCTTCAGGTCTTCATGGAAATATCATGTTCCTCCTTTATAGGTCAGATTGATACTAGTAATAGCCTGGATATCAATAAATACCATTCAGTATGCTTTCCTCTAGTGCTTTCCCACACAGATATTTCCATTCACACTTCTTTCCTACCAGCCTTAATATTCCCATCAGAGATCTCTATGTGATAAACTCTGGGATGTATATCAACTGAGAAAAAAGTAATAAACAGGACAATTTCTTAGTCCACAAAATGTAGGAAAGAGTAGACTTTTTTATTTGTATGTATGAGATCTTGATTCACCTTTGTGTCTTGATGTTTGTGAATAATTTTGAAGTTTCCCCTTTGGAAATAATGCATGGTGGCCGCCTAACATGTGACCTGTCCACTCAATGCAGAAGATGACCATATAATTGAATTAGACTTATGGCATCGATGGAACTGCAGAAAGGATCCACTGTAACATAAAAAAGGGCACGACCCTGAGGTCAATCTTTTGAACGAAAGGGGAAGCTGAGCATCTTTATGGCAATTCTGAAATGCTCAGCTTACCAGACTTTTCCATGTAGATTGCACTATTGATGCTACCCTCTGACCTCTGAGCCATCAGTGAAAAAGCATTTGCTTAATAATATGAAATTTGTAAATCTCATCATATAGATGGACAAAATAGCTTTAATTCAGTAGTAACATTGCTAGGTTTCTTCTAGATTTCTTTATCGTTCCTTTGATTTTTTTTTCCTTAATACTGAGCCTGGAGGAGGCAGAAACAAGCAGAAGGCCTGAGCTCATGAGATATCAGTTCCTGCTTTGCTGGTCTGAACAGTTTTGATAATCTTCATAAACCTTGAATGCTTATCTAAATGTAATTTTAATCTGTTTCAGTTTCATTTTGTGTTATTCTGTGTCATCTTCCTGTCTTTGAGATTCTTTTTGTGTTCATTATAAAGTGTATTTTGCCAGTGGAAATACTGTGAAATTTTCATTCTGTTTTAAATTTGAAATAAACAGGAATCAAACCTTTCAATCTTAGTATTTCTGAGTTTTGAGGAAATTTAGTTAATAGCCAAAGTTGGAACTCTCTCTTTTTTGGAAACTGTTAATTCTGGATGAGATTTACAATGTAAATCTTACTCCTTTGCTTTTCAAAGTGATGATTGACAGTGAGATTTCTATCAGGAGAAATAAGACAGAGAAATGCTGGTGTTTTCTCCTGAAAAATGGGTGTTGTTTTATTTTTTTTTTAGTATTTAATATTTAAATATTGATTATGTAGTCATCGCTTAGAAAGAGCTGCTTAGAAGGTAGTGCCATATCTAAATTAATTGCAAGAGTTTCTAAAAGAGCTGAGGTGGGTGAAAAATAATGAGGATTTTCTCATTGTCACTTTTACACTTTCTGAAAATACAAAGATTCTTTTTCATCATACATAGCAACAGATAAAATAGTGGAAGCAATGCAGGTACAGCTTCTTTAAATTCATTGTAACTGTATGACTAAATAGTTGAGTCAGTTTTGAAGAGGTCAATCAGAAGCTGGAAATCAAGTTCAGATGCAGAAAGCAGAGAAGTTTTACAGTTGAATGCAAAAATATATGCATACTATTTCCACAGAATTCCATTGGATCTGGCCACCAGTATACACAAGATTGTCCTATTGTTTGTCTATAAACTTTCCCTATGAGAAAAAGGAGGAAAACCCTTGGACAGGTCCATACTTCTGTGGTGCACAAATGGACACCGATACAGAGAACAGTCAGAAGAAACCATTTTCAGTGTACAATTACCCTACACATAACAGGAATTATGTTATATATTTTTGAGTGCCGTCTGCTGATCAAGCAGTAGACTTAAGTTTTTAAGCAGTAGCTGCTAAGTTATTGCTTGACTTATCATGTGTGAACTCTAAAGTACTCTTGTAACCTTAAACTGATCTGAAGACTCAAGTGCTACATGACTTCTTTGTTTTTTAAACTGTAAAGAAAAGTGGTGGCTACAAGAGAGAAGTGACTATAAGTGTTCCTGCTGAACCAAATTCTGGTTTGATTTTTTTTTTTAATTTTATAATAATCACGTTAGGGACATATTAAATGTTATGCAATTTAAATAACTTATATTTCCTTTAACAAACAAGGGTGAGAGAGTTTTTAACTTCTGCTCAAAACTTACTGTTTTTAAACTTATGGGGCTATATTGTAAATGAAGATATTGTCTGTAAAGTTTTCAGAAGTGTTTCATGACAAAGGAATGGATGATGGATGGTGTCCCTCAGACAAGGAGGTGATTTTGGGGCACAGACTCATTAACATAGTAAAAAGAGCTGTAAACTTGTTTCAAAAGCCCACAGGGAAAACATCCAAAGGCAAATTGAAGCCCAAACAGCAACAACAGCAATTATTGATTTAGTCGTGTGGAAATCAGAAATGCTGCTGGAGAGACAAGAATGGAAATAACAGGACAATTCTGGAGATCTGTGCAGAAGACATAAGAATTTACTAGCTTGAAGACTGAAACAATCATGCTGTGCCAATGGAGGTTTAGATTCGATATTTGAAAAAATTTCTTCACTGAGAGGATGATCAGGCATTGGATCAGGCTTCCCAGGGAATTGGTGGAATCACTGTCCCTGGAAGTGTTCACAAACTGTGTAGATGAGGCCCTCAGTGCCATGGTTTAGTGGTGGTCTTGGCAGTCCTGGGGTAACAGTTGGACTTGATGATCTTGCAGGTCTTTTCAAACCTAATTGATTCTATGATTCTGACTCCATGATTCTATGTCACATAAAGAGAGTGGCAGATGATGAAACATAAAACCACTGAACTGAAATGTTGGCTGCAGAAGAGCACAGCTTGTAAAAAAGGAATAGGTGCTACTACACATACCGATGGTAGTCATGGAGATTGAATTGTATGGTCTTTTAAGCTTTTTCCATCTATATTTTTTCCTGGGTTTTGTGCTTCTGCAAGTCCACTTGAGCCATTAAGCTTTTTTGCAAGAATAAAATCCATACAGTTGCTTGTCTAACAATATGAACTTGAGACTTTTTTTTTTTTTTAATTGAGGAAAATGTCTATAAATAATTCTATCAACCCCACAAGATAAACAACTGAGCTGTTTTGATTTGATCCAGTAGAGGGCAATGACACCTATACACAATAGCCGCTTCAGTATACCATGAATAAACACCCTTAAAGTTACAGTGAGAGTAATCACACCACCCCCCTTTTAACCTTTCAGACATCAGGTTAATTAGGCAGAACTCCAGTTCGTACATATTATCCCAAGGGAACATGTTACTGTATATTTTGCCTTTTTGATGTACAGCTGCAGTATTAAGTCAGGCATGATTTACATATATGATGTGATAATTGGGCCTAGGAGCCTAGGATGAACCCATATACTGTGGATAACTGGTTTAGCTTGAATAAGATAAGCTTGAAGATATTACATGAATATCATCTTTATGATTGAAAACATGATAAATATTGCATTTTACTGGAAATGTTACCCTGTGGCTGGGCTAGCGGCAGACTCAAACATCTAATCCTCTCCAGTGAAGGTTTATTATGTTTCTATATGCATGCATAATTATTATTTACCATTTATTTAACATGGTCTGTCTCCTGAGGAATTCACCATCTAAATTAGTCACAAATAGGTGAGTATTAAGTGGAAACTATTTGAAGAAAGGGACACTGAAAATATTTGTCTAAGTAGGTCATAAACTGCGCATTTCAGAAATATCTCCTTTAATATTTCAAAACCATTCACTCATTTTCATTAATATATAGCCTCTTCTTTTCTCTGTGTTGATGTTGGCTAGGAGCATTCTTTATGTACTAGCATTACTTATTATTTTTAAGGCAATGAACAAGACATCCCCCTAACTCAGGGTACATTTTATAATTAAAGCCTCTAATATGGCTTCTCTTCATTTTCCTTTGCCGTGTTAAATCCAAAATATATTAAAAGCCTATCAAAGTAGATCTTTCTCTTGCAAGCTACTTATAGAACAACATCCTCTATCGAATCTTGACATGAGCCATTAGGGCAGTTTATGTAATTTATATTATTTGAAACTGTGATGAAGTTATCAAGAGATTTTAGATAGGAAGCTTAAAGTTCATCCAAATTCTCAAAGATGTAGAATTGTGTATCGATTGTGTTGTTTACATGATGATATACATTGATTATTATTTAAGCTCTGTGTTAAGAAGGTTGTACTGAATTCCAGTACAGTGACTGGACAAATGAGCTCAGGAGGCCTCATTATTCAGTGAATATTGTTGACGAGCCTGCTTAATTCTGCACAGAAATGGATAAAAGGACAAGATACTTGATCTGAAGATTTAGCAACTTGCTATTAGACAGATATGATGATTAGATGGGATGAAGGATTAGACAGATGGGGTATGGGAAAAAATTTAGAGGGGGTATCAAGAATCTGATCACATGATGACTCATTCCAATCATGTGCATGTGTTGACATTTCTTGGTAAATAAAAAAAAATTAGGAGGGATTTTCGGAAGTTTCAACTGGAATGGATCTTGGTGAAGGATTTGAAGAAAGGTAGATTCTGGGAAAATGGAATTAACAGTACAGCGTGGAAGAGGGAAGGTGGTAATTAATAGGATATCAAGACTGGCTTAGTTTGCGAAGTAGAAAGAAAAATGGAAAGATAATACAAAACTAGATGATCTTAAGGTCTTTTCCAACCCTAACCATTCTATGATTCTATGAATACAAAAGAAATAGTCCATGTGTTTGCCTGTCTATGATTCATTCTCAGGTTATCATTGGCTTTGCGGCAAACCTGCCTCTCCTCCTTCCTTCATAGTCTGAAACCTGTCTCTGAAAACTGAGAAAAAGCAGGGGCATTTATATGGGTTTTAGTTGAGGTTACCTCGATAAAGAATTATTTTTCATACTTAATAAATACTTATTAATAATTAGTTGTTATTAGTTGTGCGATAGTTTTTCAAGTAACTTGGGACTTTGTTGGTAGTGGTGTTTTATTTTACTTGTTTTTCTACTGTGAGCTCATTGAAGTCATTTCTCATCAGTCTTTGGAAGGTTGAAGATGCCTCTGAAGCCCAGTTTCTAGAGTAGTGTGCTTTTGTTTCAGATGGGTAATATATACTTTTGTGTTTAAAATAGAAATGAGTCAAGCAAATCATATGTTTGCTATATACAGAAACTTTTTTAAAGGTTTGGGTTTTTTTTGTTCTGTCTGGAGTTATATTAGAAAGAATTTCCACTCAGCTACTACAAAACTGAGTAAAATCTGTAACTTCTCATCTAAATGATTTTTTAACTCTTTCATAGGAATCCAGTGATACTTTTAACAATTAATACTGCATTATGGCCTGGGATTTAAAGTGCTTTAAGAAGTTAATAGATTATTTATGAATTCAGGATGTTCTGAGTGTCCCTATATGCCTACTCAAAACCCAACCATTGGGAACAAAGTCCATCACTCTCCAAAACATAACCATGATTTTTAGTTTAGAGGTTGATAGATTCTTGACAATAGAGTGTTCCAACTCTGATGCAAACATACTGTCTTTTGTGTCATACTGAGTGTCACACACTGAGACAAGTTAGTCATGTCTAGATATGCAAAATTCTGGCAACTGAGATGTACTCCATTTTCTCTAAATTAGATATTCTTCATATTTCAGCACAGTGTCCTACCAGTAATCTAAACCTGGATGTCTCTGATTTAAATAGTGATATACTGAAAATCTTGTGGGCTTGTGATAATGACAACATTGTTTTTTCAGCACACTGGTTTTCTTTTGTCTTATTTTAGCATGCATTTTTTATGTCATGACTGTGCATATTCCTTTCGGAGTAGGTGTGGAGCCACTCTAAGTGTCTTAATCTGCTGAGATGAAGAAACATATTCCAGAAATGGTATTTTGAGTCATGGTTCTCACATTTTAAGAATAAAAATGAGTTCATTGGTGCCTGACAATTCCTTGATTTTATGTACACTTGTAGGGTTAGTGATAACAGAAATGTTTATTTCATTTTGAGTGGATGAGGTTTTATATTTTCTTTATACAGTCACGTTGCTCTGTCAACCCAAATACTGTGTGGGACATTGACTAGATTCATCGTTTTGATCTGTCTTTATACTTTCACAGATTATAGAATGAGATTAATGCCATGGTGCAAAAAGGCTTTTTCTTAGCTCAGTTTATAAGTTTTCATGTTTTTTCCAGGAAATATTCCTGTTGCCTCAAGTGTCATCCTATATGTTTTCCAGTTTTGGAAACTCCATTCTCTTTGTTTTGCTGTGCATTTAGAGTTCCAAAGGCATGGCTCCGATTTCTAAGTCTTGCAAGACAAATATTGAATTCAGATTTTTCTATGTAAAACCCCCTTAAAATGTATTTATTTGTATGTTTAAATAAACACATATTTTGTTAATCATGTGGGATTTTGTTTTTATTTGTAAAATTTGTACAATTGAAACTTCATATAAAACACCAAAATATGTGACTGTTTTTTAAATTATTAGTTTTTTATAAATCTATAAAATTTTTTTTATAAACTTTATTAACAAAAGCAGTAGTTAACAGATATAAAAATAAGCAAGTTACATAACCATGGCAGGCTCCTGCAGTCTTTAGCTCTTCCCCGCAAATGACATACACTACATTCTTGGCTGGAGCTTTATTCAAAACACATTTTGAAGACACAACTGTAAAACATTAGATCCTTCCAAAGAGCAAATTGACTAATGTGAAGAAACAAGACAGACCTGCTATGCAAGGCAAAAGAAGTCTCCACCTAACCCAAATTCTAGTTTCCAAGAAAGCTACCAGCTATATAAGTCAGGAAGAGATAATTCTCTTTAATTCACTTACTAACTTGGGATAACCACAAATGGCTTTATACAGCCTGCAATCTCCCTGTTGATATCCTTCCTTTTATTTATTGCACTCATGTCTCTAGTGTCTTCCCAAGATAGGACATCAGAGATTATAGTCAACCTCCAATTCAACTTCTGAATAAAGACATGGTCATTTTCTAGTCTAAGATCATGTTCACAGCCAAGAATATTGGCAAACTGAGTTCTAGCATGAGGCAGGTCACCAGTTTCTTAGGTTTCAATGCCTTCATATTTACTTTAGAACTGATGTTAAATATTGGTGGACACATATTCACTCAGAATTGAAACAGCTTGTATAATAATTCCTAATTTGTCCTCTTTCTGCTTCTTTATGCTGAGTAATAACTTTTGGTGTAGCTTGTTAGCTTTTAAAATTTGTGAGAGCTAATACAAATACTATTGAGGGAAGGGAGAAGAACTGACAGATCAATCAGTTGAACAGAATGCTAAATCTTCTCAACTTCATTCAAATATTTCAGACCTTTCATTTGAACTTAATTAGTTTCCTGCATTTTTGATTACAGTGTGGTCTTGATAGAGTTCATAAGCATTATCCGGACAGATCAATTTTGAGTAGGAATATTTTCAAGGGAGGCCTGGGTATTAAAGTGAGATTGGTATCTTGGTCAATAATAATCATCTCTTTAAGTGAGTATTGAACTCCTGCCATGGGAAAGCAATTAAGGGAATATGGTACTGCCGTCTTTGTACTTATGTCCACCTCCATCTGCATGACCACTTACAGCAAAAGTTGGAAAGCACTGAGCCCAACTCAGGTGAACATCTAGCTGTGTAAATGTATTTGATTTACCTAAATACATACGGAATTTTTTGTAGAATACAGTTAAGTATTCCCCCTCCCGCCCCCCATGAGGCATTATGAACCACTTTTGTATTTACAGAACCTCTGGATTTAAAATTAAGCAGATGGATGTTAAATATTGAATTAAATAATTTTCTTTGATAAATGCTGTAGAATTATTACATGCTGAAAAATTATTGTTCTAAAAAGGACATGGAACAGTTTGAACAAGTCCAAAGGAGGGCCACGAGGATGATGAGGGGACTGGAGCACCTCCCGTATGAAGATGGGCTGAGAAAGTTGGGGCTGTTCAGCCTGGAGAAGGGAAGGCTGCGTGGAGACCTCATATCAGCCTTCCAGTATCTGAAGGGGGCCTATAGGGATGCTGGGGAGGGACTCTTCATGAGGAACTGTAGTGAGAGGACAAGGGGTAACGGGTTCAAACTTCAACAGGGGAAGTTTAGATTGGATATGAGGAAGAAATTCTTTACTGGTGAGGGTGGTGAGGCACTGGAACGGGTTGCCCAGGGAAGTTGTGAATGCTCCATCACTGGCGGTGTTCAAGGCTGGGTTGGACATAGCCTTGGGTGACATGGTTTAGTGTGAGGTGTCCCTGCGGATGGCAGGGGGGTTGGAACTAGATGATCTTAAGGTCCTTTCCAACCCTAACTATTCTATGATTCTATGTTTCTATGATTCTATAATCACAGAAGTCTGACTTTTGCCCGCTCAGCTACATTCCTTTGATATGTTAGTCAGTCACCTAACACTGATATACACAGTGATGCAAATTTTCAATGGATCACAACAACAAAAGCCACCTTATGATTACCATGTTATTTTAATGATTGTGTCTACTCACATGGAGACAATTAATAACAGTAGGCCATGTGGAACACCATGCTGGGAAGATGTGTTAATGGAAAATTTCATAAGCCTTAAGTTTTTTGTTTGTTTATTTTTGGGGTGGGATGGAAGAACACAGGAAATAAGGGGATATTGTAAAGACAAAGGGTTTTTCATAAAATCAAACACTTTAAATATATTTGAATCCAAGTTATACTTGTATTGGAATGATGGTTAAATTAAAATAAACACCTTTTGAGTTTGTTTCTGTCAGATGAAAATGTTATCTTTTGGAATGTTTTGGTTGTGGTTGTGAGATTGTGTAAATGAAATACCTCTGAAATACATACTGGAATTGCTTTAAAAATTTAATACTGTTTACATGTGAAGAGCTGGCTTCACCCTATCACAATCTGTGTGATTTTATTCCCACAATCAAAAATTTTTGAACTACAAATGCAAATAATGGGCATAATCTGGCCAGTCTCTTTTTTTCCGTTGTGTGCTGTTAAAAGCAGAGATTAAGCAGGAAGATTAAGGTCACCTCACATCCTCTAGGATCACACTGAGGCAGCATTATACTTTTGTTTGCTTTACCAGATACAAGATAATAATAATGAAAGAATGAGAATAAAGTCAGAATAGAGGGGAACTGCGCAAGTAATTTACTTCAGCTGTTATCAATAGTTTAACCAGTTTTCCTAGCTGCAGTAGACACTGAGGAGTTCATAGTTCACAAAAGCTCTTTCCTTAATTGTAAGTGACATTAGATCAGAAATAATCACCAATCTATATTTTGTGTTTTATTCCTCTTTCACTTTCTTACCTAAATAGTTTCCTAGCATTTTCCTAAACAGAGAAATAGCCACTGATTTGGAGAAGTAGAAAAAAAGTAGCACTCACTTTAGAAATGCATGTGAAATTATTGCATTATATATGACAAACTTGCTACTGAAGCAAATATACGTAAAGATGAGTCCTCATCTTACTGATTTTACCTCATTTAGGGATGCTGGGGAGGGACTCTTCATTAGGGACTGTAGTGAGAGGACAAGAGGTAATGGGTTCAAACTTAAACAGGGGAAGTTTAGATTGGATATGAGGAAGAAATTCTTTACTGTAAGGGTGGTGAGGCACTGGAATGGGTTGCCCAGGGAAGTTGTGAATGCTCCATCGCTGGCGGTGTTCAAGGCTGGGTTGGACATAGCCTTGGGTGGCATGGTTTAGTGGGAGATGTCCCTGCCCCTGGCAGGGGGGTTGGAACTAGATGGTCTTAAGGTCCTTTTCGACCCTGACTATTCTATGATTCTATGATTCTATGAAGAATAATTGGTATTCACAGATGAGATGAACGTTTTCATCCACCTAGTAATGAGCAAATTAAGAAGACACCTACAGAGTTGTCTTAAAAAACACACTACACATAAAAAGAACTAATTGCTATTCGTTCTGGAATACAAATCTCCATTCATGGTAAGCTGTGTTGCTGACTTTGTGTAGATCATGGAGAACGGTACAGAGCAGGTATCTGGTTATCAAACACCGTGCCCTTCTTTATAGTTTTGACAGTGGTAGTTCTTCAGTGAAGAAGAAAAAGTAGTCTGAAGAGTCTCTGCATATCCCTTCACATTTGCTGGTGAATATTTAAGTTTTTTTAAAGGTTCATTTATACCAAACTCATACACATAGCGTCTGATCTTCCAGTAGCGCATTAGGCAATATGGTAAATATCTGTCACATTTTAGTTCCCTTTTCCTCTCCCCAGGGGAGAAAATCTAAATGAATATAGATGTACAGGGATAAATTCAGACCTGCTGTCAGTAATTGTGATTCCACTGAAGTCAGTAGAGTTGCGCACTACTACTTTTGATTTGAAACTGGAACAGAGAACCACATTGTTCTTTGTGAAATAAAAAATAAACAGTATGTGAAGATGTTTCCAAACATTTCAATAACATTATCAAGGACAGATTCTGCCCCCAGTTAAAGCTATACAAATCCATTTGAGTTAATGGGATTGCACAACTGTAAAAAGAATCAGCCTTTATACATACATACAACTTACAAATGCCTGCTATTATTAGATAAACATTTCTAGATGTACACAGATCAACATGCAGAACTGCAAGTTTGGCCTCTGTCTTTTAACGAATAGATCAGTGGGCTGAAATGCCTTTGAGTAAACCATCCTTTACAGTTTTTGTGAACTCTGTACTGTCAATGGAAAATAGAAAATATTTTTCAACATAATTTTGCAGGTCAAATGTTTAGGATTTATTGTGGCCTTATGAACCACATGTGGGGCGTGAACACAGTTGGAGGATTACCAAGATAGATAGGATATGACTTTGATTCAGCTCGCATCTGGAAGCTTTAGAGCCTCTTTCAGAAGGAATGATCTACAAGTGGTTCATATAGCATGAAATAGCCCAAAATACAGGTGCTTCCTTCTAATTTGTCCAAGGAATTGACAGATTGAAAATATAGATAATCTTAAATGTAATAAAAAATTCTTCGAAGTTAAGATACATATGGAAGTAAATCAGCATAAGTTACTGTAAAGTAAGTCTGTGGTATGTCTATGATGTGTGATTAGAAGCTCCCAGAAAATGATGGGTATGGTCATGGCTTACTTTGCTAATAGAAAGCAAAGTGATGATGTTTTTCATCACCCTTGACTGAGTTTTCAACTGAACTGACCAATGTACTGTATAAATGTACTGTGTTTTATAAATAAAAAGATTTTTACTTTATGAGTACTGTAGTCAATCAGTTATAACTTTAAGATTTAGAAATATCCATCTTGCAGGAGTAGTCATTGATGAGAAGGGACATATATATACTTGGTTTTATCTCTATGTTTATAAAAAGGGCAAAAATTCTGATTTTGCCTAATTCTCTAGGAAAAAAAAAAAAAAGCAGGCGGTTTCTTTTCTCTATTTCTCTTCTTCAACTTAGACTCATATATAGTTCCTTCATCAAACAGTATGCCTTTTTATCATGACCAGTTGCAGCTGGCAGGACTGAACACTCATTCCTCACATTGCAGTCAGCCAGAGTTGTGAGCACAACGTCTCTCAGCCATGGAACTTTCTGCCTTGAGCAGTCCCTCACTCCAGCAGAGGATGAAGCTTCCCAGCACTTCTGCATCTGCAGAAGAGTTCTTTGTATGATCTTGATTGTTGAGAGCTCTGTTTGTGTCTAGGCCAAAACATACTTGAGAATTGCTATTAGCACTTTCCAGTACGGAGTTAAGGCAGCTTCCCAGCTCTTAAATGCAAATTTGTGTTGTTGTGTTCCATCTCTATGTTATGGCAAGGCCCAGCTGTATTATGCTCTTTCTATTGTCTCTCAAGGTTTCAGAAACTCAGCATCATGGTCTAGAGAGAGGTGCTCCTACAGGTTCTGAATCATATGGATTTATTGTGGGTAGGTCTAGCTACAGCATACAGATCTAATTCAATTTTCCCCACAGTAAGTGAAAATTTCTATGATTTTGAAGGCCTTTGGTTTACGGGTGGCACTCATTTAACTAGATGCAACTGGAATGTGGGAAAGTAGACTATTATAACATTTCTGACACAATGAATTCATAAGCTCCAAGCTCCAATGCTGATGATGACTTGCCATGGAGATTCAAAAGATTTCTATAGAGGTCTTCTGCAAGAAGAGGACAATTTTTTTTTTTTTTTTTCAGAGGAATACTTCATGATGTTTTCATTTTGGAGAAGAACAAGAGTAGTGTTATCAGTACGATTGCTGCCTTTTACATCTTGACTCTTTTGATTTGCAAGTTACAAGTTCCTGAGTCGAAGGTCTTGAGGTTATCTTTTCATGATTAATGGTACCATGTTTTCCAGAGCCAGAAGTTTGTTACACTGTTCCTTCACTTGTAGGCTTAGCTGTCTGAAGACATTTTTTTGCCTAATATGTTTTTGGTTACCTACCATGGAGGAATTCTTTGAATCCTATGTTGACCTATTATTGATCATAAGGGGTGGTCCTTTCTCCAGATTCTGGCTCTAGTCCTCTTAGCTGGGAGCAAGGCTTAACAAAACTGAAACAATAAATATCTTATATCTACATAACACTTGAATCCAAAAGCAGTTTAAAAAGCAAGGATGAATTCATTTACCACTGAAATGCCAGCCACCTCTGGGGTGGAACACATGGTTCTTATTTTCAGACAGCTAAGCAGCTGTTTAACAGTACAAACCAACAGTACATTTTAGTTTAAGTCATGAAATGAAGAATAATCCTGTATCCAATTGAAATGTAAGATTAAACTTAGATGGGGGGAAAATAATTACCCAAATTGGTAAAATGATCAGAACACAAAGACTAACCCTGCTATTCTGGCACAGTGGGCCATAAAACCAGTAAGGACTGAGTGTGGTAAGGAACATGATTTTTCATTACATCTAAGAGTTGTTATCTTCAGTTAGATAGAATTTTTTTCAACAAAGTGATTTCTTGTTAAAAAATGTTGATCCATCAATATCCAGCCTTTCTGTGGAAAGTGCATGTCATTTAGACAGGAAAGGTTTTTTGGAGTCTACTGTGGAATTTCTGATCAAAAAGACATTCAGTCAGAACCACTAGTAACCTGACTGTTATGCACATCTCCCAGGATGTGGGAGAATGAAATTCAAGTCCCTATTTAGATTACTTCACAGCATAGACTTGGACCTGGGTTTCCTGTGTCCCTGAGGAAGGTCCTAAATTACTGGACTTGCAGCTATTCCGATCATGTTTTCTTCCTATTTTCCCATGGAAAAATACAAAAAAAATTGAAAGGTCTTGGGTTTGGCTCAGTGTAGAATGTGAATTTTGCAATTTCAAAAACTTTCCTGGAACAGGAAAGTCATTTTCCACCCAGTTTACCTCCCGCTGCAATGTATTCCTTTGCAATAAGATGAAAAGTCACTGAATTTACTGCAGCATCATCTTGGAGGGAAGACAATTGCTCTGTAGGGTTCATATGGGTTCATATTATACTGTAATGCTTCTATACATTCATCTATGCAGCTTATATGCTAGGCTAGGTCATCAGAAAATTTAACTTGGAAGTTAGAAATCTTCTTGCTGCAATCAACTTTCAAAATTATGCTTCCAAGAAAAATAACATGAGCGCACACAGCTACCTGCTTTTGAGTTGGAGTTAATAACCCTCTACAAGGACCTATTTACAGTAGCCACTAGGTGGACACTACAAGATCAGTGTTCCTTTTTGTCCCCATTCCTTCAACAACAGATAACATGACATGCTTGGCAGAGAGACCTTCTCCTATTCTTCTCTGCTGGACAGGTTAAGGAGGTGCTATCACTTGATTTGCTTTTGGCAATCACTTCCAGTAACTTTCATGTTCTGATAGATGCCACCTCTGACATGGATAAGATACAAAATCTTTTGTCTATCAGTAACAAAAAAATAGATTTAGGACTGTTTACCTGTTTGAAATACTTCCAGGTCAGATGATTACAAACTTCTAACACTAATGAGCAATGCTGGATTTGAGTCAGCCATTCTATTATCAATGCACTGAGACTTCAGGTCTAATGGGGTCTACTGATTCCTGCAGGCTTGTAATGCTTATTAATCTGTCAAATTCAGTAGATTTCTTTCACATTACTGAAAGAGGTGGTACACAATTTTAAAGAAATACCTACTACTTTCAGCAATATAGTTACTGCCTGGTATATGGACACTAAAGGTGTTGAGCACAGGAACTGTGAAGTCAAGGGACGCATTTCACTAAGATTTGCATGAGCTCAAAATATTTGTGCAACCCCACTGGCAAAAAAGCCTAGCATTGAAGCACTTGTGTCTGATGATTCCTCAAGTCTCTTGTTCTCTTAAGGCCAACTTTTATGAAAGTCAATGGGAGGCTAGTTTCCAACAAAATTAATGACTGCATATTAATAGTTATTCAGAAAATTGAATTTTTGGTCTTTGAGAAAGACGCTAACCCTTTCTATTGTATTTGGACCAGGAAGAGCATTAGTATTATTAAACAAGGTATGAATAATTGTCTGAGGGGGGAAAAAAAGACAACCTCCAGCAAGCAGAAAAAAAAAATATCATAATGATTTGACAAAAAATAGCAAAAAAGGAATAATGGCATATAGAGCTCTTCGACATAAATCTTATTTCTAGTTTGATAGGCTAGATACAGAGGCCCTTGTAGTTAAAACAAATTAAATTGCAGTCATTGTGCATATACTCACACGTATACCTCCATGTAATATGTATAAAAAGTCTATACTAACATAAAAATATATTAGATGTTCTTGTTAAGAATAAACAAACATTGCCTTGTTTGGCAGAATTTTCAAATGCATATTGCTTCCTTTATTTATTTTTTTTATTACAATAAAAATGTGTTTTGTATTAAATCTATTGTTATAAAGAAATTAAGCCCTGAAATCTGCCAGCGTGGCTTTTTTCCATAAAGTGGAAAAAAAAACCCAACCCAAAACCCTCCTGTTTTAGATACTTGAAAACATTAGAAATCTGAAAATGAAAAGACCAGCCTCTGCGTAGCAGATTACTCCATAAAAATAAAAAGAATTCTTCTGTGTGAACTTAAATGGTTTGAAAGCAGAGCATAGCAGAATAGAATAGCATGCGTGGTCATAAAGTAAAACAGAAGGTTTAAGTCAATCTTTACAGATGTATTGGAGTAATTCAGTAAGAAATATAATAAAAAATAAAAATCAGAGGCTATTTCACAGATATTTGAGTCTGATTCTTGCTTTGATGGGGCAAAAATTTTTGCTTGATCTTGTGATTGTAAAGAAAATGTCAAGAAAATCCTTACAGAAAGTCTTTTCTTTTGCCTGCCCCTTAGCTTTGAACAATGGGGACAAAATTTTATGGCCTTATATCTGTACGAAGAGGTATGACATGCAAGGCCTGAGCTTCCAAACCTTACTACTCAAAGTGCTTACTTTCTCCTTTAATCTTCTTTTATGGTTTAACCTGCACTTCATATTACACCTTATTATTTTCTGTGTCCATCTACATATTGTCATTATCATGAATTCTGTGTAATACCTAATAAAAGACAATACTTGCTCCAGAAAGCAAAACATTAAAAGAGATAGAAGACTGGGAGGAAAATTGTAATCCTAAAAGTGGTCCTGTCCATGATTCCAGGGTTGGCCAGTGGCAAAATCAGAAATAACATCTTATCTCCGAGGCTCTGAACACTGACTGCTCTGACTCTTATTGCCTGATTTTTCCTTTCTCCATTAGGAACTGAGGTTACTGTAGCTACCTCTGAACTCTCAGTAGAACCTTCAGGTATAATGAGCCAGGTCACTTGTCAAAGAAGAAATGGTCTAAGCATTCAGAGGAAAAAGAGATATCGAGGAAAAAGAGATATCAGGCAAAAACCAAATGACCATACATCTTGCTAAATGTTTCAGATTTTATTGTGGGTTTTTTTTTTCTTTTGGAGAGATATCCAGTGACTTGGCTGATAACAGAAGGGAAAAGACTTGACATCATTTAGCAAAATATTTGTAAAAATGCCTCTCAGGAAGCTGATAAGGTCATCAGCGATGGCATCAGTATCGGATAGGTGAAGAGGATTAATGATGAGCTGTGTGGCGACATACAGATAGTGTAAATCTAAGTGAAGGAGAGGTTTACGACAGAAAGAAAAAAATGAAGAGCATTTATGACTTGGTATTGGGAGCAGTTCTGTTTAAGATTTTTATGTAGACTTAGTGCTTGTGTGTGTTTTTTGGCATGAGCTGAATCACTGTAGTGTCCTGCTTCAACATGGTACAGCTGCACTAAAGTTTAGTGAAACAGCCAACCTTCCAATGGATTTTAGGAAAAATATATTTAAAATTAACAAAACCATAATAGGGTCACCAAGCATATATAATTGAAAATTTTAGATTAGTGGTTCCTGGTTTCCTCTGCATTCATCTTCCTGTGGCTTTACTTTAGCCCCAGATACTATTTTTGACACTATTGTAACTGACTGTGACAGCCTTGGGCTTTCACATGTTCCTTTCATGTGAGTGCTGGTGCTTCAAAATGGCTGGAGGTATTACTCAGCAGAGGGAAGGGTTAAATTTTATTTCGTATTTCCAAGTGTCCTGGCCAGAACACCACCAAAACCTGAGTATTCCTGGCTGCTATAATGGTCTTTTGAAGATGCAGATACCTGAGTGAATTATAAGACACCTCTGGTTGCTTCAGACTGCACATCACAAGTTCTGCCTTCAGTCTAGCGCAGTTGGTAAACCACCACAGTCAAGATACCACCCATGCCTGTAACAGGCAGCACACTGTGAAATGATGTTGGCTGTCATAGATTCTGCTTGCTTAGTAAGTTTGAAAGTCTGTCTTCTCTCAGCTACTTATCATCGCATAGATGAAAGCAGTCTTGGACATGAGTCTGAAATGATGCTTGTGTTCAAAGCCCTTCATCTACTGCAAAGGGTTTTACCTCTGTCCACACTGACACTGTGCAAATATTGACTTGGATTTTCTACTGTCAGAATGGACTATGCTATAAAAGAGACATTTACAGGTTCTTGTGGTTGAGGAAGTAGAGATATAGACAAGGACTTATTAAGGGTTGTCTTCCACATGAGGCCAAAGTAAGGACTTTCAGAGTCTGCTGACTAGGCTGGTGGAGGGAGGAGAAACCATTAGCTTAGATGAATGGCTTTCAAGAAAGGAAGCACCAATAGTAGGGAGCAGAGCTTATGGGATGCAGATTGAGCCAAAACAGATGAAACCACCTCCAGCATATCCTGACAGATCTGATTATGGGGTAGCACAAAGATGGCATAAAACCAAATTTTCCTTTCCTTATGGGCATATCTTGAGATTGTCCTAGAAGTGAGGAAAGCATTCCTGAATAAGGATTAGCCTGGATCTGGTCTTGAACAGTTTTTTCCCGGCCAATTCATAGGATGCTTTTTTCATCTCACATAAGATGTCCACATGTATTATCCTTTGCAAGACAGAAGAGACAAAACTTAAATGAAATCCAGTCTCAAACACAATGGGGATATTCTAGCAAGCATGGTGGCCCACCCAGATTTTGGAACTCTCTAGTTTGCACTGTGAAGAACATGCATTGGTATGGCAAATGTAAATTTTGACTAAATAACTGAGACTAAAGCCTTGCAGTTATACCTGTTGGTGTAGGGGGCCTGGTAAAATCTTGGTATGCTTTTATGCAGCAATTACAGAGGCAAAGGTTTGATCTGGCTCAATATCTCACAAAACAAATCACAAACATCAAAGAGAACAGATAATCTGCTAATAAGTTTAGCTGCTTTGGACACTGGAAATAGGTTGTATTTAGTTTGTTAACCTTCCAATGACTAAGTTTTCAACATCTTACATGTCATGAAAAGTGTCCTAAGTCACCTTTAGATCAGTTACGCATATGTATTCATTATAGATGTTAAAATGACTGCAAGATATATTTCATTTCCTGGCGTGGAAATTCCTAATACTTACACTAATTTTAGCAATCTGGCGTTGTCACACTGAGAGTCTGCTCAGTGAGTGTGACATTTTGACCTCTTTCTCACCATTGGATATAACTCAAGACCATGTCAATTGGGTATGGAATTGCTAGACTGAATGAGATAGATATAGAATTTATTACTTGCATGCATGCATTGAACAGAACTTAGGAGGAAAGTGGTTAATTTGCTATAGGACCTTGCTGTGAAGCAATAGAGCTGAAGAATAATGCTGGATTAAAGAGAATACAATAAAAATGTGCTGTTAAGATGAAGGACAACACTTCCCTGTTTGAGGACCAAAGAACAGGAAGATACACAGCTTACTAAAACATGAGACTGGGAACCATCACTGAAGAATTTTAGGCTGTCATTCCTTCTCTGTCAGGACAGGATCCAGATAGCAGAGGTAGCACTGTCTTTTGTCTGAAGATTTCCAAGTTTCTTTTAAAAACTCTTCCAAAACAGCAATTTCATAAATCATCTTAGAAGTGCCACAGATGAACAGAATTATTGCCTGTTAGGAACATGATACTTACTTGCTATGAAAATAACAAAGTGAGAGTACTAGCAATTTTAGTCGAATATTTCTGGTGTATGCTGCCGCCTTCATCAAAACCAGAGAAAGTACTTTGTGGGAAAGGAAAGAAGCAGGCAAAGAAACAACAGAACAAAAATCTTAGATGTTAAAGTGCAGTTTTCTGGTTTGTTTTCCAAGAGACTCAAGCATGATTAAGCTGAGCAGACATTCCTTGGACAGAAGGCAAACTTTTATAACCAGGCAGAACACTGACATTCTGGAAGAAGACAATACTTTTGAAAAAGAGGTTTTGAGTTTGCATATGACATTGCAAATGACATTCAACCCTCCGTGGTGACTTTGTTAAAACTTTGACAGTGTGTTTTGAGTTTTGAATAAAAGTATAGCATTATACATGGACACAAAAATGCACACAAACACTTGAATGTGTTGTTTTGTGATAGTGTATGTCCTAGTTTCATTAAATACTCTATCTAGAGGCTTTGCTTTGTCCCACACTTACTAAGAGTTCTTCACCCAAGGTGCCGAAAGTAATTTAAAAATCTGTCTAGATGCCTTGAAGAAGTATAACTTGTGTATGTGCCTTTATAAGAATGCAGGTATTTTGTGAATCCTGTTTTTACTGGGGGCTGAACACACCTATAAATTTACAAAATTATCTGTCTTTGCTCATATCATACCTTTAATTCACTATTCACTGCTGGAATAAATGACTTCTATCAAAGTAGGTAAAACTACTTCCGTCTATTCTCAGATGAATGTTTTTGTCTTTATACTCTATTGGCAGCAATTAACATAACTAGAACTATTTGCATTCAGGTTAGGAGTCTCATTTCCCCAGTCATTCTGTAGCCAACAAAGAGATGGTTTATCTGCTAGGTGTTGCAGAGCACTTTAGTTAACTGTAGTGACTATCTTGGACATTTAGTGAAACTAATGTCCTTATTCAAGAGCAACAGCCATATGCTTACAACTGGTCTGTGTGAATTCTCCCCTGTGTTTGTCATTTCATTGAAACAAAAATTCCTTTTTCTTTTCCCTTTCTTTATTTCATACTGAAATATAATTCCTCAGTGGTTAGACAAATGTAACATGACCTCATTATATCCAGTTTTCAGGGATAAGGTATCCATGGAAAAGATGTATCTGGAGTATATAAGAGAGTGTCAAGTCATATTTTAGTAAAGTTACTTCTCAGGAAGTACCACAGAAGAATGATTTGAGTGAAGTCATCAAATAAAAAATTCTTACACAGGTTCCATAATAACTGGTCATATATTTCTTTTCTTTTTTTTACATAGCCGGACATCAGCAGGCTTAGCAGCTCTCCATAATGTTTTTGAAAAGCCATCAAAAACCATCAGACAAGTAACCACATTACGCAGATTAGCTTCTAATCAAGAGAAAAAGAGTAATTGAACCATAGACTTGAGGGTAATTGAGCCAGGATACTGAGGGCACCTAGACAGCAAATTTAAACAACACAACTAATTGGTAGCACTGTAAAAAATCAACTTATAATAAAACGTTTTCATTAGCTGAGTGCAACTATACACTTGACCGTGTTAACCACTTCTAGTGAAACAAATTATTGATATAGAAAATTATGTAATAAGCCTGTGTTAGAAATAATTTTCCTAACAATGTTAGGCTCAAGACTGATAATAGCATTCAGTGGTATGGCATGTTTTTTTCCTCCTTAACATTAAAATTCTTCTGAGAAACATTGAAGTGCAAGTGAAGGGCAACAGCCAAAATATTGATAAGATCAGTCATCTTTAGCTCTTCCTAACAAGCTGGACTGGTCTTTGGGTCCATATTTGCCATGGGTAGGATTCATGAAACTCCAAAGGTCTGAAAATCAGACTTCCAAAGCATACTGAAGTATTGAGACAGCAGAAGTTAAAAATTGTGGATGAAAGCTATAAAGTGCAGGAACACTTAAGAGTGCTTTATGGACCAGTCGTTCAATGAAAGCCTGAGCTCTGACTTCTTTTTCTTCTTCTTCTTCTTCTTCTTCTTCTTCTTCTTCTTCTTCTTCTTCTTCTTCTTCTTCTTCTTCTTCTTCTTCTTCTTCTTCTCCTTCTTCTTCTTCTTCTTCCTCTTCTTCTTCCTCTTCTTCTTCTTCTTCTTTCTTCTTTCGTCTTCTTCTTCTTTCGCCTTCTTCTTCTTTCGCCTTCTTCTTCTTTCTTCTTCTTCTTCTTTTCTTCTTCTTCTCCTCCTTTTCTTCTTCTTCTTCTTCTTTTCTTCTTCTTTCTTCATTATTATTATTAGTATTACTATTATTATTAATTATTATTACCCTAGAAACTGCTTTAGGAGCAGCAGACACCTTAAAGTAAGTCTGGTCAGTGGGCGCCAAAACCTCTGAGCTCATCCCACATGTGCTGGCCCTTGTAACAGAAAGAGCAGGGCTCCCTGTGCAGACACACCCAACTGAGAGCGCAACAGTGTGACCTGAGTGTGCAGACCATGCTGACACATTACTGCTATGATGCACGACTGAATTAATGGTAGCTGAGAGTCAGAGTAGCTCTTCCAGCTGCGTTGAGACACTTGAGAAGAGAAGGCCCTTGGCGTGGCCTGAATGGGTCTGCCTTCAATTAGCAAATGATAACCTGGGAATCTATCTTGGAGCTAAGTCACTCCTCCAGCTTTCAGCAAAAGGATGTCAAAATGTTTTCTTTCTTTTCCTCCTTTTTTCATTTTCTTGCAATGGCTTGGCCATCAGAACATCAACCTGAGGTGCAGGTGATCAAGATTAAATTCCTTCTTTTGTCTGAACCTGTCACTTTCACATTCTATACATTTTATACTAAAACCATGAGGTGAGAGAATGCATGTCAAATGGATGTTCTCAATCATAGAATCATAGAATCATAGAATAGTTAGGGTTGGAAAGGACCTTAAGATCATTTAGTTCCAACCCTCCTGCCATGTGCAGAGACACCTCCCACTAAACCATGCCACCCAAGGCTCTGTCCAACCTGGCCTTGAACACCGCCAGCAAAGGAGCATTCACAACTTCCCTGGGCAACCCATTCCAGTGCCTCACCACCCTTACAGTAAAGAATTTCTTTCTCATATCCAGTCTAAACTTCCCCTGTTTAAGCTTGAACCCGTTACCCCTTGTCCTCTCACCACAGTCCCTAATGAATAGTCCCTCCCCAGCATCCCTATAGGCCCCCTTCAGATACTGGAAGGCTGCTAGGAGGTCTCCACAAAGCCTTCTCTTCTCCAGGCTGAACAGCCCCAACTTTCTCAGCCTGTCTTCATATGGGAGGTGCTCCAGTCCCCTCATCATCCTCGTGGCCCTCCTCTGGACTTGTTCCAACAGTTCCGTGTCCTTTTTCTGTTGAGAACACCACAACTGCACACAGTGCTCCAAGTGAGGTCTCATGAGAGCAGAGTAGAGGGGCAGGATCACTTCCCTCTACCTGCTGGTCACGCTCCTTTTGATGTAGCCCAGGATATGGTTTGCTTTCTGGGCTGTGAGCACACACTGAAGCTGGCTCATGTTCATTTTCTAATCAACCAAAACCCCCAAGTCCTTCTGCACAGGGCTCCTCTGAACCTCTTCTCTGCCCAACCTGTAGCTGTGCCTGGGATTGCTCTGACCTAGGTGTACGACCTTGCATTTGTCATGGTTAAAATTCATCAGGTTGGCATCAGCCCACCTCACAAGCGTGTCTGTCGTGGTTTAAGCCTCTCAGCCACGCAGCTCATTCTCGCACTCACTTCCCCCTCTTTTTTCCCCCTGCTGCCAGAGGGATGGGAAGGAGAATCGAAAAGAATGCAACTCCCACAGGCTGAGATAAGAACAGTTTAGTAACTAAAGTATAACACAAATCACTACTGCTACCATCAATAATAATAATGACAAGGCAAATACAAGGAAAGAATACAATTCTCACCACCTATACCAAGCCCGACCACGCAGTGCACCCCCACCCTTTCGGGTCTCTGCCCTCTGTTTTACATCCTGGACATGACGTGCTGTGGTATGGAATAACCTCTTTGGTCAGTTTGGGTCAGGTGTCCTGTCTCTGCTTCCTCCCGGCTTCCCCTCCTCCCTGGCAGAGCATGAAACTCAGAAAGTCCTTGGCCAGACCAAAACATCACTAAGCAGTAACCGAAACACTGGTGTTATCAGCGCAGTTCCCAGGCCCAAAATTAAAAACACAGCGCTGCACCAGCTACCAAGAAGGAGAAAAATGACTGCTACTGCTGAACCCATGACAGTGTCAAGGTCCCTCTGGATGGCATTCCTTCCATCCAGCATACTAACAGAACCACACATCTTGGTGTCACCAGCAAACTTGCTGAGGGTGCATTCAATCCCACTGTCCATGTCAGTGACAAAGATGTTGAACAAGACCAGTCCCAACACCGACCCCTGCGGGACACCACTTGTTACTGGTCTCCAGCTGGACATTGAGCCATTGAGCACAACTCTTTGCATGCGGTCATCCAGCCAGTTCTGTATCCACCGAGTGGTCCACCTATCAAATTGATGTCTCTCCAACTTAGAGACATGGATGACATGTGAGACAGTGTCAAACACTTTGCACAAGTCCAGGTACATGACATCATCTGCTCTACCTCTGTCCATCAGTTCCATAGCCCCATCATAGAAGGCCACCAGATTAGTCAGGCCTTGAAACCGTAATGAGCAAGAATGTGAGCACCAGTGTACACCCTATTGATTAAGAAGGGCGTTTTTTATCTGAGTATTAGCCACTGATTAAGTGGCTTGGATTCAGTTAAATCTTAATCTAGAATACTTGAATATAAGTTGAAACATGAACATACAGACCTTTGCCTTGTCTGGTGAGTTTCCCCAAGCACACACTAGTCTAATAGAGCAGTAATCATAGAATCATAGAATAGTTAGGGTTGGAAAGGGCCTTAAGATTGTCTAGTTCCAACCCCCCTGCCACAGCCAGGGACACCTCCCACTAAACCATGCCACCCAAGGCTATGTCCAACCTGGCCTTGAACACCACCGGGGATGGAGCATTCACAGCTTCCCTGGGCAACCCATTCCAGTACCTGAAGCATTGTGTGGGCTTGTTGTGGCCCAAGTGCAGAACCCAGCACTTTGACTTTTTTAACCTCATACTATTGGCCACGGCCCAACGACTCAGCCTGTCCAGATCCCTCTGCAGATCCTTCCTACCCTCCAGCAGATCAGCACTGCTGCCCAACCTGTGCAATTATAGGTCTGTGTGGGTTTTCAAAATTGCATTACGATACACATAGACTTGCCATGTCTCATAGGCCAAACATCCGTGGAGAAAGAATTAAAACTGTGGGTGCTTGGTAATGTCATGGGTTCAGCAGTAGCAGTCATTTTTCTCCTCCTTGGTAGCTGGTGCAGTGCTGTGTTTTTGACTTTCGGCCTGGGAACAGCGCTGATAACACCCATGTTTTTAGTTGCTGCCCAGTAATGTTTAGTCTGACCAAGGACTTTCTGAGTCTCATGCTCTGCCAGGGATGAGGGGAGGCCGGGAGGAAGCAGAGACAGGACACCTGACCCAAACTAACCAAAGAGGTATTCCATGCCACAGCACGTCATGCCCCGGATGTAAAATGGAGAGCAGAGACCCAGAAGGGTGGGGGTGCACTGCATGGTCGGGCTTGGTATCGGGTGGTGAGTTGTTGTATTCTTTTCCCTTGTATTTCTCTTGTCATTATTATTATTGATGGTAGCAGCAGTGATTTGTGTTATACCTTTGGTGCTAAACTGTTCTTATCTCAGCCTGTGGGAGTTGCATTCTTTTGATTCTCTTCCTCATCCCCCTGGGACTGGGGGAAGAAAGAGGGGGGAGTGAGTGAACGAACTGCGTGAAGGGCTGAAACCACAACAGGTAGACATAAATACCAAAGTCTTTTAGTGGTGCTAATCCTTCAGCTGGTCATCTCACTAAGGTGTAAGCTTTAAACCAGTCAGTTCACTAAGATGTATGTTTTACACCAGAACATAGAGCTGCTCATTATACCAGTCCTCTTCATACTGAAACAGAATCAGGCACCAATTTGAAAATAAAAAATGTTTTTTTTCAAACACAGGTCTAGTATAATTGAATAAATACACTAGATGAATGTAGAAAATTAGTGTTATGAGGATATGAAAGATTATTTAGCAAATACTGAGTAATGAGAACATGACACACAAATTAATCTGATCATAAAAGAAAAGCTCAGAACACATCCTAATTGCTGATAGTAAACTGCAATGACCCATGGCTACCACTCAATCCAGGTGGTATTTTCAGTGTAAGAGGAAATAAATGGGGTCTGACTGTGTTTTCATTTACATGTGTGTAAAGCAGGAGCATTCCATTAAAAATGATGAGGCAAAGTTATCACTGGTTTGAGATCAGAAGAGTTCTGGTATATTTAAATCAGTCTTTATAAGAGATTAATGTTAAAAGAATCCCTCTTGAATAATGTTGTCCTTCATTTCTTCTTCTGCATTATTGTTATTTCAGATGTTGCCGGAACAAAAGGGTTGTAAAGAAAAATGGAACTCTAGGCCTGCACCAGTAAGAGGCATTACATAAGTACAGGACAAGGAACTGAAAAAGATTCAAAATATGATAGAAAGACAGTAACATTTAAAAAAAAAAAAAACAAAATATCTTGGATTTAGGGACAGGCAGATTAAAATTATACTTGATAAAAATATAGACCTAACTTTGTAAAATGCAGTAAAATTAAGTTAAAACTTAAAGACTGATTTTTCAAACTCTGTATTATGAAATGAGGATGCTAAGCATCTTTGGCTTCAGCAGAAACTTTAGCCTGAATGGAGAGTGAAAACCACCCCTAGGTGAGAATTAGCCTCTCTAATTGTTAACGAATGGATCATGGGAGTTGCTTTCTTGCTTTCACTTCAAAGATGCTCCTGGCACAGGTACAAGTCTGTACTCTTCTCTTCAGGAAAACTCTTCAGATGACAGTCGATGTCTTTGGCAATGAGCATGCAGACAGTATAGTGTATCTGACACATGCCTTTTAAAAATCAACTGAAATACACGTATTTTTTTGTGGCATATAGAATAATAGTTGTCTGAGAAACAGGTGCGTGATCAGACACCATTGCTGAAATCTGAAATATCTTCATAATTTTGGGCTTACTTTAGTTCCAAAATTGGCAAGAATTTCTGACTCATAAGAATACAGAATGTTGTGAGGGCAATTAATCTTGTGAAATTTGTCATTCTTTTTAGCTAAAACCTCATTAAAAACCCTGTCTTTAAACTTACTGGTTTTTATGGTAAGTTTTTATGGAGGGAAATGTACCTTATGTATGTGAAAGTGTTTCTTGACAGTGAACTCTTCACTACACAATCATAAATGCATCGAAAACCTTCAATCTAGACCAGATATTGCATCATGTTATTCATGCCGAAATTAATTGTACAAGATGAACACAGGAAAGCAACATTATGGCTGACATCTCTTCCTCAGCTTTTTCTGAGTTGCAAATTGCAAATGGAAAGAAGATTGATATTTTCCTTACTGTAAATTTCCCACATTAAATATAGCCATTGATTATGAAAGCATTTAAATGATAAAACCTAGTTAGGATATTATGTTATGTCTCATCAAAATGTATTTGGCACTGCTCAAATTTAGTTTGCCAAGTAATCTGCTCCAATATTAATGTCTGATGCACTGTGGACTGTGTAGTGGCCTTGCTTGGATTAAGGCATAACAAACTTCCCAGGCTTTGATTACATATTAACAAGTGACCTGTAGAACAGATACCGGTGGAGGTGCTAAGAGCTGCTTAAATTCAGATGTTTCCAAATGCATAAAAATGATCCAATAGTCTGGAGAACCCCTGTAACTCCAGAAATATTTTGAGAAGCACAGTGAGATGTTTGCCAAAGACTTAGACATTGACAAATAGACTCTTTTGAGCATGTGAGTTCACTGCCATTCAGCCATTCAGCTGAGCCACTGGGAAATGGGGGCTACTTGTAAACACCAGGGGAAGTGCTGGACCATTTGGTCACTTTCAGAATGAGATCATGGGGCTTGATCTCATTTAAAATACAATTATTTTTGGTTTGGGTGTGACCCGAGGCTTGAATGTCAGGAAATGTGAGAAAAAAAACCCAGGGTGGAGGAGCACAAACTAGGAATTTTGAAGTAGAATCAAAGACAAAACAATCAGCACAGATGGCTGTGTGTTGGTGTCTACTTGCCGAATCAAAAGTGAGCCTGAATAGGGTAAAAATAAATAATGCTTTTAATTAAATGCATTTTTGATGCATCATACAAAAACTGCTTGCACCTCAGAAGAATTTGTACCCCTGCTGAGAAGATGCAATCAACTAAGCGTTATCAATGTCACTTCACAGTCACAATTGTTTCACAGCTACTGTTGTCTACATTCTAGATACTGTTGTAGTGTTGCATAGACCAACACATGGAGCTTCCCTGGCTTCTGTAGTTACATCCTGTCTTTCAACAGCATAAAGTGAGGTTTTAAGTGCTCTCACCTACCCACAGGGGTGCACCTATGCCAAAATGTGGAGGCAGTATAACATTGGCTTAATTTTTTGTAGCTTACACTGGTCTTGCTCTGGGCAGGTTTATTTTATTGCATGGTCTAAGAGTGGAATCTTTTAATGCTGGGGATCAAATCAATGGGGTGAAATTAAACCAGTGTTTGGAGGCATGCTACCGAAGCAGAGGTTTGTCTTTGCACAGTTGAGGGAAAGTCCACAAGTCAGGCACTCTAAGTGAGGTCTAACCAACCAGAATGAATCATTAGATTTTTGTGATGTAAGCACATGAAAGAAGGAAATAAAGCCAATATAAGGAAAGAAACTAAGATTCTAAGGATCATGAAGATGTTTTAGTGCTTGATAGTCATCTTTAAAACCAGGTTATGAAGAAACAAAATAATTTCAGGGAGATTTGGTCTGTTTTGAAATTTCTTGCTGTAATCAAATGTCTTTACCTTATGGTCAGGTGTTTGGCAGTACATCAATTGAGGGAAAAGTCAGAGTTGGCTCATTCATGTTCTGTGATGCTACACATTATTTTGGCAGTCCAAGAAGGTGTTCTGGTTCATTATGTTTTCTGTTCTTCACCTATTGCTGACAATCTGTGGTGGAAGGATTGGTGCAAGTCCATTGCTCCACAGACAGCAGCTGGCAGTGGTCTCCCCATCCAGAGGCACTGACACAGTTACTTCTACTAACTGCTGTTCATCAGATAATGTTGTACCTCTCTCTTGCCAGCCCTCCTCCACTATTCAGCAGGTAACTGTGGCTGAACAGAAACAGGTGGGAAAAAACCAATGACCACCAGCAGCATTGTGTATCACTGATAGGCAAACCCATAGTTGTTATTGCATCTTTAATCGGCAGATACCCTTTTTCTCTCTGCATGGTTATGTGACAGAGGAATGTGCTTCTCCAGTGCTCCACTGCAGAATCGCAGTTTGACTTGTACCAGGTGTGGATTGATGTTCTAGGGGCTCCTGTAACTGACTGCTGAGGCTCTTGGGGGTGAATTCACTGGGTACAGGGTAGGATCTGCACGAGTTGACTGTGCTCCCTGTGATGAGCTAGGTACAGCTCTCAGGGTTTTGCTGTCACCTCCTACAGATTGTTATGGTTTTGGCAAAGTCATGTAACCTCACAGTGTGCCAACAGTAATGCAGATTACTTCAACTAATAGAGATAACTTTATTTCTGTTGGTAAACTGTTGTTTAAGCACAGTGTGAAAGGGGGGAGATGGAGAGACTTACATTGGCCTGTTTTTTGAAGCTGCTTAAATCATTTTCCAAAGAAGTTACAACTTGTCATTGATAAATGGTGTTCTGTACATCCCAGCATCAATTATTTAAATTCCATTAACTTAATAATAGCATGCAATAAGTCTGCCTGCACACTCTTTTAACTTTTCTTCTTATTATTAAATTAGTGTTTAGATTGATTTGGGTTATTTTGACATGGAGTAAAAGTGGGTCTTAGGCCATGAGCCTGCAAAAACCTTAGCACTCTTTATAAACTCAGGATAATACTTTGTACTGAGGGTGAATCACAATAACAAGCTACCACTGAAAAGGAGGGATCCCACTTACTCTTCCCTTCTCTTCCAACAAACTTTCTCTCCTTTCCTGGTCTACAGTCACTTACTTTACTTCAGTCCTAAAAGGTATTCACACATTTGGAGAGCCAGGCTTTGATCAGGTTAATGATCAGTCAGGACTGACTTACAGAGGGTTTGTTGACTTGCTGACATGATCTGGATAGGCAGCAGGAAGGTGCAGTTCAGGAGTGTGGAAGGTGGGTACAAAGGGCTGACCCAGATCTCTGTCATTTGTCTGTGTCAAGGTATTTGCACATGTTGGCCACAATGTAAATGGGTTCTTACTTAGTTCCCAAAGTTAATTTCAATGAGTACCAACAGGACAACTCAGCTTGTCAATAAGATCTGAATATTTTCTGGATTTAGATAATCACAGCTCAGTGTGATCTTAGCAAATTCTTTGCTAGCTATTATAATCTGCGGGTGCTTAAAACAGCAAGAGGAATGAAGGGACACTGACAGTGGCAGAAGCAGTCAATTGGGCTCATGCATAGGGCTGAACCTATACCCAAACAGGAACCAGCAATGCTCCGGTCTGAAACAGGGACTTTTATCAAGAGAAAGTGTACTGGCTCTGGTGTCTTAGTGAAAAGCCTGGCATAGACTATCAGGTGAGTGGTTTATACACCAAATTCTGCATTCCTGTATAGTTTCTCTATCCTGATATTTTTTAAACCTAGAAGTGTCCCCACATATTTTATATTGTTGGGTATTTTATATTTTGGTGACTCAGTACACTATAGTGCTAAACTGGCCATTCTGTAAGTCAGAAAAAGGAAGCGCGTTTCTCTTCTGCTTCATTGTTACCATTTCCAGTGAGTTTATCTTTACTTATTTCTAGCAAATTGTACATTTATTCCCACTAAATGACAGTCAGGTTGTATCTGCTTGGCATTTCAGAAGTTTACAACCGACCACATCAGGTTTAATAGCAGTTTATGTTCAAATATATACTGAAAATAACTGTGTTCTGTCATGCAATATCTAATGTTGACACAAGATGTACCTTAGGGCTGTTTGACAGTTATTGATACAGCTACTGACTACAGGATCCACTCATCATCTTCTTCCTGGTTTTTCTGATTGACTTATCTCCTCAGTTTCTTCCTACTGCCAAAATGGCATTTCTTATGGCAGGTTCATTCCTCAGCTTTATTTGAAAACCCCTTCTAATGCCCTGGCCTTAAAAAAAATACAAATAATAAAAAACTATCCTAGGTGGCCTCATTTGCTCAGTTCAGGTGTGTTAAACTCAATATATTTGGCTCTGTGCAGAATGTGCGGAGGCTGACTCCAACCCAGGTTAATCACCCATCTGGGGAGCTTAAATGAAAAATGAATCTGACTACCAGTCTGCTGAGACTGCTTTGCTAGTGTGAGCCTGCTTGGCCCCTTAAGGTGCCATATAGTGCAGTGTTGTATAGATATACCTTCTCTACCTACATAGCCTGCTCTCTTGAATTTCAAATACACTTCCATGGAGTCATACCTGAATTTGAGCAGCTCTTAAAAAGAGCAAAACCAAAACCAAACCAAAACACAAAAACAGCAGAATCTTCCCTGGCCTAAGGATCTGCCACTTGGCAAATGAGGTGAAAAATAGCAGTCCCCAATTAAGAAAACTTAAAGTATTGCGGGAAAGTCGTTAGACAGCCATGGTTTGATAATCTTATTTTGTTTTCAGAAGTGACATAACAAACCTCCTTCTAGTTCCATAATAGCTAATTAAAGTACAAAGATAAATGAGAGGGGGTTATTTTTTTAATTAAAAACTCCCTACAAATATAATTTTCTTTTTCTGCTATGACAAAAATGTCAAAACAGTTTGTATTTTACATTTCACAGTCTTGCTCGAACAATTAATATTGGAAGTTAGAATGTCCATTAAGTGAAGGGTATACACCACTGTATTCTTTGTCGTGTAACGTAAACAGAGCAATTATTTGTTATAGTTAAGAACTAGTGCTTTTTGGAGAGATTTTCAACTAGATTAATTATTTATTTGTTTCTGTCAGTAATTTTGGGGGTATTGGGGTGAATATCGTTTTGAAAACACACACCCAATTTGTCCTATTCATGGCAGTAATAACAACTCACCTTTTTATCCCTGTTGTAGGTTTAAAGTCGATTATATTAAGGCTGCATTGAAGTGTTTTCCTGTATTCAGCGTGGCCAAGAGTTTTGCAGCAGGAATGCTGAGGTTTAGTCTAAATGTACTACCTTGTACTGTATTCCACAGCTCACCCCCACTCCAGGCTTCCTTGGTTCCTGACTGGAGGGAAGATGGGTGATTGAAGGTCGCTGATCTTGGCCTGAAGAATCCTTAAAGTTTTGGCTGGGGCTCATGTAACTTTGTGGGCACGGGAGCCTGGGGCCTTTGAGGAGTGATGTGGAGCAGACAAGCTCCAGAGGAGCTGAGGAGGGACTGCGACCCCTGAGGCACAATCCCTCATGCAGATCTCCAGCACACAGGTTTGCACATGTAGCTGCACCATCCCTCTTGTGCAGCCAGCCAGGTCTGCAGGCTGGTGCAAGGGTAAGTGGATTAATGGTCTGGCTCTTTTTCACTCCTCTGGGGTAACTTGGGAAGCCAGAAGAGAGCAAGTTTGTTCTCATGACCGGACTTGCCCATTGCCACATTGCATGAGGTAGCCGCAGCCCACTTCTAGAGCTCCCTCAGCACGGACACAGCCCCCTGTTCACTCAGGCTGGAGGCAGTGGTCAAGGGTAGTGCCAATCATGCTGCAGGTCATGATTTCCTTGGGTTTAGTGTTCTTGGCAAGGGCTGATATCTGAGCCTCGGCTATAGCTGAACAGCATGCTGTGGACTGACAATCTGTATGTCATGGTGTTTAGTCTGCCTTAAACCAGCTCTCCACTATGCAGTGTATGCATAGGCATTAGGTGTATTTTCCAGAGGGAACATTTGCTTCTCTGTCTCATCTATGGGAAGGATGTACTTCAAAGGTGAGGCCTCCAAACTTTTCTTCCTTCTTCCACAGATTTCCACTAGAATAAGTTAACAAGATATTCTGTGGGCTGTTAATATTTTGTGACTTTCTTTTTTCTTTCCTACTTGGGTGCCTGATTTCATAACTTGCCTAACAAAACACTAGGCATAAAAAATAAATCTTCACAATGACTTTCCTGCATCTAATAAACATCCAAATGATTGAAGTTTTAAATCACTTAAGAAAAGTAAATTCATTTTTTAATTTGTGCTTCCAAGGGAAAGGAGTGCCTTTGGGTCCTTGGCAGATAGAACATTAGTCTCTTTTTTCTTTCTTTTCTATTTTTTTCAAGCATGAAGATGATTTAATCTTTTTTTCAGGTTTAGAAAAGTGAGATCCTACAAGTAGAGGTAGGAAGTTCACAGGGAAGTCAATTCAGGCTGTGCTCTATGGCCCTGAATCCTGCAGACCTGGCAAACAGCAGATGACCATGTATTTAACTAAGCAAATGTACAATACCAACTTAAATATTATATTATATTTAAATCATAACATGAATATAGGTATGCATAATTCAAGAGGAGAATGTCTTTGCAGTCAGAGCAGACAGGAGGTCAATAACCCTTGATGATAGTTCTTTCAAGCATTAATATTAATGAAGTCAGTCCTTGCACAAGGTTTTGCCTCACCCTGGATGGGGAAATAGGAACATCATCAATTTTGAACACATGTGCAGAGCATGTGGTTTGAATCTTCCCTATATGTAATTTGATGATTAACCTTGGCTTTCCACATTCATATTCAGAGTTCACTAATATTATGCCATCCATTAGAAAGGCTATGATGAAAGCATTTCATGTCTTGCTCCAGCAATGCCAACTAATTCTAACCCAGGTAGAACTATCTTTTATCTAAAATATTTCCAACACACCTTTCTTACAATAGTATCAAGGAGCTTCATCAGTTTTTCAGTTTGGTTACCTAGCCCATAAGCATATCATTTAGTGCTGCTTTTGCTCTGTAAAAAATTATCTGCCCTGAAGTTAGACATATTGACACTATCTGGCCTGCAGTGCACAGGAAGGTCTGTATTTTTATGGCTCAGCAGCCAAACAGCTGAGAAGCGGTTAAAACATATTCCATTTTACAGTAATTCATTTCAGCCCTTGACAGATTGATTTCCACGGGGTTATTTGCTTCTTTCTGCACCCTACTTCATAACAATGCTTACTAGAATGATTTATTAACTCAGTGCCAAATTCTTTGATACCTTAATAGTTAGATTAACTTCAGGACATGAGGCTAAGTTATTTTTTTCCCAGGTGCTCAGGGTGATGCTTTTCAATAATGAATGAATAGGGTCATGAACTAGTAGCACTTTGGTGCCTGTGTGTGCCAAAAATGTGCTTTCTCTAGGAGCATTCAAAGCAGACATAAACAAGCTGGATAATAGCTCCTATTCAAAATAATCTCTTCTTTATTAATGCGTACCAATGAGCACTAAAACAGGGCATCTAGCTTGCAGATCTCCCCCATACCACTGGTTTTTGGCTTCCTCACTTATTAGAACAATATGAAGTCTCCACAGAGGCAAAGTGTCCATTAAATCAGAATAGGTTAAATAAAGCTGCGTGAATAATTGCTTTTGCAGTTCACTGTTGAACTAGAGAAAGAAAATATTGTCTTACATTGATCTGAAATGATTTTTTTTTATTCTTGTACTGACATGAAAAATAATCTGTTTTGTTTTTAAGCAAAACTTGTCATTTGTGATAGCTCTTTTTATTTTCCTCAGTTAAAAAATGTAGATTTATTTTTCAAATGAAATGCCAAAAGACAGAAATAAAAAGGTTGGTTTTGGACATTGCAAAACATAACTTTTTCATTTTTTAAAAATCTTTTTTAAAATAAAAAATTGTGGCAAATTCAGGAGACTCACAAATTGTTGGAATTTCTTGAGTGAATTTCTGGCAAATAAAGTTTGCAAGCAGAAAAAACCCACAACCAAACCTCAGTGGTCATCCTAGATGTCTATGCTTTACAAATAGAGAAGAAAATTAGTTATGTTATCAGAACATAACTTTTATGCTCCTATCTCAGTCCAAAATGTTTTTCCCTCACAATCTCCCAGAAGTGCCCATTTAATGATGTTGACATATCACATCAAATTCCAGATAACTGAGTGCAAACTCAAGTAGCATATCATTGCCTTACCCAAGATTTTAACATATGCATGCTGGGTACTTACTAAGAAAACGGTTTGGTGGTAGCTGCTGCTGCACTATAATTTTGAATCACACACCTGACCTTGTTGTCTTTCCTCTATGCTCTAAGTGCCATTTTGTGCCACCAGCAATGTACAGTGTAATAATATGAACTTGAAGAGCACTGATGAATAAAAATCTCAGCCAAGACCATTAGGTTTATTGAGCCAAATAAAATTCAGCATAGTAGTGGATACTAGTCTTGGGCCGCATTCCAGTACTGTTGAGAAAACAAGATTTAGCAGGTAAGTGAGGTGGCCACAAAGTGTATGAAGATAAGCAAAAGGCTTTTGAAGTAGAGTGGAAGGACTAGGTTAAAATCATGGGACCATGGAGGATGGAAGGGTCTGTCTAGTTCAGTCTCATGATCAAACCAGGTCCGACAACAGGTCTTCAGGAAATGCACTTTATGAATATCTCCAGGGGTGGAAACTCAGACAAAGAAACAGAGGAGGAGCGTGAAATGTATACCGTATGTAAAAACTTACAAGCTCCATGATAACTTTCAAAACTCTATGTTAAGAATATTCATCCTTTATCTTTGTTTACTTCAGCTGCCCACCCATATCTTCCCATTAGACTTGGCAAACATTTATGCTTACCAAACTGTTGTCATTTTTTAAATGTTAATCAGACAGAAAATGATCTCATTCTTCTTCTTTAATTATGAAATCTGGTTCTTTAATGACGTGAATCCAAAATAACAACTCAGACCAGGACTGGTGACTGTGTGCAAAACCAGAATTTTATTATGAAAAGGTTTAAGTTCTAAATTTTTCTTTTTTTCCCCAATATCAGAGAAATTTTTATGCTGCAGAAGATCAGTGTTTATTTCAGCTCTGGAGGGCCTTAAGATCAAAAACACCTACACCTAAAAAGATGCATTGTCTAAAAAGACAAAGTCAGGTTAACCTGCAAATGGGTTATGGGACCCAACATCAGCCTTCTAAGGTTCAGTCATGGTTGTGGCCGTTCAGCATTTGTAGAAATGAAGTATATGAAAAGCAAAGTATCTGAGTCTCTAGTGCAGAAACTTACTGTAAATGCAAATTTTCAGGAAGGAAAGCAATGCCCAAGCAGATATGTTGTAGATACTCTGAAATTTATAACATACCTTGTGAACAGATGACTGAATGGAATAGTATATATATTTTCTTATTATTACTTTGAAAATTACTAACATAATACACTACTTCCTAGTATTGAATAAATGTTTAGGTAAGAGAACCAATTATCTAGCTTGGGAGGGTCCTCTGGAGGTTGTCTGGCCCAAACTCAGCGCAGAGCCAACTTACGCCAGATTGATGCTTTCTTCGCTAATCTCTCTGTCTCAAAGGAGAAATACAAAAATAATATGAGACAAACTGATGCAGTGCTTGCAAACCAAGGTGAACCAACAGCTTTCTGCTCAATGTTGTGAGATCAGTTTTCTGGGTTTTGTTATGGTGACATTTGATATGACTGTGTGTTTGCTGGATGTGGATGGAAAATGAGCTGTGCCAGTTACATTCTCTGTCACTTGTAGGTGCACAGACACTCACATGCAATCAATAATCCTTGACTATTTTACTTTGTTCCTGAAAGACAGCTCAGCACTTCAACCTCCTCTAACACCTCGTGCCATGATCTGCCTTCCTTTTAGCAGGTCTGGGGCATGGTATAAATTTCCTTTCTTATGCAAATGATTTGAGGAATGATGCCTTATAGTCTGCTCTGATCTTCCTGTCTCAGCTGGGTTTTCTCAAAGCCTAACCTGCTGCCAGAATGGATTGTCTTTTTGCCTTTTCAGCCACCATATTCGTATTACAGGAAGAGAGGTTAAATTACCTCTAACAGCAGTCATTTTCAAAATCTTGGTTCCAGAGTGCATTTCTTTCCCCTGCAAATATTTGGTTGCTATGCACTAATTCCCAATGGCAACAGATACTCTAAAAGGTACTTGTTGGTTACCTACCTATTGCTTCTCCTGAGATAAATGACCCTCTCATTCAAGATAGTGAAGAGCCAAAGCCTGGATTTATTTTGGGTGGGATGAGTGTTATCAATGCATTCTTGTCAACAGACTGCCTGATTATTTTCTATTCAGACATGACACTGAAAATCAGTCCCTGCCGTTGTACCATAGACAGGTATATCCAATAGACTAACACAGAATTATTAGATTTCTCAGTAGGTATACTGCATGGTTAGGATACTGGTATTATAACTCCCTGGTTTCTTTTCATTAGGGAGGCAGTCACATTGACTAGATGAATAAATAAGCTCCTAAACTACCTTTTTTCCTCAGATATTTGACCAGTTTCATGCTCTGTACTGTTCTGATCATATTTGCACTCAGCACAGACTTTCAAATTTCCTGAAAATTCCTGACTAAATGTGGAAGGAACATGACTTAGTCTAAGTATAGGTATTTCAGAAATAGGTTTTCTGTTTTGACATATCTGCTTTTTGACACTTTACCTTGCTTAAAAGATATAAGTAGCCCCCTGATTTTTCTGAATTTAAGTGGCTTTTTTAGTGATTCCCTGCTTTGTTTCTTGCCTTACATTTAAAGCCAGAGATACCCAGAACTGGTAGCCACTTCTAAAAAAACCCTGGCTGGAGTAGCTGTCACTAGAGACCAGAGATACTTGTTCAGGAGTCAGCTTACATGCAAGCAAACCGACTGCCTTCATTTTGTAGGTTAGAGGCAAATGCACTAATTGACTCTATTGTGTTGCATCTTATTAAACCCAGTTGACTTCCATGAACAGAACAGCTACAGAATCAGATGCTGTGTGCATTTAATTAATTAAATGTGATTATTTCGATTCATAGAAAAAAAATGCCCATCTATTGTTCGGGGTGCTTTCACGTTAAACAATAAAACATTCTAGGGATTTTTTGCTCACCCTTTTTAACGGAGCTGTTAGCCATTAATGGGCATTGCAGACTGACTCACTCATGAGGGAGCATTTTGTTAATGTAAAGTAAAATCCTGTTCAAAAGTTCTGGTTTGTGGTTTTTATTTAATTATAAAAAAGTATATTATAGTTCCAGGAGGAACTAAAGAAGTAAAACAAAGGGTGTGGATATGGGTGTTGGTATGCTTTTAAAGCAGGTTCAAGCAGCCTGGGTAACTTTGATTTTTTCCTTTCAGCATTTTAATTTACATTTGTTGCTTATAAAAGCATTTGATTAAATGAACCACTGCTCATTTCTTATGCTCATCTGTCAAGTTTGTCTTGCTGTACTACATTTATGTTGTGACTCAGGCCAAACTGTCCTTTTCAATGTAGAGAGAAGGAAAAGAAATATCACGCTGCCACAAAAGGCTGAGCTTGCTTGTGCTTCTTTGGTATTTTATTTTCTGTGATGGGTTTCACTGTGGACTGAGACAGTTTGTAGGTGAATTTTCTCTGCTTACTCATGTAGCTGTAGCATTCCACTTCAGCTGGTGGTCTCAAATCAAACAAAAATATTGCTGAAATCTTGCATGTAAAATCAACATAGTTTTCTGCATACTGGGGTCCTCTTATCCTCTCACTGCGCAGCTATAGGAGACCCCAGAAGGCAAAGGGCATCTGGGAGAGGGGCGAGGCAGCTCCATTCCCACAAACACTGCCCTCTGTTGGCAAAACAATGGTTGTGATTACTGCGACAAAAATCCATTCAGACCTTCCAGTCACAGCCCTGACATAAATAGCCTAACAGCAATGATTGGCTTCATACTGGTGGCCTTGAAGAGAGGAAGAGAATTGGGCAAAACTATATTGCCATCAGGCAAACAGATAGATAATCTGTTACTAATCCAAATAGTTAGGAAGAGTTTCTAAATATTATTTTATGTCCTGGGAATGTAATTTATGTGCTGAGGGTTGAAAAAAAGCCTCTGTTCTTTCATGGTTTAACTCTGAGCTGCTCTGAATGCCATAGGGAGAAAAGGGAGCCCAATGCTTAATAATACTTGTATTAAATTGGTTGTACAGCTCAAGACTCTGTGTGTTGCAGCATTTTGGCCCAGAGTCATTAAGCATTTCATGAAGGACTGCCCTATGTGGCACAATGGTCTTATCATTCAGTGTGTACATATTACATTGCATGGTGAGAAAGGACTTAGTTTAAGAATCAAGATTTTCAAATTAGGAATGTCCATCTCCCTTAAAATGGCATCAGTGTTATACTTGTTATCATTTGAAAAGTTTCTAAGGGATTTCTTTGGCATGACAGTACGGTTGCTCAGATTTTACAACAAGAAAACATAGGGCACCATTTTAACATACTCCTGCTAGAAATGGCTGTTATCTATTGCTTTGGACTGGCCAAAGTATATCTAGATTAGAAGCATGATCCTCCCAAGTTTTTCTGCAACCTCACTTGAAACATAGAGAGTTTATTTCATGATACAGGAGAGAGTCTGATACACAGGAGGGATATGAAGAACAAGATAAATGTTGTTCAATCTTAAAGGACAAGATTACCATGGCAGATTGCCAGTATCTCATAGGCTATAAAACTGGGGTGGGCTCTGAAGGGGATTTTGAAGTTAAAACATTTACCTGATGCATTTCATTTGTGTAAATGCTCAGTGAAAAATTACTTGCACCTAAAGAACATCATGAATTGAGCTTACCAGTGGCCCTTTACTACATCCCATGGAGAAACAAAACTATGGCTTGGTGACTTCATAGGAGCCTCTATTTCAGACTCAAAATGTATTACTGCTCCTCCAGCAAAAAAAGAAACAAACTGAATTTTCATGGTAACTTTCCTCTTCAGCAGTTTAGTAGGTTGTTGTACCAATCTGCAGGGAAAAGACATGATGTGATTTATTACCCTTTAAACAATAATTACAGTTCCAGGAACTGCTGCTTAAGATCATGCAATGTAAAATGTCTTCGCAGAGCACAGGCAAAAGATGGTTAGTCATGTTTTCCTCCAAAAAAAAAGCTGTTTCAAAAGGTGTCTTTGCAGAATCATATTATTGATCATTTCTTGTTTGTCTGGTTTGAGAAAATCTTTCTTCTGGCAGAAGAAATTTTAAGTATTCAGAGTCATGAAGCTACTTCAAGAGGAGCTGCATAGATTTAGTTTCACCCAGAAAAAGGCACCAAGTAAGAGAGACATCGAGTTTCAGCAAAACTCTGCCTAGCACTGACAACAAAATTATACATCCTCTGCCAGGCTGTTCGCAGTCAGTCAGTCAATTTTAGGAATTAAAAGTAAAGCTAAATGCATCAGTTCTGCCTCAATCCATTCAGTGCTTGGCAAATGAGTTTTCACTGCAGTCCAGGAGCCACCTCATCTCAAAGTCAACTGGGCACTTCTCCGAGTTATTAATGTTTCTAGATAGAGGGACAGGACACAGGGTTATTTTGTTTGTGCAGAACAGACTTTAATGCTTTCCTTTATTTTTGCCTAGTACAGACTTCCTTTAGTGAGAGGCTTTCAGAATTTCTTTCTATTCTGACTGCGTTGTAAATATCAGAGTAGTCTCTGCTGTGGTATCTCCAGTTTACAGGGAGGCTAGGAATTGAAGAGCTGTTGCAAATTACTTCCTTAGAGAAATTAACTAAGCTTTTGCAAATGTATTTCCTTTGCAAGTTAGTCCTCATTGTTTACCAAGGGCTTCCTGGGTCTCAGAAAACTCACCTACCTACATTTATGATGTTGGTTTATGCAAAAAAACAGTCCTCTTACTCTCCCTTTTCAGCATGGCTGTATACAAAATTCTACTTTTTCTGCAGTTCTGGATGCTATCTCTAAGTGAATGAAGATTCTTTAATGGCCACACAGCAGCTGTAAATAATGGATATCAATTCCCTGTATTCAGAAAATACCTTTGTGTCCAAAAGTGTATTTGCTTTTCTACAGTTAAATCAACTGGTCTCACTACCAATATTTCTATGCAAACTTCTCTTGAGAAGGTATTTGCAACAATTCGCTATGATTTGCAGCTCCATACCTGAGATCTGATTACACACTTTTAAAGACTCTCAGTTTCACTATTTCTGACTTGAAAAACTTAAAGAGAATATTTATTCCAGTCTTGGTCAGCTGGCATTGTAATAGTTTCAATTTCATGATAGATACTAAATACAGCATATGTTCTGAGCTTCTTTCTCTTTTCTTGCTGAAGCCCCAAAGAGTATTTTTATAAAGTTAGAAAATGCTTCAAGTGTTGATTTCAGTGGGGCTACTTTGGGAAAACTGAGTGTGAGCATAGGTGTTTTGAAACTAAGCTTTTACTGTAACTATAATTCCTTCAAAATATTTAGGCAGTAATATGATTTTTAAGTTTGGTCTATACCTTTAGGTGATAGCTTAAGGTATGTGCAAATGATGATATTAGTCAATTGATAAATGGTAAACGTGGTAATTATCATATTACATTGAAATCAAATCTGAGCAGCTCAGATTTTGATGAAAATAAGAGTGAATTGAATTCTAATTTCAGGACTCAGGTGCAAAGACTTAAATCCAGACTTTTATCCCACTGTATTTTTATTTCATCCTTAACTATTTGCTTTAGTGATAATAGTAGATTTAGAAAATATGCTAAATTTTGCAATGGTCTTAGGGATGTGTATGTCTTCTTCCTCTAAGACAGACAGACCAGCATGAATCTTCATGTCATGTAAGGAAATACTGTTTCTGTTAATATTTTCCAAAATTATTTTGCACCCCACTTCCACAACATAGCAGTGAAACAGAATGGGGACCTTTGCAGAATAATTGTCATTACTCTTCCTAGACTATTGCAGCCAATGCATGAATTAATAATTGTTTACAGGTTGGATTTAATGTTATAATGTGCTTCTTTAAGTGACAAGAAATGCTGGGAGGGAACCTAGGCTGAAATAGTGAAATAAGCACAGGAGCTTTGGAGTGCAAATGGCATTGATTCTATTTTATAAAACAGCTGCTGTTTCTATGCTTATAGAAACATACTCTCACAGGCATTCTTTTCTTGTTGTAGCTTGGCAATCTTGATTTACACTGTCTTGGTTATATAAAATACTTATTAAACAAAAATAAAAAGACATACAACATCAGTCTTGATATTCTTGGACATTCTTACCCATGTGTGGATAAAGAATGGTAGTCAAGTGAAAGTAAAGCTGTCTAGTAGCTAGGCACACTCACTCAAATAATCTGCTTGTGGATCAAATTCAACAGACAAAACTTAATATCTTGTTCTGAAGCCACATTTTCACTCCAAGGCTTTGTTGTCACTGGCCAAGCAGAGTAATTTAAACTGACATTTTATTCAGCATCCAGCTTTAAATTATAACTTTACAACCCTACTGTTTGATGATATCAGAAGTCAGAAATACAACCTCTCTAGGAGATCTCCTGTTTGCAGATTGGAAGCATAATTTCAGAGATGCAGCATTTACGAAAGAGTGTGCAGGGCCAAAACATCATAGTGAGATATGGTCAGACATCCTGTGTCATAAATCCCATGAAATGGATAGGAAATTTAAAGGCATGATTGCAACGTACAGTAGCAGCTACAGAAGTATGCCAGTATTGTGTTTACCACTGATACTGCTTTCTTTTGAAGGAGGCAATAGAGCAAGTACCATGGGAGAAGATGGGGTGCCCACACTCTGCTCATTGAGGCCTGGTATCTGTATGAAAGAAACAGCACACCAAGGGATGTAGCTTTGTCAGATGTGTGAAACTTTTATGGTTTTTCATGGAATGCTCATTGATTTTTTCATGGATTTTGACAGCAGTTCCTGAATTTTTATCAATAAATGTCTTAAGCCCAAAATCTTAAAAATTCATAAACATTTCAGATGAATAGGCAGAAAAATATTTATGCTGATGCTGAGAGAACTCAGTCCATGAGAGCTGGGAGACAATTCAGTGGGAGTAAAGCTGGTGGGACAGGTATCCTGTAGCTGTTTTATTACAGTTTGTAGGGAGCCTGCATTCTGCTCAGCATGATAAAATATTCTGCAGTTAATTATATTTCTTTTCCTTTTTCTTCTCCCTTTTCTTCTCCCTTTTCTTTTTCCTTTCCTTTCCTTTCCTTTCCTTTCCTTTCCTTTCCTTTCCTTTCCTTTCCTTTCCTTTCCTTTCCTTTCCTTTCCTTTCCTTTCCTTTCCTTTCCTTTCCTTCCCTTCCCTTCCCTTCCCTTCCCTTCCCTTCCCTTCCCTTCCCTTCCCTTCCCTTCCCTTCCCTTCCCTTCCCTTCCCTTCCCTTCCCTTCCCATTTTTTTCCTGGAACAGAAACATATTTATGGAGCACTTGTCCCACTGGTGCTGTTTTCTACCGGGCATTTTTCATTGCTCTCCAGTGAAAGGTTTAATATTTTTCCTACACAAAATATTTTTACCTTCCTTTAGTTCAGTCTCTGTCCAGCCAATGGCTGGGGAATGTCTTCAGGCAAAGCTGTCTCACAGCCCTGCGATGGCAGCTGGGCTGGCCGCAGGCAGAGGTACAGTAGGTTAACAGTGATGAGGCAGCCCTTCATCCCTTCCTCCATGTGGTTTTCCTTGCATGTATTTGTTTCTGTATATATTGGCAATACCCTGAAATAGTGACTCTCCTGACTGGTGCGTAAAACCTTAAAGAAAGTAATTGTTTTAACTGTAGCTCTGAATCTCAACTGGGGGTGCTGGAAATGAAACTTTCAGTTACTGAATGTGTAGCAAGATTTAGGAGCCTAGAAACTGATTTTTCAAATAGATTTAACAGATTTGTGTGCTTTTTAATAGCTTGTGTCTTGAAAGCCATTAAATTTACATTATACTTTATCACATTACAGTCATGGTTCAAAGTTACTGTTTTGCAAGAAGTCACAAACTTGGATGTGGATACAACTTGTTGTTTTCTTCTTTTACTTTTCATTAAAAATAATTTTTGGTATACTGTTGCTTTGATAGAAATGTAACTTAATAGAATCATAGAATAGTTAGGGTTGGAAAGGACCTTAAGATCATCTAGGTCCAACCCCTCTGCCGTGGGCAGGGACACCTCCCACTAAACCATGCCACCCAAGGCTCTGTCCAACCCAGCCTTGAACACCACCAGCGATGGAGCATTCACAACTTCCCTGGGCAAAATTGTCTTCTTCCAAAAGAGTCATCTACAGAGCTGAGCAATGCTTTATTCATAATAAAGTTGGGGTCTTTTTGCATAATTTTGTTCAGTGTACCCCATCTCATTTTCTGCAGCCCTTGGAAACTTATCGAAGCAGCAATACAAGATTAGACCCTTAAACAATGTCACCAAGAACATTGTATTTCTAGTGGTGCAGTCCAATGTTCAATAGCATGAGTATGAAAATGATTCATGCCATCTATTAAAGGCTAATTTAAATACCGTAATACTGTTTTACCATTCAGATGCTATAAATTACTGCATCTACTGTAGTTTGAGACTACATCAAGCCAGCTTTTCTAACCTGCCAACAAACTCCAGCCCCAAAGGATTTTTAAAACATTGCAATTGTCACCATAGACAGATCTTTTTTCATTTTACTTATATGGATAATAATCTTTCAAACATTTTAATACAATCCTAATGAAATCTAAAAAAAAAATAGATTTCATAGTTCATCTGCTGGTTCACTGCAGAAACTGCAGAACAGCATATTAAAAATGTATTTCTCTTTCACTCTTTTTAAATTATCAATCAAGTAAATAAAACTTGGAATTCTAACTTATTAGCATAAAATGTCACCCAGACACAATTTACTTGATGAACAGGCTTCTAACTTTTTGTTGTGGAGACATAAATTATATTGCTATTACCAGGGAAAAGAAATTCTAATACTTTACTCAGTGTTTTTGACAAAATAATGTATCAGGTTATGGCTGTTCGAGAAATATAATGTTTTGTTTGAAAAGCACAGATCTAAGCTGATTAGTTTATTAGTTGTAATACCTGTTACTCATGTTTCCTGCTTAAATATTCACCAATATAAAACAATTTTAACATTCCCTTGTGCATACAAGCACACACACGCATGCACACATGGACATATCTGCCCTGCCACAGAATTCTGCCAGCTATGTATTTTCATATGAAAGTTTCTGGACTATTTAGTTCAACTGCACAGGATATTCCACTTGGTATAAATTAGAAAATCATTCTTTGGGCCTAATCCTTCATATCTTGAACACCCATGGATTTCTGCAGCTAACCCAAATTAGAAAGGGGTCAATCTCTTGCCTGCTTGTACCCAGGTAACTTTACATCTCTTACGTATGCAGGGATCCTGTAATGCACTGAAAACATGCAACAAGGTTTGGAGGTGAGTTTCATTCAAGCTGTGATTACAGAGGCATTAGCTGCCTGCTGAGATTGGGCCTTAGCAAATCCCCACTGATTACCTGCCAGGCATGTCACTGAGCATCTTTATACAGCAGGGTTGCTAATTTGGTCTTTTCATGGAATTTTTAAAATCTCTTCCATACATCTCATCAACCTGTACAATAAGTGCAATCTCTGCCTTATTGTCATACAGAAACTGTTCTGCTATCTCTTCTCCTTGCTTCCCACCTCCTCCCCCATGGTTGTCCTGAAATTAATATATAAATAATTATGGAAGGATTAATTGTGCTTGTACAGAAATCTTTCTTTTCTCCACAGTAAGCCATTCCTTTGTCTTTGATTGGAATTATTTAGTCTACCAGAAAAGTGTTTTTAAACCATTCTTGCACATAGTAAACATTTTACTTTTGGAAGAATTCAGCACCCAGAATGGCATACCCTTCTGGCACAAGTGGTGGCACAGAGTCTGCTCGCCTGCACCAAGGTGTCTCACTCTGAGCTCACCAAGTTCACAAATCCAACCCCAGCAGAAGGTGCTGAGCCCTTGCACATCAGGCCCTTGATGTGCCCAAACCCATCACCTTCTTCCTCTCTGTTCAAGACATTATTTATGGTATGGCCTATGGGAATGCCACCAACAGCTTTCACAGAGACGGTGTGAGTCTCAGACTATTTGATCCCTTATCTTTTAGGATTCCTTTATGCTTCTTGTGAAAAGCTGCTATGCCCTGAGGAGGATCACAGACTTGGTACGACATGCTAACCTTTATTTGAAGTACATGAGAGATACAAGCATAACATTCCCTCATTCTCCATGCCAAGGCGCAGCACCCTCCATGAACAGACACAGTACCCTGTAATGGGAAATTAAAGTAAGAAACACACTGCCTGATATCAATACCTCCCAAGGAAGTTTCTGTTCCTCCCTGCTGTATGGAGGTCTGACTTGCAGCCTATCTCAGATGGCTGTCAGATTATCAGTGACCGTGATAAGGCTTTCACTTATCCCAGCTGGGGAGGCTTAGAAGCAAATAGGAATTGCAGTGGGAACCAGCTGCTCACATGTCTGTGATGAGCTGGTTCACAGGAAGAATTTTACTCAATTTCTGGGCCTTGCATTATTAAACTTACCACCTGATGTTCCTGTCAGGTAGTAAATCCAGAGAATTACAATTTGCTGAGATTTTCACTGTGTCAGTTTGTGCAGATACATAAAATAATCTCCAAAGTTTCTTGAGAATCTCAGATTACATGAAGGAATCTTAGTGTAGCATTTTAGCTGGTTTCTATTCCGTGGCATGCTGTTCCAGCAGTGCCTACGGCTGTCAGCTCAGTTTTTGTTACTGCAGTCTGTAGGGCTCTACACTTCAGTATGCCGGTCTCTGCACAGGCAAGTCCTGCAGGCTGATAGTAATCATGTACACATACAGAACAATGATCATGATAAAAATCAGTGTAACAAAACCAATTTTCCAGATGATAACAAACGTTATTGATTGATTAGTACAGCAGCTTTACACAGTATTTAAGACAAAGACAGGTTTTCCTTTTAAAGACATTGACTTAAAAATATACCTCAGACCAAAAAGAAAAATGTCAAACTGTGACTTAAATATAGCTGTGATCTGACTGCACCAAATAGCATATGTGGCAATATTACCATATTTCTATTGTGTATAGAACATTGTAGCCACTCACAAAAATGTGAGGGGAAAAAATATTCTAAAGTTAGAATTTGTTCAGCCATTCCATACTTCTCAAACAAGATTAACATTCGTTAACACAAATTTGCAGTAGAGTTTCAATAAGCCTGAATTTTGACCCAGGCTTAAACACTGTGCAGCACCACTGAGCCAGGCAGTGTCACTTTTATTCATAATAGATGGCATCTTTTTCTACATTTACAGCTACTACTTCTGCAGGTGGTACCACTGACAACAGATAGTTCTCATTAGTGCTAATGGTGATCTGAAAAGTCTTTCGCCATCTACAAAACAGGCAAAGCAACAGCTTCTTTCTTCAGAGGATGTTCTGAAGGTCAGTTATCTTGCCATTTTCCTCCAATGAGGCTATCTTCAAGCATTAGCACATGGAATAATGTTTTGCAGAGGTTTTATTTTATTGGTTTTGTTCAGGGGTTTGTTCGTGTTTTTCTGATTTGGTTTTTTGTTGTTACTGTTGTCGTTATTTTTTTGTTTTAATAGCATTTTGAAAACCAAGTAATAGTTCTGAATAAAGGGGGGGAAGACAGAAGTTACTGCCTCTGTTGTACGGTATTGCTTAGGACTATTTTTCAACACAAGTTTTTTGATGACACATTTTCAAAGCCTCTCAATTCTGATATCTGAATATATGAAAACATTTCTGACAGGTAGGTAAATGAAGCCTTCTAAACACTGAGATATTATCCTCATCATCCAGGGAGTTGCTAATGTCTTGGAAGTGAACTGCATGATCTGGTTCAGGGAAGGATTGATCATCCGAGTCATAGGAAGTGCTACCTGTCCTCTTGAAGTAAAGGGCTAGTAATTCAACCTTTCACCATCCTGTGAGTCATCAAGCAAATAGTCCAGCAGATGGATCTGGGGTTCCTCCAGGCTTGTGAGTTCCTGGCGATTCTCAATATGCTCATTAACCTTATGCTTTTGAAGAGAAACCCAGTCTGATGCCTGAAGGCTTTCTGTATTGACATTTCTGTTGCCAGCAGAGTTGAAGGAAAATACCATTTGTTTTTCATGGGAAAGTTGGGAAAGTTGGGAAAGGAGTAAAAGAAAGAGTTGGTTTTAATTTATTATTTATGCTGACATTTCCCATAAATGAAAACAGGAGAATAGTCAGTTTTCAAATATTAATTTTATTTTTCAAAACTGGGGCTTCAGTATTTAAACCAAATATTTTCCAGTATTCAATTTTCAACAAAGAAAATCCAATTTCTTTGAAAAATTGTGGGGGGCACAATAAGTATTTTTATTTGCAATGAAGGGGCACTCTGTGTGTGAATATGAGTTCAAATTACCTAAATATGATTTTAATGAACGTTTGAGCTTTAGTAATTTTTGAAACTTCGTCTTTCTTTCTTTTCCGGCCATGTAAAGTTTATTTTTCAATAAGAGAGCATGGGTAGGCAACAGGAAGTTGATGCTGAATTTGCCCCCTTCTCTGAACTCAACTGCTACAGAATCCCTTGTACAATGCCGATACTGCAGGGAAATCGTGCTCCAAGTTTCCTTCCCTAGCTCAAGAAGGAACCTTAAGACAAAGTGAAGCTGCCTGGATCAAGTATTTCACACCCAAATGCTTACTGCAAATAGGCATAGTATTGATTCTTAAGTTACCTAACAATTAATCTCAGAATATGAAACACCTCTGACCATTTGTGTCAGTCAAATATGCTCTCCCTGAAAACTGTGCTACCACAAAAGCTAGCAAGCTCTGCATACAGACCTATGCATTATTTAAGCATAAATGATGGTGTCATAGAATTAAAACAGGAAAAATAAGGAGAAAAACAAATGGGATGAACAACGCTGTGGAAGTGCCTGTGTGGTACATGGGTCATCAAAAGTAGGGAACCACATCTGGCAAAATCCTCTTCTCCTCCACCAACGGTACCTGAAACATGGATGCCTAATGTAGAAACTGTAGATAGCCAACATCTGACCATGAGAGGTCTGCACAGAGCAGTTGCCATATCCTTGAGTGTTTGCTCAGGCTTGCCAAATGGGTGCCAACAGCGGCTGAGGTTTTGTCCAGTCTTGTTATGTCCCCTCATCCTTTTTGCCTGGGTTAGTTGCAACTGCTGTTTTCTGTCTGGCTTAGTGTCTTTCGTCTCTTTTTCCATACAAAGCACAGAAACTAAGACAAGAATCTATGGCCCCAGGAGGAGCTGTAGCCATGAACTAGGCCAATTTTTAATTCTGCTTTTCAAGAGTATAGCTGTTTATAATGTTTGACTATGTTAACGTCTACAGTGTGTTGGTTAGTAAAGATAATGACTAGTACTTCAAAAATTGACAGTCTCCAAGAGATGTAGGGTAAGACTGGATCAAAAAGATAATAGTAGTGTTATTTTTTCTTTCCAAGGGAACAAAACAGAAAATGAGAAACATCTTGGTATAGCCTACAAAAACACTGACTTGTACAATGTTAATTTGTTGATGGTACTGAATGAAGTTCAATGTGAAACAAGGAGAATAAAAGGCTATTACCATCTCACTACATTATTTCAGAACTTGTAGCTATTCTGCCACAAACTCTTTGCTTGGGCCAATATTTCTGAGAGGTCTTAGGAAACAGAGCTTCTTTTCTTTGTTTCATGCTTTTGCACAGAGGTACTTGTCACATTTTCCCTCTTACAAATGTCTATGTGGATGAGAAGGACAGCATTTTAGCAAACTGATTATGACTTGCAGCATTCAGTGAAGCTGTTACTCGCTGCACGTTATTCCTACAGCTTCTATGTTTGTAGCTGTTCCTGCCTGCAGCAGGGAGTAACTGTAGTGTAGGGGAATGATAAGAAGGGAAAAATGAAACTGGAATTAAGAGAGAGCAGGATACTTTAATAAAACAGCTCAAAGTATCTTTTCAGATTAACCTTATGATTCTTATTTCTAAATTGGGTACAAATCATTCAGGCTTCATTCTGTTGTGTAAGGGAAGCATAAGCAAACATAACTGGAATATAGTTGTGCTATGCAGCTGCCTTTTCTATTCAGAGCCTTTATCTTGTCACAAGTCATCTTGCATAGCGACAGTTAGTATAAGCAATAAACTATAACTATAGCACTCTGTCTTTCCAAAGCTAATGGATGTAAGCCCACAGTTCTTACCCTAGCAGGCAGGCATTTGTCCCATTTGTTCCTTCTCTTTTTTTAACACTACTATACTTCTTACTTTCCTCTTTCATCCACAGAAATTACATGCTATCATCATCACAGTTTGTGTATTACCTGATAATGGAAATGAATCAAGATGTGTACTGCTCTCTGTGCCTTGCAGAGTATCATCATTATGTGATAATAGCAGAGATAGATCAGAATGGAAGAACATATGTTTGATTAGTATCTCTCAACAAGGGCCCAAATTTTATTGGTGTTTAATATCAGGAGGCATAAGAACAGAGATCATCAGTTTAGGGAGAATCTGTGCTAGGCTTAGTATAATTATCACTTCTCATAGCCTTGGGTATTAGGTATTATTATGTTAGTAGACCTGTGGAGTTTTAATGTCATGCACATAGTTTGATATCTATCTTTTCTGAATTTTGTTCAGCTTTATGTGTCTTAAATACGTGTAATGTGGAAACCAGAATATACCTACATGCCCAACAAGATGATGATCACAAAATATGCTCCAAAGATGACATTCACTGCACATTTTTTGAACAGCTGCACTTTTACATCAAAAATCCTGCTGCCTGCATATTTTAGTTCAACAGTTTGATAAGAAATAGTACTACTACTATCATTAAGGTAAGTTAAAAAATTCAGTATTCTGAAGACTTACTGTAGAAAACTCCCATAGGAATGGCAGAAATAATCACAAAACATAAATTTAAGCTGAATTTGATTTTTTAATATGTCTGATAAGACAGAAACTAAGCAAAAAGATTTTGTGTTTAAAATATTTTTTTTCTGCTGCAACATCTCAGTAGTTCATCAGAAATTCAATAACACTTATCTTCTGAGTGCAGTCTAACTCGCCACATGTGGTATCCTTGAAGAAATCATGCTATTATTATTCCTATTACTGTTAGTAGTACTTCCAGAGAATATATATCTAACCATTCTACCCCTGGGCAAAATCTCCCTTTGCACTCAGTGCCATATTAACTCAGAACAAAAAGATATCCCAACCAAAATCTTAGAAATCAAAGCGCAAGACAATATTGGTAGGCAAGCCAGTAAAATGATGAGCAACAGTCTGGCTCACCATCACGTTTTATGAAGAAACCATGGAGAAAATGCTATGGTTTAGAATGCCACACAGGTATAAAATACCATTACAGGTGTATAGGAGGGAAATGACAAGTAAAAGATGTGAGAAAAGAAGGCTATTCTGAGTGGTTGTGGAATCAAACACATTTGCAAGGGCTGCAGAAAGAGGGATCATGAGAGAGGGAAACAGAGACAGGCCTGGATGCTTCTGTTACCTATTGAGAGCTTGGCAGTAAGCTCGGAGGAGTGCTGTGTGCTAACACTCACTTGTAAACAGTCATGGGAGGTTGTGTTGTAATGTACGGGGAGTTTGCATGTCCCATGCACGGAAGAGGCTAAAGGCACATGAGACACTCTTCAGTGAAATGGGCAGTGCAGGACCTGGCCATTGTCCCACCCTTGCTGAAGACTCTCCAGCAGATGCAGATGAATTGGACAGGGGTTTCTGTTGCTGCAGGTTCACTCATTCAAAGGCCTCTGAAGAAGAATTTGCTGATGATATCTGTATAAAGAAAATAGGAAGTGAACTCCTTTGTCTATGCAGAGGAAAACAAAACAGTTGTGTGTGTCATAGCTATTCCTTATTAAACTGTTTGTAAACAAGTTGCTTGTTTAATCTGGCCAGGACTATGTGCTACAGGACAAAATGTTGCCAGTGAAAGAGCCACCATAATTATAAAGACCATCAGATGATGCTTTGCAGCATCGAGCTGATCATGGGCAATTTACCACAAGGTGAACTAATTATATTTATTTCTTGCCTAAGTCATCAGGGGGATCTGCTTCAGGGAACTGGAGCATTTTCAGTGGAGAGCTTGACCAGTCAGCGTAATTGAAAGCAGTTCAAAGATATCCTGACAGAGAAAAAAACAGTCCTGGGAAATAATAATGTGGGGTGGTTTTGAGTTCCTTGGGCAAACTAGGCAAGGAAAATTACTGGGTAATTTAGCTAGATAACTTCTCAAAGTGACTTAGAGCCTAGTGAGAAATCCTGATTTGAAAAAATACAGGGGTCTTCTGTTAGCCTAAGAATAACCCTAAGAACGCACTCTGAGAGATTTTGTGAACTGGGGAATGTTATATTTTAGGAACTTCTTTTCTGTCTTGAGTAAACTGATTTCAAAATGATCAGGAATACCAAGAGCTTTCAATAATTTTGGAAGGGGCAGTAAGCTTACTGTGAGGCTCAAAAGTGAGTGCCATGGGTGCTAAAAATGCACCTGGGCATCTAATTTCATACTGGATTCACCCAAGGATGAATATAAAAGCAATAAGATAAAAAAGATCTTTAATCTCAGCAAAGGATAAAAGGAATGAGTTAGAGAGAATGTCAGGTAGATTAATTAAAGGAGTCACAGTGAACAATATTAGGCAGTAAATAATATTAGGGCATAACATAATTACCATTTCTAAGAGTTATTTATCACCAAGTAACCCTTTTTGGTCTAGGCCAGTCTTAATCCCCCTGGGCTCATGTACTTTTCTGGAGCGCCACACCTTTAATTATGTAAAACCTTAGCTTTCTTAATTTTTAGGGCTGATCTGTGCTTGGACAAGTTATTGTTCCAGTTGGGTTGAATCCTTCCAGCCGTCTGGCCCCAGTCCCTCATTTCTTTGCTAGATTTTGAACTAGAGTCTGGGGCAGTTCTTGCACTGAAGCATCATCCCTTTGTAACTCACTGAGCCTTCCAGGGCCCCCAGGTACCACCGACTGCATTTCTCAGGGATTTCCTCATGGCACTAATTTCCAGTTTGATTTGAAAATGTTTTTTCTAATGCTATCCTGCACCTTTTTTTTCTTGAAGTGGGAGCACATGAGAGTGTCCTATTAGGACAGGGGAAGGTTTCCCTGAAACTCTCTTTGTAAAAGTAGGACATCTTTTGATCCTGACGTAACATTCTTCTTCACACTATTTTGTAGAACCAGCCAAGCAAGTGCCCCAGGAAAACCTGCACTTTTTCCCTCTACCCCCAGTGCCCAATTGATTTGTATGTCTTTCAAGTTACAATGAAAACCATTCCCCAATGGAAAATGACTATTTGGCTCCAGGCAAGACGTTTACAAATGTAGATTCTTTACAACATTTGGGTTTAAAAAATGAAAAAAAAAGATAAAAAAGGAAAAATCATTGTGACTTGGTCAGAAATGACCAGCTATGTTTCAGTTTTGAATTTCAAAAGATCTTTTTTATAACATAATTCATTGTCTTTAAATATATATGAAAACTCAGTAAAATGTTTTAAAGGTCAAAATCAGAGAAGAATGATCTGATATTACTGAAGCAATGCTCTTGGATTAATCCCAAAATAAGTCTTTTAAAACTACTAAAAATTAATTCCTCAAGATATGTCAAGAATTTTATATTTTTTTTCACTTTTAATGGGTGAAAAGAAGCTACATCTCTTACTGGAAAATCCTCCTTGCTCTTCCCAGACAACATCTCCATAAGCTATTATGTCAGCGGACCTTCTTCACCTGTGCTCCTCAGGTTCTGGGTCTGCAATTCATCTGACTTTCCCCTTTTAAATGTTTAGTCAAAGTCTGATCTTAGTCTTCCTCTGCAGATATTGAAGAAAGCTGAGGAACCCCAAAGAGCCTATACATTTGGAAAGAAGCCCATACAGTTTATGGTGAAAGTATCTACTTTGCTTTAGAAGGGGCCTAGATAGACAGATGAAGTTGGAAGAGGCTAGGAGATGAACTTTAATAGAAAACTGCTTTGCTGTAGTGTTAACCATAAGTACAAAAGAAGCAATACCAGCCTTGCCTTTTCTCTCTGAAAAAAAAGAAAGCAGAGAGGAGCAAGTGGAACTCAAACATTTCGGTGATGCTTGCCTCAGACCAGAAAATTCCTGAAAAGAAAAAATTCCTTCTTTCTTCATGTATTCCTTATGGTCATGTATATTGCTATACATGTATTACATTTTCTCATCACAAGTAACATAATCTTTCATTAGTGAAATTGAGAAGTTTTATGAAATTGAAAAATCAGTATTAATTAGTCCATTCATGCAGGAGCTTATTTTATTTAAGATTTTTTCGAACACCTGAATGAGAAGTGACAGTTGGTTTAGGATGCTAAGCTGACAGTACATCTGAAAATTTTAGTCTTCTATATACAGTGATACAACTGCGCTACTACAAGAAGTAACCTTTTGCCAGCATTCTGAGTCCTTGTCTCCACTAGACATAAAAGTCACATTTTTATCTCGTTAGTAAAGATTATAGTCATTAACATGTAGTGAAAGACTAAAGGTGTACTTTAACTAAAATCTATAAATCAAGATAATCCTTAAACTCTTACCCAATGTTCTCAGAACATTCTTCATTGTTTAAACGTGTGAAAACTCTATCTTCACTAGGATTTTTTATTTCTTTTTACCTGGCATGTGGTCAGAGCAGGTTTTTTTTTTTTCCTAGCTTGGGCATACTATTCTATGCAGTAAGTCTAAGTACATAATGGAGTTTGCCTTTTATGCTAGCTATGCATATGAGTAAACACTGAGAGAAGCTCATCTTGGTAAATTTAAGACACATTAAGAATATTCTGATCTACTTACACTATGCTTCTTACATGTCTTAATTGGAGCCTGCTAGCAATATATTTAGAACATATGTAAATATTCAACTCCACACAAGGGCTCTCACTGCTTAAATGTTATGGCTGGAATACTAAGAAATACTGTATAGCTTCTTTTTTATACAAAATAACCTTGAAATGGATTTAAATGACAGAACAATGTGAAGATGAAGGTGTGAGTGACCTGGAAAAATTTACTTCTTTATCAAACTAGCAGTGGAAATACTTCTTTAAAGATGGACTAATTGAAATGAATACCATAAAATCACTCATTAATATACTGTTGTATTAATAATAATATTCCTCATTTTTATTACGACATGGAACTGCTGTTACATCATTTCTGCTAGTTGTAACTCTTTTGCAAACGGCCAAGTCTTTGTATTACTCAGGTAAGAAAACACATAATGCCAGTCAATAGTTCTGTTTACTTTTGACAAAAACTGTGAAGAAAGCCTGTGTGGAAGAAGGTGCTGAGCATCAGGCAAGATAACACGTGTCTTCAGCTTCCAGTGTGAACTAGAGCACTGTCATGGGTTCAGCAGTAGAAGTCATTTTTCTCCTCCTTGGTAGCTGGTGCAGCACTGTGGTTTTGATTTTGGGCCTGGGAACTGCGCTGATAACACCAGTGTTTTCAGTTACTGCTTGGTAATGTTTTGGTCTGACCAAGGACTTTCTGTGTCTCACGCTCTGCCAGGGAGGAGGGGAGGCCGAGAGGAAGCAGAGACAGGACACCTGACCCAAACTGACCAAAGAGGTTATTCCATACCACAGCACGTCATGTCCAGGATGTAAAACAGAGGGCAGAGACCCGAAAGGGTGGGGGTGCACTGCTTGGTCGGGCTGGGTGTAGGTGGTGAGCAATTGTATTTTTTCTTTGTATTTGCCTTGTCATTATTATTATTGGTGGTAGCAGTAGTGGTCTTGTATTATACCTTAGTTACTAAACTGTTCTTATCTCAACCTATGGGAGTTGCATTCTTTTGATTCTACTCCCCATCCCTCCAGGATCGGGGGGAAGAAAGAGGGGGGAGTGAGTGAGAGAGCAACTGCATGAGTTATAGAGGCTTAAACCACGACAAGCACTGAGCATCAGGCAGGACTGGCTACTACATAGAAAGGCCGGATTCAAGGTCAGCATGTGGGACCGTGTCACATTTCCTTTGATATTCTAGGTCCATAAATGTAAGAGTGGATATGTTGCTCTCTTCAGGGAGGGTTTTTTCCATCTGCAAAAGAGGTGGCAGTATATCTAACACTCTGCAAATATAGATGTAACAACGGGCTTCATGCAACGTGAAATCCAAGTATCTTGTAAGACATGTTGCTTAGGAGTTAACAATATTCACCTTTCTGACTTAACTGTTTCAGAGTGCCCTTGGCAAAGCTGGGAATTAGGAGCATCAGACATCTCCTCCCCTCCATCCCCATCATGAATTCTCATCACACCATGGCAGGGAGAGGCACATATTCTGACTGACTTCAATGGAAAAACTTACTTCCCAAATCAAGTAAACAGGGAGCCATTCCTGGAGCAAGTGAATTTGAGGACAAAATTTTGGCCTGTAGGCCAAGTTCCTAAAGATAGAAACATTGGAGGAAAGGCAAAATGCCACTCACATTTGCAGTGTGGTATAAATAAATGACATCAGCAGAAAGTGAAACTGCACTGAAAGTCATCCTTGTTTTTAGTACAAACTGGCAGAACAAATGAAGCCTGGTTTCCTATGGATTTTTGCCCCATGGCTGGGATTTCTGGTGTCTAGTAAAGCGTAAGCCCTATTTAAAAGTTTTTCTTGCATTTCAGGCATTTAGGCCATGTCTCCCCAATGGTGTGAGCTCATCTGAAACCTGTTAGTAAATGGAGCATGCTTAGGAGTGCTTTTTCTTCTGGGAGGCAATGTTTTTTTACTAAACATGTAGAATTTTATCTCTGACACCCTTTTGTCACTGACAAAGGTTGGCTGACAGTTTCAAACATTATAGATATAGTCACATAGACAGAAAGTCTGACAAGCACAGGCACGAACAGATACACATGTATATGTAGATAATATAGTGTTATCAGAGATCTGTCAGACTAATCTGAGCTACCTGCTGGTTCAGTACTAGCCCATAAGTGGCCCAAGTGCATGAAGTTCACAGAACATCAGGTAGACTCCACTGACCACCCATTACAAGCATCTGTCTTGTAATTAAATTCTTCACTTCTGGCACAATCTGCCCTCATGAAATACCTCAAAATATAGGTGGGCCTGTCAGTGTTGCTTTTTGCACAGCCTTTCTATGATGTCCCCCATCTGTGATGACTCCTCGTAGAGGGGGACCATGAATCTCCCCTCTCTACTGTGAAAGATTGTCATGGAAAGCCTGAAATACGTTAATGTCCACTAAAATCACAGAAGATGAGCCATATAGGAAGTTAACTCACTTATTATTAAGACAATTTTTTCCAAGCCATTACCTCCTAGGAGTTTCTTCTATGATATTTCTTGCCACATTTTTTACGTCTAAAAAATGCGACCTTGCTTATGGATCTAGTGACCTATTCTGCGAATTTTAGCCTCCTTCAAATTGCAGGGGGAAAAAAAGGAGTTCATGTGAAAAAGAGAGTTTTTTGCCTAACAGGGATGGGAACCATGGGTTGAAAATTCCTCTAAGGCTGTGGAGGCATATGCTGCCTTCTACCAGTAGGATTATGCTGTGTAAGTAGATTGTGACCCAAAAAAATGACTCAGTTGTGCAAGAGAAATGGATGTTGCCAGTTTACAAACGCTTTTAAAATAAAACATCATCTGGTCACTGCCAGTTATTAGGCAACATAACACAACATCAAACGAATCAGGATGGCTACATGATTTCTTCCATATCTGCTGTGTTAATCCAATATAATTTCTGGCCAGTCTTAAAACAAAATGAGAATAAATATTGAAGGAATAAATTAAAAGAGATCAGTGCGAAAGGATGTTAAATGCCCCTCATTAATCTACCAGAGAAGCAAGATTAAAATAATTACAGTTTAAAATTTTACACAGGTTTCATTAAACTCCAACCAGACTTTTCAATAAAGGATTACTGATCAATGGCAAATGTTAGAGATGCTATCTAAGAGGGCGGATGCATTATCTGTATTACATAGTTATGTAAAAATGTAATAACTTTTGGTCACAATTAATTACTATAACTTTGAGCTGGAATATTGATTGGAAATCACACATAGCAGCCCTAGGTGATTAAGAGGAGATGCTGGGTTCTTCTAATGGCTGCTGGCCATGAATACTCTAGGTACTTAGTTATCAGCTACCTTGCTGACATTTGCCAAGGAAGGAGAGGAGGTTTTGCAGGCTGTTTTCCTCTTTTGCCCAGGTTGACACAGAGAGAAATGGAGCATTAACTACATGCAAGGTAAACACAGTTGTGCTGATGTTGACAAAGAGGAATTTGTGTGGTTCAAGATATAACTACCTCTCTTGCAGAATCAGTAGGGGTAGAAGAAGACAGACAACTTTCTGTTTATGCCTGGTGCCCGCAGATGGCACAACTGGCAGTGTGTCCCTAGTGCATTGATCATGCTACACTATTCACCCACTTAGTCGTTTTCTTGATGAGCAAAAGAAGCCTGAAATCAAAATTTTATTACACTGAAAATGAAGCACCACAGATGTGAGATTGGCATTGGCAGTCCTTGCATACTGTGTGTGCTCTTATTTGGATGACATGTAGCTCATGGTAAGTAGAGCTTTTTCTTGATCTAGGATAGCACTCCATGGTCTGGGATAAAAGGAGATGTATTGCTCTTCCAGATCCACCACGCAAAGCCCATTTCTTAGTCATTGACTGTAAAGACTCGGGTTAGTCTTGGGGTTTCTTATACAGCCAAGTTTTGGAAAATTCTAGAAGAGAAACAGAGAGGGGAAAGCACATTTGAAGACAAGAGATAATCCCATTTCTAATCTGAAAATTCTCAGAAGTGCAACCAGTTGCAGATTTCAAAGTTGGGAGAAAGCAAAGCTGCAAGAAAGCAAAGCTGCAAGTCTTTATTCTCTTTATGAGTTAATATGAAGTTAGGATAAGAATTTGGACATAAACCAATTTTTTGCATCTATATTCAACGGTCAATCATGATTTTTTCCTCAGGAGGAAAAAAACAAGTCAGGTTGGTAACATCAGCATTTTCTTAAGTCACTTTACTATTGTTTGTGTCATTTATTTTTCATTTGAGTTTACTCTTGGCCTGCTGTATTCATGTTGACATTACTCTTCTAGTGAAATATCTTCTTCCTATGAAATTTGGCATTTAGAAGTTGTTTGAAATATAGAGTTCCTGAAAACAAAAATAAAATATTTCAGAAGATTTAAACTAGTAGCTACAGGTTCAGCCATAAATTAATCTAGTTTTACCATAGTATTGTTTTAATTTGAAACTGATAATTCTCACAAAGACAAACCTGGATGTTCTGCTTACAAAGTAGATGAAATGATGCATACACTCTTGTTGGCAAACTTTCATTTTTTTTTTCTTACATACATTTGGAGATTCTCTTGTGTCTTTCTCCATTTTCATGATGATCTTTTATTTGTTTGGCTTTTTTTTTTCCGTATTGCTGCATTTCATCATTACACTAAAATATAATTAAGAAATTAAGGAGAATAAAAAACAAAAAAGAGTTAGAAAAATCCACGTTAAATGAACAGACTTATTCTTACTTCTAGCAACAATATTTTCTTTTCCTCCTTGGTGCCTGAACCATCTTTTCTCTAAGGAACAGCCAAAATTTTGAATTTCAGTCCATCAGCTCTTCAGAAAATACAAAAATTGTCTATCATATCTATACTCCTCTTAATTTTCTTTTTTCTTTGTTGTTGAGCACAAAATCAAATTTCATACAATAGTAAGAAAACAGCTTATTTTCTCATTTTATCAAGCTTAAATGCATTAATATAATTTTTGTGTGTTATTTTGAAAGTACCTGACAAAAATAGACATAAAGATATAGCCTTTGATAAAATTGTTTGATAATTAAGTATTCTATAATTTATTTTTTAAGTCCTTACAAGACTGCAAACTGTAGCCAAGACTGCTGAAAAACAACTGAATTTGGCATATTTTTATTTCTGGTAAATACCTGCTATGCTACAAAATCCTGCTAAATTTATTGCTGAGCATTTAAAGCCTCAATAGAAAAAGTATTTATTTGTTTAAAATAAACTAAAAATGTCAAAGTGAGAGCTGGCTTTTGAAGAATACACCAAAGGCAGTAAAAGGCAAAACCTTTTTATAGTTGTGCCTAAATTTACTCACAGTAGCAAAATGTTGTATTGCAGAAAATTAATTAGGGTTTCTTTTTGTGCGTGTAGAAAGTAAAATATTTGACAACATGGAGTAATGAGGCGGTAAAGGCAAGATCATATTCTTACATGGAGGCTGTTGAGTAACAATTTGGCCTGCTATGGTATGCTGAAATCGCGTGCAGGTTCTAGCCCTTTTAAGACTACACAGCTGAACCTAATTTTACTCTGTTGCAAAGACCAGGATCTTCAGTTAGCACCTACCACATCCTGGTCCCTTAATCTGTGTGTTACATGGTGGCACCTCCCACAATAAAAGTTCTAATACTTTTACAGAAACTCAAAGTAATTGTTATTGTATGAAAAACATATGGAACCACAATTCATACTTGTATTAGTTGATTGCACTGAATATGTTTAATCTTGTTTTCATCACTTGATTTTACTTTTTAGTGAAGCTTTCCCTGAAACAAATGCTGTTTAAAACTTATTTTCAGGGTATTGTAGCTCGTATTAAAATATGCTTTCAAAGCTATATTTGTTTTTTTTTAAATAAAATCTTTTTCAAAGTATTATACACTGGAAATAGGAATAATGCAGCAATAAAATAAGTTAATGAAGTTCTGAAGTTCTTCCACAGACACTTTTCTTTACTTGGAAGTTACCTATATTCATAGCATCAAAGACCTAATATGTGTAGTTGGCTTCTCTGCGTTGATATCCTCAGACCTTCAGGCTGAACAGTTCATAAAATCGGTCATGCAAATACATTTTACTCATCATGAGTCAGACCAGTTTCAAAGTTTAAATACGAGATCTCTGCTAGCTTAATACATTTAAAATACATTTAATACGGAAACAGGTGAAAAACTCACCTAAAGAGCTGAGTAGGTGGATTTTAGCAAGGTGGTTATTGCTGCTAGGATGGTGCCAAGCAGGATGGAGTAGGTTGGAAGGTGAGGCTAAGGCCAGTGCAAGAGGATCAGCAGCCAAGCCCGTAGCTTTACTAATTCTGTGCACTGGGACTTAGTCTTGTGTGTCAGCAAGGTTCAGACAATATTCTTCTGGGACCAACCCTCTTTTTGGGTGTTTGAGGTAAAGAACAATGTCATATAGTTCCTAATTTGGTGGTTCCAATGTGGGATAGAAACATGAAGTCAAATGTTGGCGTGAGTTACTTCCCAACAGCAGAAAGCCATCAAGGTTTGCATTTGAATACCAAATGATAGGATTATCATCGATTGGGTTTACTGATAATGAGACACTGTTGCTATACCTTTGGAGTCTGGGAACATTCAGGCTTGGAGTCTGGATTTGTGGACATCTTTGATTTAATTCACACTTGCTACTTGTGTACTTGCTGCCAACATTGTTTAGATAATGCAGCACATCTGACACGCTCTGTAGGAAAATCATGTCAAACAATGATGCTCTTTGTTGTGGCCAGGCTGGAATGTTAAACCAGGCTTTAAACTATACTGGAGTCCAGAAAAGATTAAAACATTTTTTAACAAAGGCTTCAAATACAGAAATTAAGCAACTTAGTTCTTCCACATCACAACCCTTGGATCACAGCCAGGGTAATATTTACAGTGTATTGAAGGGGTTCATTCATCCTGTTTTGTTTTAGAAAAAAGAACTTATTTTCAGTACAAAATCTTGATCTGCCCAAGTGTGTCAGGCTCACACTACATGTCAATTTTGAAAATTATTTTATCCCTTATGGAAATACAACAAGAGACATTTAATAGAATCAAAGAATCATGGAATAGTTAGGGTTGGAAAGGACTTTAAGATCATCTAGTTCCAACACCCCTGCCAGGGGCGGGGAAACCTCACACTAAACCGTGTCACCCAAGGCTCTGTCCAACCCAGCCTTGAACACTGCCAGCGATGGAGCATTCACAACTTCCCTGGGCAACCCATTCCAGTGCCTCACCACCCTCACAGTAAAGAATTTCTTCCTTATATCCAATCTAAACTTCCCCTGTTGAAGTTTGAACCCGTTACCCCTTGTCCTCTCACTGCAGTCCCTCATGAAGAGTCCCTCCCCAGCATTCCTATAGCTCCCCTTCAGATACTGGAAGGCTCCTATGAGATCTTCACACAGCCTTCTCTTCTCCAGAACTATCAGTTCTCTGAAAACTTGGCTGATCTCCAGATGAAGCCTTCCTGGTTTAATAGGAGTACAGAGCAATAGCAGCAGCACAAGAACAATTCAGTGGAGGCATTGACAGGCATTATCCGAAAAACAAGATACATGTAATGTATGTTGAGACATTGGAATAACTTGTATGGAGTGGGTGGATATAAGTTCTAAAGACCACCTTCATTCTCTTTTTATTGGTTTGACTTTTTTTTTCTGCTCTGTATTATTAGATTCCTAGGTCTGAAGAGAGTGACATCACCGATTGCTTTGACCTTGGGTGTAACCCAGACCAAAGAACACCAGACAATATTTTACATTGTGTTTCAGGTGAAATGCTTTTTTTAAGACATCTGATACTAGTTTAAAGTCCTCAAAGCAGATTTCACTAAGATGTGCTAGCTTTTTTGAAAAAGAAGAAAAAATAAATTAAAAAAACCCAAACAAAACCAAACTGTATGGGACTTGTTTTCAGAAGATTCTTTTAAAAGCAGCTCAAAAAAAAAGAAACTTTCATGTACGACTCCAGCAGCTACTGCACTCAGGAAGCGTGAATACTTGGATCACTTCACTCAAGAGTGAAACAAGTTTTAAATCTCTGCTTTTTGCTTCAGAGGAGACCATCTTAAGCAACAAACAGTAAGCTCATTGATGAAGGGAGCTTCATTCTGCTGAAAGTGATTGCTTCCACCAAGAGTAGAGAGAACAAGATAGCGTATAACTCTATCTTAGCAGAAGTTTGCCTTAGGGAAGAATGAGGCTCGGGGAGGACATTTCTATAACAAACACAAATTAACTTTGAATTTGTGGCTGAGTTATACCCTAGTTTTGAGTTAGATGACAAAAAAATCATGTCTTAGAGAAAATGCAAGATGAGAGAGAATCCATTATATGTCTAGATAAACTAAATAATACTAAGACATAGGTATACTTTGATGGACTTTGACTTAATAGAACAAAATCTACTCTTATTTCACTAGATGGATGAAATTTAAAGGAAAAGAACGCTTACTTCTTCTGTGAAGAGAAAAAGAAATCATATTGCTTTTCTCAAATTATGCAAGAACATCTAAATAGGACACCAGTAATATGATTATGAATCTGTGTGATTATGAGCACACATGAATTATGTGTGCAGTTGCATGAGTGAAAGTGTCTTCCCCATTACAGGTTGCAGTAATATCAAAAGGATTCCTAACACTAACTGATTTTAAGGTTGAATGAACAGATAAAAACACATCACCATTTTCTAGCTACATGCATGTGTCCATGGTTGATCCACCTAGCAGGCAAAATTCCATCCAAGGTATATGCACGCTGCCACTTGACACTCTTGCAAGTATCCTTGTGTCCTTTCAGATGCATTCCTTTAACACAAAACAGACTTGACCAGCAGTACTTCCACCCTGTACTGAAGCTGCTCTCATTCGGCTCCAGCAATCACCTACCTGCTTTTTAACTTATATTCAACGCTCATGTCAGGCATTTTTAAGTCGCAAATGCAGGCCACATAGACTTTACATGACTCTTTCATTATTTTTGTCTATGGACCACTCTTAAGCACTATGAACTACATTCAAAAACAAATTTATCTCACAGAACAAAAATTTGTCCTTAATCATTCATGACTATGCAGCTGGACCTTTCTCTCCACAGCCGAGTTTTTTACATTAAACAATAGACTTACTGTGGGCTAAGAAGCTGTGTGAAGAGGTCTTTGACATAGTAGTGATATAATATTTGCAACTACATTCCACATTCTGTTCTTTTTGCAGCATCTTACTTCATACTTTTTCATGTTTTAAATTCATAAGTTGTTTTATACAAAAGATTTGAACTTGCCTGGAGCTCAATAGCAAGTATCTTAGTTTACCATTTGACTACAATTATTTAGTATAGGGTTTCCCAGATATTTGAGTGTCAAATCAAGGTTATTAGGAGAAAAAATTGCTTCCATAGAGAAAAATAGCAATTCCCATTTGTTAATGTCACCTGTAACTGGAATTACAAAGTGATTAAGAACATAAAAATTAAATTTGCAAGTTATATTCTAGTTGTTTCAAAGTATGAATGTAGGTGAGAAAATAATGGGATGTTTCAGCCTGGTGACTCATACACCTGACAAAATATAAGGGAAAAAATCAGTCATGATGAAAGCAAAAGTTCTTTTTAGGGAGAGAAGAGAAACAACTTTTTCCTTATTAGGATTTTATGAATTCAAAACACGGTATTTTTCAGCTCATAATTTTTGTTTTGTTATGTATTTCAAAATTATTTAAAAACTTTTTTCCTCCTTTTCTTTCTTTGTCATTGTTGTCTTTAATAAGAAAGGTTACCTGACAGAAAAACCCAGAAGTTTTACTTGAAAATGACAAAGCAAAGGTCAAAATATTCTCAGGTACATATATTTTTAATTTAAGTCAACTTTCACATAGTTTTAGTTTGAAAAGAATTTTGGCAAATTTGTTATTCATTAAAAATTTTGCCACACCTCATTTACAGACATAAGCATACCCACATAACACCCTTTGAGGTAGCAAAGTGTCGTTGGCCTATTCTAACAAACCAAGATGCCAAACTTATTTCTGGGTAAGGAAAGCAGAAATGAGTTTCATCCATTGAAATAACTCAAGTCAAAGAGCTCAGTTTCCCACCAAAGGAGCCTGGCATCCTGCAGACTTCAAGCTCTTACTTGTCTACAGGCTTCTTGCTCTGAGGTTTTGTGTTCCCAGCAATATACTGGTAGGTCTTGTCCCATGACTACATACCAGAGCTCCCTTCCAGCCTCCATATCTGAACTCTCTTCCCATTTAAGCAGGACAAGGAGGGTGGTACATACCCAAATCTTATTATGCCATGAGATTGGACAGCAGCCAGGTTCAGGACCTGAAATTGTTTGTGGGTTAAAGTCTAGGGATATTGAGTTCTGTCTGTCCATCCAACATAAGGTTCTCCAACACTTTCCTTCAAGCCCTCCTCTGGGTCTTCACTTGGAGGAAGGGATGTCTGGATGGGGTGAGGCATCAGTGATCACAGTTTTACAAGCTTTTACAAATTTTGTTTCACAAATCTTCCTTTCAGATAAAATTGTTATAGACAGTTGCAGGAGGAGAGAGGAAAGTAGAAGCACATCTTTGCCCAGACAGGGGAGAGGATTAAGTGTGAGATTTGTATGCCTAAGGTGGAGGAATTTACTCCACCTGGGTACACAGCAGCATCAACTCTGCGCACATATAGGTCTTGGGTGGGGATGACAGTCTTGGGCACGCTGTTCTTGAAGTCAAAGGTAGAGCAAGGAAATAAAAACAAATTGGTTTTCAAGTAAGGACCTCAATTCTGCTAGTAAATGAAGGTTTCTGCAGTCACAGCTACCAGGTGTTATTTCAGGACCTCCTGAGATACTGTGCCGAAAGTAGGAGACAGAAAAGAGCTATCTCTCCAGGCAAATGGATATAAAATGCATGGATCAAACTAATGAACAGGGAAAAAAAATGCTTTCTATGAAATATAAGCTGACTCAAGCACTGTTTGACACAGTTAATGATAGGTAGGAACTGAAGTCTACTTTTATTAGTATTTGGCCTGACCTACCTGGCTTTAGAAAAGGGCCTCAATTATTTTCTTTAATTGAATGAGCTAAACTTATCAATTAGTTTACTCACATGATATATTCCTGTAAATGATTAAACAATGTGAAATGATTAGAAATTTGTTAGCACTATCAAGGCAATCCAATATTTTTACCAGCTTTCAAGTGAGTCAGCTTTCAGTGATGGTGCAGGAAATCCATGCAGGCTTTGTGACATTCAGCAAATACTCTAAAGCCATCTCCTGCAAAAGCAAGTACATAATTTACAAGGATGATGCATGCTGTGGAATTAAACAGAGCACAAGCCATGCACTGCCTCACGACCATCTCAAAAACTTTATCACCTCTTTGCAACAAACAGCTGTCAATGTGCTAAAGAAGGTTTTGTCTTTATATTTGCCCCATGGCCTGTCAGGTACATCTCTGGTTTTAACTTGGTCATTCTGTGTACTTCTTCCCAGGGTTTCACTTGCTTCAGGATTTCTGGTAGAATATGGAGTCTTACACCTGTAAGGCCTTTGGTCTGTATTCACAGCAAGCTGAAAAGTGCAAAATCTCTTTTTTTATTTTCCCAATGCACATATTCTGAAGAGAAGACAGGAAGAGCTATTTGCAGTATGCAACAAAACGTTTAATTACTCTGCAATCCTCCATGCCATTTAGGGCCTTAGTTGTTTAGCTGAAGCTCACACAGGTGATGAAACCCATCTACGCTAGCACTAATTGGAACTCCTGTGAACAGTTTCAACATTTGTCTTTCTACCTGCCACTTCAAAGGAGAGTGTTGTTCTGCAAAAAGATACCTCCTCCCAAGTGACAATGAAACAAAACTTTACCACTCCATGTAGAAATTCTTGTTGACTCCTTCATATAGAGATTGAATTTGAATTCCACGTCCATCAGGGTCACTTGAAAACTATTCCTATAAATCCTGCGTGTTTTCTGTTTCTAAAGAAAACCACCTTTATGTGTAAAACTGAAAACAGAAGTAGGAGGAGGTACCGCCTCAGAATTCATGGGGTTATGACAGAGAGGCTTTTAGTGCTTTGAATAAACCACAAAACATAATAGGGGTTTTTCTGACAAGCAAGCAAGGAAAAGACAAGATGGATTAATTAGTTTTCTCTCTATTAGTTTAACAGTTGCACCAGCGGAAAGAAAAGGACCAGAGAGTTTGAATAGTTAAAGAATTTCTTTCCTTTTCATAATAACTGCATGTATCTCAACTACTAGCAATCACTGATGCTGATGCAGAGCACAAGGTGATGTGACAGAAAGAGTGGACAGTTTAGTAGCAAATTATTGTAGCAACAAGTAATGTGAAAAATTAGATGAATTTCTGTTGAGATATCAGCAAAAGAACACACAGGATATCATGCAGATCTGGCTTCTTCCTACAAATTTTTCTAGTAGTTTTTGTAGAGTTTAGCAGACATTTGTATGTCTGCTCTAGAATTCCTGATATGGACTTGAAATGCAGTATTGTACTAAAGCCTGCAGTATTTCTTCCATGACAAGAGCTGGTTAGATACCTGCTCAGCTCGCTGAACATCTTCCTCTAACATTCAGTTTAGTCCTTTCTCTGTTGGGACCCAGGCAGTATCACTCCTTCCAGTCAGGGTCTTTGCTTAACAGGGAAAAGACTTAGTAGTCCATCAACAATCAGTGCTCTTTACAAACCTCTACCTTGATTAAGAGCTGAAACATTTTCCAGATACAAAATGACTGCTGCTGTCAACACATCTGCTTTTCAGATGTTGCAAAGTATTCACGTGTATTGGTGGGCAAGGATGCTCAAACCCCACCAAAAAGCTCTGTAAATAGTTGAAGGTGGACACCAGCAGAAGCAACAGAGCTTTCCTACTAAAATGAGATGACGTGCTTTAAAAAAAACCAAAACAACAAACCACTATTGGAACAACTGAGGATCAAGAAGTAAAAATAGCACTGTAACAGCATTTGATTACAGGGGCTTCAAAGCACTTCTGTTGATTCAGATTGGCCTGAATTACTACTTCACTTACAAGGGAGCATGCTGTGGGATTAAAAAGGGCACAATGCCTAAACTGTGCTCTGCCTCAGAACTATCTCAGCCACTTAATCATCCATTTGTAATAAGTGGCTACCTGTATCCTAAAGGAGGCTTTGCTTTTTATGATAAAAGAGTCAAGGACACTGTCAGTGACTACAGCAGCAGAGCAGAAGAACTTGTTTTTCCTGCAAATATTTAATTTCTCATTCTCAAAAAGCTAATCCATGTCAGGTTTTCCACAGCTGACTGGGGAAAAAAAGTTCTGTGCTACTAATAATGCATCTGGTACCTTATAACACACTGGAGACATGGGTAGTCAAAGGGCTTATTTAAATATATAGTTGGCTCTGTATGGCAGCTGGCCTCATCTGAATAATCTTCACCTATTTCACTGAACTAAGAGCTCCAAATTATAGTTATGAAAGCCTAGACTATCATCTGTATAAAGTCAAAGCCTTTAGATTTTGCTCATACAAACCTCCCTCACATTTCTAATGTGTCAGCACCTTGAAGAGCCGAGCACCTATTTTCTGTCCAGTTGTTTCAGACAAAAAGGCTGTCCAAACCCACTGAAATATAAAGTGCATATGTACAAGTGCAACTCTACACTTTGGTTCTTCTCTATAGGTTTAACTTTGGTTGTGGTGTACAGGATTAATTTGCATACTAGCAAGTGCTGGAAAAGATCTGATGACTCAAACAGGGAAAGGATAGGCAGCTTTCTTGTTTTCCTTTTAATTCCTTCAAAGAAGAAACTAATCTTTCCTGTTTTTAATGGACAAGTTCTTTGTAAGCACAACAATACGTTTCCCTTTCAAAAAAGCTTGCCTCAGTGAACCAGATGCTTCCTGGAGCAATAACAGAAGCATTCACACAGTCACACAGGCTGGGAAGGGGCATCTGTGAGTGGAAAACAGGGAGAGATGGAGACTATGGCACTACAGGGAGTAGTGAAATACCTGATTCTTGCCCCTACAAGGTAATCTAGGAATATGATTTGAAGTAAATAAAGATTCAGATGGTCCTCACTGAATTTGAACTTTTCTCTTGAACTGCATTAAAAATGGGTACAAGTCTTGTTTTCCAAGCATCATTGCTTTACAAAGTGCATGTCACAAGGCAAGCACACACACAAATGCTGGCCTTGCTGCAGAATCCTCATATGCTTTTATTCAGCTTGGACCTGATCCTACGAGGAACCAAGCTATCATGAAGCTTCCTTTAAGTTCAGTGGAAACTGAAGGCCTGAAATTATTTTAAATATTGTGCTTTATGGTAGCTTTTTTTTTTTTTTCCTGGAGGCTTTCATTTTCAAGTCATCTTTGAAGCCTTGGTGCTGCTATAGCTTTAGCTTTAAGGAATGGTTGTGCTCCATTTTAACCTTTCACATTTTATTAACAAAATCAAAACCAGGACAATTAGATACCTCCTGATTTTCATTTGTTTTAATATTATGGGAATGTTTGAAAACGCACAAATCTTAGAGAAAGTACTTCAAGCCGTGGCTACAGCAGCACTGGAGTTCTGGTCACAGACATCAAAGATAACTTGAAAAGGAGAAGAAAAAAATTGAAGCCAATAATTCTTTACATTTGGGGATACTCTTGAATAATTTAGTTACATGTATCAAAAACCAAAAAAGACAAAGCAAAGAGAATTAACTACTGTTGAGAATCAGAATATTTTAAACTTACAACTGAGCAAATACATTTTCCTATTCTGTCTTCTTTGGGGAAGACATGAGAAATTAAACTTTCTGGCAACAGTGGAAGATTGAGTAAGCAGGTATTCAGAATATCTGCTGGAGAATCTCTTGTCACTGACTTCCTGTATGGCCATTAGAAAATTAGTACTTTGTTCTTGTTCTTTGACTCAGATTTTTCTGCCTCAAATATCTGTGCACTAACAATTATAGGTTGGTTAGTAGTGTTGGTAATTCTACATGTATTTGAGATAAATCCGTGTCTTAAATGCTTAAACCAAAGAGTGCTTACTGTGTTGCTCTAATAATGGCACATTCATGGGAAACATGGCAATAAATATATAAATATATCATATCTGAAATATCTCTTCTGTTCATATTCTTTCACCTTATGTTAGACCTAAATAATATAGTCCAAAATAGATTCAAAAAAACATTGAGAGGCATATGTTATTATTATGTTACTCTTAATTGCCTCTTCACTGCTTTTGTTTACTGTGCCTCTCCTAAACTTAATTTGCAAACTCTTTGGAATTGTGATAATGACTGAAATTATGATTCTGTGGATTAAAGTCATTTTGCATTTGTTTTCATAAGTGCTCTGTACCCTTTACATTAAGGCTTAGGAAATACTAAGGAAAAGTCCTTTTTTCAATGTTCTTTGACAGTGCTGGGCTTTTGAAGGACAAAGTTTTGAGAAGTCCATGGGAATGAAAAATGAAAACATTATTCACTGATAAAGGAAAATAGCATTTGCCTCAAAAGTTTTAAGGACTGCACTAAACCTGTACAGAAGGCAAATTTATAAGCTATTGTCAACTAATAGGATGTGGCAAAAGGTTAAAAATAAGCAACTAGACTGGTCAAACACTAATAGAGGCATAGAGCAAGGATCAGCTATTCAATTGTTTTGTGAAATTGACTCTTTCAAAGATTAAAAACAATAATTTAGAACTTTGAGAAGTTATATTCATTACTATTCTTGTACCTACTTCTGTAAATGCTTTTAGACTAACAACAAGACATTGTTCAAGAAAATGACAGATTTGACTGGAATATGCTAGATTGAATTTATAGCTGTTATTGCTGTTTAACTCTTAACTGACAGGCTTCTGTCCTTGCCATGGGTCTTCCTTGCCTTACTGTGTATTAGCATCTAGTACTCATTAGTGGCTGCTTTTTGCTTTCACTGCTCATTCTATCACTGTACTGCTTATCATCTTACTCTGCTGTGCCTGGGAACCTTTTGATAACAATGGTGATGAGCCTGGGCTGGCAGACGGCCAGGGCATCACTGCTGTTTCTCTGCTGCTGTAAAGGGCAGGCTGGGACTGCAGAGTGAACTCAAGTCAAAGGAACTGTGATCTGTGGAGTTGTCCACATATGAACAGGACACCCCCAAGTGTCTGTGATTACATCTGTGCTGCAGCCAATATACCTCCAAAGGACCTCCCGTATGAAGATAGGATGAGAAAATTGGGGCTGTTCAGCCTGGAGAAGGGAAGGCTGCGTGGAGACCTCATAGCAGCCTTCCAGTATCTGAAGGGGGCCTATAGGGATGCTGGGGAGGGACTCTTCATGAGGAACTGTAGTGAGAGGACAAGGGGTAGTGGGTTCAAACTTCAACAGGGGGAGTTTAGATTGGATATAAGGAAGAAATTCTTTACTGTAAGGGTGGTGAGGCACTGGAATGGGTTGCCCAGGGAAGCTGTGAATGCTCCATCGCTGGCGGTGTTCAAGGCTGGGTTGGACAGAGCCTTGGGTGGCATGGTTTAGTATGAGATGTCCCTGCCCCTGGCAGGGGTGTTGGAACTAGATGATCTTCAGGTCCTTTCCAACCCTAACTATATCATGATTCTATGATAGGCTCGTGCTGGTGAATGTACTCCTCTAAGCATCTGTGGCTTCAGGTAAATCCATATTGATGCAGGCAAAACCTGAAGCTTCAGTGACTGTGCATGAGGTCATGCTGGAGTACCTCAAACCATTGGCCATGGATAAACCCATTACAAAACAGGTATACCAATGGAGGGATTGCAGCCATGGGTAAGTCCATGCTGGAGCAGTTATATCTCTGAAGGCATTGTGACACATAGAATCATAGAATAATAGGGTTGGAAAGAACCTTAAGATCATCTAGTTCCAACCCCCCTGCCAGGGGCAGGAACACCTCCCACGAAACCATGTCACTCAAGGCTCTGTCCAACCCAGCCTTGAACACCGCCAGCGATGGAGCATTCACAGCTTACCTGGGCAACCCATTCCAGTGCTTCACTACCCGCACAGTAAAGAATTTCTTCCTCAGATCCAATCTAAACTTCCCCTGTTGAAGTTTGAACCCATTACTCCTTGTCCTCTCACTACAGTCCCTCATGAAGAGTCCATCCCCAGCATCCCTATAGGCCCCCTTCAGATACTGGAAGGCTGATATGAGGTCTCCATGCAGCCTTCTCCAGGCTGAACAGCCCTAACTTTCTCAGCCTATCTTCATACGGCAGGTGCTTCAGTCCTCTGATCATCCTCGTGGCCCTCCTCTGGACTTGTTCCAACAGTTCCATGACCTTTTATGTTGAGGACACCAGAACTGCACACAATACTCCAAGTGAGGTCTCACAAGTGGGGCAGGATCACCTCCTTCAACCTGCTGGTCATGCTCCTTTTGATGCAGCCCAGGATACGGTTGGCTTTTGGTTTTCTGGGCGGCAAGCGCACATTGCCAGCTCATGTTCATTTTCTCATCAACCAAAACCCCCAAGTCCTGCACAGGGCTCCTCTCAATCTCTTCTCTGCCCAACCTGGAGCTGTGCCTGGGATTGCTCTGACCCAGGTGTACGACCTTGCACTTGGCATGGTTAAACATCAGGTTGGCATCAGTCCACCTCACAAGCATGTCAAGGTCCCTCTGGATGACATTCCTTCCCTCCAGCGTATCAACAGAACCATACAGCTTGGTGTCATTGGCAAACTTGCTTAGGGCTCACTCAATCCCACTGTCCATGTCACCGACAAAGATGTTGAACAAGACCGGTCCCAACACCGATTCCTGAAGGACACCACTCATTACTGGTCTCCAGCTGGACATTGAGCCATTGAGCACAACACTTTATGTGTGGCCATCCATCCAGTTCTTTATCCACTGAGTGGTCCACCTATCAAATTGATGTCTTTCCAACTTAGAGACAAGGATGTCATGTGGGACAGTGTCAAAGGCTTTGCACAAGTCCAGGTAGATGATATCATCTGCTCTACCCCTGTTCATCAGTTCCGTAGCCCCATTATAGAAGGCCACCAAATTGATCAGGCAGGATTTCCCCTTAGTGAAGCCATGCTGGCTGTCACCAACCACCTTGTTGTTATTCATGTGCCTCAGCATGCCTTCCAGGAGAATCTGCTCCAAGATTTTGCCAGGCACTGAGCTGGGACTGTCTGGTCTGTAGTTCCCCGGCTCATCCATTTTCTGCTTCTTGAAAATGGGGGTTATATTTCCCTTTTTCCAGTCGTTGGGAACTTTACCTGACTGCCATGATTTTTCAATTATGATGGACAGTGGCTTGGCAACTTCATTTGCCAGCTCCTTCAGGACCCGTGGATGGATTTCATCAGGTCCCATGGACTCATGCATGTTCAGGTTCTTAAGACGGTCTCGAACCAAATCCTCTCCTACAGTGGGCCCAGGGTCTTCATTCTCACTGTCCCTGTGTCTGCCTTCCACGACTTGGGTGGATCGGTCAGAGCATTTTCCAGTGAAGACTGAGGCAAAGAAGTCATTAAGAACCTTAGCTTTCTCCAAATCCAGGGTAACCAGTTCTCCCGAGAGCTTCCGGAGGGGGCTCACTTTGTCCCTAGTCTGTCTTTTATTTGCAATGTACCTATAGAATCCCTTCCTGTTATCCTTAACATCCCTAGCCAAGTTCAATTCTAAGTGGGCCTTAGCTTTCCTAACCTGGTCCCTAGCTTCCTACACAGCATCCCTGTATTCTTCTCAGGCTGCCTGTTCTTGCTTCCACCTTTTATAAGCCTCTTTTTTCCTTTGAATTTTCCTCAGCAGCTCCTTTTCCATCTAAGGAGGTCTCCTGGCCCTCCTCCTGCACTTCCTTCTGCTTGGGATGCAACACTCCTGAGCTTGTAGTAGGTGATTCTTGAATATCAACCAAGAGTCTTGGGCCCCCCTGCCCTCTGGGGCTATATCCCATGAAACCTTACTAAGCAGGTTCCTGAAGAGGCCAAATCTTCTCTCTTGAAGTCCAGGGCAGTGAGCTTGCTGCACGCTCTTCTCACTGTCCTGAGGATCTCGAATTCGACCATCTCATGATCGCTGCAACCAAGGCTGCCCTGAAGAGTCTCATTTCCAACTAGCCCCTCCCTGTTGGTGAGCACGAGGTGAAGCATGGCACCTCTCCTTGTCAGCAACTCTATTACTTGCAGAAGGAAGTTGTCTTCCACACAATTTGGGAACCTCCTGGATTGCTTGTGCCAGGCCATACTATCCCTCCAACAGATATCAGCGTGGTTGAAGTCCCCCATGAGAACAAGGACCTGTGAACGTGAGGCTGTTTTATCTGTCTATAGTGGGCTTCATCCACCGAGTCCTCTTTGTCAGGCGGTCTGTAACAGATCTCCACAATAATGTCTCCCATCACTGCTCTCCCTTTAACCCCAACCCACAAACTCTCTATTGACGGTTCACCTGTCCCCAGACAGAGTTCCATTCTCTCCAGCCTATCCCTAACATAAATAGCAACTCCCCCTACCCGCCTACCAGGCCTGTCTTTCCTAAAGAGCCTGTAACCTTCCATTCCAACACACCAGTCATAGGAGCCATCCCACCATGTTTCGGTGATGCCTATTATATCATATCCCCGTAGACGTGCACACATCTCTAATTCCTCTTGTTTGTCCCCCATGCTATGGGCGTTGTATAGAGGCATCTGAGCCAAGCTCCAAAGGAAGCTGGCTCATTGGCTGGAGCAGCTGGAATATCTCTACATTGCCCCGAGCATTTCTTATAGGTGTGGCAACTGACTGGGTGTGTTGGGATGGAATGATGCCCCTCTCCCCCAACACATCTAGTTTAAAGCATCCTTGACCAGTCTGGCAAGCCTCCTACCAAATCCATTCTTCCCCTTCGTTGTCAGACCAGCTCCACCAGCCCGCAGTAGACCTTGAGTCCCATGTTCTAGATACCCAAACCCCTGACTATGGCACCACCCTTCTAACCATTTATTAACCTGGCCAATCCTCCTAGCCTTTTTGAGGTCCTGCCCTTTATCCTGGAGAATTGATGAAAAAGCAATCTGAGCTCCAGAGCCCATAACCACCTCTCCCGGAGCTCTGTAGTCCTTCTTTTTGTTCTTCTGGCTACTACTATCTATATCAGTGGCACCCACATGGATCACTAGAAGTGGGTAATAGTCAGTGGGACTTACTAGAGCAGGCAGCCTCTCTGCAACATCCCTGATTTGTGCTCTGGTAGGCAACACACCTCCCTTGAGACTGGGTCAGGAGGACAGATGGGAGCCTCTGTTCCTTTCAAAGTAGAGTCCCCTACTACTACAGCCTGCCACTTCTTCCTGGCAGCACCAGTAGAGATCTTCTTTGCCAGTGCATCAGCTTGTTGTTCCTGGTGCTAGTGTGTTCCCTCATTAATCCCCTGCAGGACAGCAAAGCGGTTCTGGGTGGGGACAACAGATTTAGGAGGAAGCCCCTGGCTTTTAATTGTCCTCTTCCTTCTTTTTTTGGTTTGTTTGTGGGTTTTTTTTTTTTTTCTGTTACTGTTTCCCAGTTTCCTGGGTTAGCGGCCTCCTTCTTTCCTCCATGAGCTACAGGGGACACTTGAAGCCCCTGCACAGTCTGGGCCTGGAGCAAGCAGTGCTGCTTCCTCTCAGCTTCCCTGACACCTTTCAGCCTATTAAAAGCATCCTGCAGCTCAGCTCCTGCTCCAGGAGGACCTCCACCAGGGAGCACCGAGTGCAGCCCTGCCCATTGCGCACCCTCCCCTCAGGAGAGCAGTGCAGGCGCTCTCTACACCCCGAGCTCTGCACTGCAGCCTCCCCTCTCATCGGCTCTGTCTGGGTGCCTACACTGGCCACCGCCGGGGCAGCCAGAGCAGAGCTCCCAGGCCGGGCCCTGGTCATGAGGAGAGTGCACACCATCCCGTTCGAACTGCCCGCGCGAACAGCCTCGAATCCTCCCTGTTCTCCGCGCTCCCTGGGCAGGTTTTTACCCACTCAGGGCCGGTGCCGCTCCTCCTGGCACTGCCCCCTGTGAGTCCGCTGCTCGCATCCGCTGAGCTGCCGGCTCCTGGGCAAGTCCTGTCGAGCCCTTGAGGCTCCCGCGGTGGCTGTCGCCGCTCAGAGTTGAGGCTCCTGCATGCTGAGCTTCCCCCTGTTCAGGTGTTGAAGGTGTCCTCTCTTGAGCTGCTCACCTCAGCAATTCAGACACATAGAGAAGGCCACACTGGGAGAGGTGGATAAGTCTACACCACAGCAGATATACCCCTGAAGCGACTGCTTCAGGTAAAGCTCCATCTAGAACAAGTACGCCCCTAGGGGACTGCAGTCTGTGGGTAACCAAGCCAGAGCAGTGGCAAGGGGAGGAGTTCATTGCAATGTTAAACCCTGTGGTTCTGTCTAAAGGAACCAGGAGTGAAGACTCTAGTGGAAATACCTTTAAACTGTTGCAACTTGGGATATGAGTGGCATATTATGGGAATTCCTACATCAGAAACCATTTGAACCTATTGAGAAGAAGCATTACAAGAAGCAGTGCATCAGCAACCTGACCTGAGATGGCTTTGGTGCTCAGTAACACAACACACCACCTCTCCTGTTCTGATGGGCCACCATAACAGATGGAGTGCAAAGTCATGGAAAAAATTAATGTAATGGACATTTTGTGGACATTTTGCAGATATTATACATGGATGGTCCATAGACTAAAGGATTTATACCTGTCTACTGTGAACTGTGAGACATGTACTGTATTTATCATAGGATTTGAAGAGGGTGGTGGTGGTTAATGGGACTGTATTGGACAGTGTGGGACCTGAATATAATGTAAATGGTACGGAATAAGGGATGGAGAATGTGCTGATTTTGGCTGGGATAAAGTTAATTTTCTTCACAGGAGCTAGTATGGAGATATGTATTCATTTGATTTGAGATTAAAACAGTGTTGCTAACAGGAATGTTTTAGTCACTGCTGAGCAGTGCTTAGGCAGAATCAAGGCATGTTCTGCTTCTTACCCCATCAGCACATAGGCTGGGGGTGCACAAGAAGTCAGGAAGGGACACAGCTGGGACAGCTGACCCCAAGTGACCCAAGGGATATTTACCACTATATGGCTTCATACTCAGCATGTAAAACTGGGGAAAGAGATAGGAAGGGGGGGACGTTTGGAGTGACGGCTTTTGTCATCCCAAGTCACCATTATGTGTGATGGAGCCCTGCATTCCTGGAGATGGCTGAACTCCTGTCTGCTGGTGGGAAGTGGTGAATGAATTACTTGTTTTGCTTTACTTATTAAACAGTCTTTATTTCAACCTATGAGTTTTCTAACTTTTGCCCTTCTAGTTCTTTTCCCCATCCCACTGTGGGGAAGTGAGTGAGCAGCTGTGTAGGGCTTAGTTCCTGGCTGGGCTTAAATCACGGCAATGTGATACTTCAAAAAATGCTACTGACAAGAATAAAAGGTAATTCTGCAATGTTCATTAGTGAGAGACATCTTGCAACACCAATGGCAACAACGGAGATGTATGATTTAAGATCCGTGCTATGCACTCTCCCAAATTCTGCAGATCCTTATAAATTACCACCAGCTCCTCTTTGCTCATAAACATCTTTGAAAGCTGGATATTGTATCAGCTTATGAGCATTCATTTCTTTTTCACTAAACAAGAAGCAAGTACTTGAATCCCACTTACTCTACATAATAATAAGTTTTGAAAAGTAATGAGAAGTTATATTATTATAAGCAAGTATGATTTTGGAAAAGCTTGTCTATATCTGCAGGTCTTGGTGTGATGCTTCTCCTAATGAAGTGCGATGCTTGATATTCTCTGGCAAAATAGTAACTTCGGTTGATTTCTTATCTGGGTCTGGTTGTTCAAGGCCAGGTTGGGCAGAGGCTTGAGTGCCACGGTGTAGGATGAGGCATCCCTGCTCATGGCTTGGAATTAGATGATCTTAAGGTCCTTTCCAGCCCAAACAATTCTATGATTCTATGATTCATAGCAGCCTGTACGGTGCTGTGTTTTAGATTTGCAACCAAAACACTGCTGATAACACACAAGTGCTTTAGCTACTGCTTAACAGTGCTTGCAGAGAGTCAGAATTTCATCAATCAGCAAGAGACTGGAAGGGGACACAGCTACAACAGCTGATCTGAATTGGCCAAAGAAATTTTCCACATCGTATGATGTCATGTTCAGCAACAAAACTGAGGGAGTTTTTCAAAGTAGCTGCAGCTTGGAGACTGGGTAGGCAGAGGTCTGCTTGTGGGAGGTGGCGAGTGGTTACCTTTGCATCATTTGGTTTTTTTCTATTTTTTCTTCACTTCTTAAACAGTCTTTATCTCAACCCATGGTTTTTTTCCCCTTTTCCTTTATGATTCTCTCCCCCATCCTTTTGGGAGGAGCAAGCAGTTGGCCAGTGGCATAACTGCTGCGAGCTTGGCTGGGGTAAGCCCACCACAGTGGTCCATAGTAAATATTAACAATTTTCAGTACCAGAGCTCCTGCATTTCAGCTGTAATATTAGTAGTGGTTTCATATTCCCAAACAAAACAAAAATGCATCTATCTATCCATTTTATCAAAGTCTCTGGTGTAGTATTTCCATCTGTCTGACCTGGAGGTCTTTATTCTTACGGTAGGTGAGCCTCATAGAGCAAATGCATGGAGCTCCCTATGACAGTGACCTTCCTCTGATACTGTTTTCTATATCTGTTATAATGTTGGTGGTGTGCTCTTGCGGAAAAGTTTTGTTATGGTTCCTCTCTCTTCTCCTGCTAATGGAATACTTGCAGTTACCGTATCACATAGATAGTCACTTAAAGAGGAGAAGGACACAGAATTCTTTCAGTTTGGGGACTTTTGTCCACAGGATCAACACTGTATTGCCAGTGAAAGGAGTCTATGCACCTGAAATTCTGTGTGGAGAAGGAACTGAGCAACCATGAAAGTTAGCAAGGAGGAATAAATGATGACAATTATTATAGTCCTAACTAATTAATTCTAGTCTACACAGAACAAGTGGAAACCAGTAATCAAGTCTGTGTGGGCCCAAGACATTTTTTCTTTTTTTACCTTTTTTACTCTCCTTTTAACAAAAATCCTATTCTTGCTGATTGGTTAAGAATTATTTGTCTTTCTCTACTAGTTTTTCCCAAAGGACTCCATCACTTCCACCAATGGCTCCTTGTTCTACCTTCTGAATGGCAGAGGCTGCATGTGGATTAAAACAACTAATGTATCAAATTATGTCCTGGGGAAAGGGATATTCTGGCTTTGAACCGAATTTTGTCTCCCTTGCTTTGGGTCTGTATTCCATCTCCAACCATAATTCATTGCCTCTCCACAGCACATAGGGTGTTCCAGACGGTAACAGGGTAATGAGATATACACAAGCCCTGCAGTTCTCAAAATGCAACTCTAGGAAGCAAAATGGTCCTACTGCTCTAATGAAGGTAGGGCATGAGGCAAGTCTGGTAGAGAATTCATTTTGTTTTCCAAATTATGCCTGGCCATTAGAACTTTTGAAAATATCAGAAAGTGGACTGGAATCTCCAGAAAGATTTATTGTTTCAGTAAAACTTCAAATGGAGCCAATAATCTATTGGCACTTAAAAAAGAAACAATCAAGAAAGTACTGAATCCACTAGACATATAGTTTTCTACTGTGGTGTGAATGAATGACTATGACAGGGTATCTTGGAGTTTCTAGCTGAAAAGTAGGCTGGTTTCTGTTTAATTTCCCAGCCATGTATGTGTGCTTAGACAAAGATGGTTGGTGCATCACTGACCAGATCTGCCAACATACTTTAGCCCTGACCTATAAAATAAATTGCGCTTGATATTTATTTAGTCACTAGGTTTGGTTTCCTCTGAGTTACAAAACTACGTCTTGGACAAAATGCTGTGAGATTGTGTTGTGAATTTAGTCCATAAATTCATAGAATCATAGAATAGTTAAGGTTGGAAAGGACCTTAAGATCATCTAGTTCCAACCCCCCTACCATGGGCAGGGACACCTCCCACTAAACCATGTCACCCAAGGCTATGTCACACCAATATTTGTTTTTATCAGTATTAGATCAGTCCTGGCAGCTCTCCTTGCGAATGTAATCCCTGTGACAGAAGTAACTGTTTTCATTTCCACTGAAAATAACTCAGAAAATTTTCAGTAAGAGATGGGCCTGAACCAAAATTCAGGTTCCAATCAGCTCTGTGCACCTTCTTGCCCTACAGCAACTGAGAAAGAATGTTTATTTTAGTTTAACAGTCAAATTTAAAGTGACCTACAAAAGAGATAAATGGCTTCTGCAGAGTTCCTTTCGTGGTTTATTTAAGCAGATTTAAAAATGGTTGCCTTTAGAGTATTTTTAGCAAATTTTGTGCAGTCAATTTTTCTAATACTTTATGGATAAATGAAAGCAGTATGCCATGCAGTGAATGTAATTATATATGAGGAAAAAGTATATATTTAATTGTGGCTTAAATAATAGTCTTTTCCATTTGTTGCACGTAAAAAGAAAAGGTGACTTTGGGACGGACTTATCATTCTGTGTTTTCAATTAAAACCAAAGGTAGTCTATAATTACATCCTAGATCCCTAACAGGTCTTCTAAAAAATCACCAAAAAGCAAACAGACAAACCCTTAGGGCTCTGAATGTTCATATTTTCATTGTGTAAGGAGGGTTTTGAGTCAACTGAAAAAGCTTAGGAATATTTCTGACAATCTAGAAGAGTAAGGTTTCACAAGTCCAAGAAATGGGTTCAGGACTAGCCATTAGGATTTGTGTAGCAACCAGCCAATTTGTTCTGCAGGTTAGGAATGGGAAATGTTGATCCCTCAATACCAAGGGCCCAGGGATGCCATGTTCAATAAGCCTCATAGATCTAACAATGTCACTACTGGCATTTAGGAGTGCTGACTGGGCACAGTTTTCATTACTGTTTAAGGACCTCAAGGGCTTAAGCTGCATTTCTTTAGCAACCTGAGACTACTCCTTTGCCTGTACCACATCATGTAGTTGTCTTCAGAACAGAACTTGCACCATCTGCTTGGCCACAGAGCTCACATAATTTCCAAATGCTGAAGGTTTTGCTTCCCACTCAGGTTTCCAGTAGAATAATCTCATATTTTCAGTTAGCTTTTTCTTACTGGCAGCAGGATGTTCTGAGGTGCATAGAAAATTGCTTATGCAGCTTACTGACCTTCTTCCACTGTGCCGTGGGATGGCTTCAATGGCACAGTCCTCATTCTTCTGTTACTGACAGCTGTTCACACATTCCCCATGGTCATAGCTTGTGAGTAGGAGAGCAGGCCCTCTAGATAAGAGCATGGTGTGTGGGTAGTTGTGTTAAAATCCAAGATTCTCTTGCGAATTTAATTTTAAGCCTAGATTAGCCAAGACATGTACAGCGAAAATTAAAATCCATGCTGATATTCTTGTCATAAATTAAAGTAAAAAGATTATATGTATAAAAGATTTGAAGTGCGTATATTTTCTTTCTTCCCAGAATGTAGATGCCAAAATGTAATCCAAGATTTTCACCACTAACTGAGTTTCTGTTCTTTGTCTGTTGAGGTCAGAATTGTAAAATGTCTGAAAGACACTGTCTGGAGTTTTGCTTTTATTTTTTTCTGGAGGAGAGAATGGTTTAATTTATAAGAATCTGTTAATTAGTAATCTAATCTTATCACGGTATATCCTGTGACCTTCTGAAAGTCTATTTTAGCAATGGTGAAGGAACTTATGTTCAGATTTTTCTCATATGTCTTCAGCTTTGTCTGATACTGAAAAAAAAGAAAAAGGTGTGGTGTTTCTGTGGTTGATTACATTGTTGCAGATGTTTTGTACAAAATCCCAGCAGCATTCAACAGGTAGATATTGTGTAGCACTGAGCTGTAGCTCACAAGGCTTGGCCTCCTTTACACCTTCCTGAAGACGGCTGCTCTTGTGCCTCAGCTTTCCTGTTTGTAAGATAAAGATTGTCATATTCCAATCCTTAGTAAAATGATTTGGTATCTACCAGTCAAAAAAAAGTGTATCACCAAGCAAAGATGGAGAGCATTCATTTTTCAAGGCATTATTTGGCATTAGTTTTGATATTACTTGTGTTCTATAAATAATAATAAATAATAAAAAAATTAAGCCAAATATTTTGAGTTGTCTTTTTTCAGACCTCCATCTTTTCCACAATAAGAATGTCATCAAGTCACTAGTAAGAATCTGAAATTTTTCCTGGTAGGCTACTTTTTATTAATAGCAAAAACATGCACAATGAAATACGTATCCAGAACCTCCCATAACTTTACACTCTTTAAAGTAAATAACAGTATTTATTACCTGTTATGAATAATTAAATTATTATAATTATTTCCATAGCAGAGAAAACATGGAAGAATCATTTTACAGAGCCTGCTCTACATTGGCTACTGCTCAAATGAAGGCAATTTTCCTGTCTCTGTGTGTTTCTGACACTGGAACTGAGAACTCACTTGGAGTATTGTGTGTAGTTATGGTGTCCTCAACATAAAAAGGACATGGAACTGTTGGAACAAGTTCAAAGGAGGGCCACGAGGATGATCAGGGGGCTGGAGCATCTCCCGTATGAAGATAGGATGAGAAAGTTGGGGCTGTTGAGCCTGGAGAAGACTGAGTGGAGACCTCATAGCAGCCTTCCAGTATCTGAAGGGGGCTATCAGGATGCTGGGGAGGGACTCTTCATGAGGAACTGTAGTGAGAGGACAAGGGATAATGGGTTCAAACTTCAACAGGGGAAGTTTAGATTGGATCTGAGGAAGAAATTCTTTACTGTGAGGGTGGTGAGGCACTGGAATGGGTTGCCCAGGGAAGTTGTGAATGCTCCATTGCTGGCAGTGTTCAAGGGCAGGTTGGGCATAGCCTTAGGTGGCATGGTTTAGTGTGAGGTGTTCCTGCCCATGGCAAGGGTGTTGGAGTTAGGTGATCTTAAGGTCCTTTCTCTAGCTATTCTATGATTCTATGCTTTGTTGCTTTTCTCTAAGAAATGAAAGATCAGGGGTCCACTTTGATGGGAAGACTTTTTACTGGTAAATTTGGGTACTCAGAAAAAATAATCTTATGAAGAGATTGCTCTCCTGCTTTTCAAGCAGTTGAGAAGAGGGTTTCTTTTTGCCTACAAGTACAACCTGCCCATCCGTTTTTTCTGTCTGAGCTTGGCAAAGAAATGTTCATTTATCACTTTGATTCTTTTTGCTTTTGAGTCAGCAAAGTAGAGTTTGAACACCTCTTACATCTTTTCCCCATTCCTACTTTTGAGAGACAGCCGCAAGTGCTATGCTGAGCTCAAATAAAGGCAGACTTTCTCTTGAAGAGCTTTACATTTAAACACTTGAAAGACTAGACATTCTAGGAAATCCAGATGTTTGGAAGGTCTTGAATGAGGAAAGGGTGATGTCTTGGTTGAAGCTAAGTATGAATGTTTTTACCAAAATATGCTACTAAATTTAGCCTGAGTGGCTCAACTAATTTCCCTTTGTTACCCAGAGATTTCTCACTATTACATTTTACGTACTCATTTGGCTCAGAAAAGGGGCCAAATGAACAGCTCTGGAGACCAACAAGTACACTTATTCATCTTGTGAGCTTTAGAGAACTGGAATTTCTTACATCTAACTAGGGATGGAACACTTCTTGTAGCATGACAATAACATTCCATTCACTTTGTAATCTCTTCTTAAAGACAACCAAGGTAATGACATTTCTGTTACGAATCTCTTTGGGTTATTCTATAGCCAAGTCATCTTTGGGCAATCTTATTACATATAGTGGCTGTGTGCAGCTACTGCAGTCATGGAAACTCCTGTACTCCCAAAATCCATCAGACTACACCACCCTTTTGTTGCTTTTTAAATGAACCAATACTTGTTGGTTCTTTCTTTTTTTCTGTCAAAACTCCCATTACCGGTCAAGAGCACACTAACAATTCCAGGATTTGGGCACTGCTCTGGATTTGAACTGACCTCTTGTTTTGATGCAAACCTCCCAAAGTTCATTCATAGTACTGTTACATTTGTGCCATGTTATGAAGGTGTTGGAACTCTAATTCACTCCTTCCTCACTGGTGCAGTCTCAGCGTGATTCCGTGACTTCAGCATAGGTAATTTTGAGGATGTGGTCTGGTAAGTTGGGTATCCCCTGAAATGTATACGTGTGGGAGCTATATAAGCACAGTTAGAGAAGAATATATTCCGTAATAGCGCTAGAACAAAAGCGGTAAAAAAGAAATACACTCTTCTGAGTATTTGGAGTATCTCCTCATTAGTATTAGCATAAGTGAGAATAAAATTTAGATTCTTGATTGTTTAAAATTTATTTTTCTTCCATAAAATTAATTTAGAGAAGCAGTACCTTTAATGATGAAAAATCTGCCCAAAACGAAGAATCAACTAATTGTTTGCAACTTCTAAAACACTTTTTAGAGTTGTGTTATGGAGCGAAAAACTCTTACGCACGGACCTCTCAGAGGAGATTTCATTCATTACTGTTTTAAACAGATGCTTCACTGAGCAACATATTTAATTAAGTCCACAACTGTTGTGCTTAAACAAGACAGATTTTTACTTGAGCAAGCATAAAGTTGAATTCACAGCAACAATTAACCAGACTTGTTTGTACGGTGTGTTTTATCAAACAGGTAGAGTGGCTTTTCAAAGACATTAATTTAAGTGTTGATCATCATTAAAAGCCCCAAAACAAAGCTCAAGATCATAGTATGCTTGCAGCCACTTCATAAAAAAATGTAGGTGGCTAGTCTTTCTACAAGGTTTAACGGTTCTTCCATGGGACTTAATGGGAACAAGGCTGAGCTTTCAGGTGTTGGTGATAGACATATATGCATAAATATATGTATATATTATAGATTATATGATGTATAAATAATTTATATATAAATAGATGATGTTTTGTGATGATCATAAACAAGTATATGGCACGATTGTTTAAGTTATAAACAAGCAAGTAGGAGCCACTTGCTTTTGGTTTCAATATACAACCCATAGCAATGCTAAAAGGATCATTGACTAACACAAGACCTAAAGCCACAAGCCCTGACTACACCAAATATCGCCAGGTATAGCCAGGGCTAGAGTACACAACGACACCTTCACTTCCCTCAGCTCTCTGCCACAGGAACCTCATCAGGTTCAGAGGAATTGCTCTATTACTAACACAGAAATTACAGTGGTGTTCTATCTGGGCTAGTGTACTGACCTCAGTGGTGTTCCTCTAGTGTAAATAGTAGCTGAAACATGTTAAGATCTCTGAATAGAAAGATTCCTTTGAGAATATCGTGTAAGTCTCCACACTATCTTGCATTCCTTTGTCTTTTCAATAGAGTGTCTTGGAAGAAGCTGTCTTTTTTTCCCCACAAAAAGCACAAGGTCCTTGACTTGTTCTATAATGATGGAAATTTCAGGACTCCATCTGAGTGGAGACTCTGTGTAAATTCAGAGAGAAGGGTGTGCTTCATCTGCTGTAGTGTTGTGATGTGTAGCACTCCACAAACCACATGAACCATCAGTGGCATATCACTATTTCTTTATTACAAGAAAGGTCAGAACAGTTGTGGTCATTATTCTTCTGTGCAGTCATCATTCCTTAGTGCTTATGCATTTGCAGCATAAAACACACTGCCGTGCACTCTTGTGTTTTTGAGGAAATCTTAGTGTTAATTTCTGTCAACATTTATATGAGCTAAAGTGATCTAGTCTTAAGGGCACTAAATAAAGACTCTGGAGATTCTGTCCCTGCTCTGCCACAGACTCCTTGTGTCAGCAGAGGGACAAATGTCTTCAGCCTTCTCAGATTTCCCAGTGCCTTCTAACTCCTCTTTGCTTCTGCATAATTTGGCCTGTACTTGTTTGGTGAAAAAAATTTTGTGGGCTGTGCAAACAGGACCTCATTTTTGTTGCAACAACTAAGTAGCATTGTAATGCAAATTATAACATTACTATTCTCTATTTTGTTAATAGCACCATTTGTACTATTCTTTCAATATTCAGAGACCAGACAAAGCACTATTTTTCCCTCCCATGGTAGAAATAAATGATGACATACTACTGTATTCCTGATAAAAGGGATGTGTGACAAAGCACTTGTTGCTCCACAGCCTGATAACACTGCACACAGACCAAAAAAAACTTATGGTTAATTTACATATTTATTTTTTTAAGCACCAAAGAAAACCAGCTTTTCTCCATTCCAGGGCAACAGCCTATCAGATTTTGCTACAGAAATAATTGCATTGTCTGGTAAAATGACTAAGTTGTTGCCCATGACAAAAATCTTTGTTCTTTTGGGAACTTGTGGAGAAATTTTGCCCTGGGTGAAATTCTCAGTTTTGCTTAATCATTTGTTGTTGTTGATATTATCTGTTTTCATAAGAAAAATTCAGAATGAAAATGGTAGTAGTTTCACATTTCCACAGTTCAATAAATGCCTGAAATATGGAATATTTTGATAGCTTGAGCTCTGAGCAATAAACTGAGATCATTTGGTAGTTTCTGAAACTGTTTACAAATGGCTAGAGAAAGATAAGGATGTTATTTTACAGTTTTGCCAGCTTTCCTTTTAATTGTTAACCTAAAATTATGAAATAATATGTATTCCAAAAGAGGATTAACATGAGCTACTTTTGAACATGCAGAAACAGGAGATCCAGTTCTCCTTTTGTCTTTCTCTCCACCGGTTCCCTTCTCTGTGAAATAACATTAGAGTTAAAAAGGAGAATAATGAAAGGTGTGAAGACTGCCAAGAGAGTTGCCATGGTTTTAAAAGCAGTTGTAGACAACAAAGCTAGAGAAAGCTCAGCACAGGAGCAACAAGAAGAAGTCTAAGTAATGGTCAATAACATTATATGGGACACATGTTAGGATTCTGACCCACAGACAAATACAGAGCCCATTCTCAGTCTCCTTCAGATCAAATGGCAAAAATCTCATCAGCTTCAATAACAAAGGACTGGAACTTCTATTTGGAACAAGATTATCATAATTATTTTATTTGGCTGAAGTTCTTGTTTCCATATTTCCCATAACTTGGATGTAAAATGACTTTTCAACAATAGATACAGTATACTATAGAAGTAGTATTCTTGTTAATAGTAGGAGGTGTCAAGAATTCACAGTTTACAGATAATTACTCTTTTCTACCTGCAATTATTACATTTAATTTTGTGAAGCAACACTATGTTTTCAAGCTATGCTGTGTTTCACAATGCCATACTGGATGTCTGTTCATATAACTGAAAGGTCATAAGTATTTAAATGCAGTTTCTATATTATTTGTAAATTCAAGATACACATTTCTCCTGTATTAAAGATACTCCAAATGTCACTCAGTAAATCGTCCTTCACTGAGATAGTTTAGAGACCAGAGCACAGTACAGCAAGAAAAACAAAAGGTGTATTAAAGAGGAGTTCAGAAACAGAAAGATGCCACAGATAGAAAACATTAACATTGCAACCTGGCTTGGTTTACTAAAAGTGCATGAATAGTTAATAATATAAAATGTTAAAATTCTTCTTGACACTAGAAATATTATTCATAATGTAGTGATGAATGGATTGAGGCACCCAAAGACTCGATTGCTTTTTTAAACCTGTTGCCTCTAGAACTAGTTGCCATAGAGATTACTGTTGCTGTTATTATTATTATATAATTTTATTGTCAATACTATTTAGTATTTATATTGCTCTTCTACACTGTCTGCAAACAAAATTTTTATTTCCAACTTTTTTTCCAGGTTATCTGCCAATCAGTTGATTTATTTAGAAAAAATGAACATTTTGTAAAGCAATAACAATAGTGCTTACAAGGGTGGTCAGACACACTGCTTTCTATATTAAATCCAAATGGGAAGCTTTGATAGACATAGTTATTTGGAATAAAACTTCATTCTAATGTGAAGTATTTGCTGACCTGGTAGTGAAAGGGTCAATTGAATTTATTGGATTTAATTTTTTACTAGAAAAACAATTTTGATAATTTTTAGTTTCAGTAAAAAAGATTTTGTGAATAATTGCTCCAGTTATATATATTGAAGGATCATATTTTCAGAAATACAGAGATAATTCAAAACATACGGGCTCTGAAGAGTCCTTTTGTACACAACCTTTCCAAAGCAGGTTCCATCACTGACATGGTATTTACGCTCCACTTTCTGTAAACCACAACTGGCTGAGGTGAGTAACTGAGGTGACTGACGTGACAGGAGCGCTGCAGGCAATTGCGTCCCTTGGATGATTGAGGTGACCAAGTATCGTCAAAGAGGGAAAGGACTCCTGCTAAGTTGGGCAAACCAGGTGGTTCAAGTGCCTGCAAGACCTGTGAGACCTGGATGCCTTGAGTCACTGGAGTGACTGCAAAGACCCAGACACCCGACTGACCTTAGGCAATCTGCACTCTTCTGGCAGTTATGACAGAAATTGCTGACCACAGAAACTACTGTTTTACATCCCTGGACATCAGCTGCATCACAGAGGTTGCCAAAATTCTGATATTTGTTAAATTTACTTTGGAGGTCTAAAAATCCTGTCCCTGAGCTGCCTAAGACCACGTGGTGTGGTTTTCCAGCAAAAATCTCCCTAAAGATAGTTGAAATAAATAGTGAGTGATAGATTTTGCTCATTTCTCTGCTAAAGGGCCCCTGCTTTGACTCCCACAATAGGGTGATACAACCATAGATACAGAGACCTTCAGGAAAAAGGAAGGGGATAACCCAGGGACAGCAAGTGCTGCTGACAGTAGACACAGTCCAAATAAGACCTTAGAGACAGCATAAATCCAAGCTGCTGAGGGGGCTAGTGCAGAGACATTTTTGGTGGTAATAGTGGAGAAAGAGAAAGATGTGATGAACAAACGCAACTAAAAATCCAACACATTCTTTTACTGTTGATTTCTAGCTATTTTAATTCTGGCTTTTCTGTGACCAAAATGTAACAGGGTATAGGAAAGAGGCCCAAATGGTGTTCTGAATGAAATATAATCAATTTTATTTCCTTAAGCCAAAAAGTATATTTAGCCTTGGTACGATATACCTATCATTGTACTGATGGGAGCAGTGAACAGATACTGTAATTAAAGCACGTATTTATGAAGTGATAAAGTAACTACCCCTAGAGGCTTGTGCCTCCAGCTCAGTAGGATCCTGTTTTGAAGTTACAATGGCTCTGGAGTACGGACAGCTCCTGGGTTTGTTTCTCTTTCTCTCCAGCCAGCGCAACCAAAAGGGCTGTGGGCACGGGGAGTAGTGTAATAGGGAAAAAACAGAGCAGTTCGAGTAAAGTCTGCCCCCTAGTTTACCCTTTTATATTGCACCAAGCGCTGCGCTTCATACCCAGTGCTCTGGGAATTTAGCGTTCCCTGAAAACATATTGTATTATTATATGTTCTATCTCTTCCTCTTATCTTCATGTTGCATTAAGATGATAAGAATAGTAATGTGCTGTATATTCAGCCATCTACTTAACATAAAGAAGCAGTTATTCATTAAAATATGTATTTTTTTTTTCAAGTACAAAGCAGACATCTTAGACTAAGGTCATTGATTCTTACAAGTATTAAATGATTAAGTTTCCTTTATTACACCGTAGGATGTGTAGTAACATAGCAGCCAGTCTTAAGTGATACTCATCACCTCTAGGGAGATGTTAAACAGCCTCCACTTTCACTGAAACCATTGATTTGTTTTGAGTTGGTTTAGACTTTTGACATCTGTTCAGGTTGTACATCGTAGTTAAAGGAAGTAAGAATAATATCAGTGCAGCATGTGAAGATTAGTTTTCCACCTGGCACTATAAAGAATGGAAGGGTTTGTTCATGGGTGCAAAACCTGTCATATTGTAAATCATTCCTTTATCTTATTATCCAGTCACAACTGAGACCTGGTTTGCTCTTCTCCTCCTTTGAGTTTTTGTAAGAGTGTCTCATATGAAAATTAAACAAATGTTTTATCGGAATGGTCTGATGATATAATTGTAAAATGAATTTTTAGTTTCTCTCAACTCCTGGAACCGTGAATGTACTGAACTTTTTATGAAATATCTTCTTTCACAGCTCAGATGATCTCTGTACTGAAAACTGTAATGAAATTCTAGATGTGCATGCAGAGCTGAACAGCCTGGAGTGAATTTGGTTGTGCAAGAAAGCTTTATGATGAGGGAGGATGAGAATGAATTAACACTGAAATTGTATTATATCATTCTCAGTAGGAGGAGTATACTTTAATTGACCTGTGTATGAAAAACAAAGAAATGTTAATAGCCTTATTTACTGAAGGATATAAGCTATATAATATCTTTGTCTGCCTCTAACATGGCCATATACATTATAATCAAACACTTATGGTTACAGTCTTCTTTATTTCTTCCCTCTTAAAATAACAGAACCAACCAGGTCTTAAACCACATTGGGTGATACTGTGATAAGCATCAGGGTGTACCCACACAATTCAGCAAACATTAAAGGGGTTGAAGGCAGGAGTCTGGACGACTTTTACACCCTGTGCAATCAACTGATTCCTCCAGGGTGTGAGTGTGTCAGGAATATGGGAACTGGGAATCAAGTCTTTTAAAAAGCAAATGCAGAAGAAAGTATTTTTATATATATATATGCATATGTCTGAGTGCTATAATGACAACTGCTCTTTCAGCAGTTTAGAGTCAAGGAAAGATATTGATGATATGCAATATTTTACTTATATACTTGTCAATGTATTCTATTCCATTTCTGATTTATTTGCCATGCTGGCATCATCCACTTCAGAGTAACTTTTCTAGACATTTGTATATGAATCATAGCATGCACAGCTATTTGAAAACTAGCCTCTCCCACACTTCCATTCCCTATTCATACAGCGTTGTCACTTTGCTAGGATGTCTCCTGTTCCTTCTGTTTCACCTGCGGCTCTGAGCTCATCACACTGTTCTCCTTGCTCTGCCTCCTCTTGTGCCATCCCTGGGCACTGCGGATCTTCCTGTTCAGTGACTCCAGGATGGCTCCAGTTCTCCTATCATCAACTGTACTGACCAGACTAATGTGACCATAGCTCCAAGCTGGAGCTTCTGTAGACCAGACAAGGACATAATGAAGTACACTGACTGCAAGCTGAAGGCAGAAAAATAAATTAATAATAATAAAAAAATATTAGAACTCATTTTCTTTATTTCTTAATGGTGTGGAGGATACTTAAGCATGGAAAGAGCTTGCCTGAAGTTGTGATGTGTTTTTTTGTGACATCAGATCTTTCAATGAAAAATCAACACAGTTAAAAAAGAAATTGTAGCTCTAAGAGAAATTAATCTGCTGCAGCAATTTCTTAGAGCAAGGGGTTGTGTTATTGAGGAGGCAGCTTGGATGCTCGCAATGGTCCTTCTAGCTTCAGGTATCAATTCATCATCAGGAAATACCTAGTCACCATTTAACAACTCTCCATTTTTATTGTAGCCCATCTCTTGTCCTACATTCCTCTGCAGGCTATGATGAGTGTTACGAGAAACAAAAGTCGTGCAGGAAATATTTTTCAGCAGACACAGCTATTCCAATACAGCATGAGCAGAACAAGAAGAGCTATTAATATCATCACCCAGAGGTAGCTTATCTACACTTCAGGTTATGATATTTCCTGGCCTACCTCTGTGCACCTAAGAAAAATGAAAAGCAATCCCTGCAAAACACCCTCCCTAATAGGTTTTCACAAGGATGAAACTTCTTGTCCTTAAAAAAAACCCATCAACAAACCAACAAACCAAACCAAAAACACAAACCAAGCCAAACCAAATGAAAAAAACCAAACAAACCAAACGCCAAAACAAACATAACCCTTTGGGTTAGTTAATCAATTAAAAGCTTGTAATACATCTCAAAATGTTAGATTTCCACCCTCTCACACCTGCATATAGCCAGTATCTGCTGTTTAATTAAAGTATGTGTTCCAGAAAGGCATCAACTGGAAGACACTAACATGGCTCAAAGGTGCTGGCTGTAAGAATCCTGACATGTCAATGTCTTCCCTCATTAACTCTTTTGAGTGACTAATCAATTAAAAGTATGTGCTTTGCTTGTACTGTAAGTCTTTGTTAGCCACTGGTTTTACAGCCCAGCCATTGTTCCTTATTAGTTTTATTTCTCTTCTAACATCCACAAACATATTAGTCTCTAATATATTTGCTATATCATGACACTGTAAACCATGATGCGATTTATAGGCACACTCGGAAAACATCAGAAATCTGTGTTTTTCTTTTAAATCTTCTGATAGCTGACACTACAGAAAATCTTCGTTCTTGTACCAAACCCCCCACAAATCCTAGGATTTGGGATCCACTTACTTCTGTAACTTCTAGGATCAGAATTTTATGCAGAGACTGCGTTTAATTCCCCTGGAGATAGATTTGGGCAGTAAGAGCTGTGAATCTTTTCAAGAATGACAACTTCTGATGTTTTCCTTTCCTTGTTCCACCTGCACCAAGTAGAAATGTAATGACAGTCCTCCCTCCTAGGTAAGTGCAAGACTGAGTAGGACGCACATTCATAATGATCTCAGAGAAGAAAGGAATAAAACTCAGCATGGCCATTCACAGCTCTGCAGCAGCTGAGGGAGCAGTAACCCCACAAAGGGATTTTCAGTGTCACATCTGTGCATGCCACTGCTATACTGCTGTACACTGGACTGATAGTGCTGTGGCAATATGATACAGCTTTTAACCTATTATCAGGACTAAATAGATATCTAATGCACTTTTTTTGCAATCATTTACCATAAAACAGATTGTTCCAGTTAAGAGGAAAATGATATCATGTTCATGATATTCTTTGGCATATTGTAGGTTTAATCAATCTTTCTTTAGTCAGAATATGAGGACATACATAGAGCTTTGTCTGATCTATTGTGATTATTTGTATAACTCTTTGTTATACAGTTTATCAATACTCTTATGTATTTCCTGAAATTTTTATCTTCCCCACCCCATGCTTTACTTCTGCTCTAATATTTTCATTAATAATTTCCATGATGGAGTAATTTATTGCACACAAGAGAAAAACAGTAATGGAAATCAAATGCATGAATGTTGCATAAATTCCATATATTTGCTTCATGCCCTGAGGGCACCTTTATGTATACTATATAGTGTATCACGAATAGTAGAATGAATAGGGAAAACATGAACCAACAAACTTTACAGGAAACCAGAAACTGGAGCTTATAAGAGGTGCAAACTGAGACTTACTTATCCCACTCCAGGCACAACCCAGTTGCCAGCATTATTCTGTTCCTTAGCAGTCAGAGCAGCTACCTAAAAAAAATCTCTGCTTCTTTATAGTTTCATTGTGTAGCTTGAAGGGGTTAAATATCACATATGAGATACTATGGTTATCCTGGCTTCCAGCTGGGCCAGCTTCACTCATTGGCACTATAAGGATGCACAGTGAAGTCCAGAGCATTTGCAGACATGGGTTCTTGTCAGCATATATTTCATAAATTGATGCCCACCCAAATCTATCTGGAAATTCATGAGCCATATACTCTGTTTTTCTCTCCATGTTTCAGTAAGCTGCCTGTGGGTGCAGACAGCATCGGCTGTGCAAGCAGGCTGCCTGTATCCACCCTAGGAGCTTTTGGCATCCAGCTAGGTCTTGGTGGTCAGTGTACGCAGGCAGCTGTTTCTGGTGGCGATTCTTGTATTTGAGCTGAATCCCTCTCTGGAGGCACCTGGTCCTTTTCATCTGCTCTAGAGACAAGAGAACTAAATTCCTAACAAAGGCACCACGGTTTGGGTACTAAAGCTCAGCAGAATCTAGAACAAAATTTTTACCATGTTATAGTTTCCTCCCCCATTATCAGCTACAAAGCAGTGATATTATGCAGATGTACTGCAGTGTATGGATATCTGAGTTGAAAATAAATTACCTATACATTAATTGCTGAAACCAGTTGTAAAGCTTATTTGAGCATCAGAGAGTGACAGTGTTGCTGTTAGTCTGGGCTTGAACTCTTCTTGATGACTCAAGAAGTCCTCCTGAGCTCCCCATTTTGTTCCCTCTTTGACAGAAGGCAAAGTCTTGTCCTACATGTTAATAGAGCAATTGAAGAAGCTACACTAGGATCTGTGGGTGAAGAAACTGCTTTAGTGCTGGCAACAGTTGCTTACTCAGCAATGCATGCAGTCAATGCATTTTACTAATTGTCTATTTATTTCTGCACTCTTTGGCTCTTGAGACTTTGTCATGAGACAGGCCAGATGGCAGAGACATCGACACCTGTAATTAAGAGAGAAATAAATGCTGCAGCACCATGGCTTACCCCCGCCTCTGGTTTTTTTTTTTGTTTAATCCTGTTGGAAGTGCTTATGGGCTCTGCAGTTAGTGACACTGAGCTGCCTTTTGAATGCTGAATTTCTTAAAAGAACTCATAACTTTTATAACATGGTTCCTAGGAAACAATTTTTATTTCCTAATTTAGCTGATGACAGACTTGGGAAGGCTTCTTCTGAGATTCCCTTCTTATTGCGCATAAAAGATAGACTGTATTTAATGTAACCAGACATACAGCAAGTTTTAAACAGCAGAGTTTAAAGGCAGTCATTAAATTCTGTACACACAGCCGCAGTAGAAAAGCAACACCAAAGAATCAATTACCAGATTCAATTTTCTACCAAATTTCTTCTTCCTTTTAAGGTAATTTGCAAATATCTCACGAGGCATTTTTCTTTATTTTGTTTAGCTTTCCAAGAAAGCAGGAAATGACACTGCCTCTGTCATAAACCTTTAGCATCCATGGTTCAATTCACAATGTGGGGAAAAAAATCCCACACTACCACTACTCCCAGTCACCTCCTGATGAAAAAAATAAACACTTTTTTATCAATCAAGTTATAACTTTGTGAAACTGACTGATAGCACTGAGAAAAGCATTTGTAAGATCAAGGGAGAAAATATTCACAGTCCCCAAGTATATTTATTTATTATTGAAAAATCATTCCCTTTTGAGTTCTGAAGTCTGTAACTAGGACCTACTTTAACACCAGCACATTAAAACACCTAAGCCGTTTACACTACTATGCAAACTGTTTATTCAACTGAATGTACTACATATAGGATGTTTATATACCTCATTCTGCTTATATAGGCCATTATTTGGTTTAAGCAGAAAAGAACCATTTCAAACTTACACAAGACAGTGTGTTGACTGTCTGGGTTTTCTTTTCCCTTTAAATCTTCCTTAAATAGGTGCTCCTCTAGTCTCTAGCAGCAGATGCCGAAAAGAAATGTAGGGTTTTTTTTTTCCCTGACAGCCTATGCCTACAGGACCTTTATGTCCTAGAAGTGGGATTTTACTTTCCTTCAGTGTCTCTGGCTTAGTGTGGTAATGCTGTGTCAGTCCAACATATGCCTTTGGCTGCTGCTGACTTTTCCTTTCTCTATCATTTAGGCTCCTCATCCATGACATGAAAACTCCCATCATACTGAACTCCATTATCCAAATAAGACGGGGCAGAGAGAGAAACCTTAGTTTCTTCTTTAGTGTGTGCAGCTTGTAGGGAGTAATATGGACACAATGAACTTATTTGAGTCGGGAGTAATGGTGTGAGATTGCTCACACCATTACTTTAGATGGAAATTGAGCCTGTGCAGTCTGCACTCAAGTCTTCTGGAGGCTCTCTTTTCTGCTTTATTTTAATTCTCTTTGCCTCAAGGATAATGAATATGAAAACTTTGCAAAGACCTTTCTAGCCAACAGTCATTCCAATTCCTAAGCATCAGCTATGTAATGCTGGGATTTTTGCCTTTGAGAAAGTTGTTTATTTATTTGCATTATTTTCCTGGTGTACTATTTATGAGCTCCCCTCTTTACCCTAACCCTCTGGAGCAATCATTTTAAAGCAGAAAACTAATAGCAGGAGCTTTCATTAAATCAAAATTTCATTATTTATGCATTACAAATTAAGAGCTTGATTCTCCCTTATTCACTTATACATTGTAAGTCCAGGCTTCTCTGTCAGTGAGGTCTGAAGTTAATTTCAGCTCTGATCATGGGCAGTTGGAACTTTTTATTGGAACCATTTTATTATCATCACTTGCTCTGATACCACCTGGGAAAGTCAGACCACTTAAGACAGCACTAGGTGCTGTGCTAACAGACCACAGAGGTGGTCCTGAGCCCTACCGCCTTGAAATGCTGTAGCATGTTTCTTTAAAAGTAAATGATAAAACAATTTTCCTACCAGATAATAGTATTTCATTAATTAGTTTTCCAGTCTATGAGGACACAGTCATAGATGAGGATCCCGTTGCTGGAAGAAAGAACTCAAGCACACAATAGAGCCACAATTGAAGTACCATAAACACAAGGTGGTTATCAGGTTGTGGCTTAGATTCTCAAAATATGCACAGATACAAAACATAAGTGACTGATGAGGGAGAGATAAATATAAGTAAAAACAATTATTCATCTAATACACACAAATAGGTATTGTCTTTGGTGCAAAATGCAGATGAACAACCTGTTTAGGAAAACAGGTCTTTCTCCTTGACAAACATTCAGTTCAGCTTCCTGATACTCACAACATTGTGTGTCCCAAACCAGGAAATAAACTGCATCAGGAAAAAAAAATTACCACAACCCCATCACTTTCAAAATCAGTTGTGTGATTCACCTTGACTTAGCATTGGTTCAACACCGCCTTTTTAAGTCACACCACACCGGCGTATGAATAAAGCAGTCCAATAAGCAACCTATAAATTATTCAGTTTATCTCTGCTACAGGGAGAGTATGAGTTATTGTTCCTAATCATATTCTTGAATGATACCCAGGATAGGGAAAAAGTGTGTGTTTGTGTGTGTGATGTGGGAGATGGCAGAGAGGGGAAGGCACAATAACATGCAAGGTTTGCTTTAGATCCTAGAAAGAAAGGTAGCTCTGACAATTTTCATTTTGCCTTGGATGACATTTGAACATTTTTATAAGAAATTTAATTTGTGATAGGCTGAGAAAGTTGGGGCTGTTCAGCCTGGAGAAGAGAAGGCTGCATGGAGACCTCATAGCAGCCTTCCAGTATCTGAAGGGGGGCTATAGGAATGCTGGGGAGGGACTCTTCATGAGGAACTGTAGTGAGAGGACAAGGGGTAATGGGTTCAAACTTAAACAGGGGAAGTTTAGATTGGATCTGAGGAAGAAATTCTTTACTGTAAGGGTGGTGAGGCACTGGAATGGGTTGCCCAGGGAAGTTGTGAATGCTCCATCGCTGGCGGTGTTCAAGGCTGGATTAGACATAGCCTTGGGTGACATGGTTTAGTGGGAGGTGTTCCTGCCCCTGGCAGGGGTGTTGGAACTAGATGATCTTAAGGTCCTTTCCAACCCTAACTATTCTATGATTCTGTGATTCTATGGTGAGCTGTACATTCAGTTTGAGAAGCTGTTGAAGATGTTGCATGGAGTCGCGTTAAATGTGCTGTAAATTGATTCATGAAAATGAAATCTTGAACTATTAACAACTTTAATCCTTGTATCATCTCCTTGAAATCCATTCTGAAGAGGTATACGGTTTAACAGATTGGAAATTCAATTCAGTTGAAGGACATGGTGTGTAAAACCAAAATTGATGCAAACTGTGTGGAAATTCGTAATTTTAGTTTTGCTGAACCATCAATGGATTTATATCAAGGTGGCTATGCTTCAGGTTCCTTTATTGTTTTGCATGAATTTGACATGACTCATGAATGTAGAGTTTGATTTAGATGGGAGGACACCTTCCCATAATCATGATAAAGGCTTCCTTGCTGCAAAAGAATAAGACTGGAGCTGAGCAGGTACTATAAGAAGTGTGAAATCCATAGCTTCTATGAACAGCTGAATGGCTTAAATACCCCAGGCCCTAAAACACCTGATTTCTTTTCTGCTGATTGCAGATAGTAGCCCTTCCGGAGATCTGCTGATCTAACTACTTGTCCAGCCTTCAGGGTACTGCTTGCAGAGGAGGGAGACGAAAGCACATAGAACATAGAATCATAGAATCATAGAATATTTAGGGTTGCAAAGGACCTTAAGATCATCTAGTTCCAACACCCCTGCCATGGGCAGGGTCACCTCCCACTAAACCTTGCCACCCAATTCTCTGTCCAACCCAGCCTTGAACACCGCCGGTGATGAAGCATTCACAACTTCCCTGGGCAGCCCATTCCAGTGCCACCCTTACAGTAAAGAACTTCCTTATACCCAATCTAAACTTCCCCTGTTGAAGTTTTAAGCCATTACCCCTTGTCCTCTCACTACAGTCCCTAACAAATAGTCCCTTCCCAGGATCCCTATTGCCCCTCTTCAGATACTGGAAGGCTACTATGAGGTCTCCATGCAGCCTTCTCTTCTCCAGGCTGAACAGCCAAACATGTAACATAAAGTAAGCAAAAAAGCAAAGCAAAGCTGGGTACACACCAGATGACAGGTATTGTGGGAAGAAGAGCTCTGCTTTTGTCAGTATCTGAATTTTTGAGAACTGTGACAGAAAAGCATAATGAATTCAATGTAGAATTGTAAGTTCGGGCTGTGTCCTTGTGAGAGTGGAAGCAAGCAGTGACAGAGGCACAGCCAAAATGGCATAGCAGAGAGGTAACGTAAGTGCTGCAGTGTTTAATTCCTAAACAAAGTGATCTAGAAGAGAATTCATCTTGGCTGTGGTCCTTGTTACAGGCAGACTGAAAGCAAAGGGGTATGGCACCTCAACAGCTCAAAAACCTTCATTGTCAACAGATGTGAGCACAGCTGCTCATACAACACCGGTGTTGAAATGAGCACTCAAGCAAGGGCTGACATGTGTTTAGGGCAGAGCAGGGCACAGTGAGTGTAGAAATTAAAGGGGGGGTTGGGAGAACAACACTTTCTGTTCACAGAAGGACCGATCATATGTTTAACAGGTTCAATCTGTTCTCATCCTGATATAGTAGCATAACCACATGGCTTTGTTATCCTGGTGTAGCCTAGTTGAATGAAAGGGGTTTTTCAAATTAGAACCATATTCCAACAGTTGCCTACAATCCATAACTCCATGTTCTTCTGAACTGAGACATTTCAGGGCTGTATCCTCTCCATGACGCACAGTGTAGCTCGGGTTAGATGCAGGGGAATACCAGGTTGCCCTGGCTGCAGGGATTCTCCTGCAGATTCTCTTTTCCTCTCATGAGGGATTCAGATTTTCCCATTAGCCCAGAAATTGCTCCCTTGCAAGGCTTGGCTAATAGTGTGGTTGTGCACATTACTCTGCTATAACAGAAAAGTGTAAAAAAGAACTCATGCTTGCTTAATTTTGTTTTCACTTGGGAGTTAAATGTTTTTAGGGATTAAAAGTGCATAAAATTTTTTCTAAGTCTTCCTCCCATCCCAATCCCACTCCTGACACTTCCTTTTCTCCAGACCCTACTCACAACTGCTCAACGTTCCTGTCAACCTTCCATATCCTCACTCTTATTTCCAAGCCATTTCCAAAGTGAAGTTTCATGCAGGATCTTCTTTTGTGATAACTTCCCAGTTTCTAGTTTACTGGAAACTGCTTCATCCTGCTATGGATAAAAATGCTTCAAAAAGGGAGCGCCACTGCAGTGCTCATGTGGGAATAACAACAGTGAATTTTTCCTATTTGTCACAGATGTTCTCTGAATATTTGAAAATGTAGCACAAACATACTTCATGAAAGGATGTCTCTTATTTTACAGCTGCCCCTTCCTACTTAGTAAGAATTTATATTATTCCCCTTGTGGATGGCATAAAAATGTTCAAGAAAATGGTTTGAAATTTGAAAGCCTGATAGTGTGTACCAGTGTCCATATTAAGGTATCAAAATAAATAACCCAACACTCTGCAGACTTTAACTCTCATTCATAAATATCTGCATAGTTTGTTTGAATATGAAACTGGGCTTATAACTTGAAGAACTTAAATTTGACTTTGTTCGAAGGACTTTGTTCAAGGTGATATAACTATTAAGTGGCAGAATTGGAAACAGACCCAGGTCTTCTAGTTCCCACAACATTGAAAAATCACTGGCTCATGCTACTTCCTCCCAGGGTCAATCTATATTTAATTTGAGCATTGTATCATTCAAAGAAAAAATAAATGGTTCCAAAACTTAACATGCATAATTTAGTTTACATAAAATTGACACTTTTCCTCAACAGAATATAAAATCTTCTCTGCACAAGTATTCAGCAGTGTGGTAAGTGTTGTAAAAATTTAAAGTTAAAATCTGCTTGAATTTCAGAAGAAAATAATGCTAGGGTACATTTCATGCTCAGTTACATTACTGCAAAATTAAGAGCTGATTCTTCAACCAAGTTCATTATAAGGAGGGCTTGATCTGACAAAATTTTGGCACAATTTTCTCCCTACTTTTTTCTATCTAAACAATTCTTCTGAAGAAATCAGGTTAATGAAAAAATTAAAAAATAATTAAAATAATAGTTTAAAAATAAAAGGAACCCATCATGTTATTTGAATACAAAGGTATATTTGTAGTTTTTCTAATATAATTCCACTGAAATTATATAAAATTCCCTAATATTATATTCAAATATTTAATACAGCCCATTTAAATTTATTAGAATCATAGAATAGTTAGGGTTGGAAGGGATATTAAGATCATGTAGTTCCAACCCCCCTGCCATGGGCAGGGACACCTCACATTAAACCATGCCACCCAAGGCTCTGTCCAACCTGGCCTTGAACACCGCCAGTGATGAAGCATTCACAACTTCCTTGGGCAACCCATTCCTGTGCCTCACCACCCTTACAGTAAAGAATTTCTTTCTTATATCCAATCTAAACTTCCCCTGTTTAAGTTTTAACCCTTTACCCCTTGTCCTATCACTACAGTCTCTAATGAATAGTCCATGCCCAGCATCCCTGTTCTACTATTATTCTATTATTATTCTACTATTCAAAATTATAGCAAAGAAGTATTTATAAAACAATGGTGAGAAAATGGCATAACCCAGGCTATAGATGGTGTCAAATTTTTCACACGCTAAGGTTTTATTCTGAATCTGATTTTTTTTTTTTTACCAAAATAAGTGTTTTTATGAATCTCTAGTATGAAAAATAAAGAAAAAGTGACTGCTGTTTATTCTGAGAGACACTGAATAATTCCATATAGCTCTTGAAAAAGCAATGTTACTGTCATATGGCTACAATACACCTTGTAATTGTTTATGTTAATATATTTATTTCAGAAGTTCTTTGAATTTTCTAGCTTTTGGGATGTTTGTTAGAAAAAAAAAAGCTGGAAATTATTAGAAACCAGTGGGATTGTCAGTATTCATAATGTCATGAGATATACTTTCTACTTCTTGAAATATCTGCTGAGCTTTTCTCCACTTTTAGTCATTCTACTAAAACTCAATGTTATCACACCAGCTGAGCTTGAGAGAACAAAACAAGCTAGTAACAAAATGATGCCCAAACATTTACACTTCAAAGGAGCTTTGCAAAGAGCAAACTTCTCATGCTTAATGCCACTGATTTATTACTCCTTAAGAAGTCATCTTATGCCCCAATCCTTATTATTCACGGACTTGTGAGGAAACCCAATATATTCAAAGTGGCTCCAAGTGCATGAAGTAAATTGTAGCATCAAAGCTCTGAACTCAATGAAATTGCTCTGTGCATAAAGTCATTATCATGTGTTTGCAGGGTAGTGATCTTTATGAGCATGTAGGACACTATGATCTTGCCTTTGATTTCTCCAAAGGCCTTTCTAATTTCCAACAATACTCCATAGAATTAAGAGGATCAATTTCTTGTGTCAAGAGTTTGCACGATCTGCAATAAAATGTGCCACTGAAGGAAAGTAGGAGATTAAAGGAAACAGATAGTAGCAAATTCAAGAATCCATCAGGAATTTAAAAATATTATGGGAATAACATTTTATCTATTCCAAAAGTGTGAGAGAAGATAAAATAATGAAATATGAAATAATGTCTTTAGGTTTCAGTCTGCCCAGAGTGTTACCAATGGGGAATTTTGCTCTTGATTTTAATGGGAGCAGGAGCAAGTTCTTTTAACTTTGGAAATTATCTGATCTAAATTGTGTTTGACAGTAGAATAAAGATCTTGAAGATACCTGACCCAATTATTTAATGCCTGTGGTGTTCCATTTACATGTCAAAGCACCTGGGATACCACAATTGAGTGCTCTGTGGGGAGGATCTTTCCACTCTGAGGATAAACTCATGCTTTGCTCAGACTACCTTTCCCAGAAAGTGGTATGCAAGAGTTAGTTTAATATGAGCTTTGCTTTTTAATCACAAAATAAGGGAAGATCTGTAGGAGCTCAAAGCTGAGTTTATTGGAAAAAAAAGAAAACCAAGCAACAAAATATCTATGGGAAGATAATGCCAGACTAGCATGATGATAACTTAGAAATGAACATCCAAGAAGAACATCCATATATTTCATGCATGCAGTGTGCAGCAGAATGAAAGGTTTTGATATTAAATGGAAAGACAATTACTATTTAAGCGTGTGAGAAAAAAAATTTTGGGAGTTTCCATATGCCTTTCCAGTAGACACCTCTCAAAAGTTAACTGCTTTTCAAGTGCGTCATTGAAACCTTACTTAACAAACAATGAGACAAAATTATTTAAAATAGAAAGAGAGTTTTCTATTTTAATAATTGCGTCTCATTATTTCCTGACTATGAATTCAGTGATGCCTTCAAGAACGTATTTAGCTTTAAACACAACATTTAAGCACATGTTAAGTTAAAATCCTTTAACTTTTGAAAGGGCCTTCATGTAGTTTCTGTTGCTGAGTTATGAAGTTGGTTTTCTTCTGTCTCTCTGTACGAGAGGTTTCAAAAATCTGTGTTATATCCATTCTGGAGAAAGCTGACTATCTGAAGTAAGAGTTCTGATTTTTTATTACTTCACATCTTCTTCACATTCATTCATTAGCATTTGTAAGTCAAATACATAGGGGCATAAAATATAGTTCTCTCTTTGCACCAGCATTAGTAGTTCATACACCATTTTTGCATATACTTAGCTAAAATTTGACATTTGATTCAAAATGGAAGGCACTGGAGGACCAGGATTTGGAACCTTAAAGTTTACTGGAACGGAGAGGTTTGGATGCAAATTAGAAAAATTCTTTCATAAAATAATCTTTCATTCTTTCATAAAATAATTCATAAAATAATATAAGCTACATCATGGGCTTCTAGCAAGTGCTCAGCTCCTTAACATGCCGGCTAGACAGGCAAGACACATTTCTGATGACCTCCACAGAGCAACAAAACTGTTAAGGCTCTAGTTTTACATTTCTCCCAACAAAACAAAAGGTAACAAGTTTAGAAAAACGTATTTCCCGAGTATCTTTCTGAACCTGAAAAACGTCACAGGCAATTCTGATCCAAGCTGTTAAACAGAAGTTCCTGTAGAAAAGTAATAGCACAAAAAATTTTCAGTAATCATAAAAAAACCTTCAGCAATTTTTCAAGGTTTTCTTTAAAATTCTTATTTAACTTCAGCTGAATTTTTAGCTTACACAGAATTTCTTCTGACAGTTGCTAGTTATCTTTTGGAAGTCAAAGATACATATTTATTTAAGAGTGTTTGCCCTTTATGCAGGTACAGTGAGCTATAAAGATACTGCGAGCCTGAGCTATAAAGAAACAGAAGGGTAGATTCCCAGCTGATTTTGGTGCAACCACATTGATTTATGTGTGCTGAGGATTTTTTCCCCCCACAGGTTTTAGTTCTGAGTGCTTTGTAAAACCCTGCATATCATAAAACACTTGCAACGTACTATGCATGAAAACATAATCTTTCTTATCACAGGCAATAAAGATATCCATAGAATATAATTGTTCTGCTTAAGATAAAGAAAAGACCCATTTGTAATTGTGCGATTAGCAGGAGGCGGTGTCTTCTCTGCTCTTGCATACCGGGTCGAATTGTCTAGGGATGAGGCAGAATTCAACCACAGTTTTTGCAGCCCCTTCAAAGAAGGCTGAGCGTGAGAAAGTGAAAACAACTCCTTCCCTGCAGACCCAAGCAATGATTCCAGCATTTGTAACTCTCACTTCAAGCACGGATCTGCTGAGCTCTTAGGAAATCCCAACTGAGCCTTCTACAAAACACCTGCTTGGCGCTTGGGGAATTAACCTTAGAGCATGTAATGCTAACGTGGGGAGGTGTTGTGCCTGCCAGCTGGCAGCCCCTTGCCACAGTGGACTTGTCCAATCTGTGGTGTCCACCCGCTTGCTGTGTGCTGGAGACACCATGCTCACACAAATGAGAGTTCTGCTGTCTGTAGCCAACAGCTAATACAAGGTGTGCTGAAAGGGAGCTTCTCCCATGGCCCAGACAGCAAAAGTGGAGCTACACAGAGCTCATTGGGAAGTTGGGATCGCTGCTCTGAGCATGCTGAGCAGCTCCTGGAGTGGCCAAGCACCCTGATCAAAATGCTGCTCTCAACAAGCAGAATGTCTTTCTGCCTTAGCAACAGCAACAATGCAGAAAAATAACAATTCCACCTAAGGTTGTCCCTTGTAAATGTTTAAACATCAACTTCTAGATGAATATCACGAATTAAAACAAAAAAACCTGGAGTTCGCTAGTTTTTGTTGTGATTGAACACGTTTCCCACCGTTTTCCAGAAAATGAAAAGATAAATGTACACAATTATTCCTGGCTGTTAAGAAAATGACAGATTTGTAGGTGATATAACAGTTTGCTTTAGCAATGCCTTCCACAGTTACAGCATGATTAGAGCAAGAGACGGCAGGCCTGCCCTTACCACAAAGATGGCTATATGGTGGATTGTTACAAATAGCTAAGTGCCTTCTGATGTCTTATTAATATGCTAGCGCAAGAAGAAAACAGGGAATAGACAAAAGAGCTGAGTCTGTTCCCTTTCATGAGAAACATGGGAAACCACCAGGCAGAAAACAAAGGACACCTCGAGCTCCCTCCCTTTAAAATATTTCCCAATTAAAATGTTAAGCAAATACCATTGGGCTCAGACTGTTTACACAAGGCTGGTCTTGTCAAAGAATAAATGCTGGCAGAGCAGGCAAGAAAATGCCAAACTCTCTCATCTTCTGTATACCTGTAAAAAACTGCATAATTAATAGAACAGCAACTTTAGACAGGCCCCAAAGGCTAGAACCACAAAATCATTTTGACCCCTCGCTGCAGTGCCTACCTCCAAAACTCATAACTTCCAATTTCCCTGCCAGTCGCTCCTTAATCCTGCAGTGCCTAAATAGCCTAATTGTCACGTTTTCATCAGTGTAGTGCTTAAAAGAATGCTGCCATGCCATGCTCAGAAGCTCCCAGCTGTTTGCAGCCCCAACAGCAGGGTCATCTGCCCGTGCCCACTGGACAGGCTGTGGCACCACTACACTCCTGATCTGGCCTTGAACAGAAGACAAGCAGCCACCACAGCAGTGGTTTGGTGCCCTCCTTTCCCAGCCACGTGTGTGGTTGCACCACCGTGGTGGATGCTGCAAACACATTTTCTCATCCTCGTGCAAGGGTAATTGGTTTCACCCAACAGCAACTTGACTGCTTCCAGGAGCCCAGCCCAAGCCCCATCTTTGTATGCTTTCTCTGGACATGCAGGGCCTCCTGGACATCATTGGGAAAGGAATTGCAGCCTTCACTCTCACGGCCAAAAAAAATCACTTTAGGAACGTGGATAAAACAGGCTTAAAGGGACCACAATGCAAACCAAAAGAACCTCCAGTAGGAACACAGGAGAATGGCATAGCTACATTTATTTGCCCTTGAGAGAGCCACACATTTTAACAGGTGGGCTGTCTTCCTACAGTCCTGCTGCTGCAATCCCAGTGCATATTACAGCCTCTTTCCATATTTCAGGGAGAACTCATGAATTTCAAATAATTTTGTGCCGGGTTTTACATGAACCACTAATGAACATATCAATCAGTTGTATAAATCTATATATAAGTGAATTCTGTGTGCAGATGGCCATCCACCAATACTTGATAGTTTGAAAAATATCATTATAAACTAATAATAGTTGAAGAGATTTCTTTAGGTATAGTGTTATGCTCTACCAACACAGTGAAACAGAAGTGTTGACAAACCATAAAACTGGGGCTGGTAAGCAGTTACAGAAGTTAATCAGAATTTAAACACCTTGGCTTCTGAATATTCATACAACTCAGTAAATATTATGCATTTATTAAAAATCTATTGCTAACCTTCCCAGAGGCAGAGGACATACAATGCCTGGCTGATTTAATCAGCTTCCTTACAAATAAATGGCTTCTTAAAAATGCAGAGTCAGTATCTCCTCTCAAGACATCACTGGGCGAACTGACCTCTTTAAGCACGCTCTTATAGTAAGACTGTACTGGCCCAATAGCCGAGCGCTCTCTTTAGCCAATTAAACCATACGTATAATAGGTTTCCCTTGAAGGCTCTGTGAAAGGCTGAGAATTAAAAGTGGAGATTTTAACAGAGCCTTTTAGCAGTGTTCTGTGTCTCATGCCTGAATACTTTTTTTTCCCCTCAAGATGTGTTCACATGTTTCTCTCACTGTCTCAGGTACAAAACAAATCTAATGACTGCATAATATGCTAGTCTCGGCTGTTAAGTTAATTTCATTAATACTAACATCAAGAGATATTTGCTGTTGAAGCATTCAAGGAAAAATATCAGGTGTTTGGGGGTATTTTAACAAATTTAGCATGCTCGTGTCAAAAAATAATATTGCTGTTTCCTCAGATGTCTAGTTTCTGGTTTTTATGTCATCAATGAAACAAAAGTGGCTGCCTGAAAATCTCATTGTAAAATATATCAAAAAAAGCTGAAAAAACCCAAGAACTGGATATTTTCTTTTAGTACCACTCTGCAGTATAAAAGCAGAATATTTACATCAAGGGGCCTTTTATCCACAAAGTTAGTTTTTCATATTTGATTGATAGCCTCAACATCTGTCAGCTTACATTTTTGAAAAACTTTAATTTTGCTTCTCTGGGTATGGTTAGCACAAATTCAGTGAGATATTTTAGTGGTACATACTGTTAATAATAACTTACCTAAAAATACTTGTCTGTAGTCTAAAGAGCAACTGGTAGCTTGCAAGTTTTAGCATTCATCAGCAAGGAAGATATTTTTAGGAGCCATTATTAATTTCAGAAGGTGAGCTCCTTTCTTAGTCAATGGGATTACCATTCTTAGCAATCACCAAGTTATTTCAGTGGTCCAGTTCTTAACGTGACCCTGTAATTCTCCAGTTTTAATTTGGTTTTGCTTAATTTTGTTTTAGACCACTACTTTTACATCCTCTTGTCTTAAATGTGTCTTCTCCAGAGAATTACATTGGAATCTATGCTACTTAAATAACTTGGTTTCTTTAGAAATAATATCTACTAGATATTAAATCTGACAACAAATATTTATTTGGGTTTTCTTTCAAATTTGTCCTGGCTTGTTAGAAAGCATCCCTGAATGAGTCAGAGGGAAGATCAGGGTAATTTAAAGCAATTTTCTTTTATTATGTCTGGTTCTTTTATGGGAAATCCTTTCTTTGGCAGGTTCTGCAGCAGAACCTTGCTATTCTGATTAAAACATTAGCTTACACTGGTCAGTTCAGACCTCACTCCAAGATTTGAGATTAATCCCTTTTAGTTTATGCTGTTCACTGAAAAAAATGAAGTTACTGCATTTTTCAACTGCATCTGTAGAAAGAGCCTGATACAAAAAAAACACCTTAAATGAGCACATCATTATTCTTAAGGATATCAGAGTATCGCTGACACTTAGATTATTTTTTTTTCTCCTATATTTAACTTCTATTTACTTTTTTTTTAATATTATTTTTTGGAAAAGCTCAGTCGTAAGATTGGTGTTCTGACCATTTTTATAGTGATGCCTATGATGATACAAGCCATTTCTGGTTTTCCACAATGAAATTATTTTTTCCATTACACCTTTTTTTAGAAATGCTGCTTAGAAGCTCATTAAGAAACGTTGCTCACAAGTAACATATAAAACTAGCTAAAATTCTTATTGAATTTGCTTACAACAACAGAGAAGAAAAAAGGAAACAGAACTATATAACTTTTTGTTAAAAAAATATCTGGAACAAATGCAGAGGTGCTACTTGCCATATCTATTATTTTGGTTTTTTGTAACTAAAATCTGAACCCCATTTTATTTGGAAAAAATAACACTTTTATAAAATGTTTTTCCCAAACCACAACCATCGGCTGACGTATCCTGTATGAATTTTATCTTTCAACAGTTTGCAAAAAATACTGGCACAGTATGTGCAAAAACTTTTTCACAGTTTGAATATGAAGGTAATATATGTGCTCAAATTAACACTAGAACTACATCTTCCGTTTCAAACAACACACTGTGAGCAACAAAATGTACAACATGCAGAAAACTGAAATCCAGCACAATTCGCAATATTAATAGACTGCTATATAATTTGTTAAGAATTAGACCAAATACTTTCTAAACTTAAAAGCACTGACTTTCATGAAGCCTGATTTTGCCCATAAATTTTAGTAAACCATTTTTTTCAGGGCTTTAATGAATCCTGTTAGAGAATGCGCTCAAAGAACAACTATTGCTAAATGCTACAAAGAGCAGCTATTAATTTCTTGCAGTCTTCCTCATATGGATATATCAGTTATTTGACTGTGCACACAGTATGTCAACATTGGGATATTTGAAATATTTTAACACTTGCCTTTCTACCCCAAGAGCCTTTGCAGCCTACCACGTTATCATGTTTATTTTCTTCTGTCTTTTTTCTTTCTTATCTTTGGTAGTGTATCAGCCTACTAAGTCTCTCTGAATCCCCTTTTCTTGCAGAAACTTTTTGTTGAATTGATGTCTTAGTTTCTGATTTTTTTGTATCTTTTTTTTGAATATGGCTTATATTTTCACACAGTGTAATAAAGGACTCAGGAAGTTGCATCTTACCCATTTGTTTTATCCTTTAACAACGTGGTTTTCAAAAACTATGTCAAAAGGACACACTTACTTAATGCATCTGAATAGGCAGATTATTATAAACATAACATTCCCCATGATTTCATGTTTTTCTTTTTAACTTGCATTTGTTAACTAAAAAAAAAAAAAAAACCACCATGTTTTCCAAAACACAAGGACATTATAGGGTAGGGTTTTGATTTATCTAATGATTTTGTGGTCAGCATCACTGACAACAAATTATTATTAGATTCAAAATGATCAGTTTATGTAAGCTATCTGTTTACAATGCACTATTACCGTTGTTCGTCTTGTAACAATCTAAAAGCATACTTGAAAAATCAGTAATTCATATTTACACTGAAAATATTAGTCTGTACACAGGGCTTGACTATCTAACACGGCTACTTTATAATGATGGGTCACAAATACATGCTGCGCATTATCAGGTGGTCACTGTTTTATTCACTGTAGTGACATAAGACTTAATATTTTTTTAATTGTGAAAATATTGCTATTTCTATGTGTTTGTGTAGAAATTGGAATTCCAGAGCACTTTAAACAAGGAAAGGAGTGAAGGCTGACAGTGGTATGTAGTGAGAGCTTTTTCAGGCTAGGTGTTGAGTGGAAGAAATGATTGGAGCGTTTGTGAGGAGAGAAGGGGATTTGGAGATAAAAAGCTGGAATCATCAGTAGAGCAAAGAAACTTGTAATGAGTAAGTGTGAAAAGGAATTAGTTTAGAGCATAAGGAGAGACTGTGTGGCTTATAACCTTAAAAACAATCACAAGAAAAAATGAATATGAGATGAAACTAATAAGAGATTGAATTAAGTGACTCAGAGACTACAAAAAGAGAGACGACATAGTCAGAGGACCAGGTAGGAAAGATTGTCTTGATGACAACAGTCTGGGCTAACAGAAGAGACAGAAATTAATATTTAAAGAAATTGTTTAGGTCTGTCACAATGCGACTATTTGTTCAGTTTAATTATAAGGTTCCTTACAGGAGGAAGATCTTCCTACAAACAGCATATAAAACAACATGATACTTTTGTTCTGCTACTTTTTTAAGCCATAAAATGCCACATTTCAGAAAAACTCAATGCAAGGCAGTATGGGACTGAAAGTTGATATCAGCAATTTCTAACAAATTATGCAGTATAGCAGAGTTCTTAAAAATATAATCATGAGCTTGGTGTTTTTTTAAGTTCTGATCAATTTAACCCAATTTGATACTTTCTGTTTCCTAGCGTATCGAGCTGTTCTAGTCCTCCAAGACTCTTACACCACACTGTTAAAAACAAATTGAGGTAAATATTTCTCTCTGTAAAAACCAAGCAATGGAATTAACATAGGTGAAACACACATTCCCAAGGACTAATTGTCCAAGATCAAAATTCCCTCCCTAATTCCTGGAAACTACAGAATATTATACTCCCTGAACGAGCACATCTCCCACAGTGGCAGCCTCTACCCCAAGACAGTCGCCCAACCTCAGCCTTCTCTCCCACCCTTAGAGAGATTCTCAGACTCCTCCTGACAACCCCCACCCCACGGCTGGACTTTTGTCTTCCTCCTACTCCTGAGCCCTTGATGTTCTTGCCAAGTCTGCAGCCCAGCCTAAGCCAGCAGGCTGGTTGGCACCTGCTGGGCCACGCTGTCTGCTTCTCTGCCTTTCAGTCATGGCTGTGTCCAGATTCTCCCTGACCACAACGATTTGATTCCAATTCCAGGCTTTAATCTTGTCCAGAAGAAGTAGCAACCCCATTCTTTTTGGCTGGATAAGTAATTTCTCTTTTGTGCCCAGACCCAAATTATCTTTGCCATCAGTAAAATGGTTACCAATTCCCACGGTGTTAGTGATGGGTGAAGTGAAGTCATCACTATCACATCCTCATGAAAGGCAGGTTGCAAACCAATACAGAATAATAACACTGGGTACAGCGTGTAGTTTACACTTATTGGAACCACTGTTTGCCTTTTGTATTTTTAGCTTACGGGTAAAACCACACCCTGTCCTCCCTCCCCCGCCCCTTGATGGGCAAACCCAACAGAAACTCTGCAAGTTGAAACTCATGGAGCTTCCTAGCCCTTCCATAATTATTTTTATCCCCAGCGTAAAGAATGATTCAGCTCTCAGTTCTCTGAAGAGAGACAGAGATAAAGAGTATACTGAATTGCTGTTGAAAATAATCTCTTCTATGTGAAATAGAAGTGGATATTAGAGGACATATGGTCAGTGAAAGCTGGAAGGGGAATGCTATATCGAAAACACAGAGGGAACTAGGGCACTCAGTTATCTGTGGCAAAACAGAGATAGAATGTCATATAACCACTTAACCAATGCCAGGAGGAGGATAGAAGAAATCAGTGCTGTGCTGTTTATATTTTCATTTTACCTCTTAATAAAGGCAGAAGGTGGTACCTATGGCATATATAGTTTACACTGAACATAAGGACACTGTCTGCCTCATACTTCTGAGTGGAAGAAGGTAGAATAGAATGAATCCATGAGTAAGAAATGATGTAGTACAGGTCTGAAGAAGGTTGTTGTGTCCTGAAACTGATGCACTCTGCTTAGAAGAAAGCAGGAGAATCTCCTTATTCAGGACACTTTTGTTGAAGAGTGACAACAAATGACAAACACCTTCCCCTGAGACAGCTGTGACAGAAAAGAAAAGCCAACGATGGAGCAAATTAAAAGTCTGTCAGTGAACAAAGAAAAACACAGTTAGGGAATAGCTTGGTTTCGGTATAAAGAAAAGCCGGAACACTATGGGGTCTAGAGCATGAACTGTAGATACCGTACTCTAAAATACCTCATCTCCCTGAGAGGGATTGTCAGAAGTGACTAAGAAGCATTAGGCCAACTAACAGTTTTGTGGGTGTTTCCACTTTGGAAATGTAATGCTGAGGCTGAAAGTGAAGCATGGTGGAACTATAGTTATTTTATAAGGTTTGAAACCAGCGGCAACATTTCTCCACTGCTCTCTAGTCTCAGGGCTCAGCAGCTTCTGCTCACACATCAGAGGAAGTATGCCACAGGGGGATGTCAAACTGCTGCCTCATGTGGACCCCCCAGTCTTAATAACAGTTCTATATAACCAACAAATCTATGTTTTGCACAAAAGAGGGAAGAAGTACATCTACTTATCCCCATGGCAAAGTTTTAATTGATCCAGGAGCTAAGTGCAATGAAAAGTGTACGTGCAAATGAGAAGTTCAGGAGAAACGGCAACGACTCTGAAATAAATTCTGAAAAAAAAAAACTTGGTTTGGGAAACTTGGAGGTGTCTGTAAAAAGTTGATGTCTTGATCAAGTTATTGAAGTCCCATACTGTTTTCATATGTTGTGTTAAAAATCTGTTCAGTTAGTCAAAGGCAGCCTTCAAGGAAATAACTTCTAGCTTTGGGATCTGACTAATATGATTTGTCCCAGAAGGAGGGGCACTTTGTATGTAAATCTTCATTTGGATTATTTCTTGTTGCTCTTTTCATCTTGCAATGTGGCAGACAATCCCTTGTGTGCTATTAGATGTGGAGTGGCTTTGTAGCTTTACATTATGCCAACTAGCCTTCTTCTTTGAGGGCCATAAATCTTCTTTGTATTGTATATCTCATTAATGATTGGGTTTGGCTAAGATCAAATTAATTTTTGGTTTCACTGTGGGGGTCTGGTATCCTGACTCAGTTTTCTCTGTAAAATGCTATACTAATTCCTCAACAGGTTGCAAGTGCCCCCTCCTTTCTTCTGTCCCTCATGCAGGAAACCACTTACTGAACTTGGGACAAGCCTCAACTGACCTATTAGCTCTATATTACTGATGTAGTTATCAGAATAACACTGGCAGCTAGCATGGAGCTCAACAGAAAAATATGAGTATGACCCTGTATGTCTGCACACCCACCGGTAGCAACAGGACTTGGCAATACTGAGCCTCTGTACCATGAATCTGGAGTAACCATTTCCTATGAGACATTGATCATTGTTTGAAGTGTGTGACAGACAGTAGGGTGGGGAAATGTAGCAACAAGAATGCTCCTTTTCTGAGCCAGTGCCAGCTTGTCACAGAGAAGATGAAGGTGGTTATATATATCCTGAAACTCACAGCCCACTTGTGGTCATCCCTTATCTGGAGGAAAAAGGGGTTTGTAATTGCATGAGAGGGATGGAAACTTAGTAATGGAAAGAGGTAAAAATGGGCCAGGTGTTGACCGTGGCAACCATTAGAAGCTTGGCTATGCTCGCAGCATGTGGGAAAATGTTTGAGATGCAGCTGGTATTGATAACCAGCACGGGATCCTGTGTCCCTGTGATTTAGAAAAGAGGTAAACCCTATCAAGGTGCATGGCTGTAGGCCATGGCTGTCACCTCTGCTTGTCACACCCTTGGTGTGACCTTTGCTGAGCTTCCTGCACCTCTCTCACCCAGTTTCATGTGTACAAGCTTGTCTAATTAAGCTGATGCAGCAGAGCCAGTGTGGATGCTGAAGGGCAGTGAAAGGTAGGTCACCAAGGTGGAGTCAGTAGACGATTACAATGCACAGAGGTCAGGCCTCAAATGCTAGCTGAAAGGGTCAGGAGGACCTCAGACACTCTTTGGAAGGGTGTCAGAGATGCATCAGTGACACAGCAGTGGAGACCGCTCAGGGGACCCTAGTGACCATGGGGATAGGGAGCAGCAGTGAGGTTGCCCTCACTGTGGGAATCTGCAGACAGCTTTGCTGGGCAACCTTCCCCAGCCCCAGAGCTATATCAAAGACCAGAAGACTCTGATGATGCAAGGCTTAAGACCGGCTTTCACAAGAGATGCTGAATCACAGTTTTTACTTAGTATCTGTAATGGTAACATTGGTTAGCACGACCACAGATGGCTCCCATGTTCTTGGCATCTTAGCCATTCCTCTTGTGCTACTTACTTCATTTAGCAATGAACTGTATTTTAATAAATTCTAAGTGACCACATCAGATTTCTTTATATTATCTCCATGTGTATGCATATTCTGGAGAAACTAGCTCTGACAGAGAGGAATGCTTTAGGTAAAAATTTTGCAGAAATATCTCATTTATTCTCCAGTTATCCTATTTCATTCATCAAAATTATCCCTCTGTTCCAATGTACTTTAATTTTACATGAACTGTTTGTTTCATCAGCAAATTAGCATATTATGGTTTCTCTTTTATAGTCATAACTAATAAGAGTGATGAACCAGTGAAAACACTGAAGCTAAAACCAAACCCAAACTAAAATGAGTACCAGGTTAATGATATGCCGATTGGCTAAGGCAGAATACAGCAGACAAATGACTGCATCAACAAAATCAAGCTGTTTCTTCATCCATATTTCTAACTGTTCTTAATACTTTGAGTGTTCCTATAATTCGCTGTGTCCAGAGGCTAGATGCATCAGACTTGATGGCTGCAATGCTAAGATTCACCTTCAAGTACTCAGCCACCCATTGTTATACTCAACTGTAAGCAAGGTGTAGAAGTTCACTTTAGGCTGTTTAACTGGACTGAAACCAGACATCAATAGAGGACCCACAAAATCCAGCAGCAAAGATACTGCCTTACCCAGTTCCACTCCAAATCCAAGGTGGATTAAGACTGTCTTGTAATCTATGTGGTGACCATTGCTACTTCACTATTGATCATTTTTGCTATATCCATTACTTCTTTCTTGTTGCTTGCCATTCTCCATTGTTCCCTTGTCCTAATTTTCTTTTTTTCTATTACAGTATTGTATTTTTTTAAGCAGTGTGTCAAAGGTTTGCTAATAAGTACAACCAATGGAATGAAATTAAAATGTCAGCAAATTATTTAATTACTGTTATCAGTGTCATAACGGCTTCAGGATTCCAGGTGAAACTGGACAACCATATCTTAGCGCTGATTTCAGATTCAGGCTTTTTCTTATCTGAATTTCAAAATGTAACTTTAAAACGTCAAAATAAGTAGAAGCAGAAAAAATATTTACTGCAGCTCTAGAGATCATTTGATACTTCATAATGCTACAGATTTACCACTGTCTCCTTTCCACATACACGGTATAGCTAGGAAAGCTATAACCTTTCCAAACTTGCTGTCTATGCTGAACAGAATTGTGGTGTGTTGCCTTCGTCAGCTGCAAGGTAACAGTTTTGCCTTTCTGGATGGAGCTAGAACAATAGTACAACGAAGATACTGGAAGAGATACAAATGATAGTATCTCATTGGCCTGGAAAACAAAATTAAGGAACATACATTTGAAGAATGCATACTGGACCAGTCAATTAAATATACCCTCATGTTTCATTGTGTCCAGGTACATTTGAATAGAGTGAATTATCTGTGCATGTCAATAAAGGTTATCTCTTCCTAATGTGGAAGTTGAACTGTAATAAACAAAGCAGAGCTGTCAAAACGTATCACCTCAGAGCCACTATTTTTACACATTCCTTTTTTTTTTTAATGACTTTCACTGTGTTTTAGGGAAGGCCCTGCTAAATTTCAAGCTGAATGAGGTGCAATCTACTACATTGCACATAAGTTGTAATTTCTAATTTTTTTCCTCATTAAAGGTAAATCTTGCAGTTGGCATCATTAAGCTATTGACATTCTGCTCCAGTGTAATTACCTTTATGACTCTGCTTGCAGTGCTCCTTCTACTTAGAGTGGGAAATGCCTTAAATAGTCTGGTGAATTTTACTACTGCAGGTGGGGAACGTCCAGTTTAATGGCCCCACTGTATTACTCTTTGTTATTCATGTGCGCCAAAAAATACACAGGATATAGATGGGGCTGAGTTAACATTGCTGGAATTTCCTGACTTTTTTAGTACTTAGTCTTGCATCCTTAATATTGCCAGTGAACTGGCAGAGGTGGGAGGACTGGGATGGCGTACTTCCAGTTTGGCACTGAACAGGAGGTGGCTAAGTAGCTGGAGAATTAAAAGTAATTTAATAGTACAGGTAAATGGGCAGGCATCCATAATAGTCACACATACATATACGCATGTGTACACATACTCTGCTTCATTTGTTTCATAGTGAAAAAAATGTGATTCAGAAATGTGTTTTAAATGGCAAAAATGGCATTTGTGAATCTGCTGGGTGTCTGTGTTTGTCAATAATTCATGTCTCATGCAAAGAGGAATCAATAAAACACATTTTATGAGGCTGTTATATAGGCCGTAACTGTGCTCAGCAGACAAGATAAAGGTTTGAACTGGTTCCCACGGAAAAGAATAATCCTCCAAATGAACAACTGATACCTGGGCTTTATCTAATGAGATGGATATTATTGGGGCTTTGACTGGTTCGAAAGGCTAAAGAAAGCTCTGAGATGTAATTATGAGGCATTAGTTACACTGGTTTCCCTTTTAACAGGGCACAGTTCTGCATGCAGGTGTCAAAAACCTTCACCCTGATATATATTTTTGACTCTGAGTGCCCAGAGGTGCGTGGCCAGCCAGGGGAGGCATGCCAGGACAAGCTTGCTGACTCAAAAGAGAGGACTTGCGAAATACCCAGGGAACACAAGAAGGGAAAATATCTAGGCAGGAAGATATAGTAACAGTTGGGTCAGAAAAAGCTGTTTTACAGAGATGGGTTTTTTTATAATTTGTTTTATTTTTAACACCTTCTCTGGCATTTGAAAAGCATAAGCCATTTCTTTTGCATCATATTGTTTTTCTCCAAGTTTCAATAAATCTTGTGTTACTAGTATATTGGTAATTTGTCAACAGTATCCCCAAAGGCTTTGTGAATGTCATGGAGAAATGCTGAGGGTTAACAGTTTCCTTAACCTCTTTGTCTCAGCCATTCCTTATTCACTGGTGCACACACAGGAGGCATATTATATCTGTCTAGCTATATCCTAATGGGAGATGCAGTAGATGCAGGATTTTTTCCCAGCTTCTCAAACCAGCTGACTGAGGTGGGATCTGTGGTCCGGCGCTGGAGCTAACCAGGCTCACCGCCACTGTGATGTCCTATCTTCATGTATTTGTCAAGAGTTCAATACAGAGAAAGATTTAAATGTAATTTTTGTGGCAGTGCAAAACTGTATTTTGCTACAGTGTGCAAAATCCTTATTTAAACAGCAACCAACAAACTTGCCAGGATCAGCACCTTCGGTTAACATCTGTGTGCGGGCAGTTGTGATAACAGTTGAACCCACATGTGTGCTGGTTGGCTTTTCTCACCATTGCCTCACTGGAGTTGTAATGAATCAGCACTTCTGTTCATGAATGTACTGTTCTCTGAGTTGGATTTTCAGCTCCCTCTCTGTACATCTGTCAACTGGATAGAAGTATATGTTCTAGTGCCCTTTCATATGTTCTTGGCACAGATGCATTTTGTTGGCATGAGATTTAGGCTGAGTTTGTTGGCATCTTAGGAAATGAATATGATTTCAAATGCAAACAGAAGAACAAATAAAATAAGACAAACAAACAAACACACCAGGAAAATGTTCCCACAGCAGAAGCTGTGCATGGATCACAGTTTACACATTCAGGCTTAGCCTTCCTGCCCTCTGTCTCCCAGGTTTACTCATCCTGTCAGGGAGTGAATATGGAGTTTCAAATGAGCAACATTTCACTGCTTAGATGACAGATGCTTTCTGTCTAGAGGAATTCTGGCTGATGAGGAGCTGAACGATGCCTCTTCTGCACTTCCCCTAGCATGCCCAAGGACTGAAACAGTCCAGAGAAAGCCAGTAGTCAAAAAGAGCTTTCCAAAGTCAGAGGCAAATGTGTTTTCTCTAGGTGACCCACTAAACCGATTTTCTTATGCGCTTCTTTTTCTTTTTAATGAATCATTGAATATATAGAAGTTCAAAATTATGGATGTGCTTAAAAGCAAACAACTGCCCACCTCAAAAACTTTCAGAATAAGTTTTTTACCTACTACTGAAATTTATTTTCATATGTGGGAACAACTTTGGCATACTGCTTGATGTGTTTGCCTTGATGATGTGGGTTTAGCAGGATTGCCTGGGTCCCATACTTTACCATCAGAATGATAGCATGATGAAATGACTAATACAGCTAGCACAGGAGTTCATGATATTACATGTCAGACAGGTACTATTAAACATACGGGAGATGCTCTAGGGTACTGTTCTGTGGCAACCTAGTAATGGCAGTAGCTCAAGTACAACTGTAGATGGGATCTTGAGTAAGAGCACCTTGAGGAGAACAAAGTTTTTTATGTTAAAAAAGCCCCAACAAACAAGTTCTGCTGCACAAAAGGACAAGAAGTCATGTTCAAATATAAGAATATATGTATGGCAAGAGAAAATTCCACAGTATGTAGGCAATGGTATTCTGAAATATCAGTCTCTGCTGAACTCACTAAGTCCATTGCTTACCTTAACAGAGGTCAGATAGTCAAACTTGAAACACTTATATTCACACAATTAGTGTTTATTTGCTATGTTGATGCTCAACTGGTCATGCAGGGATGGGTTTTAAAGAAAAGAGGTTTTGTGACAACATTTTGATATAGAAAAGAATAGTAAATCCTCAAAGAACTTGTAATTAAAAGTTTTATCTCTTTTCTCCATTCTTACCCTTATAAAGTTTCTTTTTTTCAGTCTTGACTATCATAAAGAAAGTATAGTAACACTATTCATGGTGGAGTAGAGAAAAACTGCCTGTGAGAAAAGTGAACAACTCAAAATACAATATTTGGAACCTGACAGAGGCCTCTGATTTTTTCCTATTCACTTCAATTAATTTTAATTTTAAGTTCTTTTTATTATGTTATTAAAATCAGAACACACATAGAATAAAGTTTGCTGTCTGCTCTAGTTCAGGAAAAAATGAAAGCACAGCCTGTACTGAATGATAGAGTTGTGCTTTAATGTCCAGCCATGTGGTTTCTTCATGGAAAACTAATGAGTTAAAGATGTAATTCCTCTTTTAGTTTTCATATATCTTCTTGCAAGGATTCTGCTGAGCAGAAGTATAATTGGAGACTCTATACAATGGAGTCTTGTACTTTTTAATCCTAACATCATAAGCTATGAAACATCTTTCTTCCCACAAGAATGCGATGCTTTTGGTCCTGGACATGCTCAGTTATGGACATTTTTGAAATAAGCATTTTCTAAAATACCAGGACCATTCCCCCAAATTTTATTTGATACCATCTGGAAATAGAGCAGGGTAAAACCCAGAGAAACAAAAAGATGTAAAGCTAACGTCTCAAAGCTCAAGAGTTGTCCCAAGTTTCTGCACTAGGGGTTTATTCAGCTCTTATTGAATCAGAAATAAAATAGAAGCAGAAAGCAGACAGAAGGTTTCCATTCATGCTTCTCATGCTGTTTTCACTTATTAAACTTCGTTCTGAGTTGACAGGAGTAGATTCACAACAGTCCTCCACATAAACTGTATCTAAAATTGTGTAAGCTGTATTTAGAGATTTACTGAAGGTAGACAGGGACATTTAACTTGTATTCAAGTACATGAAGGTGTTTTTTAAATCCATGATACGGTACAGCAGCTTTATGATACCCGTGATGATCAAAAAAGTGTTGAAAACTTTGAAACTACAACCTTTTATTACCCTATTTTGTTGCAGCTTAACCAAAGGGTGAGGGAAAATTGCCATTGACAAACTATTTCTACACTGGAGCTTTTGAACCAGATTTAGTACCAGTTTTTTGTTGCTATTATTTGTATGTACAAGGTACAGCCAGAATCTTTGGGTTTAGGTTAGAAATCTTCAGGGAAGGGACATTTTGACTGCAGTTGTACAGCCCGTTACACTATGACTTCTCTGACATGAACTCCAAAATGTTCCTGCAACACAAATAATAAAGATGATTTCCCACTGAGGCTAGGACCCTTGGTCCCATATAGATGTCATGCTAGAGGTAGTTCTTGCTAAAAGCTTGGCACTTGCACAGTCAGAATAATCTGAGCCTGGAAAAAGGAAAGAATGTTGCAATTATCAAACTGTCTGAAGTGAAGAATAAAAAAATAGGCTGATATTTTTCCCTTCACTTTTCACTAGCTGAGGAAAGGCAGCCAGTGATGTTCTTCTGTAGCAAACAATTGTACACAGCCAGTAACTTCTGTTTCCCTAAGGAGCAGCCTGTAGTAGCTTATGTTTCAATGGCATTTTCACAAGGTTATAAAGAAAAGGATGCCACCTTGATAGGCTGTGACACAAAGCTAGCTTCCATTAGGCTGATCCTTTCAGCTCTTGCAGACCGGGAGAGTTCACAAGTTATTTTTCCAGCCCTATAACTCACGTAAATCTGAAATCTGCCCCAAAGGTTACACAGGCTTCTTTGCTTTGAATTTTTAAATTATCTGAAACACTAATGTTATATAAAAGCTCCTGGTGAAAGCATTTTTTTTTTCCAGAATAAGAATGATTTTTCTTTCTTGTATATCCTTTTTTGGAATGCAGATCTCATCCCCAGGAATGGCATTGTTATCATCGTGGTAACATAGTTATCCATATCTAATCACGTGTAAAATATTTTGAGACAGACAAGCCTTTGGATTTTCAGGATGTCAGAAGCAGTAGTGCAATCTAAGAAACAATTGGAATAGGGAACAAAATATTAATACACACTTTGTGCTTAAAATGGGGAGAAAGAAAGAGTGTGCGGTAGAGAGACTTTAGGTGGGGGGAGCCGTGTTGTAGGATAAGGGGAAGGCAACTGAGAAGCAGGGCTCTTCAGGGTTTAGATGCTTACAGGGAACATGAAAAACTGGGTTATTGATGTGTCATAACATTCCTGTGTGACCTTAGCAATCCACAGGCCCAGTTTTGTAAAGAATGTGAGGCAGATAACTCCTAATTTTCATATATAATTAGCTATAAAACTAATATAGTGTGTGGCTACTGCTATACACTTAATTATCTTCATTCATGACTGCTTTTCAAGTATGAGCTTCAAATGCTAGCATTAAATGCACCTTAATTTTAAGTCCCAATCCTGCAAATATTTATTAGTGCTTGCTGTCATGAGCAAGTCATTGCCTAAAAGAAAACATTAGCCTCAGTAGAATTACTCATGGTATTGAGTGCTATCATAGAAGGAAGTGTTTTCAGAGTTTTTACTTTAGTTGCATAAATATATAAGTCATTATACATGCATTTATATATATATATGCACATGCATATATACATATTTGCATAAAATGAATTTGTAAAATTTTTGTATATGTATTCCTTTCCAGCTTTTCTTTTGTTTTGTTTTTTTTTTTTTTTCACAAATGCATCATCTTAATTCTCACTTTCTCTAAGGTGCAACTAGCAAATGAAAATGCCATGTGTTTTCTTACTGTAAGTTTGAGTTGATGAAGAACAAACAGTAAGTAGCTCAAGCCTCATGGTTTTGGGACACAGCTCATTGCTTTTCTTTCTTTCTTTCCTCTTTTTTTCTTTTTTAATTTTTTTTTATTAAGTCTGCATTTTTAAATTCAGCAGTGCCATTTTCCAGAGCTGAAATGCAACCCAGAGGCCAGTTCAGACACGGTGTGATGCAGGCCAGTTGAATTGGCTGGTGGTTCTACAGTGGATGAGTTAAAGAAGGAATCACCCGAAGCAATGGTAGCTCTCAGAAGGGGGCCTGCCCTTCAACAGTTTAAAGCCTTTGAAGAGAGATTTCCTTTGAGCAATGTGAAGTCTTTGTGGTGATGGGAAACATACATTTATAATTACAGAAGAACACAGTGTACAGTAGGAATAGTATAAAAGCATGCGATTTACAGTGTCTAAGAAGAAGCTTTGATGTAGAGGGCCCCACTGACCTAGTTTGCTGCTGAAAGCCGTAGAAACATAAGGCTGACTACAGTTACAGTGATGCAGGCTGTGAACAACATCCTTCTGCCTCTGCACTGCCACCCCAGACCACATGAATATTCTGTTGCTCTAATGACTGCACAGAAATACTGTATGAATACAAACTAACTGTGCTGAAAAACATTAATAAAGTTTGCTCCTCTGGGGAAAATGTGCTAAAAAAAAGCCATTATAAATCAGCACGCAGGCTGGGAAAAATATTAATCTGGGAAGATCATTTATGGAAAAATTGTTGAAAACTTGATGCCAGGACAGTCACCCTTTGGGAAGTGGGAAAAAAGGGGAAAGGGTGGGGGGATATGTTAATCTCCATTAACAAGGGACAGAATGTAAAACCCAAGAAGTAATATCAAAACAGTTACGATATCAGGGTCCATAAGAACGACTGTGCTTGTTTGACAGCAGCCAACACACCATAGGAAGAGTGTACCATTACCTCTGGGGTATGCACTGCTGTGAAGAAATCTGAGATCCAAGACTAGGTATTCCTCTTCACAGAAAGACTAGGAATGGTGAAAGGGAATTGAAGGAAACACAGGCTACCATGGGCCCACACCAGCCATGTGAAGAAGGCAGTACCAGTGTTCAGCAGCATCCGTCAAGTGTGCACCAAGAGCAGTGCTGCAATTCATGGCTCACCTGACACAAGCTGGATAAAAACCTGAAAAATCACACAGCTGAGAGAATGAGAAGACCTTCACAGTGATCTCTGTAGTGCTTTATAAGTGAAAAAATAAAGTATTCTGTACCTGGTAGATTCAGGCTCAGATTTTTAGTGAATACACCTCAGATTTGGGTACTAGTAGATTTCGATGGCTACATTCAGACCATTTAATGATTACTCTTCTTGAGCTTCAGAACTGAATTTGGACGCTGAGTTGAGCTGAGGTGGGTATCTGGGGGTTTGGTTAGTGACCACATCTAAATAATATTATGCTGAGGTAGCACTGTCTGCCTTATAATCACTTTGCCTGTGGGAGAGGGCCAGTCTGAGGGAGGTCACTGAAATTAAAATGTAAAACTTAATTACATAAAAATAATATGGGTGCGCTGGGTGCTTTGATGGACAAGGATGATGTAGGAAAAGAAAAACATAAAAGTTCAGCAAGAGCTATTTATAAATCTTACCTAGTGGGAGTAATAGACAACAAAGGATAAATCAGTGACTATTAAGCAATATTTATATCAGCACAGATACAAACTTTTTAAAATTCAACCTGAGACTTAGTGTCGTGGTTTAACCCCAGCCAGCAACAAAGTACCATGCAGCTGCTTGCTCACCCCCCCAACCTTTCCAGTGGAATGAGGAGGAGAATCAGAAAAAGGTAAAAATAATGTTGAGATAAGAACAGTTTAATAATTTAAATAAAGTAAAATATAATAATAAAATAGTAACAATAATAATAAAGGGAAAAGAGGAATAAAACCTAAGAGACATATGTGATGTACAATACAACTGCTCATCACCTACTGACCAATGGCCAGCCCGTCCCCGAGCATCTCTCCCCAGTTTCTATACTGGGCATGACATTCTGTGGTATGGAATACCCCTTTAGCTAGTCCGGGTCAGTTGTCCTGTCCTTGCTTCCTCCTGGCTTCCTGTGAATGTCCTCACTGGCAGAGCAATGGAAACTGAAAAGTCCTTGATCAGGGTAAGCACTGTTCAGCAACAACCAAAACACTGGTGTATTATCAGCATTGTTCTCGCACTAAATCCAAAACACAGCACTGTACCAGCTACTAGGAAGAAAATTAACTCTATCTCAGCTGAAACCAGGACACCCAGTAAATGTAAGGTACTCAATGAGAGATGGGAGACATCCTAAGGATCTTGTTGCCTGCGATTCAGTTGCTGGCTAAGTCTCTTGTAGTAGTATCCAACTCATCAGTCACCAACCTGATCTTAGAGCAGAATGAGCCTTAGGCTTTTCTAAGTTTGCAGACAGCATCCAAACAGCAACCCTAATAACTTCTGTGGCTTCACTGCAATACCTTTGGTGCCCTCATGTTATGCCTGCTTTTCCACTAGAAGTCTTCAGAAATAAAATAAATAGTAAAATCAGTTGATTCCACAATTAGGCAATTTTTATTTCAAATGCGAAGGCCCCTTAACTTTCAGCTTTAAATCTGGCTCTCTTTCAGGGTAATAAGTTACTTCCCAGGTATTATTTCCAGTCTATGGCCATTACTTGCCCATGCCAAATCTAACTGTTTTCCACAGACCTGTCCCTGATTCTGTTTACCTTCAACTAAATCTGGAGAAGTCCTTTTCCTTCTGTCAACATTACCACTGTCACCATTCCTACCAAACGTTTGTCATTAGTTCTTAGCTACAGTGAAATATTAGTGGCTGATATCTGTACTGCCTAGGTCAGACAGCATCAGAGGGCCACGAGGATGATCAGGGGACTGGAGCACCTCCCATATGAAGATAGGCTGAGAAAGTTGGGGCTGTTCAGCCTGGAGAAGAGGGGGCTGTTCAGCCTGGAGAAGAGAAGGCTGTGTGGAGACCGCATAGCAGCCTTCCAGTATCTGAAGGGGGCCTATAGGGATGCTGGGGAGGGACTCTTCATGAGGAACTGTAGTGAGAGGACAAGGGGTAACGGGTTCAAACTTCAACAGGGGAAGTTTAGATTGGATCTGAGGAAGAAATTCTTTACTGTAAGGGTGGTGAGGCACTGGAATGGGTTGCCCAGGGAAGTTGTGAATGCTCCATTGCTGGCAGTGTTCAAGGCTGGATTGGACATATCCTTGGGTGGCATGGTTTAGTGTGAGTTGTTCCTGCCCCTGGCAGGGGGGTTGGAACTAAATAATCTTAAGGTCCTTTTCAACCCTGACTATTCTATGATTCTATGATTCATTATTAAGAAATTGTGCAATCTAAAGATATAGAGACTAAAGTAACTTTGGTGAACATAAAAATGGACAAAACCACATTTCCCCATCTGTTTCGTTTTCCTTCTTTAGAAGACTGGGATGAGCTGAATCAGTTATTCAGTGTACATGGAAGGCTGAGCTCTACTTCTGTATAAGCAAAGGATAGAATTGGAAGCCATCCACATTAAGGGAAATTTCATGCTATGGTTCTTATTTTTAAACATACAAGACTTTTCCTTCCACAAGCAATTGACAGAGATGAAGGCTGCAGCCCTTGTGAGCTTTTGACAGATATTTCCAATGGATTCCAAGCCCATGGATGCTTTAGGTATCTTATTTCCCTTTTTGAAGTTCTATCAACTAAGTACATCTGTATTTCTAGGAAACAGTGGTTTCTCTGTCAGTGGCATTGGACTGAAACAAAATTATTATAATTACGGACAAAGATAAGAGATTCTATAACCTGACCTCACAAACAGGTCTCTGTGGCTTTATTGCACTTGTGGACCATAATCAAGGCCAAACTCACCTCAACTGAGATGCAAGCTTGAGACAAGCTTTGCTCATGCCCATGAAACATACAGCCTGTTTGCCTTGGTGGCAATATCACATAATTGATGCCAAACAGAGAAATCAGCCAGGGGATCCCTCACAGAAAGCCCTAGCTGTTGCACGTTGAATGCGCAGGTACAGTTGTGCTATATATGCACCATGAAGCAATGTATCCCTTGAGCTATGTGTTAACATCTAGGGCCATGGATCTTGAAATTCTGGAGCTGAGTCAGAAATGACATTTTTAGCTTATCTCATGGCCTGAGCAGTATAGGGTTGTATTCTCAGAGAAATGCAAAGGACAATGCAGCATATAAGCTGATTTCTTTCTCTTTCCCCCGCCAAAACACCTCACACTGTCATACAAGGATCTGTCTTTGGCCACTCACTTGAGATCTAACACATTGGTCTCCAGAGGCAAGCATACAATATTAGGATCCGTGTCTCTTTGGAGAGTTCTGATTTAAAAGGTGCATAATTACTTAATAAGCCTGTTTCTCCACAAACACAAAAATGCATGTTGCAGGAAACCATCAAACCAATTAAGAGAGACACAACATGGCTTGCATGCTGACTCAGCACCAGGGAGAGTTGGAGGTGTGTGAATTGCTCAGAAATAAGTGTGAAGAGCATAATGAGACTCAGAGACGAGGAATCCAGCCTTTAATAAAAGCTGGCTAAGGCATGACACAAAATTTCAAGGAAACACCCTTTTAACAGTCAGCAGTTCTGTTGAGAAATGGCATATCTGCCTCTCTGCACTTAGATTTTGAACTGAATATAATGAAAGAGAATCTGCCCTAAGGCCCACACTGAAGTGCTATTTTATAATATGCATTTTATCTTTATCATTTTATGCAATATTTTTAAGAATGTGAAGTATTAATCTTTATCAGTAGACACCAGAAATTCTCCAACTATGACTGTGTACAATGCTAGTGGATTATGGCACACCTTAGGAGGCAAGCATTACTTTCTCCATTTTATGTCTGAGAAAGCTGAGGCATGAAAAGTTAAGTGAGCTCCAAAATCTTGGGATACAGGATTTGTGGGTCATAAACTCAAGTCATTGAAAGGATGTTTGAGGAGTGCTTTATTTAAAATACATATATAAATATATATACACATGTAGTTACTTAGGTTATTATTCACAACTTTAAAAAAACACAATAAAGGCTCAGCAGGACCAAGATTTCCAAGCTGTTCAGCAGTATCAAGAGTCTCAGCTGAACATGCCCAGGTTGAAGTCTCAAGCTGTTTGCTTTTCAGAAAAAAGGCTCTAAGGATGACTCAAGCTGCATAGCCAAAATGCTGATGCACCCAAGTGTTTTGAAAATCTGGGTCTATAAACAGCCTTTATATAAATCAACCTAACTCTTCTTAGAGGTCTGCTGTATTGACAAATCCTGGCTTTATCTACTTTCCCTGCTTATAGTATACGTGGTTATTGAAACATCTTCAAAGCATAATATAGTGCAAAGTGAGTAGCTGTCCTCCTTGAACAGTTGAGGTGTGCACAGATTTGAGCCTCATTTAGCCTCAGGACAGTGCCATAGTGACTGGAGTATATTGTTGTTGGGTCTAGAGTTAATGCACTGAGAGTTAACTTGTATGACTGCTCAACTTGGCATGGTACAAATGTAGCCTTATGTAGTTGCACTCATATGGTGCTGTTTGAGGCTATTAATTAATTTTCTTTGGAGCTTGTTTGTATGATCTAGGACTGCAACCCTCTGCAGCCACTGGCAAAGCAGTAAGTCTAGGGGACTCTTCCATTCACAAGAATAAAATGTTTCTTCTCAAGAATTTGCTCTTTATAAAGTGAGGAGACAAGAGACCCTCTTCACTGTAGTTTTCTCTTTCTATATCTTTTCCCTTGGGGCTCTACATCAGATTTTATGTAAGGATTTTAATTTTATTGGGATATTTTTCTGAGCTACCCTTAAGTAACCTATTTGAGCTTATTCATGGTCTCTGTGGTAGGGTGTTCTGTTGCAATTACAGACATAGAGCAAGTCAGTGAAGAGCTGAAAATAGAATGTACAAGTCTTTTTTCTCACTGCAGTTCAGAAGGGAGGCGACGGTCTGTGCCACTGCTCCATGGAGTCAGAGGAATTGCTGTGGCTCCCTCAGAAAGGCAGGACAAGGGCTTACAATGCTATTGTGATAATGTCTAGAGGCCCCAAGTAAAATCAAAGCCTCATTTTGTTTGCTGCTGAAAAACTTCTACTTTGAAGAATTTTTAATCCAAGACTTGAATCCTGCACTCGCAGAAGTACTGCTTTTGTTTAAAAAAATATGCTCCAAACAGAAAACAAAAAACAAATAAACAAACAAACAAAAAAAAAAAAAAAAAACCCAAAAAAAAAAAACAGGCAACAAACCCAAAACATTATTTTCTTCTATTTTATATTATTTCTACTATTTGAGGATAGAAAGATGAATTGGAAAAGTACTGGATAATTTCCCCAAAGCATATAGTCTTTTCACTGAAACCGAATCTTTGATCTTTGATCAGTGCTGATCTACAGAGCTATCCTTCTCAGCTGTAGGTTTTGTTATTGTTCAAACCTGTTCTTGTGTAAGCACGTTGCTTGCTACCCAGAGTAATCATCAGAGTTGCCCTGTGTTCTCATTTTAGAAATGCCTTGGGCACACAAAGGCCTGTAGCACATTTCTACAGTCTGAAGGTGTCCATGCAGCTACCAGTACAACCATTCACCCATTCTTGTCACTATCTTTCTCAAGTCCTTTAGCAGAAGTGCAAAATTCAAATAGTCACTGATAACATCAGACCACCTACTCATACACATGGTATTTCCTTACTTTCCCTTTTTACTCATATTTTACTACATTATTGTCCCACTCTATTACTTTTCTCAGTCATTTCCAAATCAGCTTTCCGAAAACAGGTTCTCAATATTATCCTTCCAACTCTTCGTTCCTGTGCCTCCAAGTATGTATCTTGCCCCTTAGCTATACATCTCAATCCAGCAACTTTGCATATCACATTTCTTAAGCCTCCTGCCCCACTGGAAGGGATGCCATGGCACCACTGGGAATCCCAAGGAGTCACAAACCCTCTGTGTACATAAGCTGTGTGTGTCTGGAGACTGTTGATGGTAGCAGCCACTCATACCGACTTCTGGTGCAGACCCCAAGGAATAAGCACTTACAAACCGCTGTTAGCTGAGATTTAGTCTTAGTCCAGATTAGGCAGTGCTGCCAACCTGCTGCTCCTGCAACTCGGAGGTACCACAATTCAGTGCTATACAGGCGGTGCCTGCTGTTGGCAAACTGTTATCTCTGTCAACAAGTTTGCAAGAATCTCCTTCCGTGATTTAGCTGTTGGCAGATTATTACCTCTGGGAGTGAAGCTCTGCAAGCGTGTGCTTCCATGCATTAGCTGATAAACAATGTTGCTGTGCACAGCACTGTCTCTCTGGCTGTTTTTATCCTGCCTTTGGTAGCAGTGGCTCAGTTGAGGCTTGTGTTTTCTGAGCACAGTGACTTAATCCATTTGCTTTTGTACAATAGGCCTTCGACTGTTTCTGATTCATGCCAACTGCATCTACATCTTTGGCAAGACTGAGCTCAAGCTTAACAGGTCTCCTACGTGACATCCCCACATCCTGTTATGACATGCCTCTTGAGCGCACACACCTAAACCCACCCTTCTGTGTTGTAGGTGTCCCAAAGCTCTCTGCCAGTGTAACGGCACTGACTCCCTTACCTGCCTCAGCCCAATCAGGTTTTGAGCCAACGTCACTATGGAGACACCCCAAATACAAGGACAGAAAGAGCCAAGCAACTCTTTGGCTCTTTCCTGCCTTGATTATCTCCCCCATTGAGGCCTGTCACCAAAAGGCTCTTCCAGGTCATAAATGCTCTCTACAAAGGGTGCAGGATTGTTAGTCTCAGAAGAAAGTATATCATAAACTCCTGCCAGATACAGATGGACTTGCCTGATACCCTGCAGAGCACAGGTAGCCCTTCTTTGTCCAAGGAACAGAGCAGGCTCAGCAAAAAAAGAACTCTGGAGATACGCTGTTTCCACCCTTAGTGAAGGCAAATACAACTTCAGAGTTGCTGAAGTTTGCTCAGGGTCTATCCTGCTTACTTTGTAGTATTTCCAAAGATGAAGATTTTACAGCCTTTCTGGGCCTCTGTTTCAATGCTTCACCCCTGTCAGCAAAAACATTTTTAATTTATTTATTGCAACTTGTGCCCATTGCCCTTTAAGCTGTTGCTGTGAGATGCCAAGAAGAGTCTCACTCTATATCTCTCTGTATCTCCCCATTAAGTAGTTAAAAACAGCAGTTAGATGCCCCCTTAACCTTCTTATCTCTAGGGTAAACAAGCCCAGCTCCTGATATATTGTGTCCTAGCATGTCTAGAGTTCCTCATTCACTATGCGCTCAGTCCCCTTAACCATCTTGCTCAAGTCCAATGGACTTTATCCAATTTGTCTGTGTTGTACTGTGAGCCCAGAAGTGGACGTAAGATTTGAAAGGTGGCCTCACAAGTGCTAAAAAGAGAGGAATAATCACTTGCTTCAACCTTTTGGCTACATTGCTGTGATACAACCCAGTGCACTGCTGGATTTTAACCACACACGAAGGTCACAAATGTTGGCTCACATTCATTCAACTTCTTGTTCAGTGGGTCCTTTCCTGCCGAGGTGCTCTGTGGTTGGACAGTCCCTCACAGCCTGCATGGGATTACGCCTCTGTGTTTGCAGGACTTGGCACATTACTGAGAGCTGCTTTAGAAATAGCAGCTGTTTTCCGGCCACGTTTTGCGGTAGAAATTGAGGGTGATCAGTGATAGGTAAAGTGTGAGGACACATCCCTGCCCTTTGGAGGAAGAGGAGACATCTGGCTTAAGACAGGCACTGAAGAAGTTCGCTCTAGGAATACTTATGGGACATGTATTTGAGCTAATAACACATTCCCACATAAAGCAATTTGAATTCAGTCAGATTTGACCAAGTTACAAAGTAACACATAAGAGAGCTGGGACTCAACAGCTGATGTGACAATACAGAAAGTAGGCTTAAAACCCCCAGAGAGAGGCTGCTGCCTCTCTGTCACCAAGGCAGTCAACGGTAACTTCCTGATGACTTCTTTGCTTCTCCCATATTCCCAGCAGTGTTTCAGACATGTATCCCAGCAGCACACACCAGATGTGTCCTTTTACTTGAGCAGTAAAAAAATTATATTGCAGGCCTCTTATTCAAGTCCAGTGAAGATGCACCCTAGTTTTTATAAGTTTTGCTGCTTCTATTCCAGGTAAGTCATACATTTGTTGAAGAATCACTTAGTGTTATGACTGGATAAAATTAAATAATATTTACCTGACCTAGGTTTGGGTATTCTGGTTCTTGAATGGTGCTGAGTAACTTCTATGTTCCTTGTATATTTATTGTGATTGAGAGAAAAAAAAAGGCATTTTTTAAAGTGTAAGATGAATTAAAATACCTTTCAAAAGCTTCCTTACAGAGCTCTCAAAATTCACAGAAATGAGAAATAATTATGTCCACTGATCAGTTTCAAAACATAGGTGCACTTACTGATCTCTACATTTCTTTACAGCTAATGGGTTTCCAGGGATTCTGACAGTGTAGGTCTCTGTACATAAGAAGAACTGAAAGTTCTATTTGTTTGATCCTCTTTTGAACATCACCATGCTCCCTGTCTTAGAGTTTATTTTTCACTGCTGAAGAAGGTTACATTTTCTTCCTCTAGAAAACAAACATAATAAATCTGCCCAAGTCATCTCTGATTTTCGTGAGGCCTATGATAAAATCTGAATATTGTGTCCCCCTGTGATTACAAAAAGCAAGAAAAAGAAAAAGGAGGAGGGAAAAAAACCATGTCATTTTATCATCCCAGCAAAACTTAGAATATGCTGCTAAGAAATGCTCAGTTTAGCAGAGTCAGTGAAAATTTGACTTTGTTAATGTTTACTCTGTAATTCTGTTTCAACTAGCAATGAGAAATTCAGGTATTAGAAAACTCCTGTTTCTTATGCTAGCGTTCAAAATTAGGATAGCCACTAAACTTCGTATTCAGTATCCAATAAGCTATAACTGCATTACAGAATTTTCATCTAAAATATCACTTTGTCCATAACTATACTTTAATCCTACTACTGTTCTGTTACTCAGTGTTTGCCCTTTTATAGTCTGGAGTATTCATATTTCCTACGTGTGATCTTTTCAAATGGCTAACATCATTGATGTGGTTCTGATATTCTGTGCAATTGATAAATAACTGAACTCATTGACTATATACTGCATATTTAGATTTGCAGACAAACCCTACTTATTCTCCACTGATAGACTTACCTGGAGAAGTATCATAGTATTCATAATCACTAAAATTCAATAGTATTTCTAGTTACTGTGAGTTCACTGCAGTGTTGGATTCTTGGCTGGTAAATCCTGTAAGGAAAGAAAAGAAATTACCTCTCTAATATGTACCCTCAACATTGTATAAAAGTGATGAAAAATCCTTGTTTGTATTTAAATATAGTTGCTCAAGGATTTGGTTTTGACCCAGACTTTTTTAAAGCACTATGTGAATTTTCTCCAGATTGATCTCAGTACATTTGTACACATGTGTATATCTTTAGTAGTAGTTTAAGACAAGCTGAAATGTTCCTGTGAAGCTGCTGCAGAAAGAGTTTATTTCCTTCTGATAAAAGGCTTTTTACCATTCTATGTTCTTGCAGAAAAGAATCCAAATACAGTAATTGGATTTGACACAATGGAAGATTTTTTTAAGTAGAACAGGTGAAAACATAACTGGCAACAATTAAATGCTAATTATCTGCAGCCATCAACTGGTCACCAGCTGTTCTGAACCATATAAAAAAGCATACACTGCAAGGGAACAGCATATGCTATGGGGAGAAGCATTAGTAAAGATCACAGAACTGGCAAGAGATATGCAGTAGGTTCAGTTTTCCTAATCTATGCTATGTGGAAGCCCTCTTGTGAGTAAATGTATTCTGCAGTTTCACACATCAGAATATAATGCTGCTTCTTCTTTTGGTTGCACCAGATTTCAATCACTGTGAGCTGCTAAGTTTAGAAATACTTATTCCTGTTTTACACCACTCATGGCTTTGGTGGAATTCATCACGTTAGCAAGCTGCTAATCTTAGACTTCCTTGTTGGGCCCATGTTTGTGCTCAGCTGAAGAACAGAACCAGCAAACTGGTGGGGCTGTGACTGAGGTCCAAAAGGGACTTCTTTTGTTTGTTTATTTGTTTCACACTGGCAATAGAATGAAAGCAACGTGAGTTTCCAAGTGCCTTCTCAGTTCCCTTCTTTTGTCTGGTTGCCTGCTATCCAGCATTAATTAATGTAATTGCTACAATTTCATAGTCCAGTGGAGACTAACTAATGATACTGGAGCAGAGTGTTCTGTTTCTGCAATAAATCAAGCAAGTAGTTCATATAATACAGCTTTCCACTTCTTCCCACCACATCAAATTAAAGAAGATAAATATTTCTTTTTCATGGCTTAGGGTTTGGTGGGTCTGGTAGTTAGATCACTCGCCCATGACTTCATGGGAAGAGCTGGTACAATACTTACTTCTGCCTGCAGGGAGTTCAAATCCAGCACTTCAGCCATTTGAGAGAATACCCAGTGCTTGGAGGAGCAATCTCTGCAGCTTCCATTCAACCTGTTCCTCAGTGCAGAAACCAGCACAAGATTTATGGGACCAGAAAAACAGAAGGGTAGAAGGCACATAAATAAACAGTTAGGAAAGCTTCCTAGAATACAGCTGGCCTCTTCCAGAAGTAGCTGCAGTAAGCAGGTTTTGGTTGAAAAGAAACAAACAAGGATACTATCCCAGCAGTGGAGACTGGCTAAGCTTCATATGATTAGAGGAAGCATATATCTGTGTCCCTGGAAGTGGCCTCAGAGTAAAAGCCCTGAAGGAGGTGGGGACCTACTATATGAGGAATCAAGTCATCCCACCAAAAGACCACCATCACTTGTGATGGCAAACGGCTTGTCACAGCAACATCTGGGAAGAGAAACTGCTGATGCTGTTGCCTGACCTCCCATGTGAGATGCTCAGAACTGAACAATCCGCTACTGTTCCTGCTTCCAGGAACAGAAGGAAAGAAGGAAAAGGGAAATGAGAAGTTTTGTAAAGTACAGTTTTTGTAAAGTTTTTTGTAAGGTACAGTTGGCACACCTGCCCTTCCTGGTCTCTGACAGTTAAAATAATAATTCGAGGTGAAAAAGTTAGAAAATCTGTTTAAAATTCAACGTGTGTCAGAAAAATTATGATCACATATATTTATGTTTTCAAGTCCATATGTGTGTCTGTAATGATATGTTCATGATCTACAGCTGAACTTTAAAAGCCTGGGGTATTCCTACTTATTTCCTGTTTTGTTAAAGTGTGTTGAAAATGGAGGGAATAACAGATAAGACTAAAAGTCAGAACATGGGGAGTTGTTTCTTTAAAACCAAAACAAATTTTAATAAATTTTAAAGAAAAGCAACCTGACTATTCTTAGATATAAAGATTATAGAGAAAAAATGGCCTAGTCACCATAAGGCCCATCTTATCACTAGACTTCAGTACTATTTACCTAAATTTTCAAGGCTGCAAGCAGACATAGCTTGCATGCAACTTATTCAGGCAAGAAGATGTCATGCACAGTTCTATTTTTCACTACTTTATGTTTCACAACGTATTGTTTTTTCGGGACACAAGAGGTTAAATTGACTGGCGTATTACCTGGTAGAGTTGAGAGTATGTAAATATTCCTCCTGAAGATAAATCCTGAGCCTGACTGACTTCCAGCCAAGAGCATCTCTGAAGCGAGGCATGCCTAGAGACGTAATGTTTACCATTCTTTTTCAAGTTAAAAAGCTTGTGATTTTATAGAGGGTAAAACAAGACTTGCCATGTATTTGATTTTATTTTTTTATAAGCTGACACCTTACTGCAGCTAAGAAGAATAATCTTCCTTGTGCTGGATACTAACCTTAAGTTAAAGTTCAGCCCTTCAGAGTGGTATCTATAGCAATCAGTAGAGAAACATCTGAATTCAGCAGGCAGAAGTGTTTGGTAATAGCCACCTGGGGAAGACAGAAGAGGAGGAATCAGCCCCTCAGATGAAGGGTTCACTAGTGTCAGAGGAGCTGCAGTCTAGCAGGAGTGGTCCACTGGCAAAGTGCCCTTCTCTGACCTGATCAAACCCTGCTGTTGCTACTCTCATCAATGACACAGGTTGCCAACAGAAGTGCTCTGAGAAACAAACACATTATTTGCTCAGTCTCAAATCACCCACCTCCCTGGAAAGTGCTTAAGTATTCAGCCTACCAAGTGTTTATGAGTTAAAGACATCTGAGGCATGTAGAAAGCACTGTATGCCCTGAGTAATACAACCAGCTGCTCCACTGGCAGTCTGGGATATTGTGCTTGATGTGGATCCATTAGCAGAATGGGATCTACATGCAGGAGGCCCCCATACACTCCCTATTTCCACAAAATAGGGGATTTCATTCAACAAGAATTCTTTTTAAACATATTTAAATTATGGTTATAATGTTAAAAAGTGAATGAATTAAAAATTTAGGACTCCGGACGGGTTGAGAAGGTCTGTAGAAAAGTGGCACAGCTCTTTTAAAATTAAAAAAGAGAGAAAAGAAAGAGTGACAAGTTAAAATCCAGGGAGGATACTGGACACTCACATGGGAACCAGACTTTGTTTCGTATAGAAAGGGACTTCCATTACTAGGCTGCAGCATGAGGCCTGACTG